>OY752133.1:15303492-16503492 GCA_963573275.1 Caenorhabditis uteleia
GATATGATTTTGGCACTTGACCATTGCAATTTGTATTTGTCATGAATGAATATTCTCCAAGTTTCATGTCTTGTGTACGTTCTGGACAACAATGACCATAGTGGCAAGTACCCTTCTCCACAATATTATGTTGTTGTTCATTCGATAGGCAGAGACCAGACGTGATATTCGATGATAAATAAAACTGACAATCTCGTTGGTGTCTGATTGGTGTCACACCATCTGGGCAGTAAGTTATACTGTCACTTCCAAAGCAACACTTCTGGAGGGTGGAGTCACACCAACCATCGGCGCCGCAGTCACTTGTTGTTGTGCAATATTTCATTGGATGTCTAACATTTCCGCCGGATGGGCATGATTCCATTCTGTTTTGACAACAAATATTGTTGTGGTCTTCTTCTAATCCAGCAAAACAAGTGCCTTCCAGCGATTGAGCTTGACATGTCGCGCCGATTGTACAATTATCAGATGATGGTAATGAGTATGAAATATCCGGGCACCATTTTGCTGGAAGAAACTTTTTTCTTCAAATTTATAAAAATTCTCAACATACTTCGTGCACAAACGCCAAACTGTTTGATCCGTGGATCCTCATACATTGTCAATTTCTTGCAATACCAATGGTTGAAGGTGTCGTAAAATACATCCAAAGAACTACAATCACTATCTGACTTGCAGGTTTTTGGTCCGAGACTATCTGGATCCATGTAGTATTCGGTTGAAAGTACATTCGCCACTGCAAATAATAATATGTATTCTCCCGTAGCCGCTGCTATAGGAAGAGTGTAGTATTTGTAGTCTAGGGTAGAAAACTACGAAGACTACAAGCGCATAGCTGCTAGTGGCAGAAGAATGTAGTATCTGTAGTCTAGGGCAGAAGACTACAAAAACTACAATCGCGTAGCTGCTAATGGCAGAAGAATGTAGTTTTTGTAGTTTGGGGCAGAAGACTACAAAGACTACAATCGCGTAGCTGCTAGTGGCAGAAGAATGTAGTCTTTGTAGTCTGGGGCAGAAGACTACAAAGACTACAATCGCGTAGCTGCTAGTGGCAGAAGAATGTAGTCTTTGTAGTCTGGGGCAGAAGACTACAAAAACTACAATCGCGTAGCTGTTAGTGGCACGAAAATGTAGTTTTTATAGTTTGGGGCAGAAGACTACAAAAACTACAATCGCGTAGCTGTTAGTGGCAGAAGGATGCAGTTTTTGTAGTTTGGGGCACGACTACAAAAACTACAATCGCGTAGCTGCTAGTGGCAGAAGAATGTAGTATTTGTAGTCTAGGGCAGAAGACTACAAAAACTACAATCGCGTAGCTGCTAGTGGCAGAAGAATGTAGTTTTTGTAGTTCGGGGCAGAAGACTACAGAAACTACAATCGCGTAGCTGCTAGTGGCAGAAGAGTGTAGTATTTGTATTCTGGGGCAATAACTTACATCTATAGCAATATTTTACATCCGTTGGTTTTGCTTCTGTTACAGTCGATGTCTCAATATCAGCAGTATTATAACAATACCCAGTGTATTCGGTAGCTGTATGTATTTCACAATCCTTGTTTGCCGAGCATTCACGAGATTTGGATGGATGTGGGGGCTGTCGACGCCTACGATATGGATCTAGTGGATGGAAGCTTTCTATCATCATCTTCGAATCAATTTTGAAACCAAGAACTTCCGCGAATAGTGCCGGTTTTGCAAATGATGAAACACAATAGCTTTTCTGTATCGATAGACCACTAGACGAGGTGATCTTGAAGTTTTTACAAGTGTATGGGTCCGTGGTTGTGCCGGGCAACCTGCAGCGGTCTTCTAGGCAATCAATGAGCCCGTACTGATTCATTTGACTTGGGATCGGGACAAACGGCAAATCGGTCATTTTCACTACAATAAACTACTATGATATTATTGATCAAGATGCCCACTTTTATAGCAATAAAGTTTACCGGAAAATTTAATATCTTTCTCACTTGTAAACTTCGGGTCCCAGTTTTGTCCACAATATCCCATATAATCCACGTCATCATTCAAAAATGTGCATTTCTTATTAGAATAGCACATATTCATGTTCTTAGGTTTTGTCTTAAAGGTCCATTGCTTTTTAGATACCCAATCGTATGGATATGTTATCGCTGCAAATACGCTCTCCTTATTCCTTCTAATCTCCTCCGCCATCATAACAATTTGCTTGTATTTGAACTCCATCGGATATGGAAAACCACAATAGACATCTTTTTTCGTGTATTCATCATATTTAAAAAACTGATATCCCTTCTCGTTGGGTGTCGTACCAGGTGCAACGCGTATAGTCGGCCATTCTTTATCGTTGCCACAACTGTTTGCATCTGAATGACACATATTTTCTGAGACTGCTCTCAATTACACTTGGCTCACTTTCGACGCATACTTTGATGGTGGTGATACCAGTCAACGCCTGACAACTAACTAGCGTGTTGTTGATTTCACCACAATCCACGGTTTCGTTACACAATTGGGGACCAAATGCTGATTGTGGCATGATGATCTCATAACCTTTCGGATTCGCCACTAAAAACCAAAAATCACACAATAAGCTTGAAATAGCTTACATTTATAACAAAGTTTAAAGTCAAGCTTTGTATCATTTTTGTGGGCATGATCAATTGAATCGAAACAGTATCCAGCATAACTTGTTGAATCAAGTATACAATCTTCATTCTTTTCGCAAATATCTTTGGTTTCATAGTCAGCTGTCAATTGTTTTGAATAGTCTTTATCTAAAAGTAGATAAAACTTTGAAAGTTGGTGCTGTTTGAAAGCTTACTATAATGAAAAACAACCGAGCTAACATTTTCCGAACTTGCGTCCATTTCTAGAACTCCATCAATCAGTGCGGTTCTTGGCCGAACTGAATTTGCGTGATGCTTGAGTGACATAGTAAAAAGTCAAAACAAACGTTGCATACAAAACTTGATTTCTTTCAATGTGTCAGCGTACAACGACTTTCGACACGTCCATGAGCTTGAAACGCGGTTGGCGGCATCACCACCACAATCCGAGTCATTCTTACAAGGAAATAGAAAGTTACGATCATTTAGAGCATACATCTCATCGGCGGACCTCTCCACTGCAAATCGTGAGTTTCACCATAAATCTGCAGTTTGAAAACTTACATCTATAACAAAATTGAACAGAGTTCGGTGTGAAGTCCCAAGGTGCATTGTAATCCAGGCTCTCTGAGCAAACACCAACATATTTACTCTCCACGTCCAAATGAGCACAGTCCCCAACATTTCCGCACATGCTTCCGTAGTAGTCCGTAGATATCAGCTTGTTTGTAGATTTGAGGCTTAATGGTTCAACAACTTGACTGACATGACGGCCTTCAAAAGTTGTGGTGTTTGTGAAGAATGATGGATACCAGGCATAATCTGGAAAAAAGCGTTGAAGATTTACAAAAAAAAAGAAATTTATTACCTCTTGCACAAACTTTCATTTCCATGTTAGTATGCAAAGGATGGAGTACGCGACAAGTGTATCCACTTTCATCGCAATCATCGTTGCTGGTACAGTTCTTTGGTCCGAATCCAGCTGGCGGCATCAAAACTGACATTGACTCGGTTCCTTGTACTGTAACATCAAATGTGCAATGTCACTAAAAACAGAAAAACTCACATATGTAACAATATCGAGCATTCTCATTCGATGCAGTTGAGAAACAATAGCCGTTCGGAATTCCAGTCAAATGTGCGCATTGAGCGTTTGATGTACAGATGTCAGCATCAGTCGGTCCACCTTTGCGTATGAGTTTATTTGAGTTCAGATCTGAAAAAAAACTCAATATTAGAATGTAATATTACGTCCGGATCATACGATATGGCAAAAAGAATTTGTCATGAGCAGCTGGTAAAGTACTGAATTCAGGAGCACCAATGAGTAGGCCAGTGATTTGATACTCTGAAAAATTTTTAGCATGAAAAACGTTGCACACAACCACGAACCTATAGCACAATAATTGAATGACAGTTCCCATTGACGTTCAGTAAGCTTTTTACAAATGTATTTCACTTTTTGGTTTGATCCACAAGAACTTTCCGGTTGATCACACCAATCTAATCCGATGTCTTTTCTGGTCACCAGATGGAAGCTTTTTGGTGGTGCGGGAACTGAAATGAGATTAATTCGGTTTCTGGGTTAATTTGTGTAGTTTTTGTAGTCCGGGGCAGAAGACTACAAAAACTACAATTCCGTAGCTGCTAGTGGCAGAAGAATGTAGTTTTTGTAGTCCGGGGCAGAAGACTACAAAAACTACAATCGCGTAGCTGCTAGTGGCAGAAGAATGTAGTATTTGTAGTCTGGGCAGAAGACTACAAATACTACAATCGCGTAGCTGCTAGTGGCAGAAGAATGTAGTTTTTGTAGTCTGGGGCAGAAGACTACAAAAACTACAATCGCGTAGCTGCTAGTGGCAGAAGAATGTAGTTTTTGTAGTGCGGGGCAGAAGACTACAAAAACTACAATCGCGTAGCTGCTAGTGGCAGAAGAATGTAGTATTTGTAGCCTGTGGCAGAAGAGGGAGCTTTACCTTTATAGCAATACGCGTGACTCGACGCCCGAATATCATGTTGATTCGTGAAACCTGGATCAATGGCATATTGACAATAGCTGTGGTATTCTTCATCAACCAAACTCTGACAATCTTCATGATTCACACATTTTGCGACTTTAACGCCATCCATGATAACAAGTTGCTGTTTTGTATGTGGATCTGAAAATCATTTTGTAAACGTTCAAATGTGATATCAAACCAAATGGAAGGATGTGTTGGATGCCGATCTTGCTTATCACCATCAGCTGATCAAATGGAATATCAGAGGGAAATGGAATCGCACAGAGAAACCTGAACTCATTATTGTAGCTGACTCGCAAATATCCAGGACCAGTTTCTGTATTGTCTTCCTTATGTCTAGTGATAGACGGTAGATCACTCGAATCACAGTGATTATTGTTTTGCGCTGAGATAACGCTTTGATGATCGCCTTTCATAAGCTAAAACTCACAAAATGTACACAAACGCCACGTTATCGCCTCCATCCTGACACTATCACAAATCACATCAGGGTCTACCCCGAAGCGTTCCTTACAATCCTTTATACCACTACATTCTTTCAATCCCGGTACCGTAGACGCGATCTTCAGGTAGCGTTCGTTTCTTTTCACTAAAAATAAATAAGATTATACCAAATTTCAAAACAACTTACTTTTGTAGCAAAATTTATATTTTGAAGGTTTCATATCTTCCGCCGTTGTGAATGATGCATCAATACTATGCTGACAATGTCCGTTATAATTGTCATCAGTGAGTGACGCACACCCGTTGGTTGCATCACATTTTGGAAATGAAGCGAGCGGTGATTTTCCGTCCCATTGCTTTTTTGTATTCACATCTATAATGACCTCATCATTCCAGGAGCAAGTACTCTATCAACTAACCATATGGATATGCGATGGTTTTATAGTTTTCTAAATTGGGTATAACTACAGCTAGGTTTTCGAACGATAGTACTAATGGATATGGTACGTCTAAAATTTTTATCGCCTATTATCGATGAAGGTTTCGTAAAACTCACCATATGCGCAAAATCCTGACATGCAAATACAAGATCCATCACATTTTTTGAAACCAACTCCGCCGTTATCGTCAACATAATTTCTTCCTATGTTGACTCTCTTAACTAAACACAAGACCATTTTTTCATTCATCAAAAAAAACTTACTCTTGTAGCAAAAGAGTAGTTTTACAATATCATGATGATATGTAGGTCCGCAATATCCTTGGTACTCTGAACCAGTGGGCCAATGACATTGCGAGTTTTCTGTGCAACTACTGATATGCGTTACTACGTTAAAATTCACTTTTGTGATGGGATCTATAAAAACAACGTTCTCTTCAACAACGTTGATAAGGCACTAACCAAATGGAACATATTCCTCCATTTCCAATAGCTTTGATAAATCACGAGTCATTCGTATTTTCTCTGCGGGCACTAAAGATGGTAACGGAATGTCTGGAATATGAAATTTTTGCAGAGACGATTAAAAATCCACCTACAGCAAAACCATCCGCTGCTACGATCTAATATAAAGTAGTTTTGCCTGATTTTGATTCTCGACTCATGATTTTGTTGGAAGATTTCTTCAGCATAGAAATGTGGAAGCGTCGTGTCGCATGGATTAGGTGGAGGATCTGGAATGAATTCATGATTTGGACAGAACCATGGACAGAGTTTGCTGAAAATCCTATAACTAACCTCTTTTACTTTCTACATCCACGGTAAATTGTCCAATAAACATGAAGATAACTATGATTCTTTGTAACATAGTAAATTTAGTCATTGCTATTAGCTTTGATTGAGCTTTGAGTAATAATTTTTTTTGTATTTGGATTTCATGTGGATGGGGGGGGGGGGGGGGTCACGTTTCAAAAATTAATTTTGCTTTTGGTTGTTTTTTTGTCCACCCAAAATTACAAGTATTTCTCTTTCTCCTAGAAAAAAATGTGACCCAATCGATTGAATACAAAAATTCCCATTCTTTTCACCATCATCTGATTTCATTACCCTCTGTCCGTTTGCTATCCCCACATCACCTGAATTTGTGTACACTATCTATGGAGCATGTATTTTGATGAGACATGTAAGTTATCCTTAGAGCCTTCTTAGTCTTGAGATATTTTCAGAATGGAGCGGTAATTGAAGAGACAATGTTTGAAATGCTCAAAAATGGAAATTTAACGACTGATGTTGATATTAAAAACTGAAAAAGAATCGAATATTGAATAAATTATTATACAACAATAAACGATTACTATTTTCAAATGTTGTTTTGTCCAAATCTGCCTGACTTCTTGTGTTGTGACCTATCTCTGCGGGGCGATGCAAGCGCGCTCCATCTGACGAGGTGAGATTACGATGCGCGCGATCGATACGCACACCCCCATTTGTCGAATCGTCGTCACTTGTCGTTTTGTATTCTTTATCTTCGTTACGTCTGGTATACCGTAGTTAACTCTAGTATACTGTAACCTACTGTGTCATATTGTAGCCTGTTCATTATCACTTGCTTGTCCTTGTCAAATCTGTTACTGTATATTTTCAGATGCAAAGCAACAACCTCTCCGACTTTCTGGTCACTGAACAACCAAATCATGATGCAGTTCCTGATGAGAGTTACGGTAAGTCATCAAGTACTGTAGCATACTGTACCTAACTTTTTTTTTAGATAACCAGGACCCTATTGGCCTAGATTGTTTAACCGACCTCGATACGATTGTAATGCAAAAGATGCCAAAAAAGTCAGGAATTCAGTGGGTGATGACGGATAAGGATGATGACGAGGTACGGTATCAAAAGGGTTACGGTTACTGTACAAGAAACCATACTGTAGATCTTCACCATTGTCAAAAAGGCGGCTGGCATCAAAGGACATTTGTTCCACTCGTTCTCGAAGGTTGTCTATGATAATATGGATCGGCAGGTGTTTAAAATCAAGCGAGAAGGATCTTACATAACAGACGCACCACTCACCATCTTATCACCAAATGGTGAAGTTATGGGATATGTTAAACCCGTTGAGGGGTTTATCGGACACTCATTCCGTATCAAAAACGCGGAGAAGAAGACACTTTTCCGGATTAATTGCCCAGCGTTGTATCAGGTTCCAGTTATGACCGATGTTGTTCACAAGATCTACACAAAGAATGGCGAAAAAATTGGAAAGATTGTTAAAAAATGTGGAAGTTTGAAAGGACTCCTGCCGAATTCATTGCCAAAATATGAAGTGACTTGTAAGTGTATATACGTATATACAATATCAAAATAGTTTTTCAGTCCCAATTGCATTGGATAACAATCAAAAGTGCCTCATCCTCGCGGCTGTACAGATTATTAAAAAGTTTTGATGATGTATCTTCTATTTCTTTCATTAAAATGTGTTTTTTTTAAATAAAATACTATATGAATCAACGTTTTCACATTCAAGATCTCTGATAGTAAGTCGAGGTGTGCATGATTTTTGAAACGCTCATTGTGAGCTGGAACTCAGCTGTGTTAGTTACAAGATTCTTCTATGTTTTTCAACGGTTTCATTTTGTGAAGATAGCTCCACATTCATATCTCAGTATTTGTAGTTTACTGCCTAGACTACAAATACTACACTCTTCTGCCACTAGCAGCTACGCGATTGTAGTCTTTGTAGTCTTCTGCCCTAGACTACAAATACTACATTCTTCTGCCACCAGCAGCTACACGATTGTAGTCTTTGTAGTCTTCTGCCCTAGACTACAGAAACTACATTCTTCTGCCACCAGCAGCTACGCGATTGTAGTCTTTGTAGTCTTCTGCCCTAGACTACAAATACTCCACTCTTCTGCCACTAGCAGCTACGCGATTGTAGTATTTGTAGTCTTCTGCTCCAGACTACAAATACTACATTCTTCTGCCACTAGCGGCTACGTGGTTGTAGTTTTTGTAGTCTTCTGCCCCAGAGTACAAAGACTACAACCTTCTGAATCGATCTCTACCGCCTCATTACGCTTGCGCGTTCCATATTCCGAATAACGACGCCCATAAAAACGTTTAAAACAAAAATCGATTACACAAAAACCGAAGGTGTTGGTATCTATATGCGCGCGGGACACTGTTCGACATAAGCGCGTATCTGATAGACGCGACGCGGCTCGCAACGCGGTCTCACCTGCCCCATTACGATGTGCGCGTTCCACATTCAGTCTGCTCATTTGTCGTCACCAAGTGCGGTCGTTAGTCTCTACTGCTCCTGCTGAACACTCATTATGTCTGGAACGATTGTCTACCCTATCAAGGTACGTTTTAGTTTAGATCACGGTAAATCACTATAGTTATGTCGTTTTCTCTCAGACCCCACGACTACAAATACTACGATTGCGTAGCTGCTAGTGGCAGAAGAATGTAGTATTTGTAGTCTGGGGCAGAAGACTACAAAAACTACAATCGCGTAGCTGCTAATGGTGGAAGAATGTAGTATTTGTAGTCTGGGGCAGAAGACTACTAAAACTACAATCTTTTTCAATCATCGTGTATCTTATCAGTCTTCTACTTATTTTATTTTCCTGCGTTACACGATTTCACTCTTTATTGATCATGTCATTACTTCTCTTATCTTCTATTTCCAGATGCAAACCAACAAAGTCTCCGAAATTCCTGCGAAGGCTCTTGGTAAGTTATAGAGTACTGTAACATACTGTAATTGATATTATAGGCACTACTTCGAATCTCGAAACCATTGTGGTGGAGAAGTTGGAGAAGAATCAACTGCGCAAACACTGGGTGATGAAGGATAAGAATGGTGACGAGGTATATTGTTTAACATAAGTTTTGTCTTACTGTAACTTACTGTAGATCTACTCTATTGTCAAAAATGATTATGGAATCAAGGATTACTTATGCGGATCGTTCTCGAAGATTGTCTATAATGCTAGAAACCAACCAGCTTTCCAAATCAACCGAAATGCGTCCTACTTGCTCGATGCGCCATGCATCATCATTTCACCAAACGGTGATATCATGGGGTATGTCGAAGTCAATGAGGGAGTGCTTGGATACTCATTCAAGATCAAAAACGCGGAGAAGAAGACAATCCTTCGTATCAATCGACCAGCGTTACTTCAGACAACAGGATTCACTGATATGGTTTACAAGGTAAGATGAAGAGTGAAATGTGTGTATTAATGTTTTTTTGAAAGATCTACACAAAGGAAGACCAAAAAATTGGGAAGATTGTCAAGAAGCGTGGTAGCTTGAAAACACTGTTTGAACAGCCAAAGTATGAAGTATCATGTAAGTTAATCTATGAATATATTAGATCATGAATATAAAAATTTCAGTTCCAATTGACTTGGACGCTCACCTCAAATGCCTGATCCTCTCTTCCGTTCAACTTATCAAAAAGTTTTGATTCTTATTTGATTCCGACATTCACTTTTTTCAATTGAAACGTACAACATCTCTCTTTCTACTCTCTTTCTTGCTGTGTCTAACATATAGAAAGTTATTAATTGAAATAAAGTTCATTTTTATAAAAGTTTTATGCTTTTCATGCGGATACAATCCCCTTTCTCTCTTCAACAACCTCTTGCAAAAGAAGCCACGCGATTGTAGTTTTTGTAGTCTTCTGCCCCAGACTACAAATGCTACACTCTTCTGCCACTGGCAGCTACGCGATTGTAGTCTTTGTAGTCTTCTGCCCTAGACTACAAATACTACATTCTTCTGCCACTAGCAGCTACGCGATTGTAGTCTTTGTAGTCTTCTGCCCCAGACTACAAATGCTACATTCTTCTGCCACTAGCAGCTACGCGATTGCAGTATTTGTAGTCTTCTGCCCAGACTACAAATGCTACATTCTTCTGGCACTGGCAGCTACGCGATTGTAGTCTTTGTAGTCTTCTGCCCCAGACTACAAATACTACACTCTTCTGCCACTGGCAGCTACGTGATTGTAGTTTTTGTAGTCTTCTGCCCCAGACTACAAATACTACATTCTTCTGCCACTAGCAGCTACGCGATTGTAGTCTTTGTAGTCTTCTGCCCCAGACTACAAATACTACATTCTTCTGCCACTAGCAGCTACGCGATTGTAGTCTTTGTAGTCTTCTGCCCCAGACTACAAATGCTACACTCTTCTGCCACTGGCAGCTACGCGATTGTAGTTTTTGTAGTTTTCTGCCCCCAGACTACAAATACTACATTCTTCTGCCACTAGCAGCTACGCGATTGTAGTCTTTGTAGTTTTCTGCCCCCAGACTACAAATACTACATTCTTCTGGCACTGGCAGCTACGCGATTGTAGTCTTTGTAGTCTTCTGCCCCAGACTACAAATACTACACTCTTCTGCCACTAGCAGCCACGCGATTGTAGTTTTTGTAGTTTTCTGCCCCAGAGAATCAAAAAAAATTTCATTGGCTCTTTGATTTTGAATAGAACTGAAATCCCTCACAGATAAAATTATTGATAATAATAACAATATTACATCTGATAACATAATTGTCCTACCTTCCAGCCTCCTGTTTCTCTCTTCCAACTACGGTTCACTATTTCATAGAAAATGTTGAGTTATGCAGAAACACAATTTCATTTAAAAATATCAACTTGTACAATACTGATAAGGAATGAAAGATTATGAAAGTTTATAGCGATTGATAATCTGAACAGCAGAAATGATCAGGACCTTGTTCTTGACACCCAGTTTCTTCGAAACTGCAAAACCCAACTTTATAGATTCCTGACATATACAACTTACATCTCACTTCATATTTTGGATAGTAATATGGTCTATCCCATTTCTTGATGATTGATGCAATTATATTACCATTTTCGTTATCTGTGATCTACCAAAAAACTACAGTAACTTCAGATATTAACACTAAAAACTCTCACCTTATAACTATAATCATCTCCAGGCGCCAGGTACTCTCTCTCAATATCCATGATTATTTTCTTCTCCGCATTCTTGATACGGTATGATACTCCAAAGAACCCACCTGACACTTCAACATACCCAATGACATCACCATTTGGTGTACATATGGTGAGTGGTGCAAACGTCAGGTATGTCGGTTCCCGCTCCATTGCTAATACTGGACGCTTCATCATATCCAACGCAACTTTGAAAAACGAGCCGAGCAAATGGTCTTTGATGTCTGATGGCCGTTTTTGAATGGTATAGATCTACAGTAAGCTTAACTATCGTAAGACAATATCTACCGTACCTCATTATCATCTCTATCCTTCAACATCCAGTGCTGCAACAATGGATTGGGCTCCAACTTTTCCACCACAACAAAATCGAGATCGGTTAGCAATGTCCATCCATATGATACTGGGCTATCTACAATATACAGCTACGGTACACCTACAGTACTTTTTGACTTACTGCAGTGTCTTCGTTCCATCTGAAAATATACAATAGTTAGGGGACGACAAAAAAGTGAGAGCGGGAAATATTCGAATCGACTGATCACAAGGCGAAAGAGTGTGAGATGCAGAGAAAGAGATTTTGGGGATGGCGTATTTCGTAACCTTTTCAATCTTGGGAAACACTGTCTCGGAAGCAACTCTTTTTTGAAAGAATCAACGAAAAAGAGTATGAAGAATATAAAATACAATTCAATGCCATAAAAAAACGAGAACAATACAATACTTTTTTATGGGGAATATTTTTGCATATAAACGCCGACCAAATGTGAAATTCCCATTCTTCGCACGATTGTAGTCTTTGTAGTCTTCTGCCCTAGACTACAAATACTACAACGTTCTGCCACTAGCAGCTACGCGATTGTAGTTTTTGTAGTTTTCTGCCCTAGACTACAAATACTACAACGTTCTGCCACTAGCAGCTACGCGATTGTAGTATTTGTAGTCTTCTGCCCTAGACTACAAATACTACAACGTTCTGCCACTAGCAGCTACGCGATTGTAGTCTTTGTAGTCATCTGCCCCAGACTACAAATACTACATTCTTCTGCCACTAGCAGCTACGCGATTGTAGTATTTCTAGTCTTCTGCCAAAAGACTAAAAATAGTATATTCTTACGCAGGCTAGCAGCTGAGCGATGCAATACTTCTCGTGGCATTTCGAAATGGTTAGGTCACATGTCCTGCCTCTTTGTTTTCCATTGTCTCTCTTAAATGGTTCACAATTCTATAGAAAATGTTGCGCCATCCAGATCGCCGATCTGTTTTCGATACACAACTTTATTTTGAAAAACAGATTTTATGAGAAAGAGTGGCAAAGGGTTTGATTGAGGAAGTGAATGGTTTTCAAACTTTATCGATGAGCTGAACAGCCGCAAGAATGAGACACTTGGTATTGACATCCATATCTATCGGGACTGCAAAAGTCAACTTCATATTTTCAGAGACTATCTAGGACAACTTACACTCCACCTTATAAATGTAAATTATATCTCCAAGATATGTATAATAGGACCTGAGAATTCTTCCAACAATCCTACCGTCCTTTGTTATGATCTTACAAAAAACCAACTAACTTTAATTTCTAATACGGCTCTTACATTGTAAATATCCTTGAAATCCCCATTCCCCATATGAGCAATTTGCTCAATATGAAAGAGTGTCCTTTTCTTCTCGTTTTTGATACGGTACCAGCGTTTCAAAAGAATATGTTTGACTTCAACATATCCCATGACGACCCCATTTGGTGACATGACGGTGCAGGGTGCAAACCAAATAGGCACATAGCATGGTTCCCGTTGCATCAGTAACACCGGTTGCTCATTGATATCGAAGACAACTTTTGTAAAACATCCAGAAACGTTGTCTTTGATTCCAGCCGGCTCTTTGATAGAGTGGAATCTCTACAGTACACTACAGTAACCCGAACCCTTCCTATGAAATACCTCTTCATCATATTTGTCCTTCATCAACCACTGTATACCTGACGTCGAAAGCATCTTGGCATTTTAACCGTACCAAGCCAAGTCAAACAATTTATTCCGGCGACCGAGTTATCTAAAACATACCAAGTACAATAAACTACAGTACTCTGTTACTTACCATCGTGAGCCGCATTACTATCGGTCTCCAACCAGTTGGATACTTTATCGGCATGCATCTGAAATGATATGATGAGAAGTATAACATTTGTGGATACCAGGAAAATTAAGAATGAGTAATATTCAAATTGACCGATCAGAAAAGCGAGAGAGCGTGAGCAGCGGAGAGAAAAAGAGAGAGAGAGACACATTTTGGTGGATGTTGTATTTCGTAATTTCCCTAATGTGTACCATCTCCGGCTAGACCACACCGACATAGGGTCCGACTTTTTTGTTTGCGAATTCGATGGACATGGCCGGGAAGAATACCATTGTCAATATAAAAAATCAATGTGATTGTTTCACACGAACCGTGATGAGAATAATACAATACTTTTTTATTGGAAATATTTTTGAGAATAACAACGGCCAAATGTGACATTCCCATTCTACTAGCCAGTAGTTGCTGAATTATTTGAGAAAAAAAGGAACGCAAGATGGGATAAACGAGAATGATGTTTTTGTAGTTTTTGTCGTCTTCTGCTCTTTGCTACAAATACTAAATTCTTCCACCACTAGCAGCTACGCGATTGTAGTCTTCGTAGTCTTCTGCCCTAGACTACAAATACTACACTCTTCTGCCACTAGTAGCTACGCGATTGTAGTCTTTGTAGTCTTCCGCCAAAACTACAAATACTACATTCTTCCGCCACTAGCAGCTACGTGAGTCAAAACTTCTCGTGACATTTCAAAATGGTAAGGCCCCTCTGCCTGCCTCTTATTTTCTCATTGTTTCTCACTGATCGGTTCACTATTTCATGTAATGTTATGCGTCATACAATATCTGATGAGCAATCTCATTTCGATATACAACTTTATTGAGAAATACATATTTGATAAAAATGATATATTTAGCAACACAGGGACATTAGTGAACTGGAGGAGCAGAATGGAATGTGGATGAAGAAACTCAATATTTGTTAATAAATTGAACCGCAGTCAAGATAGTGCTTTTGATATTGGAATCCATTGTCTTTGGAACTACAAAACATAAAAAATAACTGAAATAATCTGATGAAACTAACACTTTATTTCGAAGTTGGATCGATGTCTTCTGAGCACTTGCCATCTTCTATCAACGGTTCCAATCACTTCTCCATCCATATCTTTGATCTGAATCGAATAATAGTCAAATTAATTTTTAATAAAAACTCTCACCGTATATGGAAGATATCCAGCTCTCATTTGGCGGAGTGGTCTGGTGATCACAAAGATCGTTGTTTTGGCTGCATCTTTGATATGGTACTCAACACCATTTGTGTTTCTTCCAATATCCACATAACCAATAGCAGTACTATCTTTGGCCAAGATAGTACAATCCGCATCTCTTCTGAACGATGCCTTGCGCTTGATGCTGAACAGCAACAACTCCGTATCATCATAGGCCGCCTTGAAGAAGGAACCGAAGAGGCGGTCTCTGATTCCACAGGTGGCTTTTTTAATGTAACCAATCTGGAGTAAGCTACAGTTTAAAAAATACTGTCTATAACGTACTTCCTCATCGTTCTTGTCGTTCATCATCCACTGGATCTGCTCTCGATTTCTTGGGATCTTGTGCATCCGAACCACCTCGAGGTTGGCTAAAACGTTTGAGCCGTTGGTATCCCGGCTATCTACAACATATCAATTACAGTATACCTACAGTTTTCCATGACCTACCGTAGCTTTCATCCTGAGTGGCACCATGACCGCCTTCCACCCAATCTGAGACCTTGTTAGTTTGCATCTGGAAAACTTCCACGAGATGACAAAAAGGTGACAGTGAGCAATATTCGAATCAACTGATCAAGAGGCGAGAGAGTGAGAGAGGCAGAGAAAAAGGCACTTTTGGGGATGCTGCATTTCGTAACTTTCTCAATGTGTATCAGCTATGCGATTGTAGTTTTTGTAGTCTTCTGCCTCAGACTACAAATACTACATTCTTCTGCCACTAGCAGCTACGCGATTGTAGTCTTTGTAGTGTTCTGCCCTAGACTACAAATACTACATTCTTCTGCCACTAGCAGCTACGCGATTGTAGTCTTTGTAGTCTTCTGCCCTAGACTACAAATACTACATTCTTCTGCCACTAGCAGCTACGCGATTGTAGTATTTGTAGTCTTCTGCCACAGACTACAAATACTACACTCTTCTGCCACTAGCAGCTACGCGATTGTAGTTTTTGTAGTCTTCTGCCCTAGACTACAAATACTACATTCTCGTGCTACTAGCAGGTAGGCGATTGCAGGGGAAAAATGGCACGCTTTTTATCAAAAGTGATGTGATGACAGATATGAGTCATGAGCAATATATATCCAACTTTATTAAAAAACGATAAAAGACTGATAAGTGAAGAATGAATCGAAGCAAGTGATAACACATAATCAATACTTATTGATAACAAGAACAGCGGCAAGGATGATGCATTTCATCTTGACATCCAAATTCTTCGGAACTGTAAAAAAAATATTTTGACGGCTGAATATTATCTAACACAACTTACAATTAACTTGGAATGCCACCCATTGTCTTCTGATGAGTCCTTCCCATTTTCTCATTATTGTACCAACTGTCTCTTTTTTATTGTTCTTGACCTACCAAAAACTACAGATTCCTCAAGGTACCATATAATCTCTCACCTTGTACTTCACATCACCACCAAGTCCCATTGACCGTCTGATATGAAATAAAGTCGTCTTCTCCTCGTTTTTGATACGAAATGAGTATCCGAGCATTCCTTCCTTGACTTCAACATACCCAATGACATCACCATTTGGTGACATAATGGTGCATGGTGCTTGCTTCAAGTACGAAGCTTCCCTCTTCATTTGGAGCACTGGTTGCTCCAAACCATTGTACACCACTTTGAAGAAGGATCCAAACAATGTATCCTTGACACCATACGGCTTCTTGTCAATGGTCAATATCTACAGTAAGCTACAGTACCCGAAACCTACAGTAACATACCATATCACTCTCCTCATCCGTAATCGCCCACTGCATCTCGTGAAGTTTTGAGTGTTGTTTCTGCATGATAATCGTATTGAGCCTGTTCAGGCGATCTAGTCCAGCAAGTTTGTTATCTACAATATATCAACTACAGTAGGCTACAGTACCTCCTGACCTACCATCTTTATTTGCAGCTTTTTTGGCGTCCAAGCCATTCCAAGTGTTTCGTCGCATCTGGAAGTGATAAAATGATAAAAGCTTCAAGTGATGACAAAAGGGGGGAAGAATGAGCAATTTCCGAAGCGACATATCAGGCGAGAGAGTGTGAGACGCAGAGAAATATATCAGAAAGATTTTTATGTCTGGGACTCTCCTAGTATTTCATAACTTGGAGGTAACAGCCTCTTAGTCGACGTGTATCAACTCTTCGGGTCCTTGGAGAATTGATGAGATTTTCAAACTGTAACACTTTCAAACGAGCGCAGTGGAGCGCGTTTGCATTTTCATAAAAAGTGATCAACTACAAAATTGTAGCTCAATGTTTCAGCTTTCATATGCTTTTTAGAACACTAAAAAATCTTAACGCTGAAAAAAGTTACAACACTTTGAAGATGGATCAGTTTTAGAAAATCCAAATTTTCTAAACAAGTGCAGTGGAGCAGGTTTGCATTTTCATGAAAAGTTTGCAACTATGAAAATGTAGCTTTTACTTTCAGCTTTCTAATCCAACAAAAATATTTGAAAAATCTCAATTCTGAAAAAAGTTATCATCTAAAAAAAATTGATAATGTTTTATTATTCCAGTAAATCACAAATTAGCGACAATAAAATAAATGATAAAGCAAGATAGGAAAAATATTTTGCCTTTCGAATTATTACATTTCATATCACCTATATCACATGACAACTCTTCATATGCGCTTTTCCATTGAATAAAATACGGATTGAAGTATGGCTCATTGTTCGTTGCATATAAATATTGATACAATTGTAAAAACTTGTGGTTCTTTTTAACACAGAAAAGAAAATAGAATTATTGGACAACTCGCGAAATTGTGATCAAAATAAGTATGAGTCCCGGTTGAGCTTCCATTTTTCCAAACGGCACAAAATACAACAAAATTAATGTGTATCGCATAACGCCTTGAAAAGTCTCGATCGAAAAAAATCGAGATTTCTTCAAGTTGCGAAACATCTCCTCACTATCATAGTCATCTAGGAATGTGCCAATTGATGCATTACCCAGTCCATTGACAATGTGGACGAGGAACCATACAACTGTGGGATATTCGGGTATATCGGTTTGTATTTGGTTGAGATCAGGATGCCACTGAATTATTTTTATGGTAGAGGGGCAGAAGACTATAAATACTACAAACTTCCTTCAGGCGCTTTTGTAGTCTTTGTAGTCTTCTGCCCCACACTACAAATACTACATTCTTCTGCCACTAGCAGCTACGCGATTGTAGTCTTTGTAGTCTTCTGCCCCAGACTACAAATACTACATCTTTCTGCCCCTAGCAGCTACGCGATTGTAGTCTTTGTTGTCTTCTGCCCTGGACTACAAATACTACATTCTTCCACCATTAGCAGCTACGCGATTGTAGTTTTTGTAGTCTTCTGCCCCAGACTTAAGATTAGCTTTTTATAAATCTTCAACAAGACATGCACCAGAAGCCGTTTTTGTTTCTGATTCGGTCCAAACTTTTTCTGGGGACTACTATGGGGGTGTGTAGTGCAATGACACTTAGTTTGAAAAGTTTGCTCATTTGCTCCACGAGCCCGAGCACAAAATAGGTTCTCCAAAAAAGTTTCCCAAACTTTCCAATTTTTTTGGTACGTATGTTTTTTCATGCGTAGATCACGAATTTCATATTGAAAAATTTCTTGAAATCCTCCTTTAAGGGGCTACAGTACTAAAAAAATTGTTTTTTCATGCTATCGTAAAAACGAGGTCGGCGCATGTGTCGGGACTATTAAATTCGAATTTCTCATCCTATTTTTTGTATATTCCACATTTTATATCTAAATCGAAGAGGTTCGACCTTTTTAAAAATCGCCAAATATGAAAAATTTTGAATTTTTTTTTCAAAAAGTTGTCTAAAATTTTCCAGTGAGAATGTTAAAAGACAATAAATTTTACGCTGAGTAACTTTTGTGAAGACACATAGTATTCATTTTGTGTCCTTCATATCGAAATCTTAGTTTGAAGGTCCGAAGCCGGCAGAAAAACGGGAAACACATTCTTGGCAAGAACGAGCGTAGCTCGGATCCGGTTGCACCATTCGAAAAGTGATCAACTGCAAGTATGTAGATCAAAACAAGGGCTTTACAACACATTTTTAGTTTTTTGAAAATTTTGATTTTGAACAAAGTTACAAAGTTTAAAAGTTATTCAACATTTGACGACGGTCAGTAACTTTGTTTCAAACTTTTCGTACAAAACAAAATATTCATCGTGTAGAGCTTTAAAAGTACTTTATTTTTGTAGTTGATCGTTTTTTTGTTTATTGTGTTTGAGCCGAGATATACCCATTTCTTTAAGTGCGCTAATTTTGCATGAACACGCACACACACGCGCACACAGATGGCACGCCCGCACTGGTGCGTTTATCTAGTCTCACTCAAATAGCTCTATCTCGGCTGAAACACAATATACAAAAAAACGATCAACTACAAAAATAAAGTACTTTTAAAGCTCTACACGATGAATATTTTGTTTTGTACGAAAAGTTTGAAACAAAGTTACTGACCGTCGTCAAATGTTGAATAACTTTTAAACTTTGTAACTTTGTTCAAAATCAAAATTTTCAAAAAACTAAAAATGTGTTGTAAAGCCCTTGTTTTGATCTACATACTTGCAGTTGATCACTTCTCGAATGGTGCAACCGCATCCGAGCTACGCTCGTTCTTGCCAAGCATGTGTTTCGCGTTTTTCTGCCGGCTTCGGACCTTCAAACTAAGATTTCGATATGAAGGACACAAAATAAATACTATGTGTCTTCACAAAAGTTACTCAGCGTAAAATTTACTATCGCTTAGCATATTTTCCGACAAATTTCGGATAAAAATGGTATTTTTCATATTTGAAAATTTTCATATTTGGCGATTTTTAAAAAGGTCGAACCTCTTCGATTTCGATATAAAATGTGGAATATACAAAAAATAGGATGAGGAATTCGAATTTAATAGTCCCGACACATGCGCCGACCTCGTTTTTACGATAGCATGAAAAAACAATTTTTTTAGTACTGTAGCCCCTTAAAGGAGGATTACAAGAAATTGTTCAATATGAAATTCGTGATCTACGCATTGAGAAACATACGTACCGAAAAAATTGCGACGATTGGAAAACTTTTTTTGAGAACATATTTTGTGCTCGGGCTCGTGGAGCAAATGAGCAAACTTTTCAAACTAAGTGTCATTGCACTACACACCACCATAGTAGTCCCCAGAAAAATTTTGGATCGAAATAGAAACAAAAACGGCTTCTGGTTCATGCCCCTTCAGAGATTGTTGACGAATTATAAATAGTTAATCTTAAAATACTACACTCTTCTGCCACTAGAAGAATTGAAACTCACATTTGATTGAAGAAAAATGATAATAATCGCAAAATCCGCATATCCCGTAGTTTTCTGATACCGTTGCAAATAATTGTTTCTCTTACAGTAGGGTTGAATAAATTTTACAGATATGCATATCGACAATAGGAATGATATGAACAGTGCTATTATCAGGTAATCAATAGTAGTTTGTGAATATTTTAGTGTTTCAAGATATATTGGAGAATAGATGAAAATGAGAAATATTGAGAAGAGGAGATCAATTTGGGCCATGGCTATGATGGGATAATAATCGATATTATGGGATATGGTTGAGTGTCTGCTGCTCTCTCGTTTTACCACACTGTCTCGGCAGATGGTACGCAGATATTTCGCAGGTCCTACACGTTGGAGGTCCTCTTATATATTGCGATCCAGTAGTGACACCTATCTTACTATTAGCAACCTCCCTGAGCCGGGTATTGTCCCCACAAAACAGAGACAAATTTTCTTTCATAGTCCTGCAGGGTTTTTCAGCGTAAGGATGTTCTGATTGTAGTTCCGGTCGGTGCCGATATTGACAAGTTTGAACCTTCAATTTTTGCACGTTTCAAGGAAAAGCTTTATTATGCACAATAAATACAAAAAAGCATCAAAACAAGTTATTTACGCTCAACATTGTTAATAAGCATGACAGCTCCAAGTATGATGCACTTCATGTTCACATCCAGGTCGATGGGAACTGTAACTTCATTCGTGAAAACTTATCTACCATATCCAAACTCACATTTCACTTCATATTTGTCTTGTCCGCCCATCATTGTGCCAAGAAATCCCCCAGTTCTTCTCGCGATTTTTCCAATTTTCTCATGCTCCGATTTGATCTACAGTAGGATACAATAAGATACATTGAAACGAAAATAAGGCTTCAATAGACCTACAGTAAGCTACAGTACATCTCTGACTATTCTCACCTTGAAATGTTTATCAACACAGCAGAGTTGCTCGCAGAAGGGTGGTCTGGTGATACGGAGTACTGTATTTTTGTCTGGGCTTTGGATACGGTAGTATTGACCACTACAGTCTAACTTGATATCAGTATAGCCAATCACACCATTTGAAGACTGGATGGTGCATGGTGACTGGGACCAGCAAGATACGTCACGAAGGATTTGGAACACCGGCTGAAAGCATGAATCTATGAATCTATGAATCTATGAATCTATGAATCTATGAATCTATGAATCTATGAATCTATGAATCTATGAATCTATGAATCTATGAATCTATGAATCTATGAATCTATGAATCTATGAATCTATGAATCTATGAATCTATGAATCTATGAATCTATGAATCTATGAATCTATGAATCTATGAATCTATGAATCTATGAATCTATGAATCTATGAATCTATGAATCTATGAATCTATGAATCTATGAATCTATGAATCTATGAATCTATGAATCTATGAATCTATGAATCTATAAATCTATGAATCTATGAATCTATCCCACTTACCCTATCCAAATTATCATAGACCTTCATATGAAACGCCCTCGCCTTTCCATAGATCCTCCGCTGCCAAGCATCCGACTCCTCCATAATATGATATGCCTACAGTAATCCACTACAGTACCCCATACCATAACCTACAGTATACCTCCTGCCCATTTGAATTCTTCAACACCCATTCAATCTTCTTCGCATTCCTTGGCAACTTCTCCACAACTACCGTATCCAGGTAGGTCAAATATTCCAATCCAGTTGGTTGATGACTACTCTCAACTACAGTATACCATGCTACAGTATGCTACCGTACCATTTGACCTACCATTACCAGTCGGCTCCTTACAAATCACTTCTTGGGGGACTGGCATATATCCATCGGTGTCCATTTTTCTGGAGAAGCGAGATAGTTTATAAAATGGAGAGACGCAGAGAAATCAATAGATTTTTTGACAAATGAAAAAAGTTGAAAATGAGCTCTGTGTACGCATGTTGCACCAAAGAAAAAGGAAAAGAGCCATGAGGCGAGAGAGTGAGAGACGCAGAGAAGCAGAGGGAATTAAAGGGGGGTGTAGAAGGAATTGGATGGATAGAAAAAATTGAGTATTTTTCATTAGTTCAAGGAAGTTGGCACATTATGGAAATTGATGTTCTATCAATTATGAGGCATGTTCCAAGAATTGAGAAGAGTGCGGTGGAGCGTGTTTGCATTTTCTCGAAACTCAAAAGTTGTAGTTTGTGTTTTGAGCTTTTGGATGCTTTACAACTCAAAAATCTCAATTCCGTAAAAAGTTACATCAGTTTGAAAATGGGTCGCTTCTCACATGGTAGCCTATTCCGCAAATTCTCTGATCGAGAATCGGCACCTAGCCTATGTTGTAGAGCATGTTCGAAACCCTAGAAAACAGCTTTCAATATCTGCCACAGACCCCTCTATTTTCAGATAGAGGCTGAAATTTTTAACACTGGGATTTCACCTATCTCCCAGGTGTTTTTTCGCCGCTATTCTCTACGCTATCCGGAACACACGATTTCAACTGGCGGCATGGCCGAGTGGTGTGTGCGTGCAAATTGTAAACGAGGCTTTACTGGTTCGATGCCTTGTAGTTTTACATATTTTTTTGTTGAAAAGATTTTTCGTATTTTCTAACTTCCGATACTGTTAAAAACTTTATCCTAGATAAACCTTTAATGTGAGCTTTTCTATAGTTAGAAAGTTCCACTTTCTACCCTTTAAAAGTTGTAAGAACAACAAATTCTTGTAGAATTCGATTTTTCATGTAACGTAACTAATTGAAAGATTGAAGAAATGTTTTTTAGATTTTAGAAAGTTAGAAAATACGAAAAATCTTTTCAACAAAAAAATATGTAAAACTACAAGGCATCGAACCAGTAAAGCCTCGTTTACAATTTGCACGCACACACCACTCGGCCATGCCGCCAGTTGAAATCGTGTGTTCCGGATAGCGTAGAGAATAGCGGCGAAAAAACACCTGGGAGATAGGTGAAATCCCAGTGTTAAAAATTTCAGCCTCTATCTGAAAATAGAGGGGTCTGTGGCAGATATTGAAAGCTGTTTTCTAGGGTTTCGAACATGCTCTACAACATAGGCTAGGTGCCGATTCTCGATCAGAGAATTTGCGGAATAGGCTACCATGTCAGACGAAGTGAAATTTCAAACAAGTGCAGTGGAGCGCGTTTGCATTTTCATAAAAAGTGCCAAACTACAAAGTTGTAGTTCTTAATTTCAGCTTTCAAATGAAGTGTTTAAAACGCTCAAAAATCTTGATTTTGAAGAAAGTTGCGGCACTTTAAAGAAGACACTGCTTTTGAGAAAGTGAAACTTTTCAAACGAGTGCAGTGGGGCGCGCTTGCATTTTCGTAGAAAGTGATAAACTACAAAGCTGTAGTTTTTAATTTCAGCTTTCAGATGGTTTTCAGAACACCAAGAAATCTCAATTTTAAAAAAAGTTACATTACTTTGAAACTAAGCATCTTCTCAAAAACAGTGAGATTTCAAACATGCGCAGTGGAGCGCGTTTGCATTTTCGTGAAAAGTTGTCAACTACAAAGTTGTAGCTTAGGATTTCAGCTTTCAAATGCATTTTAGAGCTTTGAAAAATACCAATTCTCAAAAAAGTTACACCCCTTCAAAGATTCTCACTAGAGCGCATTTACCTCATGCTCTTCCAGCCCTCATATCTGAGCTCAAACTTGACATTTTTTCAATCCCAAAAAACCAAAAGATAGCTCTTTTTTGGCTTTACAATTTTGAAACAATAAAAAAATTGCGGAAAAAAGGCTTCATTATGCAAATAGATAGGAAAGTTCATGTTATATCAAAAAAATATCATTGTTTGGGGGAACGGAATTTCAGTCAAGTTGAAGAATCTGGAAAAAATGTATCGGTCGGCGATTTGGTTGAAACATATAAGCAAGGGTTAGTATAGACATCGACTTATCCTGAAAGTACAGTAAGACTACAGTACACCAAAAAAATGGGTAGATCAAACCTGAGTTACGGTTTTGGCTCTGTTGCTCAAACTCCATGAAATCGATGAGGAATGTTGCTCCGAGCAGGACGGCTTTCATTTTGACGTCGAGGTCACCAGGGACTACAGTATTCCTTTTTTGATCTACCATGAAAATATGAAAAACTCACATGAAACGGCAAAAGTGTCGGCATCGGTGAATGCCTCACGGAAGCAGCCACCCCATTTTTTGGTGATGGCACCGATGGTGTCGTTGCCGAATTTGATCTACAAAAATTTTTTTTTTGCTTTCAGTGAAATTAGAGATGCTGAAATTCCCTATCTAACCCATTTTAGATACTTGAAAAATGTCAATTTTGAGCCAAGATACGAAAATTCAAAAATTGAGAAGTTTCAAAGAAGTGCAGTGGAGCGCGCTTGCATTTTCGTGAAAAGTGTTTAACTACAAATTTGGAGCCTAAATATTGAGCTTTCAAATGGAATATAGAATGTGTAAAAATCTTCATTTTGAAGAAAGTTACACTACTTTAAAGTTTCTACAATAGCAACACCAAAAATTTTTTCAAACGAGTGCAGCGGAGCGCGCTTGCATTTTCATAAAAAGTTGTCAACTGCACTTTTGTAGCGTACATTTTTAGCTTTCACATGAAATATAGAACGGCAAAAAATCTCAATTCTGAAGAAAGTTACATCACTTTGAAGACAACACTAATTTTGAAAAAGTAAAACTTTTCAAACGAGTGCAGTGGAGCGCGTTTGCATTTTCGTAAAAAGTTGTCAACTGCAAAATTGAAGCCCAGATTTTCAGCTTTCAAATAAATATTAGAACGTGCAAATATCTTTATTTTGAAGAAAGTTACACCACCTTGGAGTAGTTGTTGATTTTAAGAAAAATCACATTTTTCACATGAGTGCAGTGGAGCGCGTTTGCATTTTCATGAAATATTGTCAACTAAAATTTTGTATCGTATATTCTCAGCTTTCAAACAAAAAAAGACCATGCAAAAATCTCAATTTTGAAGAAAGTTACACCAGTTTAAAGTTTGTACAGTTTCCAAAAAGTGAGATTTTTCAAACAAGTGCAGTGGAGCGCGTTTGCATTTTCATAAAAAGTTGTCAACTACAAAATTGTAGCTTCACACTTCAGCTTTCAAATAAAAAAAGAACATCAAAAAATCTCAACTTCCACCAAAGTTACACCCATTACTAACCGGAAACTCCTTATCCTGGCATCCCATCAACATACAGCAGCATGGTCCATCAATCGTGAAAATCACTTTACCATCCGCATCCAGTACATCAAAACACGATGACATACATGACCACCGTTGGCGTATCATACCAAGTACACCATGGGTGGGTGACTCAATGGTGCACTCCTGTTGGCAACATCCACAACATGACAGGCAACCGCAGCAGCCGCCACCACAACATTTGAATTCTCTTTTGATGCTTAGAACATCCTGAAGTGTCGTAAGATGTGGTGTATAGTCCGCAAGACACTTACACGTTTGAAATTGTCGACAATGTGCATGACGAATCCACGTTGGGGTCCGCAACATTGACGCTCGCAGCAGCCGGATTCTTCGAAAGCGTAGTAGCACTGGAAGCATAGAATTTCATAGAACTTGGGATTCATAGAACTTTGATATTTCATAGATCTGTTGTTCTATGAACCATAGAACTGAGGTATCAAAGATTCTATGGCCATAGAGTTTTCTAATCAGGAATTTAATGCTCATAGATCTTCTGCAATTCTATGACCATAGTTCCATACCAGATATGATTCTATGCCCATAGAATTGGAGTACCGATGATTCCACTCATAGAACTCTCTAATCAGGAATTCTATGGTCATAGAACCTCCTCAATTCTATGAATGCTGAGACTTACTACCATAGATTCTATGATCATAGACCTTCTGGTGTTTCTATGACCATAGTTCCAGACTAGATATGATTCTATGTCCATAGAAAGTACCGATGATTCTACCCATAGAACTTTCTAATCAGGAATTCTATGATCATACTACCATAGATTCTATGATCATAGATCTTCTGAAATTCTATGGCCATAGAACTATGCAAACTACAATTCTATGTCCATAGAATCTATGACATAATAAAATTGCGAAACTCAGTTCTATGACGTCATAGAACCTTGAGACTCATAATTCTATGGGTCTCTCAGTTCATAGAACTATGATTCTATGACCATAGAGCTACACTTCTATGCATAGATTCTAGAGAATAAGAACTTTTCATAGATCATAGAATCTCCGAGTTTCTATGGCATAGAACATCATAGAACCTTGCATAGACTACTAGCTGATGAGATCCATAGAACCAGATATCTATGATTCTATGGTCATAGAATCACGAACTACCATAGAATCTATGACATCATAGAGTTGCGAAATTTTAGTTCTATGACGTCATAGCTATTTTTATGATTCTATGGCCATAGAACTTTCACACAATGTGTTCTATGCCATAGAACCTATGACACCATAGAGTTGCGAAACTAGAATTCTATGACGTCATAGAACTCTAACACTACTAGTTCTTTGGCTCTCTCAAACCATAGATCTACAATTCTATGACCATAGAACCCAAAATTCTATGCATAGATCCCCTACCTGTTCCCCATTCGCATTCCTCAACACATATTTATTCTTCGTCTCCCAATCCGTCAATATCTCGATCAGTTCCTTGATTTGATGTACCATTACCGTATCCAGGTAGGTCAAATACTCCAATCCTTGTGGTACACCAGGAATCGGGTTGGGCATTGGCATCCAGACGGCTGAAAGGATACTGGACTTTACAAGGGTTACTGTAGGTACAGTATACTTCCTGGTGCAGATGGTACTTGCATACCGGGTTGTTGGGTGATCACATGTTGGGTCATTGGGATGTGCTGGACCTGGTCCGGGTTTTGATACTGTGGTTGGTAGCCAGGTTGAGAATTGATGACGTGGGACATTGTCTGCAAGTTGTCGTAAGGTTTGGTGTATTGGTGGGGTACGGTAGAAGGGTGAAGATACGAAAGGATCTATGAGTCATAGAACTCGAGGATCTATGAAGCATAGAACTCGAGGATCTATGAAGCATAGAACTCGAGCATCTATGAAACATAGAACTCGAGGATCTATGAAGCATAGAACTCGAGAATCTATGAATCTATGAATCTATGAATCTATGAATCTATGAATCTATGAATCTATGAATCTATGAATCTATGAATCTATGAATCTATGAATCTATGAATCTATGAATCTATGAATCTATGAATCTATGAATCTATACAACTAGCTGCTCGCCGAGCTGCTGACAACTGATAGTTGTCATAGATACGAATATATCAACACAACTTTCTACGAAGTGAGAGAGTGGGTGTCTGCAAGAGACGCATACAACTAATCACATGCTGAGGGTAACTATGGTTTTTCGGAAATGGGGAACATGAAATAATATATAACGTCATAGATTCATAGATTCATAGATTCATAGATTCATAGATTCATAGATTCATAGATTCATAGATTCATAGATTCATAGATTCATAGATTCATAGATTCATAGATTCATAGATTCATAGATTCATAGATTCATAGATTCATAGATTCATAGATTCATAGATTCATAGATTCATAGATTCATAGATTCATAGATTCATAGATTCATAGATTCATAGATTCATAGATTAATAGATTCATAGATTCATAGATTCATAGATTCATAGATCCTTGAGTTCTATGATTCATTTATTTTATCAATAATGTACTCAACACAAAACCGGAAATATAATTTGTCAATTTGTTGGGGACGAGACAAACACAAAAAAAGTGAAAGGATAAACATTTTGCCAGCAGGGAAACACAATTGTTTGTGTCGGGTCATCAATTTTTCATTAGGCTAAAACAATCAAAATTTGAGGGCAAACTAGACTGGAAAAAACTTTTTTTTTCTTCTGGGAGTGAAGATCACACAAAAACCCGAAAAAAAAGAGCTCATTTTTTGTTCAAACAGCTGTGAAAAATATGGAGAAACGACGAAGAAATGAGAAACTGTTTTTAAAAGTTTCTCGAAAAAAATATAACAAAAAAGTGTAACAGCAACAAAAAAAACATTCTCCGTCGATGAATCACGCAATTCCTTTTTTTTCAATTTTGAGGAAGGTGGAATTTTGTAATAAAGATGGTATATGTGACATACCACACAAAAAGGTCCAAATTTTTTTCAATTTTTTACGATGGAATATATACAATATTCAGATCAGAAAAGAACAATTTATATATATATATATATGTATGTATATATCTGTATATAGGGTAATAAGAACTGTTTCTTTACTACATCTCAAAGATGTTCCGGTTCAAGAAACAGATTGGTATACCGTATTTCCTCCAATAGAGCGATACTGTTGATGCTGCCAAAGAATGATCATATCTAGAAATCTAGAAGAGCTACGAAAAAGTGATTAATTGCAAAATTATAGATCATAATTTTCCCTACAAGTTTGCAGTTGACAACTTTCCGATAACTGTACTAGATTCCGAGATAGGATCATTCGAGGAAATACGGTAGTTCAGACAGCTCGCCAACAACAAAGTTTCCAAGTTGAAAAAAAACAAAACCACAATTCATCGCTTCTATATATTCACAAATTAAGAAATATAACCACTCATCTCACCTAAATAACAAGTATAGTGTGTTCTGACTAAAAATTAATATTTTTGCCAACACAAACTATGACTCATTGTTTTTTTTGTTATTGGTTGTTCTCTTCTACTCGTCTTTTTCCTAATCTAAAAACATTATACTATGGCAATGAGTCATTAAACGTCCGTTAGTACATTTGATACTCAGTCAAGGCCACAAAAAGAATAGATAGTACTATGATCAATTATTCTAGCGGAAGAAACACGTTTTTGTATGAGGAAGAATAGCTAAAACACACAAAAATAGGTATTTTGCTAAAAGAGCAACTTCGGACGCAAAAAATACAATTTTTTGCAAAAATGAATCTACAATTCCGCATGACCAAATTAAGTTTGATATTTTAAACCAAAAAATTTAAGCAAAACAGTAAAATTTTTGTGAATAATGACTTGCATACTTCATGTTTTTTTCGGAAAAGTAGATGAAAATTGCAACAAAAAAACAATTCAATTTCTCAACAATTTCTTCTCAAAAAATAGTTTCATCGGTTGTTTTGTTTAAATTTTCTGCAATAATTTTGAAGTTCAACCGAAAAATTATTTTTTCAATATAAAACAACAAAATTTTGTGAAAATAGTTGCAAAATGCTTGTTTTTGCGTGCGAAATGTGATGAAAAACAGGTTCCTCAAGCCTTTTCCCCGCTAGAAATTACTACTTTCGCCAAATAGATCTGCCGAAAGAAATGCCAAATTTTGAAAATAATAAATAACAAAAAAGATGGAATCAACCGAAACAATCAACTAAAAGTTCACATTTGTGAAAATTGAATTCCTAAAATAACAGTAAATTTTAGTGAAAAAAGAACAAAAAGAGTTTTAAAAAATGCCAAAACTCTTGGTAAAAACCTTTTTTGAAATTTTGTTTCAAAATTTTAAGATAAACATTCGACCGCGCGATGTGTGTAGTGACCGAAATGTAAGTTTTCAAAATATAAAACTATCGAAAAACAGTAAATATTTTTCAAAATTGACAAGAAAAGGAAATTGTTCGTAGCAATTCCGAGTTTTCAGTCAAGAAACTATATTTTTTGACAAAAATAGTTTGAAATTGCGGTTTTTCGTCAAAATTCTGCTCTCATCTTGTTTTAAAAATTTCAAGAAGAACATTGGATTGTACGCTGCAGCACGATCAGCAAAAAGGGCACCTTGGCACGTTGCCAACTCACAAAAGAGCGCGCAAAACGAGAGACGCAGACAAAATCGTAGTTGGGCTTTTCATAGTCATGTGCAGCAATAAAAATCATGAGTTTTAGCATATATATGCTACTAGACAGACAGTAAATATTGTTTACTATTGACGAAAATAGTGATTTTTCGTAGAAATTCCGAGTTTTTAGTTTTTTTCTAGTCAAAAAACAACAGTTTTCATAATTTTACAGCACAAAAACACAACTTCTCCAACAAATATTAACTTGAAATCACTAGTTTTCGACAAAATTCTGCTGAAAAAACTGCTTTTTCAGTCATTCAGTCAGACAAAATAGCAAAATTCTGATTTTTATGCATTCCTAGCCGAAAAGTTGCATTTTTTTTCAAACTAAAACAAGCGTCAATTACCAAATATCAAAAATGAAAACTACTGAAAAATCTTGAACCGATCAGAAAAAATTATAAAACTGGTTTGAACATTCTTACTTTCTCATCTTGTTTCAAAATTTCAAAAAATATTTTCCACCCTTTGGCGTAGCAACTAAAAGTAAAAGTTTTACCATACAAAACTACTGCAAGAAACAGTAAATGTTGTTCAAAATTGACAAAAAAGGCGACTTTTCGTAGTAATTAGACTAAAGAACCGAGTTTTTAGTCTTTTCCAGCCATTTTCAGGCAAAAATTGGTTGCTTTTACGGCTCAAAATTTCATTTTTCAACAAAAATAGCTTTAAATTGCGGTTTTTCATAAAAATTTTGCTGAAAAACTGCTTTTTCAGTCCTTTACAACACGAAAAACAACTATTTTCATCAATTAAACACCCTAAAATCTACTTTTTCTACTAAAAAAAAACGTTTTTCACCATCCTAGACACAAAAAAACCTCAAAAATCCTTATCTAAGCCCTATTTCAACACCAAAAAACACAAAAAAGAGCTGCAAAAACCGCAACGAACCCAAGAGAACATCAATTCTCTCTCGTTCGTTCCGTCTGCCATTTGAAACAACAAAAAAAATGAGTGCAATGCCCCCACCAGACAACGAGAGACATCGTCCCCTTCCTCCCAATGGCGGGGACGACCCGAGAGAGCATGTCAACTACGAGACGCAGACAAGAGTTCAAAAGATGTTTACACAGTTGTACCAAGTTCATTTTATTCGATAGATACACAATCAAGTAGTTGCATTGGGGGGATTACCGTAAGAGTTTAATACTGTATGGATTGGATTACTGTAGGTCGACCTACAGTAATCCATTTACATGAAAAGTGGTTTTGAACCATAAAATAAGGTTAAAAATGCGATAATTAGGCGGATAACAATGCTTTTTGGATAATTTTTAGTTGTTGGACACGTGAGCAATTTGGTGATCGAAGGGTGTCGATGCGTTTTAGTATTCGTGTGATGTCCGCCATTCGGGTCTTGTAGTCGTCGGTTTCGAGTTGTCGTGATGATGGTAAACTGCAAAAAAATGGGATTATTGTGGGATAAAAGTGGGCGGAGCCACAGTAGTCTGGTAGATCACAAAAAGTTTGTTTTTGAAAAAATAACCTTGGAACATCGGGAATATTAACCGTTTTTTAAAGCCAAACAATTTAAATTTTTTGCGAAACTGACAAGTTTTCTGACAAAAAAGTTTCTATTAAAGTTACAGTAATCCGGTGGATCAAAACTAGCAGGAACTTGATAAATCTTGCTTCTGTACCATAGTGGAGCTACAGTAGTCTGGTAGTTCAAAATAACTTTTTTGGTTTTTTAAACCAGTAGACCAAAAGCGAATACCATTAGTTTTTTTTCAAAACTAACAAGTTTGAATTTTCTTCGAAACTGAAATTTCTCTGACAAAAACTTTTTTCAACGAAGCTACAGTACCCCGATAGATCAAAAAGTAGAAGAGGGCTACAGTAGTCTGATAGATCACAATTTATATGAAAAATGTTTACATTTTCCGCAAAACGATCAAAATCAATTGTGTTGTTATCAAATTACAAGTCTCTTGAAAACTGGAAATGTTTTTGACAAACATATTTTTGTCATCGACAATACCGTAACTCGATAGATCAAAGAATTTTTTGTTAAACGGTGAGTAAATGCGCGACGGTGGGAAAAGTGAGCATGGGACGGAAACGGAGCGAGCGTGGGACAGGATTCCCGGAGCATGGGACGGTTTTTCATGAGCATGGGACAGATTTTCACGAGCGTGGGACGGTATTAGAGCGCAAAATTATGCTAGGTTCCGTCACTTGACAAAAGTATGTATAGTAGAATAACTTCCAATTGGTACCTTCAAACGTAAAACCCACAAGTGACGAAACCCAGAATAATTTTGCGCTCTAATACCGTCCCACGCTCGTGAAAATTTGTCCCATGCTCATGAAGAACTATCCCATGCTCAGGGAATTCTGTCCCACGCTCGCTCCGTTTCCGTCCCATGCTCACTTTTCCCACCGTCGCTCCGTTACTCTAAACGGTAATAGCAAAATAAAAACGTCTTTAATCATGTTTTCTGATAAAAAAAAGTTAAAAGGAGAGCAATATATTTCAATCAGTCACTGAGATTTTGAAAATTTTCAGAAATTTACATTGTTTTGAAACAGAAGTTATTTTCGAGCTTAGTCTATACCATTATCAATTTCTTGTCAATACAATCGTGGTTCCAAGCTCTTAACAACTTTTGGACTAATAGTTATCTCACTATGCTTTTCAAAAAACAGTAATGATTTTGCGAATTTTTACAGATAAGATCTTGATTTGGAATTCCACGAACAGATTCAAAAAATTCTGTTTCAGAAAATTGTGAAATTATGGGATTTCATTAGACAATACTTCTCCCTCATTTCATTCGAAAATCAAAATTTCTTACACCAAAGTCGTCTTTCTCTAAACTGCCTCTTCTATCATAACTTTTAACTTTTTCTCAATTTTTTGTGAAGAAGAAACGTTTCTGTCTCAGAATTTGCATAATTACAGCAAGAATTATATTCATCTTCAATTTTTCGTAAATAGATCAATTCTTTGATATAATTCAACTAATTTAGCAAAAACTTTTGAAAAAATAGATAATTTTACTGAAACCGCAACAAATTTCAGCTCAAAAAAGCAAGATAATCCCAATTTTCATGTCCATACGATCATTTTTTAAAAATATTTTTCCCCAGAACGTTCAAAACCCCCCAACCAACCTATAATTCCTCTGCCACTTCTCCTCCACTCTCTCCTTCCATTGTCTCAATTCATTCACAAACATATCCAACATATCAACATCATCCTTCTGTCGTAGTATTTTATGAATCAATGGCATCCAATCAGGGTGTAGTGATTTGACTGTACCGAGTAATTCTTGTCCAACTGATCCGATCGAGTATGATACACCTTTCGATGTCTGCAAAAACAAGATATTATTGTTATTTTTGTTGAAAATTTGTGGATTTAAAGGGATTTTCAGCAATTTTAAAGGTCAAATTAACAATTTCAGTTTCAGAATGTCTTGAAAATTAGAAAAATATGAAATGTATGATTTTGGTGCTTATGTTGTTTCAAACTTTTTTTAAAGGTGGATAACCTTCACAGTTTCATTTTCGTTGTATTTTCAAGTTTTAAAATAATTTTTAATTAAACATCGGTGTTTTTCGCGATGTGCGCCTTTATTATCGTGTTGAAACGGATAGACAGTCACGCCAAAAGCGCAAGCAAAATTTTTAAGTGGTCCCGGCACGATTTAAAAAATACTCAGTGCAAGTGGGCGTGTCCCGTGCCAAGACGCACGCTTGTCGCTTTTGGCGTGACTGCCTATCGGTTTGAACACGATAATAAAATAGTATGCTGATTCCCCTTGGGCTACTGTATCAAAGGCGCATATAGAGCCATGGGTACTAGCTTCTGACTTGATTTTCATGACAATCAAAACAAGACAAAAATTGCATATATAGATACATATAATTTTGATAAAAATAGTCGTCAATAAATACATTAGGAATCGAAAATCCTGTTGATAACTAGAAAAAACACACGTTTTCTGATGAATCTAATGGGAAGTATCGAGCTTCTTGAAAAACTTCAGACTTTTTTTGTTGAAATTTTACTGTTTCAAAACCTTCAAATATTTCAACTCTTTTTTACTTGTCTATTATGTGGTCATTACTTTTATCAAAAAAACTTTCATTTCCTCTTCTACTTCCTCTAAAAACATAATATGACGAATCCCCATTGGGATTTAACTTGATACATCATTTGTCACATTCTATCGATTCTAGGTTTTGTGCATAAATTTTATTTGAAAATATTTCTCTCTCCAAAATTTCAAGTGTTCTCATTATTTTTGAGCGTACAGATGCTAGCTGTTCATGTTTGTACGTTTTACATCGATTTTCATGAAAATTCCCTGTTTCTAAGATATGTTTTCAAAATTCTCAGTTATTTTTTGCATTAGCACTTCAGACTGTTCCTTCACTTTATTCAAACTTCTTTGATATTCCTACATTCTAGTGAAGGGCATTTTTTTTCATTTTTTAAAATTTACGAAAAATTGCAAGTTTTCCTCAAATTAATGTCTTTTCTGTTCATTTTTACTGTTTCACACCAATCTCTCACATAATTCCATTTGCATTTTTGTAATCATGCTTCTTTTGTCATGCAATTTCGCTTTTTTGATCAAAATGATCACTCCATTCCAGCTCACTGTTCGTTACTTATTTCTAGCTCATTTTGTCACATATTCGCGCTCTTTTTTGATCACAGAATTTTTACTTTATCTTCTAAACGATTTCTCAAATCGAAATTGTAAGTTTCCCTTAAATTTATGTTTTTTCTGTTCAATTTTACTGTTTCATACCCATTTTAAATGAAATTCCGAGAAAGTTGTTCTAATTCACATCCTTCCTGACATCCTACTTATATTTCTATCAAATTTCTTACTTTCTGGCTAAACGTTCCCATTCTTTCAAATTTCTTAACCAAAAACCATAACTTTGAGCTGTTGAAAATAAATCTCTATCAAAATCTCATCGTAAATCATATTACCTAGCTTTCCAATCGAAATTAAAAGTTTTCCCTGAATTCGTGACTTATTTTTCTTGAAATTTTAATGTTTCCAGCTATGTTTTATAGGGACACAATTTTAGTCAAACTAGTCTTTTCTAGCTTCTTCTTTCCGTTATTTCCACCAAACTAATCACTTTCTAGCTCATTTGTTCACATATCAATCCAAAAATCTCAACTCACCACATGCGTTGCACTACAAAACGGTGGTGAAAAAAAAACGGTGGCTTTTTTGATCACAGAATTTATACTAGATTTTTCGAACTATTTCTTAAATCAAAATTGTAAGCCTTCCTCAAATTTCTAACAAATTTTGGAGCGTCAATTAATTTTTGTTATTTTTTTTTCTAATTTTACTGTTTCCCATTTTTTTATTACAACAGTCTAGGACAGTTTTTACAATTCATATCCCTCCTTAGCTATAAAAATTTGTATCAAAATTCTCCCTTCTTGGCTTATTTTTTCCAATTTTTTCCACAAAAAACCATCACTTCGAGCTGTTGTCTTTAAATCTATCATAATTTTGTCCGTAATGATATTACCTAGTTTTCTAATCGAATTAAATGTTTTTTCCTATTTTCCGTATCATTTTCCATGCAATTTTACTGTTTCCAGCTATTTTCTATAGGGACACAATTTTAGTCAAACTAGTTGGATCTAGCTTCTTTATCTTCTTTATTTCCGTTATTTTCACCAAACTAATCACTTTCTAGCTCATTTTTCCCACTTTTTTTTAAACTTTTATCAAAATCTCAACTAACCACATGCGTTGCACTACAAAACGGTGGTGGTTGACTCAAATTCCTTCTTCCCACTATTCTTCCTTCATCCGATCCAATCCTCCTTGTCCATGCCGGCTTAGCACTTCCATGAATATTCTTAGCCACTTCCTTTCCTCCAAAATGCTTCTCCGTGCTGAAAATAACCCCATTTTCCAGAATTTCAGCCAAAAACCAACCTTTTCGGGTCCTTCCTCACTCCTTTCCCAAAAATTTCATCAATATCTAATGGCGTATAGATATCTCGAGCCGAGCGAGGCACTTCGAATCTATAAAATATGCCATTTTCAGCCTATTTTCAGCTAGAAAAAAACAAAATACCTTGGCAAATTTGGCAATGATGTTGCATTAAATACTGTCCCTTTTAATCGTTTTGGTGGTGATTCATTCAATGTTAAGCCGGATAATGAGTGGGTTACTGTAAAAATAGACGTTTTCAGCTGATTTTTGATGAAAAATAGGAATTTCGTTGGGTTTTTGACGAAAAATTTTAATTTTTACTGTTTCACATAAATTTTTATTGCGTTTTCATGAAAAATCGAGATTAGACGAGCCGAAAAATCTTCAAAACTGTCCAAAACTCGAATTTCATCTCAAAAAAAATATTTTTCAAGCATGGAAAGCTCTGAAAATTCCAACTTTCGTCAGTTTTTCACAGTTTCTTTGCGAAAACATCTAGAAATTGAAAATTGTGAAACTAATTCCTTTTTCGTTTTTTTAATATCAATCTTTGCAACTCGAAAGTATTCACTGTTTCAACTTTTATGAAAATATCAGTTTTCAGATTCCATTTCAATTTTTCTTCTTTATGTTCATCATTATCAATCTTTTCATAGTTGCCAATCACTTTTTAAAATTCAAACTCTGATATGAAATTATCGAAAAATGATCACTTTCATACAAAATATTGTATCCAAGTTCATTTTGTTCTCGTCAGACTCTATTTTTGACTGTTTCGGTTGAAAGTTTTAAGGAAACATATTGAAACATTTTCTAGTCGATTCTACTCTTCACAATCAAAATCAAAATTTTCAAATCTTTGTTGACATGCAGTCTCCAAATTCTATCAAAGGATACACTTTTCCCGTCCAGATTTAAATGTTTACAATTTCAAAGCTTTCGAAAATCTTAGCCACCGCTTTTCTTGACAGTTTTTCGAATCACATGTTACTTCCAACTTTACCTACCTTGATTAGCTCCTCCAAAATTGCCAGTAATGTGTCCAATCGTTCTACTTCCATGCTCATTTCTTACACATTCTATCGGCGAAGCGAAATCTGAAATCGGATAGGAATTGGACATGAATTTCAGTTATCTGTTATCAAAGAACCTAGAAACATGGATCATTTCGAAGCTTTGCAAAGAAATTTGGCATGTTTGTGCATTTTCATGTCTTTCTTTACCAAAAGCTCATAAACACGCTGATTTTGTGTCAAAAAATTGCACAATTTTTGCTTCACAAGCATTCAAAAAGCCTTATTTTCGTCACTCGCTAGAACTTTTAAGAAAGCTGGTTTTTATAAGGAATGTAAGCAATCAAAAAAAATAGGTTCTTGATGATCACATAGTCGTGAAAATTTGATTTTTTCAAATTCTCATTCCTACGTATTTCCTTTCATCTTTTTTTCCAATTTCCGGACAAAAAGTGAGCTTCAGTATTTCAATTCAAGTTCACACGAGATTCACCCATGGACAAATCTTTCAAATAAGATCATAATGGTAGTATTCGCTTTAAAATAGCATCATTAGCTCACTTTCTTGCCGAAACTGCCTATATTTTCTCAAAAATTGTCATTTTCTTCTAATTTTTCACACAAAATGCCCAATTTCATGTTTTTCATTCCAATCTCCATTATTTTCATATTTTTCTCATTTTTCAATCAAAAAAGTACTCACCAAACTCCGACACTCGTTGACTTCTCAAAATCGGTGTTTCTTGCTCTGAAACTATTCAAATATTATGAAAATGCTCAAAATCCATCAAAAACCCACTTTCAAGCTGTTGAATTGTCGATTTCTCAAAAGTTTTCTTCTTTTCTCGATCTTCATATATTCTGTAGAGCACTGAGTCTGATGGGCAGGCTGAAAGATAGGAACATTGGTATTTTTTTGAATATACGTTTTTGATATTAACTTTCTTACATTTACATTAACAAAGACTTTTTAATCTCGGAACTATCCCTCCATTCATTTCGCTCAAAAAATGTATTCTCAGTTTCAGTAAATATTTTCAAAAAATTTCATCATTGTAGGAATTCAGATATTTATTATTATCCATTAGTTTTCAAAATAGAAACACTAAATTTTGATTTATAAAAAGTGAAAACAGAATATTCATCTTTCGTAAGAATCATACGGAAAACTTTTGCCAATTGTAGTTTTTAGCAATGAAAGTATTCTGTTTCTAAGAACATTTTTTTGATTTTCGAGAATCATCAATTTTACTGTCTCTTCATCCTTGATTCAACAAATTTCAAGCTTTCCATCCCATAAATCAATTAACAAAATCCAGTTTTTCTCATTAGTGCTCTTTGCAAACCCATTCCTTCTCTATTCATTTCTCCTCAATTCACCCTCCGAATGTAGACCTTTCTAGTTGTCTTGGTCAGTAAAAAAAGTGATCATTCAGAAGATTAGAAAAGACTCAAAACTGAAAATATGGCTTTTACCAAAAATTCTGTTTTACAAAAACCATATAGATATTTTTCTGCTAGTTCAGGCGTGGGTCCCGTCCAAGGCTAGGATTTTGGGCCAAAAAATCTTTTTGCCCAACAGGTAAAACTGCAATTTGCAACTGAAATGTTACTTTTTTGGCTCGAAAATGATTTTTCACTATTCAAATTTTCAAACTTCTATTCATTATTATTATTTTTTTTTCAAAAAGTTCTGCTTCATGAAAATTTGATAACTATTGGCGCGATTCTTTGATAATGTTGGGCCAATTGTCATTAATTTTGTTTCTAAACGGCTATGTCGCTCAATTTTCAATATTTTTTTGGCTATCGATAGTAAATGTTACATTTTTATGGAAATTCGTTGAAGAAGGAACCTGATGAGGTCATAATTTCTGTTATTTCTTGTTCTATTATATGCATTTTAAGTTCAAGAAGCTCATTCATCTATTTTTGAGCCTTTCCTTCTCTCAAAATCCACTTTTCTCATTAGATCCCCTTCTCTCCATCCCCTAATTTCCCTCCCTTTTCATGTGTTGACCTACTAGTTGTATTCGTCGCAATATTCCGGATGTCTGCTCCTCGTTTCCCTTGACTCATCAGCCTCTCTTCTTCTTCTTCTCCACCACCAAATCGCCATGATTCATGATGCTTCTTCTCGTTTCTCGCTATTTCATGAATTCTAGTTGGTCTAAACATGTTTTTTTTGTTGAAAATAGATAGAAACAAGGAACTTACGTTGTAGATCCATCCGAAAACTGAAAATCACTATCTGCGAATACGTCATCTACGTCATCTGATAGTTTTCGAGTATCAAACCGATTGATAAGCTTGTTTGAGCGAATAACCTGCAAATTCGGATATTTTGAAGATTGTAGAATGAAATTTCCTGCTTTATTCGAATTTTCTGTGTTTACACAAGATATATGAGCTTATTTTGAGCTATAATCATCGAAACGTCTAATGTTTGAAACTTGACAACAAATAATAGAAAGGAAACATTATTGTTATTGTGTTTTTCTTTAGCTTACATTTCGCAACAGAAATATATTTTTAGGGTGTCAAAATGGCAATATTGCAGAGGTAGAATCTGATTTTTCGCATTTTTAGGTTGATAGTTAGTCTTTTTGAATGTTTTTAAAATATTAAAAGCCTGTTTCAATTATGTTTTGATTGGCAAGTTGGGAAGAATATATAGTTTCTTTTTTCTTCGCTCTTTACGATTACTCTATTTTCTATTGCTGGTATTTATTGTTTAATGATTTATGAATATAGAAATTTCTATTTTCAGCATATTTTCAGTGGAAGAGCTGAGTTTTTTGAAGTTATTTTGTCTATGACAGTAATTTAGCTTGTTTTTTTAAAAAAGTGTTTCAGAAAGTTTTAGAAAATTTTTAGTGGAACAAAGCAAAAAAACTGTTTCACACTTTATTTTTTTATGAAAAAGTTGATGTCAGTGTATAAATGTCTTTTTAGGAAAAACTTATATGAGTATGAAACTTGATGAGCTTAGTGCTGAAAAAATAGTTTTTTTCAAAAACTTTCTTCAGTTTTTTATTTTTCTTATAAACAGTTTCACACTTTATTCAACTATGGAAGTTTTACAAAATGATAATTCAGTTCTTTCGCTATTTGTGAAATTTTTTTCTACATTAAAAAAAACTTGGAAAATCAGCAGCTACCCATCTGATTTTTAATGGTAAAAAAATATATTTGACAACTTTTTTGTATTTTATTTTTGCAATTTACAATAAACTCAACCTATTCAACTCGAAATTCAGTTTTTTTGGTTTTTCATTGCAAAAATTTCATTAGTTTTGTTTTTCAAACAATTCCAAAAAGAATCGCCATAAATCGGAAACTAACAAGTACTTCTCATTTTTCGAATTCTTTTTGAAGTTTTGAAACAGTATTCTTTTTTTTTTTTAATTCACAAACCTCTCTAGTCAACGATCTCTGACTACCATATCTACTCGAACTACCACTCGAACTGATTGATGATCCCTTATCACTCGTTAATGATCCTAATGACCCATTTTTCTGCAACATTTCATTGATTTTACGATTAGAAAGATATTAGTTTACCTTTGGATTAATAAATTCAGCAAACATTTGATCAATCGAGTGTTTGAAGTCTGGCACACTTTCATTTACGCTTTTCTTTATTGTTTTCTATAAAAAATTGTGTAAAAAGGGTTATAACAAGGGAAAAATACCTTTTTAATCTTTCTCTTTGATGGTGACTCGCTTTGCATCGTTTTAGACTGTAAAAAACATCAATTTTAAAATTAAATAACTGTTTTCAAATCGAAAACTAAGCGTTTCGGTATGAAAATTGTTTTTTAAACTTCTTTTTGAGCTCTAACATCGTTAAAACTTGCTTTTCAACCTTTTAAACTATAAAAACATCCATTTTTAATGTAAAAACCGTTTTTACAACTGAAAACAAGTTTATTCTGCTGAATAATTTATTTAAAACTTATTTTTGTGCTTTTAAGTTATTGAAATTTGCTTTTTATTCAACTCGACAGTAAAAACATGCATTTTTAATGCAAAATAACTGTTTATAAATTAAACATAAATCTTTTGATGAGAAAAATCGCTTTTTAGCTTATTTTTGAAGTTTAAAAACGTGATTAAGGCTAAAAACAAGCTTTTAAGGCTAAAAAAATTGCTTTAAAACTTATTTTTGAGCTTAAAAGTCTCCAAAAGCCTCCGATGTATCGTTTTAGATCGTAAAAACTTTTAATTTTAATTTAAAATACCGTTTTTACGACTAAAAATACGTTTATTCATGGGAAAAATAGGTTTTTAACTCATTTTCACGGTTTAAAATTGTTAAAAACTCGCTATGCATCGTTTTAGACTGTAAATACATCTTTTAGTGTTGAAAAACCGTGTTTTTATATCAAAACAAGCTTTTTAACAACAAAAATCACATGTTAACTAATTTTTAAGCTTTAAAAATGCTAAAACTTACATTTTCCGAATACAACTCCACTTCCTGATTCTCTTTAATCGGGCTAACCTTCGGAATCCCTCTTCTACTCCTCTCACTTCCATTCCAACTGTTTCTGGCGGCAGAATTCACTAAAAACATCTTATTTCATCGATTTTTCGAATAAAAAAGCAACTCACAATTTCTAACATTCGATAAATCAAGTTTCGACGGGAAAATTCGAGTATAATCCACTTCACTATCATCAATCTGTAATAAAAAATTGTTAATTCTTGTTTTCCACTTATTTGACTTACTTCAGGCATAAAAGTGGGAAAATCCTGTCTATTTTCATTGATTGGAATCGGCGATGGCCCGAATCCTTCGTCTGAATCGACGAGCATCGCTAAAAATGCTTAAAAATCGATAAAAACTCAAAATTCCTCAAAATATAGTCTTAAAAAATATTCAAATCTCGTAAACCTCCCGTTGGCACGCTGCCAACCCTAGTAACCGCTCTTCCCTCCAAGACCCCACTCATTAATAAATGCGTGCGCCTTTAACAAGCCCCGCCCATTTACTCGTGTTTTTAATTATTTTCGCCGTTTTTTTGCTCAAAAACAACCGATTTTTTGCAGGTTTCCTCATGAATTGGTGATAAAATCGACGGAGTGAAAATGTTCAAATGGGATCCATGCGGTCTTGTATGCATATGCCTCATATATTTTCTAATGGGATACGCGGATTTTGTGGTGATTGTATGGCTATTAATACCAACTTTTCAGTCATCGTAAGTCTATTTTAAGCTTTTAATAGTGAAAAAAGCCGTATTTTCAGATTTTGGATGATATTCCATGGCTCAATATTTAATATATTACTCATTACTTCATTAGTGGCACACACAAAAACAATGATATCCGATCCGGGTGTTGTGCCGATTTCAACGACAAAGTAAGTGATTTTTTGATTGAAATTATGTGAAAAAAGGAAGATTTTATGTTTATCTAACCTTTTATACAAGAAAAATCTGAACATTTATCGAAAAAGCATCGCGAAATGTCATTTTTTCGCTAATTTTGTGGCTTTTTAAATGAAAATTGTGTGATTGCAAGCAAATTTTTGCAATGAAATCCTGAAATTATATCGAAAAACTTCATGAAATAGCTATATTTGCTCTTTTTGACGCCTTTTTGATTAAAATTATGAAAAAAATCATAAAATCCGAACATTAGAAACTCTGTGATATGGTTTCTTTCAAGAAAATTTTAAAAATATGCAAGAATTACAGAAAAGACGCTAAAATTGACTTTGTTTGCTCATCCTGTGTTATTTTGAAAGCTTTTCGATTGGAATCTTGTGAAAAATACGAAGATTTAAGATTTTTTCGCCTTGGAGCTGGTGGTTTGATCGAATACCTGATAGAAACGAATGTTTTGTCCTTTCATATTTATCAGATATCGATGAAACTGTTGTTTTTTCGAATAAAAATTTTAAGAGTTTGCTTTCATACGTAATCAAAAAAGATTAGTCTTGGGCAGAATATCAAAGTTTGTAGAAACTGTAAAAATAAAATTTGTTCGTCAAACTTTCTCAGCCAAAATTGCATTTTTCCTTCAGAAAAAGCTTCAAAAAACATGTTTTTCTCTTTCCATATTATATCAACAAAAATTTTGAACCTTATTGAAAAAAACCTCTTTGAAACAGTACCATTCCAAAAAAAATGCACAAATATAAATTTTGATCGTCAAGTGGCAGTGGCACTGATAATGTCCATGATAAATCCATCCAAATCATGAATACCAATTAAAACAGTAATTATGTTCAAAAAAATCAAATTAGAATCATTAAAGCTGAATCATGGAAATAAGTTTATGAATGAGAAAACAGTAAAAAGACTACCAGTTGTTTAAATTCCGCCAGAAAATAAATACTTGAAACAGTGTATTATATCGGATAACGTGCTGATCCAACTATTTCAGCTGAAAATGTACTGAAAATCGACAAAACCAAACCAAGTATTAAAAAACTACAAAAAGCGGTTGCTTTGTTTTTCGTCAAAAATTATGAAAGAGCTCAATAGAAGTATTTTTTCCGAACCTATTGCGAAAAATATTGAACAAAATATATGAAACATCTTGAAAACAGTAAAAACGTCACCAAACTCTCATTATTTGCAGCCGTCAACCGAATCAACAACCAAAAGATGAATACTCATCCGATGAATCGGAATCGGATGAAGAAGCCGTGTTTCGACGTGGTGATTATGGTCAATCATCACATACTGAATGGACAATGTGCACGAGATGTGAATCAATGCGACCACCAAGAGCACATCATTGTCGGGTGTGTAAGAGGTGTATAAAGAAGATGGATCATCATTGTGGGTTGATTTTGTTGATTTGAAATTGTGAAAAGTGAAAATTCGTCTAGGATGACTCAAAAACGAATAGATACTATTTATCATATGTACAACGGCTGGAATATCCTATTTTTTTTATCAAAAACCAGAAAAGTTCTGATAGAAACTGTGATTTTTTGCTATGAACAAGGTTCAATGCACTAATTATCAAAAAAAAAACATTCAAAATTGAAAAAAAAATACAGAAACGGAAAAAAAAACCTATAAAAAGTCATCAATACATTTTCAAATTAGAACAAAAACTTCAAAAATGTCAAATAGACTAACTATGCGAATGAGCTAAAAATATTCAAATTGATAAGGAAACGGGAAAAATTACTGTTTTGAAAAAAATGTGTAAACTTACAAATATTTTGTTTCAATTTCAAACTAGACGAAGTTTTTTTTAAATCCAGATATTTCTTGCTGAAATCATCATATCACTAACTATTGAATCATTATTGGAAATTTTAGTGTATATTCAAAAACAGGATTTTAAATATTGATCAAAACAAATGTTTTTCCAACTGTAGAACTCTCAAAAAAAAAAACTACAAAAAATGCTTGTAATTATTTTTGAAACAAACAATTTATATTTAAGTTAGTCAGAAAACAGTAAAACTTTATCAAGCAGTACTTGTGTTTTTTTAATTTAGAGCTTACCATAATACCAACATCTCAAATTTCCGTGAAGTTTTGATGAATTTTTGTTGAAACAGTTTTCAAAAATTTTCAAATTTCCGCTGAATAGTTCGAAACTTACTCTGTTTCTCCATTTTCGAAGATGTTTTCAGTTTTTATGCTTAATTTTTGATATATAACTGGGAGATACGAAAAAACCAAACAATATAAAAGAAAAAATATAAAATAAATTTAATACATCAAGAAACTGTAAAATTTCCAGGTCCATGGGTGAACAATTGTGTTGGTGAATACAATCAGAAGCACTTTCTTCAATTCATTTTATATGTTGGTGCTTGTAGTGCATATGCTCTATTGTGAGTTTTTTTACTTTTCATTAACATTTGAACAACGATTTTAAACATGAAAATTTATGAAAAATGTCAGAAACAGTAAACTTTTCCAACTTTTTAGCGAATTTATGTGATTTTATGTTTCAAAAATATGTGAAAAAACTAGAAAATGCTGAAAATTTGCTTAATGATGATATGACCCCACTAAAAACGATCAATATTTGCAGCATCGTCGGTATATGTTTTGTGTATGATGATATGTATGGGCCAGTTGGACAACGAGAACCATTTGGTGAGAATATGCACCATGCCAAAATGTGAGTTTTTCTGTAAGCTTTTGAGATACTGTAGCTACAGCAATCGAGATTACTGTATGAAAGTGATCTACAGCTACGGTACCTTGGATACTGTAACTTCATGATGAGGGGCAGTAATACGAATTACGGTGAATATACCATTACAACTTTTGATCTACCACGTATCCTGTTCCTTACTGAAACTCTTTGCAGAATCCACTCAATCATGCTGGTCATGGAATGTGCACTTTTCGGGTTATTTGTTTTGGCGGTTTCGTGTGATCAGGTATGTCAAATTTCTTCGCTTTTCATTGAGAATTTTTGCGGTTTCCAACAAAAAGTATCTACTAACTTATCAGATTGGAAAGCTGATCGGTCCTTTGTCAGTTGTGGTCTCAAAATTTCAGTAAAAAAAAGGAAATTATCGAAACCGTTGCTTAGTCTCTGTTGTGGCTTTATAGGCTCATTTTCGACATCAAAAATGGCGAAGAGACTACCGTTTCGTCAATTTCAGCCCCAAAAATCTCAAAAATACCATAACTTTCCAGCTCGGCGCAATATTCACCGATGAAACAGCAGTTGAAGCCGTCCAACGACGCGGACGCAACTACTATGCATCATCAAGACGGCCGAAATCGAGTAAAGTGGCGATGATGAAACAAGTTTGTGGGCCAGGTTGGTTGCATTTGTTTGAAAAATTGAAAATTTATGAGATTGTTACTGGAAAATCTTGGTGAATTACTGTTTCTGTAAATTTTGAAACATTGATTTTTGCATTTAGAACACTTATGAACTAGCAAATATGATCCATATTGTGCCTTTCCATAAATTTCCCCACTGATAAGTTTGTAGAGAAAATTTTGAATGAGTTTGACACGCGAACCATATAATACAGAAAGTTACAGTTTCTTGTCATTTTTTAAACATTAATTTTGTTTATAATAGCTAATAATGGATTTTAGTCGAAAAAAGTGATATCAACAAAATAACAATCTATAATGATACATTTTTGATAGGAACCCAGAAAAATTATATTAGAAACAAGGAAATGTTGAGAATATTAGCAGAAAAAGCTAGGAAATAATTTTTTGACGTTTCACGTTGACATCATGTTATGTTCCCGTAGACTCTTGTCATTGTGTCGGTAGATGTTGGTTCAACAAAAAAAAACAGAGAATGAGAATTGTAAGCTTCAAGGATTCATAAAAGTTATCACTTTTTCATACAAAAAAATGTTTTCGCTGATATTCAATGTTATTCATTCTCATTTCTGTTCCTGTTTGAAATTAAGTTGAAACCATAGTAAGAATATCCAAAAGGTATTAGGTAGTAGCTTCCATGAAAATCTAGAAAAAAAAAATTTCAGAAAAATCCAAATTTTCCCGTTTCAACTTGAAATATTACAGCAGAACCTGAAAAACAGACACTTCTTTTTCAACTTTTTCTTTAGAGATCCAAAAAAAATTTCCTGTTTCATTCACAGTTGACGTCGAAATTCAAATATTGGAAAAGTATTGCGTCATTCGTATTTCTTCTTATTAAAAGTTGCCAAAACGTTTTCAAAAAGTCACAGTTTTTCTCCGTTTCATCTCGAAATAATTTTGTAAGAAAATCAAAAAAAAGTCAATTCGTGCTTGACGCCTTTTTCAAAAATACTGATTTTTCCTGATTCACTTATAGTTGATACCAAAGTTTGTATATAAGAAAATATTCCCTGGTGCGAAAATTGCATGCAAATTACACAGTAAATTTCGAAAGACACAAGTTTTTTGTACAAAATTAGAATTATTTGATATCAAATCAAAAATTGTCACTTCTGCTCAACTTTTCTATCACAAAACAGAACATTTTTCCTGTTTCACTTGTAGTTGACACTAAAATTTGAATATAGGAAGAATATTGTGTCGTATTTTCAAGAAGTCAAATTTTTTCCCGTTTCATCTTGATATCATTGTGATAAACACCAAGGGTCAACAATATAGTCATCCATTCGACCTATCATATTTCCAGGCCCAAAAATCCTATGGCTCATCCCCTGCATCACCGCCAAAAAATCAATACCTCGATATATTCGATCTCATCATCAAATGGCTCATTATGATGTTTAGCATATTCATAATTAATATAGATTATTTGTGTATATACCCCCCTTCTAAATATGATATTACTCGAATCATATTACTGTAATTATCCATTTTTATCCGCTTTTTCATTTTTTTTCTCTCAATTTTCATGTGATAATTCATTTTTGGTGCATCCCCCACAACAGTCAACATGTAATAAATTTCATTTGTTTTTGAAACCAACAAGTATTATGACGAAAATTAGGTTTAACGCCAGTAGGGCTAATGGGATACTGTAGTTACCGTAGACCTGGAATACTGTACTTATTAGGAAGCTTCCCTTATCTTACTGTAAGCTTGAGGTACAATGTGTAGATGGTGGAGTACGGTAGATCACAATTCAAGCCACCGTAACCTATGAAACAATCGCATTGAAATCCGCGATGGTAGTAGATATCATTGATACAATCACCGTTTTGACAGATGTTATGACCTGGAATACGGTAGGTGGTTACTGTAGCTTTGAAATGACCTACCGTATAATTGACAGTAATCATTGATAGTTTCGCATAAGGTTCCTGTGGTGCCGTTGAGACATGAACAACTGAAAATTTATGGCTTTAGGGATACTGTAGTATGGTAGGGGGTACTGTACTCATAAGACTTTTGAACCGTATTCGGGATGCATGCCGAGCTGTGTTGGCAAAGATTTTGGTGGCAGATGTTTGAGTGTTGACGGCAGAATGGGAGGAGGAAACCGGCTTCGCAGACACATCTGGAATAAGTTTTATATCGAAGAAGCCGAAAAAATTCGAAACTATTGATATCCCAGAGAACAGAGAAAAAAAAATTAACAATTCTCTAGAAATGTGATGGTTTGAAATTTGGTGGAAACCGAAAAAATTGATATTTTTTATTATCATACTTATGTGGTCTAACTTTTTTCTTGGCAGATCTAGAATTGTACGTGGGTACACCACTTTTCATTTCAAAAATCCAATGTTTTTTGTATATGTATTTGAACTTTTCTTGGCCATTTAACTGTAATTTTTTACCAGTTGAAATCAGATGGTAAGACTAGCAAAATTAGGTTTGTTTTGTTTCAAACGTTCACTGTTTCAAAATAGTTTAATGATAATTAACAACTTGGAAATAATAATGAACAAAAATTTTTTGCCAAAATAACAAATCGTGAAATTTTGGAATAGACTATGTTTTGAAACGAACCCCAATAAGTGAGTAAATCTATTAGACAAAAGTTTCAGAATTCTCAGTTCCAGTTCTTCCAAACAAAATACAACACAAAATATCCGCAAAAATCGGAAAATGCTCAATATTCGGCTCAAAGCATGTTTCAAAATTTTTCGGGTGGCAATCGTCAAAATTTTAAAGAGTGATCGCCAATCCGATTGAGTATTGAACGGCATATCGCAATTTTTGCAGTCTATGGGAAACGGCAAAAATTGTATCAATTTTTTGATATAACTTGAGAGACATGATTAATAAAATGAAAGAGTGGTTTAAAAAATGAGTGAGATAAAGTGAAACATACCCTATTTTTTGGGTCCCAATTTTCAGGCTATCATAACTTTGCTAATTTTCAACATTTTTCAGCTCCCAAAAAAGTTTCGGAATCCTCAATTTTAGCTCTTCCAGACATCACACCACAAAAAACATATGAAAACTCGAAAAGAGCTCAAAATTTGGGTCAAAACCATGATATCATTTTTTTTGGATCTCAGCTTTGAAACTCCCATAACTTCCTTCATTTTCAACATTTTTCAAGTCCCAAAAAGTTTCAGAATCCTCAATTCCAGGTCTTCAAAACGAAACCAACCTCCATCCCCTCTCCTTCTCCTCCGGCTCACAAATCGGCAACAAGTCTTGCTCCTCTTCCGTCGTGTTACACCACAAACATCTTCCATGCCCGCATTCCCCTTTTCCCGGGCAATTTCCATCTTTTACATTCACACAATTCCCATTTTCTGCAAAAATGTCTGGAGCTAAACCTAAACCTAATCCTATCCCTCACTTTCATCAAGTTTCGCCGATATCGGGCATAAGCATTGATATTTCGGTGATCCAACTGACAAATCTTCCGTATCAGGTATCTACAGTATGATCTACAGTATACCTACAGTATCCTACAGTATCAAAACCTACCGGTATACAGTCACCATGTTTGCATGGGTTCCTTGCACACGGATCGTAGTATTCGCATGTTTCACCAGTGTAACCGGGTGTGCAGCTGTAATCATGGGTACTGTAGTTGGAGGCTCCGCCCCTTTTGTGGGGTACTGTACTTACTGACAGTATGCTGTACCATTCGTATCCAAACATCGACCATGAGCCGAGTCGGTGCATTTCGAGTCATGGAGGACGCCTTGAGCGATTTCGGTACGGGTTAGGGAGCAGGAGTTGTTGCGTTTGAACTGGAAATGAATGCAGTGGAATTGACGGGAAAATGCAGATTTTTGGAGAAGTTTGAGATACACTAGATATGAAGCGAAAATGCAGACAAAGGCAGATGTACAGAATTTGAGGTGAATATGCACAGTTTTTTTGGTGTCTTTGAATACATTAAAATTGACGACAAAATGGAGATATTTGAAAATTTGATATGCACTAGATATGACGCGCAAATGCAGACTATGATAGATGTGCATAACTTGAAGTAAATTTGCCCTGATTTTTTGTGGGTTGGAATGCACTAAAAATGACGACAAAATGCAGATATTTAAAACATGTGATGCATTGGATATGACGCGCAAATGCACAGTTTTTTTGGTGTCTTTGAATACATCAAAATTGACGACAAAATGGAGATATTTGAAAATTTGAGATGCACTAGATGTGACGCGCAAATGCAGACAAGGGCAGATGTGCATGATTTGACGCGAAAATGCACAGTTTTGAAAAGGCTGATGTGTATCGCGTTCGACGCTAGAATGCATAATTTCTGCGAATCTGAGCACATTCTATTTTACGACATAATGCGCAGTTTTTCATGTTTCAAAAAATGCAACAAATATGACGCTAAAATGCAGATGTCGATCAGTTCACTACAAAACAATTTTTGGAGTTTTCCTAAAATGCATCATAATTGACGCCAGAATGCACAGTTTTTTGGCTAGTTTGAATGCAGTGCATTTGACGATAGAATGCAGACTTTTAAAAAAATTTCGCTTTTTCACTTGAACTTCATTTGATTGATCATGAGTTTGGAGGTAATGGTAATATGTATCATTTCAAATATTCACAATTATGACACAGATTTATCATACAACCCACAAAACGGTTTTCCACACTTTATTCAAGAGATTTGATGTGGTTGAAACACAAAAAATTTACAGTTGGGGGATTTTCAAAATCTAAATCTAGAACAACGGTCTCAGGTTTTCTACCAAAATTTTTAAAGTGCCCCCATTTTCTCCAAATCGTAATTTTCAGAGCATTTTCAAAATTGGGCTTGAAACGGAGTTTCCAAATTTTTGGGTGTCAATTTTCAAACCGTCATAACTTTCTTCATTTTCAAAATTTTTCGAATCCCTGAAAAGTTTCAGAGCCCTCATTTCCAGTTCTTCCAAATGAAACACAAAAATGTTACCTCACAATAATAACCATCAGTCAGCGGATCAACACATTCACAACTATGAATATAGTAGTGATTGCCACTTCCCACTGAAAAACCATATCTAGGATGAAATTTCACCAAAAACTCACATTTCACCATCTCCGCCACACATTTGCCACCATTTTCACACCAACCTGGCGCCATTCGTTTCATCACATCCCCACCTTTTCCATCATTATAACTATCATGGATATCCGATAATTCTTTCGTATCATCTTTATCGGTGATTTGGCTGATCAGTTTTCCAAAAAATGCACTCGAGTTGTGATTTGGATCGGTGGAGCAGGGAATGAGCAATGGATCCATGGTTTTGGGGAACTCGAGTTTTTCGCAGAGTTCGCCTGAAATAAAGGGTGTAATTTGGCTGAAAATGAATATTTTTCAGAAATCTAAAAAGCGATAGTAGAAAGACTGAAATTCCAGCTTCAATTTGAAACAGAGAGCGTTAAAAAATATCAATTTTAAAGAAAATTACAACAGTTTGAAAAACTAAATTTTTCGAAAAAAAAGATGATTTTCAGAGTGCTGCAATTTGGCTGAAAATGAAGATTTTTCAAGAATCTAAAAAGCAATAGCAAGGCTGAAATTTCAGCTTCAAACTGAAACCAAGAACATGGAAAAATATCCGTTTAAAAAAAAGTTACATAAGTTTGAAAAAGTTGGTTTTTCGAAAAAAAGAGATGATTTTCAGAGTGCTGTAATTTAGCTGAAAATTGAGATTTTTCAAAAATCTAAAATGCAACTGAAAGACTGAAATTCCAGCTTCAATTTGAAACAAAGAAGGCCAAGAAATCTGGCATTTGAAGAAGATTACAACAGTTTGAAAAACGAGATTTTTCGAAAAAATGGAAAATGTTCTGAGTACTGTAACTTGGCTGAAAATTGAGATTTTTTCAAAATCTAAAATGCAAATGAAAGGCTGAAATTCAAGCTTCAATTTGATTGTTAAAAAATCTAATTTTTTGAGAAAGTTACGAAAATTTGAAAAAAGTCAGTTTCAGAAAATTCTCAAATCTAAAACTTTTAGGGAATGCACGATATTTCCTGGAAATTTTTACGATTGCCGCTTAGGATTTTTATTCCTATTTTGAGTATTTGATTTTTTTATTAGAAGCTTTAGAAGATTTACCGTTTCATAACTGTATGAAATATTTTTGAACGTGCTAGAAATTTTGATCATTTAACTCGGTATGTGCGCAAATATTCATGTGAATAAAAAAATATACTATTTTTTTGGCTCGTCTATCAAAAAACGGCATTTCCCACTGCTTTGGAAACCTAACTTGACATAAAATATTTAGTTTTTTTGCAGTTCCAACATTTCCATAAACTCTCATTCAATTAGAGCTATCATAATGAAGTTACGATTTTATTTGCAGAAAATGATCTTGAAATGTTTTTTTTCTTATAAATTTCAGTGTTTCTACGAATATCAATGAAGAAAAACTCTCTGAAAATGTAAATCTTCAATAAGAAAAATGGTATTTCGCTACTATCTGAAAAAGTTGTCCTAAAATTTCTGAAAACGATGGAGGACTAACTTTATATCACAAACTTCAAGATTTTTTTGATATGACACTTTTTTGTGATCTAGACACTTCAATTAGACCAATTTTCAGTTTTCTTCCGAAATTACAAAAAAATACTGTTTGACCAAATTTAAAAAAAAACTTTTCACTTCAACTTTGTTTTGATGAACAATGAATAATAGGTGTTCTAGTCATCACATTTTGATTCCTTTTATATATTTGTATATTCTAAAATCATATCTTAGAGCCTATATTTCCAGCTCCAATTTCCTTCTTAGCCAGCCCAAAAATCTCAATTTTCAGCCAAATTATACCAGTTTGAAAATTGACCATTTTCAAACACTCATAACTTTTTTTGAAATTTTTATTTTTTAAATCCCTAAACGTCATTTTAAAGCTCATATTTTCAGCTTTCCAAAACTTTTCAGACCTTCAAAAAATCTCAATTTTCAGCCGAGTTATCACACTTTTCCCAAAAATACCTGTAATTGTTACATCCATGGTTCCAATTTTCTTCGGGCATTGGCAATTTCCAGTTACTGTTCCCGCCTGTAACTACCGTAATCCTTTTAGTTCAAGCTACAGTACCCCATACCTTATTATCTACCGTATGCTCACAACTCGCACCATTCTGGCATTCCATATCAAAACACGGCGATATTTGTTCACATTGGTCCCCAAAAAACTGCTTCTCACACGTACAATTACAGCTACCATCTTGGGTTACTGTACCTTTACCCCTCCCAAGACAGTACACCTCCTGACACTCCTTCTCCCGTTCCGACACTTCACAAAGCGTTCCAAAGTACCCCGGTCGGCATGCACATTCATACTGTACAACAATCTCAATAGCGGCAAGTTCTGTCATGTTCAAATCTTCCGTTGGCTTCTTTCCAGCACGAACTTCAGCCAATAGTGGTGAGTTGATGATGCGTCGTTTGTGTTTTGTACTGAAAATCCGGGCGATATTGCTGACAAAAATGGAACTGAAGAGAGTGGGATTCGAACCCACGCCCCCGAAGGGACTGGTGCCTTAAACCAGCGCCTTAGACCGCTCGGCCATCTCTCCACATGAAATCGCGTGGTGGTGGGTGGGTAGACATGCGCGCGTTTAGGTTTAGGTTTAGCTGATGAGGGTCCCGATTTTTAGAGCTCCATAACTTTGCTCATTTTTAAGATTTTTTCATTATCTCAAAATTTTTGGAATCCTTATGACCTCCTCTTTTGAATGACATACAACACGACCCACCTAACACACGTTGCATTGAATTGACACAAATGACCCTCACAATTCGTCTGATCCGCAATATTTTCGCAAGTTTTACCGAAATGTGTTGTTGGACAGAGGCAGTAGAAGCTTTAAAAAAATATTTTTTGAAAAAGTTCAATAGAGCGCACTTACTTGCCGCCGTTTGGCACACATTGACCACCGTTGGAGCACATTTTTGTGTTTTCTAGGCAGGGATTGTAGGCTTGAGTCTGGAAATTGAAAAAATTTTGAAATTTGTTAAAGTTGAATTGAAAAAAATTGAGATTTCCAAAAAATTTGAAAAAAAATTTTTTTTTGGAAATTTTTTTTGGGTGCTCATTTTTGCAGAGCCATAACTGGGCTCATTTTCAACTTTTTCAAGTTCTCTAAAAAGTTTCAGAATCCTGATGTGTCAGGCTTTCAAATGACATACAATACAGTATACTGCAATTTTCGAAGCAGATCAAAAAATCGCTTGAAAGAATGTTGCTCCAATTTTTGAGGACACGATTTCAAAGAGCCATAACTTTGCTTATTTTCAACTTTTTCGAGTTCTCTAAAAAGATGCAGAATCCTGAATTGTCAGGCTTTCAAATGACATACAACACAAATATCATTCCGATTTGAAAATATTGAGAAAAATCGCTTCAAAAAAATGTTGCTCAATTTTTTTGGATGCTCATTTTCAAAGAGCCATAACTTGGCTCATATGCAACATTTTTCAGTTTTCTGAAAAGATTCAGAATCCTTATTTGTCAGGCTTTTGAATGACATACAACACAAAAATCTGAAAATTTCAAAAAAGTGCAGAAAAATCGTTTCAAAAAAGTTGTTCAACTTTTTTAGATCATCACTTTCAAAGAGCCATAACTTGCTTTGTTTTCAAGATTTTTCAAGTCCCAAAAAAGTTTCAGAATTCTTATTTGTCAGGTTTTCAAATGACATACAACACAAAAATTGTTCAAATTTGAAAATAATGAGAAAAATCGCTTCAAATTGTTGTTATTCAAGTTTTTTGCGGTCATGATTTTCAAAGAGCCATAACTTTGCTTATTTTCAACTTTTTCGAGTTCTCTAAAAAGATGCAGAATCCTGAATTGTCAGGCTTTCAAATGACATACAACACAAATATCATTCCGATTTGAAAATATTGAGAAAAATCGCTTCAAAAAAATGTTGCTCAATTTTTTTGGATGCTCATTTTCAAAGAGCCATAACTTGGCTCATATGCAACATTTTTCAGTTTTCTGAAATGATTCAGAATCCTTATTTGTCAGGCTTTTGAATGACATACAACACAAAAATCTGAAAATTTCAAAAAAGTGCAGAAAAATCGTTTCAAAAAAGTTGTTCAACTTTTTTAGATCATCACTTTCAAAGAGCCATAACTTGCTTTATTTTCAATACTTTTGAGCCCTCGGAAAAGTTTCAGAATCCTGATTTGTCAGGCTTTCAAATGACATACAACACAAATACTATTCAAATTTGAAAATAATGAGAAAAGTCGATTCAAAAAAATGTTGTTCAAATTTTTTGAGGTCATGATTTTCAAGGAGCCATAACTTGGCTCATTCACAATATTTTTCAGTTTTCTCAAAAAAGTCAGGTTGCTCATTTGCCAAGCTTTGAAATGACACACAACACCAAATATCTGAAAATTCGAAAAATGCTCAAAATTTGGCTCAAAGTCGGCGCGCTAGTTTTTTGAGTCTCACTTTTTGAAGCCTCATAACTTTCTTCATTTGCAATATTTTTTAATTCACTAAAAAGATTCGGAATCCTCAATTTCTAAGCTTTCCAATGGTACCCCAGATTGCTATGTTTGGTGCAGCCATTGGTGCACCCTGCACCAAAACACTCACCCTAACAAAACCAATATTCTCCTCATTATAATTCTTCAATTTCTCGATTTTTCTCGGTCGCTCCGCATCGAGAAAATCCACCAATTTTCGGACTTTTGAGCATTTTCCATAAAAACTTATTGTTAACAATATCAATAAAATGTTCATTTTTGTCGAAATAAAATTATTTTTATGTGTCATAACATAAAAGTTATGACGTGGCATAAAAACGGACATAACTTTTTTTATTTCCATAAAAAAAAGTTATGCCGGCGAGTGAGAAGCGTGTCGAAAATATCGTGGTATGTCATAGATTCATAGATTCATAGATTCATAGATTCATAGATTCATAGATTCATAGATTCATAGATTCATAGATTCATAGATTCATAGATTCATAGATTCATAGATTCATAGATTCATAGATTCATAGATTCATAGATTCATAGATTCATAGATTCATAGATTCATAGATTCATAGATTCATAGATTCATAGATTCATAGATTCATAGATTCATAGATTCATAGATTCATAGATTCATAGATTCATAGATTCATAGATTCATAGATTCATAGATTCATAGATTCATAGATTCATAGATTCATAGATTCATAGATTCATAGATTCATAGATTCATAGATTCATAGATTCATAGATTCATAGATTCATAGATTCATAGATTCATAGATTCATAGATTCATAGATTCATAGATTCATAGATTCATAGATTCATAGATTCATAGATTCATAGATTCATAGATTCATAGATTCATAGATTCATAGATTCATAGATTCATAGATTCATAGATTCATAGATTCATAGATTCATAGATTCATAGATTCATAGATTCATAGATTCATAGATTCATAGATTCATAGATTCATAGATTCATAGATTCATAGATTCATAGATTCATAGATTCATAGATTCATAGATTCATAGATTCATAGATTCATAGATTCATAGATTCATAGATTCATAGATTCATAGATTCATAGATTCATAGATTCATAGATTCATAGATTCATAGATTCATAGATTCATAGATTCATAGATTCATAGATTCATAGATTCATAGATTCATAGATTCATAGATTCATAGATTCATAGATTCATAGATTCATAGATTCATAGATTCATAGATTCATAGATTCATAGATTCATAGATTCATAGATTCATAGATTCATAGATTCATAGATTCATAGATTCATAGATTCATAGATTCATAGATTCATAGATTCATAGATTCATAGATTCATAGATTCATAGATTCATAGATTCATAGATTCATAGATTCATAGATTCATAGATTCATAGATTCATAGATTCATAGATTCATAGATTCATAGATTCATAGATTCATAGATTCAGATCCTCGAGTTCTATGCTCCATAGATCCTCGAGTTCTATGATCCACAGATCCTCTAGTTCTATGCTTCATAGATCCAAGAGTTCTATGCTTCATAGATCCTCAATTTCTATGCTCCATAGATCCTCGAGGATCTATGCTCCATAGATCCTGCAGTTCTATGCTTCATAGGATCTATGATTCTATGACCATAGATCCTTCAGAGAAACGCGATAATCCATTCTGGTCGATTCTACAACATTCTAAAGGAGCCAATACCATCAAAAACATGTTTTGATGTTGCTTTTAACACAGTAATCCCCATTTTTGACGTTTTTAAGCCTAAAAACATGTTTTTAAGAGTGCAACACCTTCAAAATCCTATATAGCAACAATAAAAATACCGAAAGACTTCCCATTTCAACCGCCAACAATAATATTCAAGTCGGAAAAAGAGCAATCGACGCTGAAATTCAATTTTCTGAAAAAAGACGAATGGGCACCGTCGATGAGCATCGCTGAAGGTAAGCCCCTAATGTATACGCACTTATGGCAGGCGCCGCCAGTGGCCGGATGGTCTAGAGGTATGATTCTCGCTTCGGGTGCGAGAGGTCCCGGGTTCGATTCCCGGTTCGGCCCAAACTCTTTTTGTTTTCAGTTTTGATCGAAGTTTCGCATGCAATCTCGCTTCGTGATATGTTGCCCCATCGTCCGGTACTGCCAATGGTCAAATCGACGACGAGAATGCCGATTAAATGAGAGATAAATGAAATAAATTTGTTTTGATTTTTTTGTTTGTCGTTTTTCGGATTTTTCCGGGATTTTGGGATAATGGAATTGTATGCCATTTTGAAGCTTGAAAATCAAGGATTCTGAAAATTCAGAAAGTTTGAAAAAATCTCCAAAAATAGCTGAGTTATGGCTTTTTGAAAATTATATATCAAAAATCTGGAACAATTTTTTAAATCAACTTTTTCCAGGGTTTTCCAAATCTTCAAGTATATCATAATATATGTCATTTTGAAGCCTGAAAGTTGAGAATTCCAAAAATTCAAAGAGTCTGAAAAAATCTTCAAAATGAGCCGACTCTTCGAAACTGACTACCTGAAAAATCTGATACACTTTTTTTGGATTAATTTTTTCAGATCTGTTCAAATCTATCAGTATGTTATGATAAATGCCATTTTGAAGCTTGGCAACCAAGGAATCTAAAAAATTTTACCGATTGGGAAAATCTTGAAAATGAGCCGACTTATGGCTCTTTGAAACTGACTAACCAAAAATCTTGGAATTTATTTTCAGATAAATTTTTTCAGCTTTTCCCAAAACTTTCAGAATATTTTATTATATGTCAATTTGAAGCTTGAAAATCAAGGATTCTGTATTTTTCGAGAATTTGGAAAAATCTTCAAAATGAGCCGAGTTATGGCTCTTTGAAAGTGATATATCAAAAATCTAGAAACTTTTCTTCAGACGACTTTTTCAGACTTTCCCATATCTTCCAATATATCATGATACATGCCATTTTGAAGCTTGAAAACCAAGGATTCTGAAATTTCAAAAAGTTTGTGAAAATCTCGAAAATGAGCCGACTTATGGCTCTTTGAAAGTGACTACCTGAAAAATCTGATACACTTTTTAGATCAATTTTGTCAGCTTTTTCCAAAACTTCAAGAATATTGTATTATATGTCAATTTGAAGCTTGAAAATCAAAGATTCTGAAAATTTTAATGGATAAATATTTCCAAAATGAGCCGAGTTATGGCTCTTTGAAAGTGATATATCAAAAATCTGATACACTTTTTTGGATCATTTTTTCCGGATTTCCTGAAATCACCAGTATATCATGATATATGTCATTTTGAAGCCTAAAAATCAAGGAATCTGAATTTTTCAAGAGTTTGGAAAAATCTTCAAAATGAGCCGACTTATGGCTCTTCAAACCTCCCCACCTTCACTTAGATAAGCCCCCCCCCCCCCTCCTAATAAGACAATCCATGAATGATTTGTACTGTCAGCAGTCGATATATGCACCATGTTCCTCCATTCTACCAGCCACATGTCCCTATCCACTAATGATACTCCAACCACTATCTGCGTCTCTCCATATCACCCACTCTCTCACTCCATCCCGGGTGACAGCTGTCTCCATGCGCCATCTGTCCCACCATATATGCATAAATTGGTGTTGAGGGAGGAGGACATGCAGGACAATGTATCGATTATATAGGAATAGTCATTGGGGAGTTGTAACACGATATTTGGGACATTTTTGATATATTTGGTGAAGTTGAGAAGGAATGGAGCCGACTTGGAGAAACTTGCAATTGGGTGCTCAGCTTTGAAGAGCCATAAGTCGGCTCATTTTGGGAATTTTTCCAAACTTTTTGAATTTTTGGAATCCTTGGTTTTCAAGCTTTCGAATGACATACTAAACAATGATCTGGAAATTTTGGAAAAATCTTAAAAAATCAATCTGAAAAAGTTGGGCCAAATTTTGGGTGGTATATTTTGAAGAGCCATAACTCGGCTCATTTTTGAGATTTTACCAAGCTCTTTGAATTTTTGGAATCCTTGATTTTCAAGCTTTCAAATGACATATAATACAATGATTGGGAAATTTTGACAAAATCTGAAAAAATCAATCTCAAAACAGATTAATGAAGTTCAAGACGATACTCAAAGAAGCAGCAAATTTTTTTTTCAAAAGTCGGAAAAAAATAACTGAACCGAAAAACAGTAACTATTCAGAGAAAATTGTATAAATTTTACCATTTCAGTATCAACTCATCATTATTTTCAGTTAAAGTTCAATGATCCGAAATCCGTGGTTTCTGGCAACTTTTTTTCAACGAGTTTTCAGGTGGCTTCATGCTTCAGGCAGTTTCAACTGGAATCTCAGCTATTGTGAACTTCTTTCAGAAAATTTCAGCTTTTATGTTCGTCCTGATAATACAATTAAACGAGTTTCTTTCAGAAGGGCCGAGCATGACATTATTGACGGCTTCATCTTGATTTGAAATTACAGAAAATCTGAAACTGAATTGTTTCAAAAATAATTTTCCAGTTGTTTTTAAAAAATCCAGAAAAATTCTAGTCGGTTTGAAAAGTGTTAGAGTTCAATACAGTTCTTGGAAGATGACACCCGGAAAATCATGAAAAAAGTTTTTCAGTCATATTTTTCAGATTGTTGATTGTTCACTGCTCCAAAATCTCTGGTTTTTGGTAGAAATTTTCCCGCATTTTTCTAGATAGATTCATGTTTCTGGCAGTTTCAGCTATTTTTAACTTTTTCAGAGAATTTTAGGTATTATTGATTGGAGTTAGGGAGAGAGAAAATATTTTTTTTTTGAGGTATGACTGTGATAAGATTGACAGTTTTATCTCGATTTGAAATTACAAATCTGAAACTGAAACACTTTTTACAAAAAATTTTCATTCAGTATTTTTGAATGCATTGTACGATTGCTTGAAATAGACTAGGATCTGCGGCCCGTCGGGCGGCCTTCGGCCACCCTCCGGACCTGCGCCTTTGAAAGCGATTTTTTGATGATTGAAAAAAATTAACACATAAAAACTAAAATATGAACTTTCGCCGAATCGAACATTAACCTTATAGAACATTCTGGAACATTCGGGTACACCGCCACACACTTTGCTACAACTTTAGTTCACGCCACTCGAAAACTCAAAAACTAAAATTTGAATCGCCGCGCAAATGATCGTCATTCTTCTAGAATGTTCGACGACCTTCTGGAACATTCTACAGTACCTGCGACCCGACCAAGACTTCATGTCGACGTTGGGTCATGAGAACATAAAAACTAAATTTGAATTTCCGCCAAAATGTCTCCGTTAGTCATTTTTAAGTCGGTTGGGAGACAACAACGTAAAAAACGCACAACGGCAACGATGATCACCATGACATGACTGACATGATAAGCTAAGGGACGGGGTACGGTAGTGAGTTGTGACACCTGACGGACAGACAGAGAATTTTGCACATGTTAGCTATGCTCTATAAATGTTGAAAAATCTGAAAATACTTATCTCTTCTAATAATGTGAAAAATGACCGAAAGGCCCAAAAAATCAAGATAAATTTTTTAAAGCCAAATTTTTCAGATTGTTCCAAATTATCGCAAATATTGTATTATATGTCATTTGAAAGCCTGAAAACCAGTGATTCTGAAAATCTAAACTTTCTTGAAAAACCTTCCCTTTCAGCGTAATTACAGCCTTTTAAAAGTCAAAAAATCTGCTCAAACTATATTCAGCCTAATTTTTCAGATTTTTCCAGATTTCCAAATATTTTCTATTATATCCCATTCAAAAGCCTGAAAATTGAGGAATCTGAAAATGTCAACTGTTTCAAAAAATCTCTCCTCCCAGCTTCATCCCACCCTACCAAACCGTACCACCCCCTAAAAAACATCTTCCTCCTCAAATTTCCCTCCTAATCCTCCCCTCCTTTTGTAATCTTCCCTGTCACTTAATAACCAACTAAAAAGTGGGCGTGGCTTATTCAATGCATGCAGAGCACACACACACGCCTCGCAGAGAAGGCAGAAGCCGACTGGGAATTAATCTAGAAGAAGTGGTGGGGACGAGAGGAGGGATGGGGCGAAATAGTATGGCGAAGTGAGAGGGTGCGCGAGATGTCAGACACACACACCCACCCCGGACGGCTTCTTCACCATTTTCGCCTCTTCTCCTCTTTTTTCCTTTTCCTTTTTGCGTGCTGCGGCGGTTCAGTTTTGACTCGACCACTTTTCGGGATGTATATCTTCTCGAGACTCACTTTGTAAAAAAACGTTTTTTTTTAAACTTGGCTGAAATTATGCTGAAAATCAATATTCATACTGGAATTTTTTTTATTGATAGAGTCAATCTAAAGCTCTCTTGTGGTTTTGAGATATTCAAAAAATATTGATTTTCAGCAAAGTTATGGCACCTGGAAGATGAGAGCTCATCTTTTTTAGGATTAGGTTTAGCTGGAAGTGTTATAACTTTTCTGAAAATTGATATTTTTGGAAATTTTTTTTTCAAATGGTAGATCAAAATTCGAGCTTCCCCATGGTTTTTAAAGTTCCAAAAAATATTGATTTCCAGCCAAGTTATACTAGTTTCGGCTAGACCTAAACCTTAAAAAAGTGATATGACAAATTCCAAATGCTATAATTTTGCTGCAAAACAAAACTTTTTGAATTTTTTTTTGCAAGTGGTAGATCAAAAAACAAGTTTTTGTTTGGTTTTTAAAGTTCCAAAAAATATTGATTTTCAGCAAAATTATAGGATTTTCGGCTAAACCTAAAATTATGACCAACCCGAAAAACTGATATGACATTTTTCAGCTGATATAACTTTGCTGAAAATAGATATTTTTTTGAAATTTTTTTTAATACTGGTAGATCAAAAAACCAGCTTTCTGATGCTTTTTAGAATTTGAAAAAATATTGATTTTCAGCAAAGTTATAGCATTTTCAGCTAAACCTAAATTTACAAAAAAAAAAAATTTTTTTTCAAAATTTTGTAATTTTCATCATTTTTTGTTTTTCAGTTTTCTAAAAACGAATATCTTATGATTTACCTCAAAAAAAATTTTTCTTTTTTTCCCACCACACCTCTCCCACCACGTCACCCTTCTCCACCACAATTCCTCACTTTACAACTCCAAAATCTATCTCTGGTAGATCAAATCAAAAAAAAAACATGTTCCAGATTACGGTAGTCGAAACCACCCCACCACCACACACCAATAACATTCATGTTATGGTTAGTGTAGTGGAGACGCGAATGGTGCCGCCGCCACCACACGATGGTGGTGTTGTCGTTGGCGCGAGACCATCGAGCACCGGTTCGACCGATTCGAATGGGTTTCCTGTGAAGGATCAGGATGCGATCAAGTTGTTTGTTGGACAGGTGGGTAGATCACTTTTCGATCTTTCTTTTCCTTTTTTGGGAATTCAAAAATGTTGAGTTTCAGCTAAGTTACACCTATTACAAAATAGCTTATTTTCAAAGTACCGTAACTCAACTGAAAATTAACATTTTTTTTCCAAATTTTTTTCAAAATGTAGATCACAAATCAAGCTTTCCAACGCTTTTTTAAGTTTTAAAAAATAATAATTTTGAGCCGAGTTACACCTGTTCTAGCTAAACCTAAACCTAATCCTAAGTGGGAGTTGATGTCTGGTTTCGATGGGAAATTGAGTAGAGTGAAATCAAATTTCCTGAAGAGGGAGAACTAGACGAAAATACTGGAGTTTGGGAAATAATATATTTGGAGTTATAGCGAAGAAAAAAAGGGGTTTCGGTTTCAAGGGGAGGTGATAAAATATAAAATGGATTTTCATGATAATTTTTCCATAATTTTTATGGCATGAGAAATTTTTAGAAGATTTCAAATAGTTAGGGAGCCGATAAGTTTAGATTAATGTGCTACAGTACCACTACTACTGTACCACTACTACAGTATCCTTAATAATGTATTATTGTACTACTGTACCCTACTATACCATACTGTAACTTACTGTACCTTTTATCTCATATCAGTTGATAAACTGAAGATTGTTTACTAGCCTACATAACTATTTTGAAACAGATAATGAATAAAGTTACAGTATCCGAACTGCAAAAACGTATCAAGACCTTCTATCCTAGCACCTCTTTGGATTTTCCGATCTACTGTAGATGTTATCATCTGAAGTCATATCAGCTATCAACTAGTCCAAACAATAGTCTAGTATCATGTTATTCAAACCTCTATTTTCGAATCAACAAACTACATACACACTTTCTGACTAAATATCAGGGCTTCATTATTATTATTTATAGTGGAAAATAAAAATATCTAGTAATGACATTCTATCCAAACTTTGATATCTAGGTTTTAAGAATATTATGATACTACTGAGATTCGAAATCACGGAAACAGATAGATACAAGTTTTGGAACAGAAAAATTAGGGCACAATTGTATTTCATACAGCTTATCTAAGTGACAATCAACTAACACAATTAATTTTCAAACTTTGAAATAACTAAACCTAAAGTATACGAAACAGTAGGAAAAAATATTCAACCAACTTGTTTGGCATTATCGAAGAACACTTTTCCAAATTTACAAGTTATGTATTTCAGTAACTTCAGGAACTATCACTGTTCCAGTACTTACATAAGTATTTTACTGGTCAAACTTCTAGTCACTCTTCGTTGCCTGAGCCGGAAGTATCTAAACCTATGTGGGGACCCTACTGGGATTGTTCTTTTGGTCCTGTGACCTGATATCTACAGTATCATATTCCTATGATTCTTGAAATTGTCGTATCTCCTCTCTAATGTTACAACTATTAGGACAAGAATCAGAAAAAAAAGCTGTAGTTGGAGGATACATTTCAATCAAAAACTCGATTAATATAAACATAGGTTTAGCTTCTACCTTCTCCCAGGAACAACGTTAGGTTTAGCTCCTTCTTTCTTCCAGAAACTTAGGTTTAGCTCCTGCCTTTTCCCTAGGATTTAGGTTTAGCTCCTACCTTATTCCTGGCTTTTAGGTTTAGCTCCAGTATGCTCTATAGAATTTAGGTTTAGTTCCTCCTTCTCTCTAGAACTTAGCTTTGGTTCCTACCTCCCTTTCTAGAACTTAGGTTTAGCTCCTTCCTTCTTCCAGTATCTTAGATTTAACTCCTTTCTTCTTCCAGTATCTTAGGTTTAACTCCTTTCTTAGCCTATGAGATAGAACCTCTCACTTTTTATTATGATCCTCCCAATTGGTCTCCTTCTCCTCCTTCCACACACCACTCTCCATCTCTAGAGACATCTCTCCCCGTCTTCCAAAACTTCTTCCTCTTTGATTCATGGGCGGTCGGGGTGGCTCTTTTTTCTGTGCTGCATGGGCTCTGGGCAGTGTGCATAACATGAAATTAGGAGCCCTCAATTATATCGATTTCTTCTTTTGGGCTCTCTCTCTCGAGGGGGATAATCTCAAGAAGAAGACAAATTTCTGAAATATCTCCGAAGCCGTTTTGGTGTTGGGAGATGAGAGGGAAGAGACGCAGACATGGAAGCCTATTTTGGAATGGAGGATATTTGCTTGTTTTTGAATGGATATGGAGTTGTGATGATGGGAAGGGGAGGGAGCGAATATCATAGAACTTTAGTGGAGGGATGGAAGGATCTATGGAGCATAGAACTTCATAGAACCTTACTAGATACAAAGAAGGTTCTATTATAGTTCTATGGAGCATAGAACTATAACTTAACTGAAGGATTAGGGAGTTCTATGACAAGATAGAGAAAAAGTTGACTATTTGAAGCTTTAACTTTAGTTATGCTCCTGATAAGATAAGTTGAACTTTAAAAAATTTCAGACATATCTGAAACTGAAAAAAATTGAAAATTGTCTCCCAAATTTTTCTATGTTGGAGAATTTTATTCTTCGAGGTGGAACAGTGTTTTGTGCAAATATATATTTTTTGACTTCCTAACAAATACTGTAACTACTAAAAAATATAGTTAACAAACTTTTTTGAGTCCTAATTAGTTCTGGACTCTTTGAAAATTGAAAAAAAAATTTCAAAACGTTCAAAACATACTTTGGTTTTCAAAACGGTCTCGAATATCAGAAAATGAGGTAAATGTTAGTGGCAGAAGAATGTAGTATTTGTAGTCTGGAGCAGAAGACTACAAATACTACAATCGCGTAGCTGCTAGTGGCAGAAGAATGTAGTATTTGTAGTCTGGGGCAGAAGACTACAAAGACTACAATCGCGTAGCTGCTAGTGGTGGAAGAGTGTAGTATTTGTAGTCTGGGGCAGAAGACTACAAAGACTACAATCGCGTAGCTGCTAGTGGTAGAAGGTTGTAGTATTTGTAGTATTTGTAGTCTACACAGTTTGGTTCAAACCTTACAAGAAATCTTGAGTAAAATTGATGTTATTGTTTTTAGTTTGTCTGAAACAGCGAAAAATGGATCCATAGATTCCATAAAACCATCCATAGAACTTTTGAGGGTTCTATGGAAGTTCTATGCCACTAGCTACTCGATCGAACGGTGCATTATCTACAAACATAGATTTATGGTTTTTAAAAACTATCTGAAACACTAAAAACCTATATTTTCAAAAAAAAGTTTTTGATCTACCAAACATACCATAATCCCAAAAATTTGCAGATACCTCGAAATCTAGAAGAAAAAGATCTCCGACACCTCTTCGAGCAATATGGCAAAATCTACGAGTTTACAATATTAAAGGATAAATATACTGGTATGTCGGGGGATATACGGCTCAATGAGCTCCAATAATTATTATTTCACGCAGGTATGCACAAGGGCTGCGCATTTCTCACATTTTGCCATCGTGAGAGCGCGATTCGGTGTCAGACGACATTACATGATCAGAAGACGTTGCCTGGTGTAAGTTGCTCTTTTTCTTGCTCATTTGTGCTGTAACATGGCTAAAATTGAGATTTTCAAAAAATTTTTCTGGATCTGGTAGGTCAAATCTTTGGCTATTTACTGGTTTTGAGATTTTGGAAAAATATTCATTTTCAGCCAAGTTACACCATTTCTTAGGTCATCAATTTTTGATATGCGGTAAATTTTCTGAAAATCGATATTTCTAGAAAATATTTTTGAAGTGAGGTAGATCAAAGTTTTGTCTATCCACCGGTTTTTAGATTTTTGAAAATTTTCAATTTTCAGCAAAGATACAGAATTTTTAGTTAAACCTAAACCTAATCCTATCCTGCAAACTGATATGACAGTTTTCACAAGCTGTAACTTAGCTGAAAATTGAGATTTTGACAAAATATTTTGGATTTAGTAGAAGTAGTATCTAGCTATCCAATGGTTTTGAGATTTTGGAAAAATCTCTATTTTCAGCCAAGTTATAGCATTTTTAGCTAAACCGAAACTTGACTACAGTAGGCTACCGTATCCCTATTTTATCTCGACACAAATTGAATTAATATGAGCCTCCTCACATATGTGCTCATATATATAGTCATTTATTATTCCCCATTCATTGAATTACGATGAATAGAAAGATGGAAATGAATAATTCTGGAAAGGGATTTAAGGCACCCTTAACTGAACAACAAGGGGTGCCTCAACTATATCTGAAAGAAGAAAGAAAAGAAGGCGACGTTTAAACAGAATTTCGGTGATTCAATTCACGCGATGGCGGCGGGGACCCGCTTTTCTCTCGGCCACAGAAAATTCAATTTGATTAGGCACATCCTGGTGCCCCTGCCGTCGCACAAACTTTTCGTCGCCTTCAAATCGGTCCCCGTACGCCACACTTTTTCGGGTTTGTGTGAAACTTTACGATTTATATTCTTTTAAGCTTGCTTTAGATTTCAAATATAGGTTGACAAAAAAGGTTTAGCCATCTTGGGGAGTCGATCCCGCGACCTTCAGCATGACAGTAGGCGCCTTGTACCACTAGACCACGAGTGCATGCGTAGCTGCTAGTGGTGGAAGGGGCAGAAGACTACAAATACTACATTCTTCTGCCACTAGCAGCTACGCGATTGTAGTCTTTGTAGTCTTCTGCCCCAGACTACAAAGACTACATTCTTCTGCCACTAGCAGCTACGCGATTGTAGTCTTTGTAGTCTTCTGCCCTAGGCTACAAATACTACATTCTTCTGCCACTAGCAGCTACGCAATTGTAGTCTTTGTAGTCTTCTGCCCTAGACTACAAACACTACATTCTTCTGCCACTAGCAGCTACGCGATTGTAGTTTTTGTAGTCTGCACTAATGGCCTAGTGGTACAAGGCGCATACCACAATCTTTAGGTCGAGAGTTCAGTTCTTTCATGGGTCAAGGCTTTTTTGCAAAAAGAAAATTACTTTTTTAACACAAAAATAATGTTTTCAGATGAATCGAGCGATGCAAGTGAAACCAGCAGATAGTGATAGTCGACCGACAAGTCCCAAAGATAAACTGGATGACAAGAAGCTGTTCATCGGGATGTTATCCAAGCAACAAAGTGAAGAGGAGGTTCGAGCAATGTTTTTGCCTTTCGGAGCTCTAGACGAAGTCACAGTGCTCCGCGGAGCCGATGGTCAATCCAAGGGTTGTGCATTTGTCAAGTACAAGAATGGTCTAGATGCTCAAATGGCGATTAGCGCCTTGCACGGAAGTCAAACAATGGCTGGAGCCAGTTCAAGTCTGGTGGTAAAGTATGCAGATACTGAGAAGGAACGACAAGTGAGGCGGATGCAACAGATGGCTGCTCAGATGGGTATGCTCAATCCAATGCTCATGACCCAAGTCGGCATTCCTGCTTACAATCCTTATCAAATTCTGCAACAGCAAGCCATTGCTCAGACTACTGCATCGGCTTACATGCCATTGCTCCAACAGCAGAGCTCAGCGGGCTCCGTGAGCCTACTGGGGAGCATGGAGATGTTACAGCTTCAAGCGGCAGCGGCAGCCGCTGCTGCAGCTGCACCAGTACTTCCAGCCAGTCAACCACTTGCTGCACAATTGAGCTTGTCCACCAATCCACACTATGCACTGGCGGCTCAATTGGCGCAGGCTCAAGCTGCACAAGCTCAAGCTCACCCAGTGAGCTCACAATCAACAGGAGTTGTGGCACAGGAGCCGGTGTATCATCTGACGGCACAACAGTATGGTTTGATGGGATTGGAGAGTCAGCAACAGCAACAAAGTGAGTTTGTGAATAGTATTGGGCTAGTTTCGAGTTGAAAATCGGATTCCTCAAGCAAAATTAGGCCGAGTTAGTCAATTAGTCAATTTTAATCAAATTCTGAGCTTATTCAACAAAAAGGGGAAGTTGTAGTATTTGTAGTCTAGGGCAGAAGACTACAAAGACTACAAACGCGTAGCTGCTAGTGGTGGAAGAGTGTAGTCTTTGTAGTCTAGGGCAGAAGACTACAAAGACTACAATCGCGTAGCTGCTAGTGGTGGAAGGTTGGAGTATTTGTAGTCTTCTGCCCCAGACTACAAATACTACAGCCTTCTGCCACTAGCAGCTACGCGATTGTAGCCTTTGTAGTCTAGCCATATTTACGTCCCCGACCTAAATTTCGACAGAGAATTCGAAAAAAATCTCCATTTTTCTGTCTTAAATTATCTTCATGCTGAAATTCAAATCCTAACCCTCCAGGTTTTACAGACGCCGCAGCGGCCCTCCAACTCGCCCAAATCCAACAACAACAAGCAGCAGCGGCAGCCGCCGCCGCATTGCCAATGGTGACGCCGAAGGAAGGTAAGGACAGAAGCTTTGATTTTTCAACTACAGTAGTAAGGCTACAGTAATCCCACCCCCAGTATCGCGGCACTGTTATTTTTATATATATCTATATTTCTTTTTTCGTGGTAGTCATTTGGTGTGTGATGGATATATATAAGAAATATTTCATATGTTCTTCGTTTTTTTAGTGTAGTGATTGAGAAAGTTGTGAATTTTTGACATAAAACATGTTTTTAGAAGGGAAAAACGTTTTTTTCTATCTTAAAGGGGGGTCATTATTTTTCTGAAATTTAGGTTAATAGGTTTAAAAATGACACCGAAGTTGAAAATTTTCAATTTCAAGACCTTCAAGGCTCTTTAAACATTTTTCAAAAATTTAAAAAAATTTCTTAAAGGGGGGTCAAAAATTTTTTTTTCTAGAAACCAGCTTTCTAGGCCAAAACTCACCCCAAAACTCAAAATTAGATACTATTTTTTCCAAAAAAAAAACCATTTGTTGTCTGATACATGTGTACCCAATATTATAGTGCTCGGTCCAGATGGTTGCAACCTGTTCATTTATCATTTGCCACAAGAGTTTGGCGACGCGGAGCTCATTCAGATGTTTTCGCCGTTTGGTCACGTCGTGTCCGCCAAAGTGTTTGTTGATCGCGCGACTAATCAGAGCAAGTGCTTCGGTTCGTGTTTCCATATATCAAAAAAACTTTCCTACCGTACTTTGTTTTTTCTTTTCTTTCTAAATCTCCTCTTTTCCTATGCTCTCTCTCTATATATACTTTCGAAAATATACGTGCTTGAGGGCGTGGCTTCCTTGTACGACACTCCGCTTTTCCATGACACCACAGTTTTTTTGTGCATATTGTGATGAAGTCGTTGATTATGTAGTCTCAGTTTCTCTTAAAATGGTCGTCATTTACCCGATATAGCACGTATAAAATGGGAAAAGAGATGATTTTTGATAGACAAGTATATTATATAGCATGTATATATTGAAACATCGTGTTCAGGTTTCGTCAGCTATGATAATATGCACTCGACACAGACGGCCATCAACGCGATGAACGGCTTTCAGATCGGTATGAAGCGTCTGAAAGTGCAGTTGAAACGGCCACGTGGTGATCGGCCTTATTAGAAGGCTCCTTCAACCCTTTGCATGCACCATTATTATACTTTTTTGACATTTTTTCATTTTTGTAAACGTTTTGGAGGGAGGAGATGGGATTTTGAGTGGTGTACGACAAAAAAATTGAGCCCGATTTGACTAGACTACAAAGACTACAATCGCGTAGCTGCTAGTGGCAGAAGAATGTAGTATTTGTAGTCTGGGGCAGAAGACTACAAAGACTACAATCACGTAGCTGCTAGTGGCAGAAGAGCGTAGTATTTGTAGTCTGAGGCAGAAGACTACAAAGACTACAATCGCGTAGTCTGCTAGTGGAAGAAGAATGTAGTATTTGTAGTCTAGGGCAGAAGACTACAAAGACTACAATCGCGTAGCTGCTAGTGGCAGAAGAATGTAGTATTTGTAGTCTAGGGCAGAAGACTACAAAGACTACAATCGCGTAGCTGCTAGTGGCAGAAGAGCGTAGTATTTGTAGTCTTCTGCCCCAGACTACAAAAACTACAAATTGTAGTTTTCGACCATTTTGCTCATTTTTCATAGATCGAAAAGGATTTCGATACAGTTTCTGATGCAATTTTCATTTTTGAGGTAAAAAGTCTTATTTTCAGCCGAAAAAGCGTTCAAAAATTCAAAAGCCACTCAAAACCTGTCTCCTTCCTCCTATATTCCTCTATTTTCCTGTATTTCAATATATTAATAACCACTTGAATATCGTTGTGAGACCCGTCATATATATATATATTGCGCTCCCCTCTCTATTATTTTTTGAAACAACATGTTGTCGTCCTAGTCAGTCCTTACAAACATTTTTCATTTTTTCATGATTTGTTTTTTTTCACTTGAAAAAGGGTGTAATTGTTTTGGCATGGGTATACGGTATATTTTGTACTACTGTAAAGAGCCGGTGTGTGTACGGTGCATTTAACAATATTGTTTTTCTTTTTTTCGTCGGCCTTCCCCCCAAACGTTTTCTCTTCTCTCTCTTTCATTTCTTGGTTTACTGTAGCACACCACGAATTTGCTTACTGTAGTTTTGGTGGTTAGTACCGTACACAAGTTGCCGGGGAAACGGGTTACTGTACCCCTTCCTACCATATACCCTAAACCTAACCGTTTACAGCAAACTACCACTATCGGCCGACACCACCACCGATTCATCGACGGCAACATGTTTATATACTACAGTAGGCTCGGGTGCAAATGCGCTCCATCGAACTTTTTTAGGACATTTTTCGAAATTAATCATTTTCTAGAACTTCATACAGGTCTCACAACGATTTTCAAGACATATTTTCCGACCAAAAAAACTGTTTTTTGTGATTTTTTTCCGGCCATTTTTTCTAGTCAGTTATGTTTTTCTTGCCTTCGGCTTTCTATTGATCTCACTTGGCAGGGAATCGATGCAAAAATGTGTCTTCCCTGGTCCAAACCCCTTATATTTACTCGATTTTTTGGCTTTCTCATGATCTCACATGTTGTACATAATATTCTAGTCCATTTTTTCTCGATTTTTTCTTAGAAAAAGCAATAAAAAGTGTTTATTTTAGCTCAAAACAAGAAAAAACAACAAATCGCTGCGAGACCCACACACAAGCGGAAGTGTATGCGCCTTTAAAGTACAGTACGCGCAATACATTTTTCTTTGTTTTTGTTGATTTTTGAGGCTTTTCAACTTAGAAAAATAGAGAAAATAGTGTGTAAAAGTGAGAGAGTGACAGAGAGAACATATGTTGAAGTTTACTGCGATGAAATTACACAAAATGGAGCAAAACTGATGATTTTCTACTTTGAAAGCGCTTTTTCAACGCCAAACTTTTTCAATTTTCAGATGTTTCTCAAGCCAATTGTATTCATATTGCTGGTTTTTGTAAATAATGTACATTCGGAGGAACGATTGCCATGTAGAAGCGACAGGAATTGCAGAGAAGAGTGCTGGTTTAACAAGAATCATAAGCGGGTGAGTCGTTTTGTTTTGAAAATTGAGAAAAATGCGATTTTGTGTCGAAAAATATCGAAAAACATCAATTTCGATGCTAAAAATCTTGTTCTCAAAAGAAAACCATCAATTTCCAGTTTTTTTCCATCAAAAAATGCAGAAAATGAAATTTTCTCAACCTAAAATCACTTTTAAAAAATTTTGCTTTTGTTTCTTCGGAAAAAGTACGAAGAATGCAATTTTTTAGTCAAAAACTCGTAAAAACCATCACTGTTGATAATGAAAATGTCAAAATAGCCTTGCTTTCAACAAAAAACCGGCATTTTCAATATTTATTTCCCGGAAATGCTAAAAATAGTGTTTTCTCAATCTTTTAAACTTTAAAAATAACAAAAAACATTTATTTCTGCTTTTCAAAACTTCAAAATCTAAAGAAAGCTGTTTTTGGCTTAAAATCGTTAACTTTTGGTCATTTTAATTGAAAACAAACAGCTAAAATCGAGAATTTCAGCCAAATTTGCCCAAAATAGCTTCAAAATTAAGCGAATCAAGTTTTTACCGTTTTTCGAAGTCCCAAGTCTTCTGAATTATTTTAAATAACATTTTTATTCTGTAAATATGAAAAGTCGATATAAAAAAAAAAGAATTGACTATTAATAATCACAGAAGTGCATTTGCTCTCGCAATCTTTTGAAACGGTGATTTCTATAAAATATTAATCAGTTTCCATGCAAAAAAGCTAAAAAATTACTAATTCAGTCACACATATCTTGAAAAGCAACAAGATTTGTATCAACTCAGTTAATTTTCATAATTTTAAAAATTCTTCACTGTTTATCAACATTCCTCAATAGTTCTTCAGCTTTAGCAACTTCAAATGCATCCCATTTTTACTGAAAATCGATAAAAACATCGATCAAAGCTAGAAGCGGCTTCGAAACATTTTATTCTCTATTTTCGCCCACAAAATTGATAAAAATATGCCAAAAACATCAAAAATCTTTCAAAAACAACACTTTTCCGTTTCAATTTGATGCGAAGCAGCTGTTTCATGAATCATGACTGTTGTTAAATCATCGATTTCTGATCAATTTTCTAAAGAGAAAAAGCATAGAAAACCGATTTTTTAAAAGCTAAAAACCGTCATTGTAGAAGTTTCAAAGCTCTATAAGTTTCTATATACTCAAAAAATGTGGAAAAGTTTTTATTTGTTCACATAAAACCTAGAAAAGAGTTCGAAGATGCTCAAAATTGATCAAAAACGTTCTAAAAATAATTATCTTTAACTCCATTTGTACAAAAAATGTAAAAATTAGCTTGTGTACTGAAATACCGCTAAAAATAGAATTTTCTAAATCAAAAATCACCGAAAAAGCATCTGTTTTCGTATATTGATATGCAAAACAGGTTGTTTACCACAAAAATGACGAAATTTTGCCAATTATGCTCAAAATAAGAGCCGAAACACAGTATTTTTAGCTTGAATTTTCCTAGAAAAGCAGGAAAATTGCAGTTTTCGACCAAAAATTGGCATCAAATCACCAAAAAACCACCATTTTCAACAATTATTCATTACAGGAAGACCGTACACCCGTTTGCTACCTGAAAAAGTGTTGGTGTGTCGTTCGTGATAGTCAGCTGTATCGTCCACATATTCTGAAGCCGGAGGAGGAAGTCATTTTTGAGTTTTGCAAGATTTGGAGAGGCGAGTATCAGGATGATATGACTGGATGTTTGAATTGGGCGTATAGTAAATGATTTGGAATTTTGAATAAAGTTTTATATTGTTTGAACTTGTTATTTTACGAAAAAAAAGTTATGACAAAAAATGTTTGACAGACATGGGGATTGAACCTATGACATCTAAATTTGGTTGATTACAGCGCATTGCACTACAAAAACTACAATCACGTAGCTGCTAGTGGTGGAAGAGTGTAGTATTTGTAGTCCAGGGCAGAAGACTACAAAGACTACAATCGCGTAGCTGCTAGTGGCAGAACAGTGTAGTTTTTGTAGTCTTCTGCCCCAGACTACAAAGACTACACTCTTCTGCCACTAGCAGCTACGCGATTGTAGTCTTTGTAGTCTGCGCGCGTGGTCTAGTGGTACAAGGCGCATCACAACATCTGAAGGTCGCGAGTTCGATCCCCGTGGTGGTGAAATGTTTTTTGTCGACATATTTTCTGGGGTAGAATCAATATTTCAAAATTTTGCTCGAAAAAACGTGAACTAGACCTCGACGTGAACTAGCCCTAACTGATTCCAAAAAAGATAACAGTTATGAAGTGATAAAAATTTATTTCAAAGTATTTACATTCGCTGTTATAACACGAAATCATTGGAGTCTAGGCAATAGGTGAGTGATGCTCAATGAGCACATGAGAAAATTTTCCACTGCTCGCAGATCACAATGGGAACTCCAATCGCGACGGTGAAAATCAACACGGGTGACAAAATAAAGGATCAATTCATTGTGAAAAAAAAGTTGGGCGAAGGCGCGTGCGGTCAAGTGTTCCTCGTCGAGCTGCTCCAAGGACAAGGTCGCGCCGCCATGAAAGTCGAGCCGCTGATGAAGAGCAAGGAGGATGAGATATTGAAGATGGAGGTCTATGTGCTCAAGAAGCTTCAGAATTCGAGACACGTTTGTCGTTTGTTGGGCTCTGGCAAGACTGAGACGTACACTTATATGGTGATGAGCTTGTTGGGCAAGGAGATTGGCGATGTGAGACGACGATTGCCACAGAGAAAGGTGTCGGCACCATCGACTTGTCGGATCTTCATTCAACTCGTCAAGGCGCTTCAAGATTTTCATGAAGCTGGTTTCGTCCATCGTGATGTTAAACCGTCTAACATGGCATTGGGATTGAAGAACGAGCAAGTCGTTTATATTTTCGATTTCGGGCTCTCTCGTCAAATCATGTTGCCTGATGGAAGTGGCAAGTTGAAGCTCCGCGAGCCGCGTGCTAAATCGGTGTTTCGTGGTACTGTTCGTTACTGTAGCTTGAATGTGCATCAGCATAAGGAGCAGGGAAGACATGATGATTTGTATGGTGCATTGTATTCGATGATTGAGACGGTTACATCGACATTGCCATGGAAGGGACAGCCGAAGAAGGAGACGGCGAAGATTAAGGAGAAGACGAAGGATGATACGCTTTGTAAGGTTGGTGGAGAGGCCAGAATGAAGACTACAATCGCATAGGGTGGAAGAGTGTAGTATTTGTAGTCTAGGGCAGAAGACTACAAAGACTACAATTGCGTAGCTGCTAGTGCTGGAAGGTTGTAGTATTTGTAGTCTGGGGCAGAAGACTACAAAGACTACAATCGCGTAGCTGCTAGTGGCAGAAGAGTGTAGTATTTGTAGTCTAGGGCAGAAGACTACAAAGACTACAATCGCGTAGCTGCTAGTGGTGGAAGGTTGTAGTATTTGTAGTCTAGGGCAGAAGACTACAAAAACTACAATCGCGTAGCTGCTAGTGGCAGAAGAATGTAGTATTTGTAGCCTGGGGCAGAAGACTACAAAGACTACAATTGATCGTTTTGATTGTAGAATTGTCCAAAATCGTTCCTTGAAATCGCCACTGCACTTCGGAAATTGAAATATACTGATACACCACCATACATGCAATTTATGGAGAAGTTGAAGGCGGATTTGCCAAAGGGCATTAAAATGTGAGTTTTTTCCACCGAAGTTGCTCAAATATGAGCAATTTTCAGGACCGATCCATTTGAATGGAACACCAAAGGCGCGCAACTCGACGAGAACAACAACGACAACAAGAGTGATCGTGAGAATGCGGAACGTGGCGAAGGTGCGGATACGGTGAATGAGATTGATGAGAGTGTCGTGACGGAGGATCGGAACACTGGCGAATCGTCGAAGGATGCGGAGGAGTATGGCAAGGAGGATACGTTGGAGGGATTGTGAAGAAGCATGATTTGATACTTACCCCTCATTACTACCTCTTTTTTTATTGAGCAATATAGATTTTGAAATGGCGTGTTTTTGGTTTACAAGCATAAGAAGTTTCAGATATGTTTATTTTGTTGGAAATATGTTGACAAAAAACGTTAGACCACAATGGGGATCGAACCTGCGTCCTCTCAGTGGTGTCATGGCAGCGCCTTGTACCACTAGGCCACGCGAGCGCACAACGAAAACTACATTCATCTGCCACTAGCAGCTACGCGATTGTAGTCTTTGTAGTCTTCTGCCCTAGACTACAAATACTACATTCTTCTGCCACTAGTAGCTACGCGATTGTAGTCTTCGTAGTCTTCTGCCCCAGACTACAAATACTACACTCTTCTGCCACTAGCAGCTACGCGATTGTAGTCTTTGTAGTCTTCTGCCCCAGACTACAAATACTACATCCTTCCACCACTAGCAGCTACGCGATTGTAGTCTTTGTAGTCTTCTGCCCTAGACTACAAATACTACATTCTTCTGCCACTAGTAGCTACGCGATTGCAGTCTTCGTAGTCTTCTGCCCCAGACTACAAATACTACACTCTTCTGCCACTAGCAGCTACGCGATTGTAGTCTTTGTAGTCTTCTGCCCCAGACTACAAATACTACATTCTTCTGCCACTAGCAGCTACGCGATTGTAGTCTTTGTAGTCTTCTGCCCCAGACTACAAATACTACATCCTTCCACCACTAGCAGCTACGCGATTGTAGTCTTTGTAGTCTTCTGCCCTAGACTACAAATACTACATCCTTCCACGACTAGCAGCTACGCGATTGTAGTCTTTGTAGTCTTCTGCCCCAGACTACAAATACTACATCCTTCCACCACTAGCAGCTACGCGATTGTAGTCTTTGTAGTCTTCTGCCTTAGACTACAAATACTACATCCTTCCACGACTAGCAGCTACGCGATTGTAGTCTTTGTAGTCTACTGCCCTAGACTAAAAACACTACATTATTCTGCCACTAGCAGCAACTTGATTGTAGTCTTTGTAGTTTTCTGCCCTAGACTACACATACTACAAAATAGTTGTTTTTTTCCATTTCAAAGTTAGAACAGTATAAGATATCCATAAATTAACATGAAAACTAAAAACCAAAGTTTTGCTTTGAAATGGCAATTATAAATATCCTTAAAAAACAACTTCAACTCATAAAATGCACTATACATTGACAAAATATATGGATCCCAGTTGGGTGATTGATACTTTCGAGTTATTTCGCAGTGGTCATCGGCGTGTATTGCATGGTAGATGCATGTGAATGCTGTGTAGAAGAATATAAGAACAATTATTGTTCTAAGGTGTGTTTCCTGGAAAAGTTTAGGTTTAGAAAATCTATAATAAGGTGTAAATATACCATTTGATACGATGGTATGATCACTAATATAATCAAAAAGTATCGCAATACGCCTTTGAAAGTGTCTGGTGAAAAAAGTTTGGAATCTTCATGGACCATATTATCACTATCATAATCATCTAGGAATGTGCCAATTGATGCACTACCTAGACCATTGACGATATGGAGAAGGAACCAAACAATAGTTGAATAGGTTGGAAAGTCCTTGTCCAGCTCAAAGGATATTGGTCGAATCTAGAACTTGGTTCGAAATTACTGAAATTCAGGAAAACTCACGGAGGCGCATACGAAGACAACACCCATTTCAGCATTTGCAAACATACTAACTGCTCGATAAGTGTTCGACATATTTTTATGTTTTGCAAATCGTTGAATAAACTTAATCGATATATAGATAGATGTCATGAATGTCATGAACAATGAAATTGTTAGAATTACAATAACTTTGGAGGAATATCCAAGAAAATCAAAGTAAACTGGTGAATAGTTAAATATAAGGCATGTTGATATGAGGAGATCTATTAGAGCCATTTGAATCGATCCACGCGAATGTAATGTCTGTGTATGGTTTTCCTCTTCTTTAGGGCAGATGGTCCGACTTTCTGCAGTCTCTCTTTCTCTCACTCTCTCTCATCTTCAATTACTGTCGTCATCACCCCCCCCCCCCCCCCCCTTGTAGCGCAAGCTCATCACCTTAATTCGGCAGACTCACAATTGACGGAGGAACATTTCTACATAGAAGTTATCTGCACCTCTTAACAAGGATAATTGATTCTGAAAATACATTACGCGAAAATCTGGAAGATTGGAAAAAAAGCTTAAAAAAGAACTGCTCATTGAGAACTGCTCATAAACGTATCTGAAACACATCAAAAATTTCGTGATTATTAAAAAGTAGTGTTTCAAAAACCATTTTTTTGAAGAAAAAAAAACTGAGAATTAAAACTCGGGAAAAAAATTTTATTGAATATTTAAAAATTCGATTTTGAGATTTTTCTGATTTTTTCAGCATAAACTGATCCGCAGGTTAGATTCTACATGTAAAAGTGCATATCGTAATGAATATTTATTACAATATGGGTATCCCTGGAAAACATCCCTCGTTAAAAAGGAAGCTTTCGCTATTTGAATTACACAAAAAAAAAAGAAATTGGGAGAACGTGAATCTGATCGTACATCAGTTTTGCGTGGCCTATAAAATGAATGAAAAATATTCGAATTAAACTATTTACGAAAATAAATAAAAAATGTATAAATACATTCTTACTGCGATTATAATGGCATTCACCTGTAATAAAGTGATATCCAATGACAGTAGTGATAAACTCAGTGAGTACCACAAAGCCAACAAGTGTTGAATAACTTGGGGTCAGATTGCCCAGGTGGAGTCGCACCAATTTCGAATAAAGGATTCAACTCCCAGAAATGGATTAATATATTCACAATACAAATAAAAGTACAGAATAATATTGTATTATGTCGTATGTCACACAATCGAGTCTGATTTTATCTATTCGTTTTTTTAGCGGTTCCAGTCTCTGCATTTTTGAAATTGAGCCGTCCCGTTGCACTTATTGTTCAAAAAGAGTTGAATTATCATAATGATGTTGAGAAATATCCATACAGTAAGTTCAGTATCATTCACAAACGTTGAATTTATTCTGAATGCAATAACAATTCGAGAAACTGTAAATCTAATTTATTGTTAGGAAAATGAATACCGCAACTATTTCAACAGCAAATTTCTTTCTTTTACTATTTCTGAAAACATCGAATTTATTAGAAACATTTTCACATTAACAGCGAAAAAAACCAGTTCAGTTCAGCTCATATATTTGTCACCTCAGAATTTTTGTAGGTGATGATGGTATACAATGGAATGAGGATATTTTGAATCAATTATTTAAATGTAAAACAAATGAAGACTGCACCTATTTGAATACCGATTTTGCATACGGATATTGTTATCCATCAATTTTTGAGGATGTACCAAGTTTTTGTTATAGATGTAAGTTTCCAAAAAATTTACATTTCACTGTGTTGCTGATACCTTTACAGTGACCAAAAAGACAACACAAGAATATCTATTCTATGGTAATGATCTTGGTCCGGATACATGTCAAGAAAATAAGGATTGTGGACCTCCGAACAATAATTGGTTTAACAGATGGTGGCAAAATTGGAAGTGCCAAAAGCCCACAAAGTATGAAACAGGTACTTTGGGTATCTGTATGCGCAGTAAGTTCTTTTCAAATTCAAAAAAGTTCATAAAAAGTTCAAAAGTTCACCAAAGTTCATACAATCAACGGATGATTCAAAAAATACACTATTGCACCAAAAAAAAAACGCTGATGTTTTTATAGTTTTATAACCAGTTCATTGTTTCAGTGTCTCCCTCATTTGGCTGGGTCCAAAAACTGGTGTTAGTTATGTATGGGTGTCTGATTGGGTTGTTCTCATATGGCATTTACCACGTTAGAAGGTGGGTGTTATGCAAGCTGATATGTTAGGCAAGAAGTTTCAGGCGACGAACCGAACTATTACCGGCAAATAACGATGAAACTGGTGAAAGAAATGCTGTTAACACCATGCCAACATCATCTCCGGCTCGTGTCCCTGTTCCGGATCCTTCTCCAATGACAACAAATCCGAACGAAATTGGAATGCAGGTTATGGGTCCAGAGATTATTGTTGATCCAAAACGGGTTCATGTGCAGAGACCATTTGGTGAGGAGTAGTACAGAAATAGTTATAAAAATGTTTTTACAGTGTATAGAGTAATTGACGACCTCATTCAATCCAAAGTATGTCATTTTCTGATCCATACAGTTCTTGAAATTGGGAAGAGGGGAGGGGGGGGGGGGGGGGAGGCGTCCATATTAATTATTGCTAAACGTCATGGGGGGTTCAAAAAGTTCTCCTTACCATTTCAAACTGTAAATTTCGGTCAAATCAAATGTTTTCCAGGATTTATGTTCGGCAATATTTATGTGTTTATGGATTCTTTACGTATGTTTGAATTGGTTGGTGATGTTTTTTGAGGTTATGCAGAATGTGAAGACAAATCAAACTGTGTAAGTGTCTAAATCTATGAATCTATGAATCTATGGATCTATGAATCTATGAATCTATGAATCTATGAATCTATGAATCTATGAATCTATGAATCTATGAATCTATGAATCTATGAATCTATGAATCTATGAATCTATGAATCTATGAATCTATGAATCTATGAATCTATGAATCTATGGATCTATGAATCTATGAATCTATGAATCTATGAATCTATGAATCTATGAATCTATGAATCTATGAATCTATGAATCTATGAATCTATGAATCTATGAATCTATGAATCTATGAATCTATGAATCTATGAATCTATGAATCTATGAATCTATGAATCTATGAATCTATGAATCTATGAATCTATGAATCTATGAATCTATGAATCTATGAATCTATGAATCTATGAATCTATGAATCTATGAATCTATGAATCTATGAATCTATGAATCTATGAATCTATGAATCTATGAATCTATGAATCTATGAATCTATGAATCTATGAATCTATGAATCTATGAATCTATGAATCTATGAATCTATGAATCTATGAATCTATGAATCTATGAATCTATGAATCTATGAATCTATGAATCTATGAATCTATGAATCTATGAATCTATGAATCTATGAATCTATGAATCTATGAATCTATGAATCTATGAATCTATGAATCTATGAATCTATGAATCTATGAATCTATGAATCTATGAATCTATGAATCTATGAATCTATGAATCTATAGAAAGGCAACGGTTTTTTGAAGGTCGATTATGGCGACTGTTGCTACTGTAGCCGCTTTTTCCACTTTTTTCGCGAGTTTCTTTGGTAGTTTAAAAGATAGTCAGGTTAGTTCTGACTTCCATTGTTCATAGAATCCTATGTTGTTACAGATATTGTATTTCTTTATTCAAATCAGTCTGATCTCAATGTTGCTGTCCCACACTGCTATTTTCATAAGATTATTGACCGGTAATCTAGTTGCCTTTATTTGTAACATTTTCCAAGAGATTTCATTCGGTTAGTTCTTAAAAAATTATATCCATTTGCATAGCTTAAAATTGTAGGATTATTGATTGGTCAATTCGGCGGCAGGTTCCAACTGGTATCGTCAAAGATTTTCATGGTCATTTTGCTCACTCTGAGTTTAACCGTTACGTCAATGGATGACGTCGATGTTTTGATCGAGATATCTAATTATTTATTCACTTGAATACCTTAATAAATCTTTGAGAAAAAAACATAGAGAAATTCAACAAAAAAAATGGAAATGCATTTCTCTGCCATATATAAAACCTTATGGAAACCCGACTTAAGGGTATCATCAACCATCTGAAAGTGAAAAATTCAGCCAACTGATCTCAACACCACAGGAGACTACAGAGAGTACAACTTATCGATACTGCATTTCATTTAAAATATCTTCAATCATCATCTGGAATTTTGCAAACGAGAGTTAATGCTTTCGAATAGTCTACAACTAGATTGCAGTCAAGAAACGTTGATGTTCGATAGATCATCGTCTCCCATCGCCCTATTGTGCAAAACATCCATAAATTTCGCCATTCTTCTCCATCTTTGATCGTTTCACAGTCTCTGAATATATTTATGAATTTCGAAATGCTTTTCTTTTCGTGGTTTTGCAGAGGCCCGCGTTTGCAAAATGTGTGAGATTCTTTTGCAACACATTTTTCGTCACTTTTTGTACGAGGCATGGAATGGATGGGTAGACTAGACAGTAGTGTGGAGTACTGTAGTTGAGAAGGATACTGTAGTTGAGAAGGATACTGTGGTTGAGGGATACTGTACTTGGAGCATGTAGATCAAGTAGAAGATGCAGAAAAACGGTGGTTTGTAAAAAAGAGTTTTTCACAGTGGTTTACAGCATGAAAATGAGCCCTACAGTATACCATGGGGTACTGTAGTAAGGCATACAACATACTGAAGGTTTTGTAGGAAAAAACTTTAGCTGGGTTACTGTACATCGATTATCCGAGAGTTCGAAATCTGCAGAAAATGATTACTTTGGTATACGGTACAGAGATCACTTGCTACAGTATACCGTGTGGTACGGTCGCCTAGTATACTGTAATTTTTAACGAGATTAATTAGCTGTATTACTGTACATTGAAAATCCAAAAAACAGTTATTTGGAAAAAAAGGAAACTGTAGTATACTGTACTGAAGTACTGTACTACTCCATCTACTTCTACAGTAACAAACGTGAGCTACAATTTGGTATACTGTACCAATTTCCGATACCGTACCATAAGACACTGTAATTCCAAAAATTCACAAATCTTATGAATTACAGTATTCTCTATTGGCGCCCTATGAGCTACAGTACTCCTGATCTACCGTACTACAGTACCCCGTTTTGATTGTGGATTTGTATACTATAACATTGCTCAAAAAATACAGTACCACGGGTTACTGTACTTCCAGATTTTTACAAACTGTAAATTACGGTATCCTCCATTGACATAAACTGAGCTACAGTACTCTCTTGCTACCGTATTCCTACAGTACCCCATATCGCTCCAATACATCACACTTCATCCTACAGTATCCCAGACAGCTTGTTGCAAAATCTGCAGAAAAGCATGATCATTAAAATTCCGAAAATTTCGAAAAAGTGGGCGGAGCCTATCTGTCTACAGTACTTTGCATATGATTCCCACGGTATTGAAATTGTTATAAAATGGCTGTTCCGACAATGGAAAAAGTATCAAACACACATTCTCAACAATGAACTCCAAACTCTTCAAACTCTCCAAGAAAGCCGCCTCATCTGTAAGTTATACTGTAGTCTACAGTACCCCTCTCAACTACAGTATCCCTTCCAGTTGCCACTCGGATATCTGCAATGGGGAAGCTCAAAATCGGCCAACACACCATTGGTGATGGTGCCTGGATTGTTTGGCACCAAGGAAAATTGGATCAAAGTTGGTGAGGAGTTGCACCAACGGCTTGGGTGTACGGTGTACGCCACTGAGAATCGGAATCATGGTGCGAGTGGATTTGGTGACAGTATGACATATCCGGAGATGGCGGAGGATGTGGTGGGATTCATTGATAAAGTTCGGAAGGAGACTGGATATGAGCAGGTAGGAGGCATAGATTCATAGATTCATAGATTCATAGATTCATAGATTCATAGATTCATAGATTCATAGATTCATAGATTCATAGATTCATAGATTCATAGATTCATAGATTCATAGATTCATAGATTCATAGATTCATAGATTCATAGATTCATAGATTCATAGATTCATAGATTCATAGATTCATAGATTCATAGATTCATAGATTCATAGATTCATAGATTCATAGATTCATAGATTCATAGATTCATAGATTCATAGATTCATAGATTCATAGATTCATAGATTCATAGATTCATAGATTCATAGATTCATAGATTCATAGATTCATAGATTCATAGATCCTCGAGTTCTATGATCCATAGATTCATAGATCCTCGAGTTCTATGATCCATAGATCCTAGATTCTCAAGTTCTATGATCCATAGAATCCTCAATTCTACGATCCATAGATCTTTGAGTTCTATGATCCATAGATCCTCGAGTTCTATGATCCATAGATCCTAGAATCTCAAGTTCTATGATCCATAGAATCCTCAATTCTACGATCCATAGATCTTTGAGTTCTATGATCCATAGATCCTCGAGTTCTATGATCCATAGATCCTAGAATCTCAAGTTCTATGATCCATAGAATCCTCAATTCTACGATCCATAGATCTTTGAGTTCTATGATCCATAGATCCTCGAGTTCTATGATCCATAGATCCTAGAATCTCAAGTTCTATGATCCATAGAATCCTCAATTCTACGATCCATAGACCTTTGAGTTCTATGATCCATAGATCCTCAAGTTCTATGCTTCATAAATCCTTCTATGACCCATAGATCCTCAATTCTATGCTCCCATAACCATAGAATTCCAGGTCAACCTCCACGGCCATTCCATGGGTGGCAAAACCGTCACCCAATTGGCGACCACCCCCGAGTACGCCGATCGTATCAAGAACCTTATCATCGAAGATATGTCACCTCTCGGTTACCCAATCAAGCGAGCCGGTAAGATTCTATGGTCATAGAATTTCATAGATCCTTTCAGAATACATGGACTGTATCAAGGCAATGGTTAAGACTGATATGAATCAGTCGAGAGATTCATTGATGAAGGAGCTCGGCGAGCAAGTTCAAAAAGTGTTGCTCTATCAATTCGTAAGGGGAAATGTGGCCTCGACTGAGGATGGGAAATCCAAATGGACATGTAACTTGCCGGTTATTGATGCTTCATATGTTTACTTGCTTACGTAAGTTTGGATGGCTCTTTTTTGTGCTCCTGGGCTCAAATTTCACGCTGAAAATGAATTTCAGAATATTTTTTTGTCTGAAAATTATCTGAGAATCAGATTTCTCATATTAACTTCTGTAAGAACACCCAAAAACTTATCTAACACAACTTTTAAACCTTCTGGATGTTTTTTCAAACTGAAATTCGCGTTCTAGATCCAAATTTCAGGCTGAAAACGAGTTTCAGCATAGTTTTTGTCTGAAAATAGCCTGAAAATCAGAATCACCACAGCCATTTTAGTGGGAATCCGGGAAACTTATCTCACACAACTTTTGCACCTTCTAGATGTATTTAGAACTGAAAATCGCGTTCTAGACTGAAATTTTGTGCTGAAAACGATTTTCGGCATAGTTTTTGTCTCAAAAAAATCTGAAAATCAGATTCCTCATGGTCACTTTGGTATGAACTCGAAAACCCCGACTTTTTGCTCGTTTTAACACCTTTTCTTTATTTTTTGAGCTTTTTTCGTACTTCTCAGCTCAATTTTTCAGCTGAAATAGAATTTCAGCACTATATAAAGCTTTTAAATTTCTGAAACTCGAAAAAATCTCGAAAAACCATCCCAAACGAGCTCCGCCACCTAACAAAAAAACAAATTTTTCCAGTCACGACATTCGAATGGGCGTCTTCAACGGTCCGACACTGTTCCAACGTGCTTCTGGCTCCGGATTCCTTCCAGCCGCACATCGTGACCGAATTCAAGCCATGTTCCCCAACCTGACATTCGCCGAAACTGCCTGGTCGAACCATTGGATTCACGCCGATGATCATAAGTTCTTCTGCGACTCGATTTGCGAGTTTTTGAACGAGGATCAAGAGGAGATACAAATGAAGGCTTTTGTTTGAATAAATTTGTTAGGTTTTAATCTTGTTTTGTGTTTAAAATTGCTGAAAATAAGCTAAAAATGCTGAAAAACAACATTTGCGCCTTGCTTTCCTTTGATTGACGCGCAGTCGGTGCTGACGCACAACGCGCGCTTTGTTCGATTTTTTAATTTCCTGCAATTTTCGAATGCTCTTTTTGCTATTTTTAGACTCAATTTATTGTTTTTAAACATTTTATTATTTTTACAAGTCTATTTTCTCAAAAATAGTCTATTTTTAATCCTAAAATCCCCGTTTCTTACGTATTTTCTCCCAAAAAATTGTCGAATTCGAAACGTCTCGTAAATGATTGTTTTTGCAGCAAAATGAGCGAAGAAACGGAAACAGAGCTGAAAGGACGACTTCTTAATGATTTACGTGTTCATGAATTGAAGGTTTGTGATTTATTTTCTAAAATTATTCCAAAAAGTATATACATATTCAAAAAAACAACGAAAATTGCGTTTTTACGCTCATTTTTGTTTAAAATCGCTGTAAAGCTCGGAATATCGGCTGTTTTCAGCTGAAAAATAAAGAAAAGTTTTTGAGAAAAACGACAGCCGCATGCATCAAATATTTTCAAACTTTTGAAAACTTGCGTTTTACGAGAAACCGTAAAGTTTATTTATCGGCTCCAAAAATTGAGTAACCCGATTTTTATCGTTTGTGCTATGAATTCATATGAAACTCAAAAAATATGCTTTTAGAAACGAAAAAAGCTCACTTTTTACCGAAAATCATAACCTTTTTCCGAGTTCTAGTTTCTATAGAGCAGTAGAATCGTTTTTTACAACTCAAATTGCGCTTTTATGCTCATTTTTGTTCAAAAACTCGGTAAAGCCCGAAATTTTCGCACCTTATAGTTTAAAAATGAAAGAAATTCACACAATTCCATCGAAAAAACTGTGAAATGCTCGAAAATTTACAGTTCCAAGGAACAGTGAATTTGTTTTTTCAAAAAGTTTTTGTTATTATCGAAATTGACTCGCCTTCACGATTTTAGCACTTTTCATAAGAGCAAATTCACTAAAAATCCTCAAAATTGTTTCCTAAAAATTGAATGAGCACGTTTCTTGCGAAAACCTTGGCATATCTTGTCATAAAAAAGATGAAGCTCCAAAATTATTGAACTAAATTCCTGATCATTCTTCAGCAAGGTGAAAATTTCGCAATTAATGCTCATTGGCAAATAATTGAAACGAAAAAACAACTGTCTGACAGTAATTACGTCAAATTTGCTCAATTTAGAAACATTTTTTTCCTTTAAAACAACAAAATCAATTTGTAAATCAAATTCCAATGCGATGATTGAAATCGATAAAAAAAGTAATTCATCAACTAATTTTGAAACAGAAAAAACTATTTCGATACAAATATATTCTAAAAACGTATTTTACACCAAGTATTTCTATTTTAAAACAAAAATACAACGTTTCTCACTTTCAAATGCAAATTTGCCACATAGAAACAGCCATTTCACTCCATAACAACACTAAAATGTGTCATACTTTCCCCTTTTCGATCCAAATGTCAAATTTAAGGCTTTCTAGCTAAAAATTCGCAATGTTCACCTGAAATATTTTGAGAAAATGTATGTTTCCCATTATTTACGAATAGTATTGTCTAGAAAATGTCTGTCACGTTTCTTCATCGAAAAAATGGCAAAAATTGACTCAAATTACCTATTTGAAACATGAATCCTTCCCATTTCGTCGAATCATTTGAATCAGAATCATTTGATTGAAGAGAATTCTAGCAAAATTAGATTTTCGAAACTGTAAAATCTAAAGTCATAACCGTTTCCAAATGCAATCTTTTCTGAAACTTTCAAAAAACTTATGAATACTGAAAATTATTTCCCTGTTTCGAAAAGTCTTCATAAAATTCCAAACTGCACAACTATAGTCCAATATCCCCGGTCGTTTTCATTACTTCTCCAAAACTTTCTCCTCACCCAATTCAGAACTAGTGTTTCGTCAATTTTCATCGTCATTTCGAAACATTTTGGCTGTTTCATAAACTTTAGAAATCATGGAAGTTTCGAAAATTTCTTAATATTCTGGTGTCCACCGTATTCCTTTCAAAATTTATCTGATTCCACCAGAAAGTGGCAGGTTCGATGTTTTCCAAATTGAAACCCAAAAAAGCGAAAAAATTGAACGTTCTCTGTTTCAAAATCCTTGAATATGAAAAACTTGTTTAAAATTTTCAATTTTAAGCTTATTGTTTTTATAGCCTATCTAATTTCACCAGTTCCTATGAGATTCCTGTTGACTTTTCTGAAACCACTGTAAAGAAAAAAAACAGAGTTTCAAGCTGTTTTAGATGGGAAAACATCGAAAATCATCTGAAATTTTGCCTAAAATCCCCTTTTGTTAATTTTTCGGAATCCATACGACGAAGCTCATTTTTTTCTATTTTAAAATCTCAGAATGCAAGAAATTATCGTTTTCTGTTTCTAAATCTTCGAAAATTGAAGAAATTAGAAAATTTGTTCCATCCTTGGCACATTGCTCTATCATTTTTCTATTTTTCCCAGTGAAACACTTTAGGTTCAATTTCTCCATTTGGAAATCAGAAAAAAAAGCAGATTTCCAAGCTGTTTTAGATTAAATAACTTCATAATATCATCTGAAATTTTGCTTAAAATTCATTTATCGTCAATTTTTTGTTGAAAATTACGAGTAGCGAAGAACAAATATTCTGATAAAAATCCCAACAACTAACACCCTTGAAACCGCAATCAACCCCCTCTATTCTTCCAGGCGGAACTCGATAGGCGTGGATTGGATAATAGTGGTGTGAAAGTGGTGTTGACTGTTCGTCTAAACAAGGTAAATTCAATTATTTATTTATTTCTACACACACCACATGAAAAACATGAGGAAAAACACTGGGAGTAAAGTTAGTTAGGAGCCTCCGGAAATTGGCGTTTCTGGTGGGCAGAGCTGCAAAGAAAGAAAAGAATTGAACGGCGATGACAAAAACACATAAAACATGTTGTCGTTGTCCACTTTTACTCGTTAGCACTCTATTCTCCTGACACAACACAAAAGAGAGTTGATTTTCATCCTTAGCTTTCACCGGAAACACATTGTTCGTGGTGGATTAGGCTGGGTAGCGACGCTCTAATGGATTTGGGTTTCTTGAGTGGAATTATTGATGGGAGTACTGTAGATTAGGGAATTTGTGGATCAAAAGGGTGATTTTTTGATGAAAAATAACGATGAAGTGAATGAGCCAAACAGTTTTCGAGTTTTGATATAAATTTTGAGAAACAGAAATTTTCTTTATTGCATAAAAGTTGTAGTTTTGACATTCGGAAACAGGGAAATTTATAAAAATCGTGTGTTTGAACTCGAAAATCGTCTAAAAACCTGATTTCCCTCTGAATTTTCTCGGAATAGTTGAAATTTCCACATTTTAAAACTAAAACAGTGTCACAATTTTGGTTCTGAAGCTCAAAAATGTCAAAAACATGTTTTTTTCGCTGGAAATCGTCTAAATTTCTTCGAAAGTCTACGGAAATGACGGCAATAATCATGGAAATTCTAATTTTTCTTATGAAATTGTCGAAACTGGAAAAATGTCTATCATAAATATCCAGTTTGAAGCTCGAAAATCGATAGAAACATGTTTTTCTGTTTTGAAAACCTTGAATTTCTGATTTTTGTCATCATGAAAGTGAAAATATAACGAAAAAATCGTTGTCACACGATAATTGTAAATTTCTATAATCACTATAACAGCAAAATGCACAAAATTGGAATACTGTGCATTTAGGGAGCTCGGTGTTTGCAAAAAATTAGCTCAAAATGCACAAAGTCGTAGTACTTGGGCATTTTTCGTCATGGGTGTTTTGCAAAAAAGATCACTTCCCTCCGAGTTGTTCTTTGCACAAAAAGACCCCTCTTCCGTTTTCATGCAAAACCGCATTTTGAAATATTATCTCTCCTTCAAATCTAGTATTCCCTCCTCGCATCTCAACTAGAAAAGGCGTTTGATAAATTATCCAAGTACTCTTCTCGTCTCATAAATTATTTTCGAAAAAACTGCACTCTTTCTTCATCTTCTCATATAAATTTTATATAAAAAATATGAGAAGTTTCCCCCCTTTTCCCTCTCCATTTGAATGAAAATGAATGACAAACTTTGGGCTGACGATGAAACACAAACTGCGAATGATGAATGAACTGCGAGTCGTCTTTAATCTTTGCGTTTTGCATTTGTGATGGTGCGAACGTGTTGGAATGGATGAGACGATAGCCGGATGAGGCGAGTTGGTCGAACGCTTTTTCCAAGTTGCTGTGTTTCAAGAAGAATCTGGAATTTTGGGTCTTTTCTGGGTGAAAAATGGACAAAATTGACGTTTTTTGAGCCTAAAACTAGCTAGATACGTATCTACAGCGAATATCGCTGAAAAACATCCTTCCGGGCGATTTTCAAGACAAAAATGAGCTAGATATGATGAAAACGAGCTTATCTAACGAAAAAAGCTCTAGAAAAGCGTTCTAGTTATGATAAAAATAGGAAATTCTGACAGGAAATGATGATTTCCTCATCAGAAAACGCACCTTGATGTATATCTATCCATCTCGAAATCAGTTCCACCACCATCTCGACACTCGTTGAGAGAATCACCGAATACTGATCGACACATGATCACTTTTCCGGAGACGACGATTCGGAGGACCTGGAAGATTGCTCATTTTTTGGGCTCTTTTTAGTCGTGGAAAGTTTGATCTACTTTTGCGCCAAAATGGTGGAGTTTCGGCAGAAAATTTGGAGCAAAATGCTCTTTTTTGGCTCTTTTTTCTGTGAAAGTTGTGATCTACCACTTGCTCCAGATTACTGTAGTTTTGAGGTTCTACATCACGTTTCGGCCGCAAATTTTGAGCAAAATGCTCTTTTTGCCTCTTTTTGCTCATGGAGAATTTGATCTACCATTCGCGCCAGATTACTGTAGATTCAGAGTTCTATATTAAGCTTTTGGTAGCAAATTCGGAGCAAAATTCTCTTTGTTCGGGCTCTTTTTGCTCATGAAGATTTTGATCTACCACTCGTACCAGATTACTGTAGTTTCACAGCTCTAGATACCGTTTTACCAGAAAAGTTTGAAGCAAAACACACTTTTTTTGGCTCTTTTGGCTCATTTTTCTATTTAATATGTGATCTACTCTCGATTTTTTTTCAATTCCTCTGGCTTCTTTCCAAAAAGTTCCACTAATCTCGTCGAAATGTGTTTTCTCAGTAGTTGAAATATCGTCCTTTCCCTTTGTTCTCTCTCTTTTTTTGCGTTTCAACTATACTATCGGCTCCATTGTGTCCCTCTTGTTATGCGCCTTTAATACAGTACCCCCACTATATCAAAGGCACACAAGGGAATGATTTCCACGTAAATTGACAACAAACACTCGATTCGTATCTAGATACTACAATAAGTATGTCCAAAAATAGCCATATCAAGTACATTATAACATCATGTCAATCAACATATATCTAATAGTTTTCGGTTGGTAGTCACTCTCTCCTGCACATTTTTATGACATATATGTAAAACAAGGCAAGTAGAACCCCCCTTCCCTGCCATTTTGTCTACGTCCAATTTTGTTTGAGTACCCCTACTCTCACTCTCATTGGGAAAAGAAATGTGATGATGAGTATGGGGAATGGAAATATTATTGGAAAAAAGCTCCTTCTGGGGTTTTTTGTGAATAGATAGATATTCATATGAATAGATGTTTTTTTTTGCATGCTATGTTTTTGCTATTAGATTAGCATTTCTCTTTTATAGGTCGGTAGATCAGAAAAGAGGGGTACTGTAGGTTGATCAGAAGAGATACTGTAGATAATATGAGTTGGTATTGTTTAAAAGCGCATAGGGTCTTGCAACGATTGATAGTAGGTTTAAAGGCGCACGTGGTCTTGAAGCGATTGAAAGAGTATTGGTATAGTTTAAAGGCGCATAAGGTCTCACAACGATTGATTGTAGATTCATCGTCCAGTTTAAAGAAGCATAGGGTCCTACAGCGATGGAATCGTATTTTTCATATCTAGTTCGAGTCTCACAACGATCAAAAGGAGTACTGTAGATGCTTTAAAGGAGCATCGGGTCTCGCAACGATTAATAGCAACTTTGAAGGAGCATAAGGTCCCAACACAAACCTTTCGAAACGTGACCTCCGGATTGATGCGTCCCGTTGATAACGCAGCATGACATGAGATACTAATAGTTGATGGACATGCCGCTTCGACGAACGAGATTAGATTGAGTCGTTTTGCCTGGAAGTTTTTTAATGATATTTTTGGGGGAAAACAAGGCATATTTGTCCAATTTGTGTTTTCATGGCAACCTGAAAATGACATAACCGACCTCCGCCGCCAATCTCGCCCATTGATCAAAGTTGTCGGACACGATAATCCCGAAATCCGGCCGTCTCAACGCCTCAACAAGAATCCTAACAATCTTCTCGTCCGAATCCATCGTCGCCTCAGCTGGATTCGTCATTAATAGTGAATATGGTGCTCTTTCGAGCGTTTTCCTCGTTGTTGTTATTGTTGAGCCGTGTGAGCACACGATTTCAGCCAAATCTCGCTGCTCCGTCATCGTTCAAAAGTTGAATATATATGTATATATATATATATATATATATATATATATATATATATATATATATATATATATATATAAAAACAGAAGAAAAAAGGGGACGGAGCTCACTTGTGCTCCAACACACACACAAGAAAAAGAGAAGAAGAAGAAGAAGACGACTCGGGGCGAGACGACTCCGCCCACTATTTGCCCCCAGTGGATTTTTCTTCGCCTCCTATATATACATGCGGTTCTTTTTTTGTGTGGATGGAAGAAGAAAAAAAGAAGAAAGAACGAGAAACGACGACTTTTTGATGTTTACCGGAAGAAGATGGAATGGGGCGTTGAATGTGTATGCTCTATGTGCATGAAAATTAGCGCATACACATACACGCACAAGTTGTCGTTGCTCGTTTTTTTGGAAGGAATAGGAAGGAGAAGGAACTTGTGAGAGATAGAGGAGAAAAGGGATTTGGAACGTTTTTTTTTGCTTGTTGGAAAATTTTGTTTGGTTTGGATTGGAAGTTTGTAGTGATTTTTAGAAGGCTTTGGCTCGAAATTAGTTAGGGTAGGATGGAATTTATCACTTTTCCAAGAGTAATCGGCGGATTTTCAAAGTTCCTATTAGAAAGAGGAAGTCTACTTGTTGATTCTACTCATATTTTGAGCAAGTAATATGTTTTTGAGCTGAAAATGCTGAAATATCTGTCGTTTTCACCCCTCGTTCCTCGAAATAGGCAGATTTTTGAGGTTTTCTGCGAGTTTTTACTATAGTGAGAAAGTTTGTAAAACTAGCTCCATATTTTTGTGGGATAATGTCATGATTCATTTAGTTCACTGTTTCAGCAATTAGTGAAAGTTTGGAGTTGAATTTTGACATTTGCTAGAGCCGTGACTGAACTATTCTGAAAATGTTGAATTTGCCCTATTTTCCGCTTTTTTGCTCAAAAATGCAGGATTTCAGAGTTCTATGTGAAATTCTACCTGAACAAAAATGTGTTTGTAAGCTAAAAATATATCTCATCCAAAAATTTTTCATTTTTTTCAGAAGGTGTTGAAAATTCACCTTCGAATGTTAAATATTGTTATACGTTTTGTATGAAAGAATTTTTTTGCAAATTAAGGAAAATGGTAGAAAATACATCGATCAGTCGAATTTCGAGACAACCGATTTATCAAGTTATTTTGAAAATGAAAAAATTTCGACAAAAAATGGAATTCAATGTGTCCAAAAATCCATTTATAAAGATTTTACGAACATTTCATATCAAAAGTGAAGAAAAATAAAGAAAAATGTGATCGTTTTCCGAAATTTTCAAGTTCTAATTAGGAAAAATGCAGCTAAAATACAAAATCTATGGTATTTCAATCAAAAACTATGAAAAGAACGGCATTTCCCATCTAATTCCTCGTGAGTTTTAGAGTTCTCCGCAAAAAAAAAACGTAATCTTGTCTGAAAATCTTTTAATAGAAAAATAGACCCCGAACGAGAAAAAAAACGTTTTTTTCGTATTGTTCCCCAAAGGCGAACACGAGCCAAAAAAATTAGAAATTCAAATGATATATTATTTGTTTTGTTTTTGCAGGCTCTCCAACAAGATGGCCATGATCCGGCGACGTATCGTTTCGAGAATTTCAAAGAATCACCAATGAAAAGACAAGCGACACCAAAGAAGGCGGCGAAAATGGTGAAGAATGGTGAGTTTTTTTGCGTTATCTTTTTTTGCGTTTTTCCTGGATATTGGGGCATGTTTGTGTGATGTTTAGCCGATGAGAAGAAGGATGAGGAGCAGGAGGAGCAAGAGAAGGTCAAGGAAGAAGCTGAGGATGAAGATGAGGAGATTGTATTGGAAGTTGAGGAGAAACAAGAGGACGACGAGGAGGAAGAGGAAGAAACGGCGATTGAGAATGTTGAGGAGGATGAATTTGATGAGGAGGTGAAGCCAGAAGAGCCGGAGCAAGAAGAAGAAGAGGAGGAGGAGATGTTGGAGGATCCATTGAATGAGTCGGATGAGCCGAAGAAGGAGGTTGTTGCACCAATCACCACCGCCAACACCAATACACCAACCACGCCAGCTGGACAGGATATCGATGATGTGCCACATCGATCGTTGTGGATTCGAGGATTGACGACGGCGACGAGTGCGGCGAGTTTGAAGGTATCCAATATACCCAGTGGATCTTGTTGAATCAAAGCGTATTTCAGCAACTATGCATGAAATATGGAAAAGTACAAAAAGCCAAGATATTCAACTCGAAAACGAAGAAAGGAGGCGAAGTGACGACATCGTTTGGATATGTGACATTTACAGAGAAGGCGATGGCCGAGAAATGTTTGCAAGAGATGAGCGGACAGGTGCTGAATGAGAAGGAGTTGAGAATTGAATGGGTAAGGAGCATTTTGTTGGAAAGTTTGTGGAGCTCATCGAGTTGGAAAGATGGATTCCAAGTCCTGGAACAATGAAAATAGGATGAATTCAAAAATTATCAACAAGTTGGGGTCCATCGTCAATTCCTATGATAAACTTGGAGGATTCAAAGCTTTGGGGGCACTTTTGGCAAAATTTGTCTTGATTAGATGTTGAAAAACCAAGGTTATGTTATATCCCGTAGCGATTTTATAGCCTCAAAACTAACTTCTATTAAAATCCAAGTTTCTAGAGAACCTGTATATACGAATATTCTGTTTCATTAGATATGTTTTTTTGACGATACTACATGAGATTTCAATCGTTAGCAAGAAAATTAGACATTTTCAACAACTGGGTGTCATGGTGAATAAGAAATCGTCCGCGAGTCGTCCGAAATGTCATAGTTTTATTGTTTTTAGTCCCATCGCTATTTTAAAAAAATCTGATCAATATGGCATTTCTCACTCAAAAAAATAATGAGAAACGTATTCCGCCGAGGGTTTATCACGAAAAAAAAAACAAACTCATCTTAATTTTGGGGCAATAACTCAAACCCAAGATCGAAATTTGAATAACTAGTATTGATTTAAGATACATTTTCGAAACTGTATAACTTTGAAATTTCTCGATTTTTCGATTTTAACCAGTACCCACACTTTCCAAGGAATTCCTCATAAGAATATTGTAACAATTTTGTGTACACATCATGACCCCTGTTGGTGTACCAACCATCATTGAGTCAGACAGTGCTCGAATCGACACACCTGGAGAGGGGGTTGTAAATGACTAGTACGCAACAGAATGCTCCCCGTTGTTTCTTACGTTACGTCGTTTTGATAACATATGTCGCTTTTTTTCGTCTTCTATATTGCGCGGGTTTTCTGTCGATTTTGTGGTTTTTTGAGGAATATCTCGTTGCAAAAAACGAAAATCTAGTCAACGCAAGTCTAGTTCGTGGTGAGATATTTTTTTCGAAATTTTCGCTTTTTCAAACAAATAATTTAGGAATATTCTTCTATTTCTTCTCCAATATGTCTTCAAGCCACGCTGTCATATATATAAAAACTATATTGCACAAAAACGTTCGTGAAAAGTTGAAAAATTGTTGAAATCCGCACAAAACGTTCAAAAAGTTGTGTCACTCTACTTTTTTTCTCCCTCTGCGTCTCTCATCGCCCTGTACTATTTCCCATTTTCCCGCCTAAGTCTAAACTACTCGGTTTCATAATAATTTGAAAAGATGCTCGATTTATTTCAATCTCGATGTGCACTATTTATAGCTAGGGTAGTTTGTATTTTCTTAAACACAAATGAAACCATTTTTTAATATCTAGTTGCGAAAAAACTGCGTCTCTTATTTTCTTATACTATTTTCGTCTTGATAGAATATTAGAGAATCACGGTTTCAACAAATTCACAAAAAACACGTTTTTATTTGGTGGCCAATCGACGTGGAGCTTATATTGTAAAAGTGTTGGAATTTTTGAAAAACTGTCAAGATTTTATAATTATTTTTCTCTACGTCTCTTGTCTTTCTGTACTATTTCTAATTTCCCTTCCTCAATTCCGTGGCTAACTTTTCCCTGTTTCACAATAGTTTGATAAGTAACTCTTGCGATCTCGTATTTGATCGGTCCATTTCAAAACACTGTGTCTCTGACTTTTTCATACTATTTTTGCGGGTAGAATTTGGGGTAGACTGTTTTAATTGTGAGTTTTTGATTTATCGATGCTCCAAAGAAGATTGTATCAAAAAAATAACATGGACTCATTTTGAAATGAGTCACCTAAAAAGCGCTGCTTCTCTCATATTCTAACACTTTTTCTGGTTTGGGTTAGAAAGTTGGAAAATCACTGTTTCACTATATACAGAATAACAAGATTCTAAATGTTTGTCAATCGACGTTGTGGGTCGTTTTTCGATATATATCTCATCACAAAAACTCCAACAATGGTTATTACGTATGGAAAACGCACATTTATAGACATAGAATTGATATAAAAACACCTTTTTCTACTTGAATATACCCGAAAATCACATTTCTCTAACCTCTTGTTCTTTGTTATACCTATATATTGTTGTTATTCTTGAATAATCACTGTTCCATGAAAATATGAGAACACCTGGTCGATACGGATTAATTTGATTCAATCCTGCCCTCTTCCAAGGAAAAATACGGGAAACTAGGTGTTTTTGGGACAAATATACACAAAAAACATATTTGTGGGGAAGAATAATGGGAAACACATGTTTGCGATAAAAAATTGTGGTTTTTCTATGGGAAAATCGCAGAAAATCGATTAGAACAATCTAAAAATCAATCATTTTGCAATTTTGTAGGAATTCGAATCGAGTTTATTGGATACGGCAACGAAACCGAACACTGGAATGGCGATGGATAAGGAGAAAGAAGTGAAGAAGGAAGAGAAGGTGGTGAAAACGGAGGAGAAGACGGAACGGAAGAGGATTGTGATGGAGAAGGATGAGAAGAAGGAGAGAGAAGGTGAGGATGAAGGGATGGAGGTAGAGGAAATTGAAGGATTTGCAGAAAGAGAGAAAGCTCGGAGAGATCGGAAACCGATCACATTCAAAACATCGCCAAGAACAAAGAGTCCGATTAGAAGAAGATCGCCGGAGTCGAGGGATTCTAGTGAGTTGATTTTGTTCTTTTAATGGAAAAATAAACAAAGTAAGAGGATTTTGAGCATATGAAAAAAAACATTAGTTTAAAAAAACGCCCACCCATTTATCATGCAACTAATATGAAAAATAGAAAAAGAAAAGCTACGAAACAGGAAAAATATGAAATTATGATTGAAATCTCTCAAATATGAAAGAAAATGAATTTTCGAATAGGGTTTTTGCAATTTTAGTTGAAAATACTGTTTCTTTTTCGAGAAAGTCAACTGAAAAATAGCTGTAACAGTTTTCTTATCTTGTAAAACGACACATTCATGGACTGATAATATTATAGATGAAAAACACTTGATCTATCTTTGAAACAGCGAAAAACGAGAATTGACCTGTTCGGCCAGTAGGTATGAAACAAATTAGAAAGATTCAAAATTTCGATTAGAATTTCAAAGCCATAAAAAGATAACCCGAAAAACGTTACAATAATGTTCTGTACAAGATAAAGGGCAGATTGATATTTTTTTCTGATAAAAACTATTTAAAAATTGTGAGAAACAGACAAAAATTAAGTGGCAGTGTAAATTTTCCGCGAAATTTCAATTTTCTGGTAACGAAACCATTGGCATCACGATTTACCGAATAATTTCAATCTAAAATCATGATTGGGTGATTCGTATGCCTATGGAATCGCTGGTTGATTAGCTAGAACATACTTCAAAGTATCATGAAACACCGATATTTATGCGAAAAATGTGCAGTTTCAAGAAATTTTGATGATTTTGAAGCGCTAGATTTTTGCAGTAAACGAAAGTAACCGATTCTACTCAAAAAAAAGTAATTTTGTGCCTCTCGCAAGCCTTTGAGGTAAAAAGTTCTCTAGAAAAAAAGGCGGTTTCGGGAAAAACGTACTAATTTTGACCTGAAATATAAATATATAAAACTAATAATTTTTCATCCCAAAGCACCATATGGAATGCCACTGTTTCATATGAGAAGTTTTTCAAAATATCGTGGAACTGCAATTTTTTGGGTGAAAACATGGAAAAAACCGAGAAAAAAGGAGAATTGAAGTCATGTGTCGAGTGTTTTGTAAAATTTGGCGAACGAAGCTGTAAATAATTTTATCTTCGTAATTTCAGGAAGCTCTCAACGTCGTATCACAGCAGCAGTGAGTACTCGACCACCTGCACCACATCATTCATCTCGTTTTTCGGTCGAAAGTGGCTCAAGTTCATCAAGACATCGAGAATCATTGATAATACACTCAAGAGGTGATGAACGGTTAGTGATAAGGATTATTTATTGATAAATGGTTGATATAGTTGTAGAAGTTCATCGATTCAAAGATCAGTTGAGCGAGGAATATCGAATATATCAACATCATCACTTCGTCGAGCGAAGACGTCGTCTTCATCGAGTTCGAGGCCTGCACGACATGTATCACCGAATGTATCGTCCTCATCATCATCTAGACGACGTGAGGAGCACTCAAGGGATCGGAGGGATAAGGATCGAGGAAGAGAGAAGGATAAGGAATATAGTAAGGAGATGGCGGAGTTTATGAAGAAGAAAGAGGAGGAATATCGACAGAAGGAGATGCAAATGGCATTGCAACGAGAGAAGGAGTTGTTGTTGATAGAACGGGCGAAACTGGATAAGGAACGATTGGAAGTGCAGTTGGAGAAGCAGAAGATGGAGTTGGAGAAGGTGGCGAGTAGGAATAGTGGAAGGCGGGATGATACGAGACGGAGGGATGAGGGAACGAGGAGGAGAAGAGCGGAGGAGGAGTTGGTATCACCGCCGAGGGCGAAGAATCATCATGGTGATGGGAGGGGACGGTTTGAGGAGAGGAAGAAGGAGGAGAGAGGTGGTGAGTTGTTTTTTGAAGTATTTTTAAAAAATTAAAATGATTACGGTTCCTGAGTTTTGGCAAAACCCAAAAACATTAGAAATGGACAGTTGATCGGTGATATAAGATACGAATTCGAAAACAAACGAAAAATTCTCAACTTTTTGAAAAAAAATGGTAGAAAACAAAATTTTGGTCTCATAGATTAATGAGAAGGAAAAAAAAGAAAGTCCTGCATGTTTTTGAGAATACTTTTGTTTTAAAAATGGTTTTCTGATACGCTGGGAGAATTGAAATGATTACGGTTTCTGAGTTTTGACAAAACATAAAAAGGTTTGAAATGAATAGTTATTAAAAAAGACAAATTTGAAAATAGAAACTATTTGATGAAACGGCAAAAAATTACAAAAAAATGACTTTCATTCTTATCAACTAAAATTTCAGGAAGTTCCCGTCATGGTACAAGCTCAACCAACACTACATCCGCCTCATCGCGTTCCAGTCATCCATTTGGTATTCAATCGAATAGTACATCATCTGGGAGTAGTCGTCACCATCATTCGAGTGGTGGCTACACCAATTCCACCAATAAATATGATATGAGTCGATCAAGTGGTGGTTATTCGAATAGTCGTGGTGGAAGTACAACTGGAATGGAATCGACGAATGGATTCGCCGCCAATGCTGTCATTCCGGGTTATAATCCGTTTCCGGCGTCACGATTTTCAACAGGTACGGTTGTTTTTTGTTTTTTGATCTACCCTTCCGGTGTGCCCTATATATGCTTGTGGTGGTTTTTGTGCATGTTTTGTTGATTTTGTAGGTCTCAGCGAGAATCTTCATGAATTTCGGGATTTGCATATGATGAAACAATGGAGAGAGGAGAGAGAACGGGAAAGAGGTAGGGATGGATAGGGATTCATATATACCACTGATTCTGGGATTCACTGATACATAGATTCATAGATCCACAAGTTCTATGCTTCATAGATCCTCGGGTTCTATGCTTCATAGATACCATAGATTCGCTAGATTCATAGATCCTAGAGTTCTATGCTCCATAGATCCTCGACTTCTATGATCCATAGATTCTCGACTTCTATGCTTCATAGATTCTCGAGTTCTATGCTCCATAGATCTTTCAGCTCTATGCTCCATAGATCATCGAGTTCTATGCTCCATAGATCCTTGAGTTCTATGGTTCATAGATCCTTGATTTCTATGCTTCATAGATCCTAGATTTCTATGATCCATATATTCTCGATTTCTATGGTCCATAGATTCTAGATTTCTATGATCCTTAGATCCTCGAGCTCTATGCTTCATAGATTCATTGACTCATAGATTCATAGATCCACAAGTTCTATGCTCCATATATCCTTGAGTTTTATGCTTCCTAGATACCATAGATTCGCTAGATTCATAGATACTCAAGTTCATAGAATCTACAATTCTATGATTCATAGATTCATAGAACCCATGGAATCCCTTCTGCACGATATTTGGCTCGCTGTGAATGCATGTTGTGATCTACCATTTTCCCGCCAACCAAAATCCAATCCCCTAGATTTTTCAGCATACCCAAACCCGGCGGCTCCACCAACATGGAATGGTGTCAACGCGGATGGTAGTGTGAATTTGGAGCCAAATTGGGTGTCAGCCGCTTCCGCACCAACAACATCCGGACAATCGAGAGATGGTTGGAATGGTGCAAATGGTGGCAGTAGTGGTGGTGGCAGTGGTGGTGGATACACTGGTGGCGGACAATCGCGATACTCGAGAGGCAATTATTAATATCTATCATCTCTTTTTTTTTGAATTCGATCCTGTTTTTATTTGACTTAACAACAAATACCATTGATTTCTGAATCTCATTGTAGTTTTAAAATGATTCTTGTTTTATTACCCCCACTTTTTTAAATGTGTTATTTATCCCACCCATGTTTTTTTGTGTTTTGTGTAATTGATGAATACAGATAGTTTGTGCCCCCTTTTTTCGTGTTGGTGGTTAGATTTTTATGAAAAAGAAGTTGAAGGGGATTGCAAGTTTGAGAAAGAGATTAGGTTTATGGATTTGTTGAAACTGGAAAAGTATGAGAAAATTTAGATAATCTTACACAAATTTGGAGAAAAATAGAACGTTGACCGGTTTCAAGTTGAGAAAAAAATCTGAAAAGTTCTGAAATGTTTTCGATTTTTGGAGCCATCAGTCTTCTCAATTGATTTTTTTCAACAAAACCCCACACAACTCAACAAATTGTATGGAATCCGTGCGGGATTCGCTAATTTTTTTGTTAATTTTAAAGACTAAATCAGAAATTTCACATTTTTATTCTCATTTGGGTCACATTTTTTTGTTGTACAAAATTGTGCCTCGGACCATTCTTCATTGAGGGAAAAATAATTTATTTGTGGTGAACCGGTAAAATATGACTACAATCGACATTTTAAAGACATTTAAAACACCTTTTTATTACAATTTGTGAGCTGGCACGAGGCCAGTGTCTGGTGCAGTTTCCATGATGAGCTTTTGAACCTGAAAATTGAAAACTACGCCTAATAAAAGGAAAAAAACATACTTCACGGAATTTCGGATGTTCTGAGCCACCAAGAAGGCCGAGAATGGCGAATTCGGATGTGGTGAGCACGGCGCCGGCTTTTTTCCATTTGATGAGAGTTCGGCGGCTGACGACGTGAACATTGTGACCACGCTCGAGGAGATCGTACCTGAAGATTCTAAAATTCTATTTTTAGGAAAAAAAACCTTTTTAAACACTTACGTTGTTTGAAGAACGCATAAATGAGCTTCAATTCTAACGAGAATCACATTTTCAAGCTATTTTCCGCTTGTGGAATGCACATGGAGAACTGAAATGCATTTTTTGTAACATATTCGACAGAAAAAACTCACTTTTGACTTGTCATAAACCTTAATTATCGTCGAGTTTGTCGAGAAGATCCTTGAAAAACGGCATTTTCCGATTGTTTTGTCTGAAAATACATAATTTTAGGGTTTTTGGAGCGAAATTCTGAGTTTTTAAGAGTTTTAAAATCGAGAGTTGTAACTTTACATCGAAAAAATGGCTTTTTAGTTGAAAAACTGTTCTAAAACGACAAAAATAGCTCACATTTCAGTTTATCTTCAAAAATCCAATAAAACTGTCGTTGTTGGTTGAAATTGCAGCAGTTGACTTGTGTTTTTGGCTGAAAATAATGAAGCTTGCCATTTTTTCAATATTTTATTGAGAAAAACTTTTAAAAACTATTGATTTGCATAGTAATTTGAATTTTGATGGAAAATTCAATCCAGGAACGTTTTTACAGCTGTTTTTACTGCAAATCTTGCCAAAACTACATTTTCTAACACTAATTTGGGTTTTTTGGTTTGAAAATAGTTGAAAAACTTGAAAAATAACTCACATTTCAATTTATCTCGAAAATCTGATGAAAATGACGTTTTGGCTGGCGCTTGACGCCGAGTTTGTCGGGAAGATCCTTGAAAAACGGCATTTTTCGAATGTTTTATCTGAAAATACATAGTTTTAGGGTTTTTGAGGTGAAATGCTGGGTTTTAAAGGTTTTTCAGAGTGAGAATTGTGATTTTACATCGATAGAATGCCTTTTTAGTTGAAAAAGCTGTTGTAAAACGACAAAAAAAAACTTACATTTCAGTTTATCTTGAAAAATCCAATGAAACTGTAGTTGTTGGTTGAAATTGCAGCAGGTGATTTGTGTTTTCGGCTGGAAATAATGAAGCTTGCCATTTTTTCACTATTTTATCGAGAAAAACTTTTAAAAACTATTGATTTGCATAGTAATTTGAATTTTGATGAAAAATTCAATCCAGGAACGTTTTTACAGCTGTTTTCAGGTTAATTTATTGCAAATCTTGCCAAAAACTACATTTTCTAACACTAATTTGGGTTTTTTGGTTTGAAAATAGTTGAAAAACTTAAAAAATAACTCACATTTCAATTTATCTCGAAAATCCGATGAAAATGACGTTTTGGCTGGAATCTCGGCAGCTAACTTGCTCCGATTAGCTGTAAAATTGAATAATTAACATTTTATATTTTTTTAACGGAAAAAATGAGCAAAAATCAAGAAAAATGGTATATTTTAAGCATTTCTATTTATAAATTCCAAAAAATAAATGGTGTCGATTTACGATATACGACAAACGCCGGAATCGGCGGAGTGTCGTACCGCGCGCGAGTTTTGAATTTTGGCCACACACCTCGCGATGCCTCGCATGTCTTTGCATTTTGAACGCGGAAAAATATACGCGCGGTGGCCAAGTGGTCTACGCACACGACTAGTAACTACTTCCTTGTAAAGATAAGAAAGGTTCGAGCCCCGCATGGGGTATTCGGGTTTTTCCCAGTGTTTGGAGGTTCACTGGCATCATAGTACTGCTATTTCTATGTATCGTCCCCCTTGGGGAGGTAGTCTATTAGTTGTCGTGTCTGTTAGTCGTCTTCGACACTATTGCGGTATGAGTAATGCACTTCCCCGTCTTTGGTGAATGGGGAGGCTTTCAGGCTGCTGGCTGGTAGATTCTGGATACTTCGTCGGAGCAACAAGATTGCCACATGTCCCTTCATGGGACATGCTTTTGCAATTGTTATCAACAAGTTCGAGTCCCCATAGGAGTAGTTTCCTTTTTTGCAAGTGTTATTGACTATTCTAATCTTGTTTTGTCAACTTTTCGACAAATTTAAAAAGGTTTTCGGGTAATTTTCTGCGCAAAAAGTGAAAAATTGACTACTATCATCGACAAAATGATGCTAAAACGAGTATCAAAATCTGAAAAGTCCTTGAAATCGTTCCAAACTTGCTGAACGATCGGATAATGGTGTGAGCTGAAAAAAATTGGTACGGTTGACAAAAATTCAAACGGAAAATAATTAAACTAGACGAAATAATCTTTAAAATAAGCTAGAGACTAAAAATTCGTTATCACATATACGAAGTTTGTCTGAAACTCTAAATAGTCACAGATTCAAGACGTAATTGTCTTAAAAATAAGTTATTTGTTTTTTAAAACTATGTCTTGGTTAAGTTCTGATATTTTCGAACCATTTCCCTTATCAATGTCTCACAACATGTATATGTACAATATTTCATAACTCTCTCTCCCCTCCCCATCTCTCTATCATTTTTCTGACCATAAAACAGTATATTGTATATATCTCTGCGTATCCTATTGTGATAAGCGCCCGACTTGTAAATTGTCTGCATGTACCAATACATATCAACCATACAATATATTGATATATTTGTCAAACTGGTTTGATGTCCACAATTCATCATATATGTATATATATTGTGAGATCAACCAGTTCTGATCGACAAACACTACCATTATTTTAAAAAGTCTATCTGTTAGGGGTGGACGACTAATATTGTTTTGGGTTGATTCCAGGGATACTGATATATCAGATGGATAGACTTGGATAGAATATTTTCAGATAATTTTTTTCTGAAGATTGTCTAGCCTTGGATTGGCAAATCTGGTGCTGAAATTACAGTTTCATAGAGTATCTATGACTTTTTATATCGTTTTTCTCAATATTGTCGTAATATTTCCTTCTGGATTTTCGAAAGTAAATTTTCCCATATACAAACTCCGAAATATGTGATCACTTTGTAACTGCCAAACTTGAAACATAATAAAATAAAAACCTCGGAAGATTTTTATATAATTTTATGTTTATCATAGTCGTAGAAAGTCGTAAGATATAGAGAGAAACTATCAAGTTAGTTCTATTTTGCTAAGAATGATAACTTTGTTTGAAATCGTAATATTTATTTCCGGTTTCGAATAACTTTCCAACTTATGTGCTAGAAAGTCGGTTGTTCCTTGAAATTTTCAAGCATTTTAGACCAATCAGAAAAAAAATTCACTAACAATATTTAGCAGCGATTACTTAAATACAATCTGTTTCAAATAATTGAAATTGAATCAACGTGATATCATATTTTCCAGATCTTATCTTGTTTCGAAAATTTTATGAAACTGTGATTTTTGAAATCTGAAACAAATGAACCATTATACCAAAAATGAGTGTAGGCTGAAAGGTCTGGTTCTGAAATTACAGTTTTAAAATAATTTCAACGTTCTATATATTGTTATCATTGAATATTCCAGTGAGTCGTGAGAACAAGTGGAAATTTTCAGAATTGCACTTCTCTAGAAAACTATCATCGTCCGATGCAATAAAAAAGTGCAAGTGCTCATGTTTCTTCAAATCTGTTTGAAACTGTAATTTCAGCACTGGAATCAGAATCAAACCCGTCCAACGGTAAATCAAAAAAACTTTCAATATAGGTGGAAAAGTTAAACCTGAAACCGGAAAGTTTTATAGATCAAGAGATTTTTTTAGAAACTTTTTTCCAGAATAATTTCTGATGGGATAAAGGAAGGACTGAAGAGTGAGGAATTCTGAAACAAAAAATATTTCTTGAAACTGTAAAAATGCTTCAAATCACTGTAAGTAGATTCTTGGAATCAAGCGAGAACACACACACACATCCCTGTCTGGAAAGTTTTTCTAACACTAATTTTTCCCCTGTTTCAAATTGAGCATTTACAAACTATCCTAATTTTTCGAAGCTCGTAGGATGAAAATGAGATCTCAGATAGAATTATTACGAGAATATTCAAAAAAACTATGTGAGAAGGTATATATGCTGTGAAACTGGAATTCATTCGAATTAGTTATTTTCCAATACATGTTTTTTCGAATCTTTCGAAAAATTAGAAAAATATTTTTGGAATGTAATATCAGCACTAGAATCAGAATCGAACAATTGATCATAGAAACTTTCAATATAGTTAGTAAAATTGAATTTGAAACAGGAAAGTTTTGTTGATCCGGAAACTTTTGGATATTTTATTCAATATATGGGAAATTGGCAAGTAGAATTCGGATGAAGATCGGAGTAACACGATTATTGGAAATTTTGAAGCAAAAATTATTGCTTGAAACTGTAAAAATGTCATATACTTTTTTTCAGTATCAGTATCCTTGGAACTCAGAATAGTATATAGTCGTCCATCCCTAACAGATAGACTTTTTAAAATAATGGTAGTGTTTGTCGATCAGAACTGGTTGATCTCACAATATATATACATATATATGATGAATTGTGGACATCAAACCAGTTTGACAAATATATCAATATATTGTATGGTTGATATGCATTGATACATGCAGACAATTTACAAGTCGGGCGCTTATCACAATAGGATACGCAGAGATATATACAATATACTGTTTTATGGCCAGAAAAATGATAGAGAGACGCGCAATGGGGAAGGGGAGAGAGAAATATGTATATATACATGTTGTGAAACTATGGTATGAGGGAGGAAATGGTTTTATTGCTCGTTTTGACTTTTACATCGTATCTGACAACTAACGTGTAAGCGTTCGTCACAATTATTTTCAAGAGTTTTTGAAACATGAAAAGTTTCAGTTTCAGAGATTTGATGAAGTAAATCAACAAATTTAAATTTGTTTCATAACGATCTTCGTCAAAAAGTGGGACAATTTCGAAAATAGGAGTTTTTTTCTGGTTGTCGAAGATTGTCAAAAAAAAGTAATAACATCCCTTACCGAGAATAATCAAATTTCAGCAAAAAAAGAAAGTTATGAAAAAAAATTTTGAAACCGAAGAAAAGTTGAAAAGTGCTTGGTTTCAGAGATTTTAAAATATTTGCTGTTTCATAAGTTTTCTATATTTCACCGTTGTATTTCGAATAGTAATTCATCGCACCTTCCACCTGTAAAGAATATTCACTGAACTCTGAAACTGTCCAGCTTTTTTTGTGGTGAAAAATTGGGAAGTTTCAGATACTTCATGTACTTAGAACTGTGGAAACCGAACAAGTTTTGAAAAAAACAGGAATTTCAGATTTTTAAAGTTTCTAACACAAACTTTCTGGTTACATATCACATCTTTTTTTCAATTGATGATTCGGTATGTTTCAAATCAAAAACGTCATATTTCATAATGCAAAAACTGTATGACTGAACATTTTTGTGAGATTTCGACATTTTTTGAAAAAACTCAAAAACAGTAATTTTTGAATATACGAAAATAATATACAAAAGTATGGATTTTTCCTAGAAAACGGAACAACTATGGATGAATCCCAAAAATTCTGAATCAAGAATTTCAACGCCATACATGCAATCGTATGATTGATAAAACTGACATTATTTCAATTTTCATATTGTTTTGAAAACTCGATATTTTCAGATTTTGTTCAGTTTCATCATCAGGATTTGGTTAATGTGTGTATATTGATGTTATTCCATAAATTCCTCAAACTAACTTTTCTGAATCTTATCACCAAGTTAACAGTAAAAATATATATGGTCAAAAAATGATATGCCTCTTTTGAAACCGGATTTTTTTTTCAAAAATTTCAAACAAAAATGCAATCACATTCAGCTTTTCGGAAAAACTTCCAGTTTCAAGTCAAACTTTGGTGAAGATGTGCAAGTTTCATATATTGATGGAGGCTCCCCAGCTTCATAAAAATATCTGAAGTTTTGCTATTTTCTATAATTTTATTGCCGTACGATCTGCAATTGAAATGCAATTTGCAAACATTCAACTAACTATGTTTCCCTGAAAACAGTAAAAAAAGGAGTACTGTAACTCTACCGTACTCCTCTACAGTATCAACGAATATTCTAGTTTTTTTCAGTTTCATCCACAAAATTTTGTCAGATGAAAGTTTCCATGATCGAGTCGTCTCTATATACATTATCAGAATGATAAATAAAGGTTGAACCAAAATCTTGTGACTTACTTTTAGTTTTGAAACAAATATACAGTTTCATAAATTCCATTGAAATATGGACATCCATTAAATTTCAGTCATTGTTTTGCCAAATTATGAAACTTTGTCTCGATCGAAGAACTGATACAATATCCAAATCTGTTCTACTATCAAACTCTCTATCTTCTCCTGTATAATTTAAAATTGTGAAACAGCAACTTTTTTTGCTGTTTCAAGAAAATATTTTATTGAACTTTCTTATTTCTTTTATGTTAAACCGTTCAACCCTGATGGAAATCTGCATATATACAAAAAAAACATAATTTTCACTTGAATCATCAGCATCAGGAAAACCGATCTTTCAGTTGTTTTGCATATTTGAAACCGATAAATTCTGAGATTTTTCAATTTACTGTTTCAACTTCATTTTTTTGGATTTGAGCATGCTACATTTATTGATAATAGCAGCTTCCCTGTTTTTTCAGTTTCAGAGTAGAAATTGCTCACAGCTATAATTCTCAGACGTTTCAGTATCACTATTGGAAGCGTTGAAAATTCTGATCCTATTTACATATTTTAGTAGATCAAGAAAGTGACAAAGTGGTCAAGAGGAGTATCGACACATGAAAAATGTTCTGAATTTTTTCGCCTTGTTTGAAACAGGAAAAAATAATACAGTTTCAGACAAAAATGGTATAAAAAGCTTCTCATTGTTTCATGATAGGCTTGTTGGCATGAACTCAAAATCTAAAATTTTTCAACAATAAATCAACACATATCAGAAAAGTTATCATGTCGTTAATAAGTAGATCGAAACCTTTTCAGAAAAAACGGCTGAAATCCCCGATTTTTCCTGTTTCAAAGATACATCATTATTATCAGCAGATAAAATTTCTTTATTTCGAATTATCCTTCTCAATCGACTTTTTTCGGTTTCATGAAAATAATTTTCTTCCAATGCTCCGCTTTCATGCAGTAATGAACGAGCAATTCGTGAAAACTGCTGAAAGCTTTTCAAAAAGAGAGTTTTGATAGATCAAACTTTGATAGTAACCTATCTCAATTCAAATCCTTGTAGAATTATATTGTTTCAAATCTGCTGTGGCCAAAAAGCTCCTGTACATAAATTATAGGAAATTTTCTTGATTTTTCTTCATACTTGGATTCTGAGCTCTTTCCACCAAAAAACCCGGACTAGCTCTGATAATCTGCCGTTTCAGATTATATATTTTTTTTCAAAAGTTTCAGATTTCCGGTATTCCGACATTGATTCATTGATGGCTTTGGACAAGTTAACACACGTTATCTCAGAAGTACAGAACCCAGTGGTCACAAGAATAAAAAAGTTTCTCCAAACGAGCTGAAAATTTTTGTACGTGTATCTGGGTCCCATGTAAGCATTTTCCCAATTTTTTGGCTGGCTCCGCCCACTTTGTCTGGAATTACAGCACGGAAAAGTTGAAAATCTAACTTTTTTCCTCGTGGTGGAAATTGTCTGAAAAATTTGTGACATATGTAACTCATCATTTTGAGCATTTTTGCAATTGAAACTTTTTTGAAATTTTGTTGTCTAAGGGCTGAAATTGGGTAATTTTTGGCTGAAAATGTGGTTTTTTGAAAAAATTCACATTTTGGCAGTCGAAAGGCAATCTAATTATTTTAAATTCGAAAACTAGACCAAAAACAACATATATTTCTACAAACTCCGGCTTGCATTTCGACTGCCAAGTTTGTCAAACTTTCGTGCCGAGATATCAAAAATTTTCAAACTTGCTCGAAATATTTTGGGAAAACACTAGAATGTAGACAAGCTTAAGCTGAACAACTTTCGTGAAGACCGTTATTATTTATTTTCAATCCTTCCTTACGAAATTTCGAGTTTTGTGTGCAATATCAGTTGCGTATGCCCCCATGTACCCCTTCTTAAAGTCCTCACAACTTTCTCAAAACTTATTTTCATGAAAAGTTATGTGCTACAAAGTTGAAGATCATGCCAAAAGCTTCATTTTAAACCCCCAACATGATAAAAAATATATCATAGAAAAAAAGTTATGGCGTTTTCAAAGTCGGTAACTTTCAGGTAGAGTTCCCGACTTTGCCGGAAAAATTTATAAATAGTCACCTGTTTTATCATTTTTATTGTTGTTAGAGCTTCATTTTCATAATTGGTCGCTTTTCGAAATTTTGAGTTTCCACCGAGATATGCTGATTTTTGCGAAACACAATAGTTGACACACCCCCTGTGTGCGGCCAGTGTGTGTGCGTGCCAAGCCGTTGCACAAGACTGCGCGTATCTCGGTGGAAACTCAAAATTTCGAAAAGCGACCAATTATGAAAATGAAGCTCTAACAACAATAAAAATGATAAAACAGGTGACTATTTATAAATTTTTCCGGCAAAGTCGGGAACTCTACCTGAAAGTTACCCACTTTGAAAACGCCATAACTTTTTTTCTATGATATATTTTTTATCAAGTTGGGGGTTTAAAATGAAGCTTTTGGCATGATCTTCAACTTTGTAGCACATAACTTTTCATGAAAATAAGTTTTGAGAAAGTTGTGAGGACTTTAAGAAGGGGTACATGGGGGCATACGCAACTGATATTGCACACAAAACTCGAAATTTCGTAAGGAAGGATTGAAAATAAATAATAACGGTCTTCACAAAAGTTGTTCAGCTTAAGCTTGTCTACATTCTAGTGTTTTCCCAAAATATTTCGAGCAAGTTTGAAAATTTTTGATATCTCGGCACGAAAGTTTGACAAACTTGGCAGTCGAAATGCAAGCCGGAGTTTGTAGAAATATATGTTGTTTTTGGTCTAGTTTTCGAATTTAAAATAATTAGATTGCCTTTCGACTGCCAAAATGTGAATTTTTTCAAAAAACCACATTTTCAGCCAAAAATTACCCAATTTCAGCCCTTAGACAACAAAATTTCAAAAAAGTTTCAATTGCAAAAATGCTCAAAATGATGAGTTACATATGTCACAAATTTTTCAGACAATTTCCACCACGAGGAAAAAAGTTAGATTTTCAACTTTTCCGTGCTGTAATTCCAGACAAAGTGGGCGGAGCCAGCCAAAAAATTGGGAAAATGCTTACATGGGACCCAGATACACGTACAAAAATTTTCAGCTCGTTTGGAGAAACTTTTTTATCCTTGTGACCACTGTGTGATGAAAGTTTCTGAACTTCTGAGATAACGTGTGTTAAACTCCCTTACTTCAAGGTTTTTTTCTAGAAATTCACAAGATTGAGATTTTTGAGTGTACACATCGATAACATATCATCTAACTATCATATTTTCATGTTTTTCCTGCTTTTGAAACAGTAAAATAACATGCTTTTTGAGTAAGAAAAGAAGAATTTTGACTGAAATTCACATTTTTTGAAATCAGTTCCACACAATCTTGAAAACTAAAAATGTCAAGAATATATCAATTAAACATAGTTCTTTAACTCAAGTTCAATAATCCTTTTTGGAATGAAAATGGAAAAAAAAAACTAGCACTTTTACTCGGTTTCAAAAGATGTTTATCATTCAAGTTCATGATTTCGGGTGTTAAACGCAGCATTTCTTCTTCTGAAAAAATTATTTTAAAGATATCAAAGTCTTCATAGATTTTACTCGTTTATTCTTAGATTATCTGAAACAGTTTGAATGACAGACAAAAATTGTAGTTTTAGACTATTCGAGATGCAGAAAATCAGTGACAAAAATCCAATCAGCACTATCAATGGTGATTTTTCCCCGATTCCTATCGGAATTGAAACAGAAAAAATTCAGTTTCATGATTTTCATATTCAAAATTTGCATGAATGAGAGTCATTCAATTGAATACACTCCGAAAAAAAATTCTTCGAAATTTGATTTCTACAGACTTCCAGACAAATTTCTATCGCAAATTGGTTTCCAACGCTATGAATCAACGCATTTCTGAAACACTGTTGCGATAAGCAAAAAAGTCTGAAACTGTGCAAAATTCTCATTTCCGCTTTTCTTGAAAATAGTGGGTATTCCCGCGCTTAAAAAATATTCTGTGCACTAGTGTCTGCGGGTTGTCTAGCTTTTGTAACGGGTAAGGCTATGCCTTTCCGTCATTCGTAGTTAGTCGTTTTTTGTGAGCTCGTAAAAATATCATCAATCTTATGTGTAACAATTGTTCCCCAGTATTTTCTATCTTATGTGTCTATCAGTTGGTGAGACGGGACCAGAGAAAAAGGTTGCCTAACATCTGGCTCTTCTCCACCATTGCTGATCAAGACGGGTCAGCGCTCCGTATGGATTGACCTTCTATAAAAAAAGTATATAGTCATTGTATTCTTTATTTATTACACCATTAATTTACTTCTCACCAGATGGGCGGACAGACTCATTTTTCCTATCCTATATATTTCACGAGTCCACTATCCCTACCTCTTTCTATTTCTTACCTTTCGTTTTTTCCTTTGCTTCCCATTTGACCGGTCACTGACTCATTTGAGAGAGTGTGTGATATAGAGAGACGCAGAGATACTTCCTCACCTTTTTTCTGATTTTCCGTTTTTCCCGCCGTTTTTTTCTCCTTTTTAATTACAAATATACAATTTACAGGAGTAATTTTGGAATCCCTTATGGGCCTAGACCTAATCAACAGTTATAATGAAGGAAACAATAATGCAATTATTCGGAGTTGTGGATTGGAAAATCAGTGAGTTGGTTTTTGGGACAAGTAGGATCCGACTCCTTCTCAAACATCATACCTTTACTTTTCAGATATCAGTCAACAGAAATGAGCTGCAACTACAAATACCATATTCGATTCAATAAATTGGTCGTATGATGTGGTTAGTATGATAAATTGATAACATTAACTTTGTCATTTGACAAGGGAATGTTTCGGGGAGTGGTACCCCGATTATTCTGAAAATTGTGCACGGAGGGTAACTTTGCCCGGCGGTTCCGAATCTTTATTCAAAATTTGCTGAAAAAATGACTGAAAATGCAAAATCGAGTTATGAAACATGTTTTTGAAAATTTTCTCGATCATCAGCGGGTGTAAAAAAATTTTCATATGCGTATTCAGAATCAACATTTTGAGCCGCGTCTTTCGGAAAAAAATTCGAGCCTCCAACTCAAAAAATCAATCCTGTTTCAAAGTGTTCAAACACGATTTTTGGGGGTTTTGGCAAAAACTGTTTTGGGATTCTGATTGTACATGCAAAAATACACCTTGTGGTAAACTGTCATTAAAATCTGGGTACCCTTGAAAAATCGGTCCCTCGTAAGTTATTAACTTTCAGACCATACTCACATTCACGGATTCGAAGACACTCAGAGATTACGGACAATGTTCGAAACAATGCTACAAGGAGTTGCTGAAGTTTCAGTTGCCTGATCGCGTTGAGCTGCAAGATGTGGATAGCGGTATTGAAGTAAATACGATTTACAAAAAGCCCGACAGCTTTTGGTGGTAAAAATCCTCCGTAAGTTGAAAAAGAAAAGACAACTATATACAAACAGTATATTTGCAGGTACCGAAAGATCGAGTTAAACGTCTCGGGTTTCAAGGTGATAGAATTGGTTATGATGTTGCCGGATGAAAAGATTCTGAGAGAGGATATGCCAGAAGAAAGGAGCAGTGGCCGGAGATCCGCCATTGGAGGGAAGTGCAGAACGAACAGGACAAATGGACGTTGGTTGAAATTCCTTCAACGTAAGACTAGCTATGTTATATACATTATATTTTTATTTCAGAAATACAAGGATACCTTGATCCAGTTGAACCAGATGCATAAACTTCAAAAGTTCATCCCGAAAGGACTTACTTTTTTGTTTTCTTTCTGTTTTCTTGGTTTTCGTCAAGAATAAAATGTAGTTCGTAGATTAAGAAAGCTTATTTAAATAAAAACAACTATTACTAAAATTCAGATTTCCGCAACTTCCAGACAATTTTCTATTAAAGTGTGGTTTAAGATACTTCGAGTCAACGAAATCTCGAAACACTGGCAAAAAAGAAAAATGCCTGAAACTGTGAAAATTCTCATTTCTCTGTGCCTTGAAACATTTCTGACAAACAAGTTTGATCTGAGAATTTTTTGAAATTTGAAACAGGAAAATGTTTCGGAAAATATTTTTTGTCGCAATTGGGCTATAAACACAATTTCAGTTCTGATTTTGATTTCTAAAGATTTTGAAACAGGAAAATGTGGAGTTTTCAGCCAATAATTACAGTTTCAATCAATTGTTTTCGAGTAATTTTCATAGTGTTTCACACTTAATTGGCCCGGGGCGGAAAAATAGTGAAACTTTACATTTTCATATGAAAAAATTAGAAACGAAACAATTCTGGAAGATCAAATCGTGGTTTCTTTCACATATCGAAACTGTAAACCAAAACATTTCAGTTTCAGGAATTACTGATATTCACCATATTCTAAATTTGAATGATTGAGAAACATTGAATGGTCTATCAAAAAATCATTATTGTAGGTTTGGACCTCAGGACATCTTATAAGGCTATAAATAAATTTCAGCCTTAAAATAGTATTTTTAATCACTCATTTCTTGAACCTAGATGTTGAAGTTGCTATCTATCGTAAAATCAAGTACATACCGAAACGTTTTAGAAGTTTGAAACAGAAAAAAAGACTCAAAAAAGTTATACATTCAGTAACACTTGTTCCACATTGTTTCAAATACAAAGTAGACAAACTAACACTCTCTTATGTTGATACTGTTTTTTTCTGAAAACTTTGGAACCGAAAGAACATTCGAAGATGTTATTAACTATTTTTTAAAGTTTCAGTAGAATAGTTTCGAACAATTTCTGTAAGTTAGGTGCTTTTCGAACTATTTGTTAGAGAAAAAAATTGAATTCACATTTTGAGACTTCAAACCGGATGAAAGTCTTGTACGTTTTTTTTGCTGAAAGTGTCGATTTTTAGATAAAAATTTCAGCCCAAACATAGTCTCTTTTTGTAGAGAAGTAAACAATTTTTCAAAGTAAAAAGAAGCACCGTGTATCAACAACATGGAATATGATTTATGATTTCATCAACATTTGAAACAGAAAATTTAATGAAAAATCTGAAATTCATCACAACTTATTCAATCTCAAAAATACAGTAGATGTTGAGTTATTTGAACAATTTATCTCCACTTTCAGAATAATTTTTTATAAATGCTCATTTTTCAACCACAGTTATTTGCCGGTCCAACTAGTTAACATATTTTCTTTCAGAAAACCGTGCACTTACAGTCAATTTTCAGAACTTTGAACAAATACTTTCCTGCTTCATATTCATAAGAATTTTCAATTTTTCAAAAGTCATGAATTTATTGAAGTCATCTGAAGTTGAGGTACCAATTTTATACGATTGACATAATATCATCATGTTTCATTTTTCAGATTTGATAAAATTGTGAAACTGTACATATCTGGAATCTTATCGAAATTTTCAGAAATGAACACATTTTTCTGTAAAAATGATTCCCTGAAAAATAATTTGAATTGAAAATTCTTTATTCACTAGTTAGTCAGTACTGCATGTGCTAATTCGATCTACTTTTTCATTCATGTGTATTCTTTACTGTCAATAAAATAACTTTTTCTATATTTATGCAACTTTTGAAACAGTGAAAATAATCAAAAAAAAGTTGGTCCTTTTTTCTTAAAATATTGGAACCAGTGATTTTAACAAAGTTTTCAACATTTTTATAGATTGTGAAAGTTAATAGAAACTGAAAGTTCTGGAACATATCTTTAAAAAAATTAAAACTCTCCTGGGCAGTTTTTTTCATTGAAAAAATACAGTTTCGAAAATTTGGTTGAAGAAGGAAAATTCTTTGCGAAAAATCTCTGTCGAATTCCGAAAACCATAAAAACCACTTTAGAAAATTGAAAAATCATTTGTAAGTTATCAAAACAGTCTAGTCGAGTTCAATTATTTGGTAGATTTGAAACCGAAAAACTATCAAATTTCTTAATTTACTGTTTCAATTCCATATTATTTATTTGAACAGATTGACATTATCAATGCCGATTTTGTTAGAAATTTCAGTCATAGTTAAAACAGAACAATTTCAGTTTCATAAACTTTATGTTTGAAAATCGCACATAAGTAAGTTATTCATTAGAATTTAGTGTGCAGAAAATGTTTTTCATGACTCGAGGAACCAACGAGTTCTTGAAACACTGGTGAGCAAGATAGACAAATTTGAAACTGTGAAAATTCTCATGACTCCCTTTCTTGAAATACTTTCGGAAACAGTGGATGTTTTTGTCATTTCGCATTTGAAAATGAGCTGCCCTGTAAATCATTCAATTCGATATGTCAACCACACGCTGTCTAGACAAAGGGCCATTGTTTAGAAAGTATGAAGTATCGTTTGGTTTATGTCTACCAGACGGGCGGGTATCCTAGTATCCCTGATGTTTTGTGTCTCTCTTTGTTGCTTCCCTAAAACTTCGTTTCTTCCTTTGTTTCCCATTTGACCGGTCATGACTCATTGGAGAGAGTGTGTGATCAAGAGAGACCTAGAGATGTTCACCAGAATTGTCGCAGCCAAAAAGCTTTCTTGTCCACTTTTTATGTTTTGGATACCTAACATTCTATTTTTTTCCTTTTCAAACACAATATACAAATTAAAGGGTAATATTTTGGATCCGAACGGACCTGGACCTTATCAACAGTTATAATGAAAGAAACAAACGCAATTGTTCGGAAAATCGACACAAGTAGGTGGTAAAAAAATTTATTTTAAAAAAGTGATGGTTTAGAAAATAGAAAGACTAGATTTCGACATCGATCACGAAAAATGGGGCTTGATGCTCAATGACGAAAAGTATCGTATATCGATCAATCTCTACAACTACATTTGAAATCACAGGATGCGTGGAGTGAAAAGTGGTTGGTGTCAGTATACATGTATGTTATTTTCTGAGAGATAAACAATTATCAAGTAATTACAGACGCCTATTAGTGTCCGTGTAATCGATATCAAACCAAGTTTGGTTGATATATGTCAAAAGAAGGTTTTGGTAAGTAAATGAGCAGTGGAATACATTTTATCACAAAAAATTTCAGAGCTCAGTTTGCTCAAAGCGATGAAGAAGTGGAATCCAGGCAAAAACCGCACCCAACAGTCCTTATGGTTACAAGTTATTTTTAATACACTCTTCTTGTTGTCACATGTTTCCTCACTATTTTCGAATATATAAATAACTTGTTTTTAAGAAATATGTCTTGAATCAAAAAAAAGGAATTTATTGTGGATATCGTCTGGTTTTCTTTGTCATCGGTTTTACAAAACATTCTGATGTTTTTACAGGGTAGATACAAACGTTATCAAAAAAGTTGATCCATTGTTTATGAAATCAACGTCAACTATCTTTTTCTCAGTTTCGTTCCCCAAAAATTTAGTTGAGAATTACTTTTCATTTGATTCCGTATGTATCCGTACTGCCCGAAAGTCTACACAAAAGTGTCTGCGAGTTGTCTAGCACTCTTGTGGTTAGAGTGAATAGTTCCTCTGAACGTTCACATCTGGCCTTGGTGGGAGATTGAGAGACACAGTACTATATTGACCTTTCACTCAGACACTGTTTAGACACAATACCATTGTTTAGAATATATATATACAGAGGTGGTGCTCATTTCACGGCTCACATGAGGCTTAGTTTTCCACATCCCTTCCTTCCTAAATGCTCGTTTTTTTTCTTTGTTTCGAATTTGATCGGTCAGGAATCATTTGAGAGAACGTGTGACATGCACTTTCGAATGGCATGTCAGTCTGAAGTTTCACATCTGGCAGTGGGTCTGATGACAAGTGCACGTGCATATAGACACAACTAGTGGTGATGCTGATTCATTGTCTGGTTATCCGCTGGCTAGCTACAGCTCTCCTCTTATTTGCAAACTTTCTATGTTTCTACGTATATTCTATAGCTAAACTGCGTTAACATTTTAATTGTTTATATAAACCATTGAACACTGTCTATCTACCGGAATAATTGTTTAGAATATATACAGGGTGGTGCTCACTGTAGGGCTCAGATGGTACTCAGCTCTCCTCCCCGTATTCCTTTGTTTACATCTCACAGCTGGGTGGGGACCATCTCATAGACAGTTATCCTAGTATCCTACATATGCATCTCACGAATCCACCATCTCCAGTTTTTATGCCTCTCTTTATTTCTTACCTAAAAGTTTCGTTTCCTTCCTTCGTTTCCCATTTGAACGGTCATGACTGATTTGAGAGAGTGTGTAATCAAGAGAGACGCAGAGATACTTCCTCACCTCTTTTCTGTTTTTCCGAGTACCTAAATTTTCCATTTCATTCATTTTACCCGTCGTTTTTCTTCTGATAATTACAAATATTTAACTTACAGGGTAATTTGTTGGATCCGAATGGACCTGGACCTTATCAACAGTTATAACGAAAGAAACAATTACTCAAATTTTTGGAAAAATGGAAAAAAAAATTTGAGTTAGTTTTTTGGGAAAGTTGTCTATGAATTTTGAATATCAACCATTACGAAATGCAAAGAAGAAACAAAAAAAATAGAATTTTCAGGTAACCCACCTAAAAAGACATAATCAGGAATGTCAAGCCGGAAATGGAAGAATTGTGACGAGCCAGAATGAGAACCAACAGGTGGCACCATAAAGTGAGTACAATAGGACTAGGGGTATATCAGAAATGAATAAAAAGTTTGTTGTTTACCGTACATTAAGTTCCACCTATTTGGATACTGTAGAGAAGGGATACTGTAGATAAACATGAATGAACGAAGATGATTAGTTTGAAGTTTCAGATGATCGCAATCATCGAGTTTGTCATCGGAATCCGACAACACAATTTTCGAAGAGCCTGCTCAAGAGTAAGGAAAAAGTGAATTAAAGTGATGATTTTTCAACCATTCAGATTGACTGATCACCATGAACAAGACGAACTTTCGGCACTCCTTCACTGGATGTTTCGTATATTGAACAGTTGCTCTGATCAAAGGTAAGATAATATAAATTTAGTGATAACTTGTGATAAGCTTTAGATTGATTGTTGAGACCAGATGGTAAAGAAAAAAGAAGGATTGGCCATTAATCGATCGAATCAAATGGGCCGAGCTGTATCGAAGAAGAGGGCACACAAGAGATGCTTCAAAGAGTTAGCGCGTAAGTTTTTTAAAGAAATATTGGAGTGCTTGTAGCGTTAAAAAATCGGAAAAGATAATTTTTCCTAGAACCAGATAATTCATAAGGATTCAAGCAGATATTCTTCAAAGCACTCAAACATTTAACCAGAGCCAAACTATCTTTCTTTGATTCCAAAATCCAATTCCTCTTTTTTTAAAAGATAAATTCTGTTGCTGTGGATTCAACAAAGCGGGATGTCGTAGTTGGAGGGACGAAGGAAAATGAATTGATGTAAGCGTAATGCTATGAGTATTTACATTAATAATCAGAGTTTTCAGGCGAATCTAAGATGACCTCAAAAAACTTGAAACGCAATCACATAGGCTTTTGGTTCATCAGATCAATACCAAACGGCCTTCTTCAAGACCAAAAAATTTTAATTTATATGTTATCTTTTAATTTTGAATATATAAAGAAAAAAGTTTTATGGAAATATGTTATGAATCAAAAAAAAGAATTCATGGAGAAAATTTGAACAGGATTATTAAAATCTGTTTGGAAAATTGGATTGAATAGGGGATTCTTGCAAGCAGAAGCATTCCGATTATTAAAAAACTCAGGAAACATTATGCTTTGTTTCAAAATGTTCCTTAGGGCTTCGACTACTCTTCCGAGCGGTATCTCTGTTTTCTGGAACCAACTTTTTAAAACTTTTTGTCTGAAAGTTTTTTGACCTAAACAATTTATTTACAGCTTCAAGTATTACCCTTCTTAATTTCGAGAGCAAAGATTATAATGCCGTTGGTGTTTTTGGATTTATCACAATATTCTGTTTGATACTTCCAAAGTGGAAAATATTTGTCATTTTGATATTGATGAAGTACCATTTTTTATTGGCTGAAAATTTTTTTGCAGTTTCACATATCAGGAATAAATCAATATGTCGCATAATCCGGAATCTCAGATTATAGTTACAGACATTTCAATTCGTTTTTTTTTCAGAACAGAGACCAATTAACTAACTTCATAACTTTATTCATAAAAGTGTAGATTCTGAAACAGCATAGTAAAAAACTTCCCTTCTAAAAATAGTCAAATATTTTGAGGAAAACTATTTTCTTCCGGTTTCTTGCATTTAGTTGAATTTGGGTCCGACATACATACACAGCAGTAAATATTTTTCCCACCAGTCTAAAAACAATATGGTATGAAACCGATATAATTTTTCAAAGTCTCTATTTTTTACTGTTTCATGTTTAATATTTGATCAAAGATTTTTTAAAATTTGATCAGAAAAATATATCTAAATGTTTCAGCTTGATGCACTACCAAATCATCAAAATTTTTAGACTATTGATTTCAAAATGTTAAATTTGAAACAGCAAATAGTAGAGCTTTCTGTTGATTTCTGAATAAAAGTACGGTTTCTAGCATATTTCAAATATTTACATTTTGGTTTTTCAAACAATGCTTTCTTCACACTTTTGGAACTATTTACCAATTATCTTCCACATACTTTTCTGGAAAAAGAAAACATTGTCATTTGTTCTTCAAGCAATGATCGCTCTACCTGCTGGTACCTTTTCAAAAAAGTCTGAAACTGTTGAGTAATCCATACTTTATGCAATGTAATGTTTTATTTGTGATCGACCGATACATTAGAAAATCCTGGACAACTTTATCTGAATATGTGTATTTAAAATCGGAAAAAAAATTTTCGCAGGGAATGACAAATAAAAATGCCGTTTCAGGCCCTAAAAATTGGAAAATCTTGAAATTTTTTGTTTCCGATACTCCATTACACTGCGAGATCTAAATTAGTGCATTTTTCTTTTCTTGATTTGTAAACCAACAACAATCCCATGAGCAGCAAATATAATCACAGAATTACTGTGAAATATATTTTGAAACAGAAAAGGTTCATTTATTTTGAAGCTTTGATATTCACATTTGCAGATATCAGAGACAATGTTGAACTAGTTTTGAGACTGAAAATATGTTTCAAACGTGAAACTGAAACAAACTGAAGACCCGTTTTTTCTGTTTCGAAGGGAGAATTGTATTCAAACATGACATTGCCTTTTGATAATTAATTATATATTTCAAATCTGAATTAGAAAAATTTTTTTTGCAGTTCCATTCTTATTATTCAAAGTTACTAGATGAATTAAACATTGATAATTCCAAGGTCAATGGAACAATAAAGTTTGGTGAAAAAGCGAAAAATATCGCCGAGTTCAAGAATTTTCACCCACTTCAACCAATAGCAGAATACTACATTTTTCAGAACTTTATTTTGAAAAAAAGCATCACAGTAACAAAATAAACATTTCAAAGAAAGCAAAAAATAGAAATATTGTCCAGTTTCAAATATAGTTCAAAACTTTGTCACATTAATTGACCAAACAATACACTTCTCACTCGCTCATTCTTTTTAAAAACTTCTGAAACTGTAGAATCTAAAATTTCAGCAATGTAATTTTTTATTTGTGATCGACTGATCCATTGGAAAAAAGCTAGAAAACCCACTTTCATAATTTTTGAATATTATTTATTCATTTTGAAACGCAAAACTCCCAGTTTGCGGTAAATCCTAAATTTTCACAGTTTCTAGTGCACAACTTCATTGGTATTGGTCATGTTAAGCAATGTAGATCCTGGATATATTTTTTTTCTCATCTTATCTCAGGAGTCCACTTTCATCGATTTCAGATGAGAATCATGTTCTGAAATTTCTATTTTTCGATGTTGGCGGCAACTTTCTGCAAAAAAAGAACTTGAGAAAATGGAAAAAGTGATAACCAACTACTGTCAAAGTATTTATCAACCAATTTCAGAATATTATTTTGAAACAAAGTATCTGTAACAGTAACCAAATGAAAATTTTGATCGCAATAAACTATTCCTGTTTCGAATATATATCTAAGTATTGTCATTCATCCCTCAACCAATTATGATTGCCTTGCTTACTGTAATTCTTTTCAAAAAAGTCTGAAACTGTAGAATCTAAAATTTCAGCAATGTATTTTTTACTGGAAAAACTGGGAATTATCTTTTGAATAGGCGTTAAAATCGAAAAAAAAATTTTTGCAGGGGAATTAAATCCAAAAAACCTGTTTCAAGGCCTCAAAATAATTGGAAAATCTTGAAATTTATTGTTTCCAAGATTCTCATTTCTATCCAATTTCTAAAATAGTGCCTTTTTTATTTTGTTGATTTATAAATGATCAACAATTTCATGAGCAGCAAATATAATCACAGAATTACTGTGAAATATATTCTGAAACAGAAAAGGTTCATTTATTTTGAAGCGTTGATATTCACCTTTTCAGATATCAGAGACAATGTAGAACTATTTTTTGAGGTCGATGATGAAATAATGTGTAAATAATAAAAGGTTATTATGAAGGTGATAATTTTTCTATTTCCAATAATCTAAAAGTCCAAAAGTTTTGTAAATTGAAAAAAAACTTAACCATTTTCTGAAAATCTTCCACATGAAACTGAAAATTTTGATATTTGTGCTTCTATTGCGATCTGGAATTTGAAACAAAATTTTACTGTTTTTCAAAACTAATGAATAACCAATTTGTTTAGAATCATTTACTGTTGAGCTAGCGGAAGATACAGAAATTATTTGAAAGTTATTTTTTCCGATTGTTTTCAGTTTCAATTTCATAAGTTTTGAACTAAACAAGGAGAATAGTTTGATATCATTTTCGTCTAGACAACAAGTTTCAGAGTTTCAAAAAACTTTTTAGTCAATTTTTTTAGTAAGATTTTTTAGAAGCTTGCTGTAAACGTATCACAATTGATTGCGATTCTTATCAATTTTTTCTGAAACTGCAACAGTTTTTTCTACCATTATCGGTAAATTATAGTTTTATCAGCTTCAAAATTCTAACATACTTATTAATTATTAATTGCCTTAACACTCAATTATCCTCTGAAAGTATGGTTGTTGAAACCGAAAAACTATGTTTCTGTATTATTCGGTCTACTGTAACTTGTGATCTACCGCGAGTACCAAGCTGATCAATGTATTTTTACAAAAATTCTGTTTTAAATAATGATCATTCATCAACAATCAATTAGTTATTTGATAGTTTGACATTAATAAAATCCGAAGATAAACATTGTTCATCGAATAAGGCTTCAAAATAAAGTATCCGATCTGAAATTAATATGAAACCGCTAAAAAAATCATGCTCAAATTTTTTTTGTTTCAAACCAAACGTATCAATTAGGTGATCAAAACACTGAGTTGCCGCCTTTATTCCGGTTCTGTATTCAAATTTTTACGAGTATCCACAATGGTATCTAGAACAAATGTCACAAAATAATATTCCTATTTGAAGTTAATCTGAAACCGAGAAAAAATATCTTTAAATAATTATAGATTTCCAGTTTCACCTCAAACATTTCAAATGAGAAGTCAATTTTTGTCAATACGGTGTGGGTATATTTAGGCACCACAGCATGGTTGGCGAAACTCAAAGTTCCGCAAAAAAGACTATCAGAATATCATCTACTACTTTATATTGGCCCATTCCCAAAAAATCTTCGAAAAATATTCGGTAGTTCTCTAGTTACAGTCCTTTTTATGCGCGCAATTTTTCAACTGATTTTCTGACGATTTTGAAAAGGGGCGGAGCTTGGCAAAAGTGCGGCGCGGTTTTTTCGCCATGTTTTTCCTTTGTGTTGGAACAGCTAAAAACGGGAAAAAAGTAAGATGTTTTCGATTTTTAAGGATTGTTTAGAGCAAAATACATTGAAATTTGAAAAAAAAATGTATTTCAACAAAAATTTTGACTTTTTACACCTTTTTTGTGAACTTTTGCTGGTGGTTCGTCGTTTTCTTCCATGATTTTGGAATTTTCGCATGAAAAATAGGCAAAAACCCCACAATAACAATAACAAGAAAAACTGTGTGAACGCTACGACGAACTTTTGCGAACTCGAGGACAAGTACAAAAATGAAAAACACCGCGCCGGAGTCGAACCTTGGTGTGTCGTGTTATAGCTGTCAGCTCTGCCACTGCGCCAAACGGTCACACAGGTGGTTCGCGGAATCCATGCGGAATGCATTCTGGATATATGCCAGCGCGTCCCTTTTTTTAATTCCGCGCGTGATTTTTGCGCGCGGAATGTATTCTGAATTGATTCTAGATGGATTCTGCGCGCGGCTCAGGCGCGGGATATAATTCGAATGAAATGAAGAATGGATCCCGCGCTCGAGATGGCGCAGTATCCATTCGGAATCAATCCAGAATAGATTCCGCGCGCGTATTTTTCTGGATACCTGCCAGCGCGTCCTTTTTATTAATTCCGCGCCCCACCTGTGCATGACAACCTACCTGTCGGTAGGCAAAGATATTCGCGCACACACCAACCGACACAATCATACCGGTTTGATGACAACTTGGAAGAAATCCGTTATTTTCCAAAAACCGGGACCTTGTTGCGAAAAACTAACAATTGGATTTTGTAGCAAATTTGATGGTGTATTCGATTTAGTTCTAAAATGTAGCGTGATCGCCCTGTAAAAAGTTGAAAAACGCAAAAAACCAGATTTTTTTCGTTCTTCCAGTTTTCAAAACAGTCAGAAACTATCTCAATGAAGCTCGATTACGTTGTAATTTTAGACATAACTAGTTCGAGAGGTGTTTTGAGTATTTCATTCATAAAAATGAGAGGTCATCACTGAAAATTTGTCGCTGTCATATGTTGCTCTTTGAGGGCTCGTGGAGCAAAACGGGGACCTCGGGGGTGAAAACGGATTTCAGATTCGTTTTTCTCATGCCAGAATGTCCTAGAATCAGTCATAAAAACATGCGTGATCGATCTTTAACAGTCAAAAAATCGAGATTTTCCGATTTTTCGTTTTGTTTTTCTCTTCTAACTCAAAAACTAATGATTTTTCGAGTGAACGGTTATCGCCAATCGATCCGGAATGATCGATTACGTGTGGAGACATGTCTCCTACAACATTCCATCACTTTTCGCCGAGCTACACACTCTTAAATACCCGAAATTAGAAATCGTCAGAAAAAAACGCGTGGCCACGCCCCCTTTCATTGCGCCCCCGAGGTATATTTGATGATTTTCGCTTTCAAATTTGTTTGACAGAGCATGTTTGGAATTATCATCATAATTGAGTTTCTCGATTCATGAGAAATTTGAAGCAGTAAAAACCATGAAAACACTTGATTTCGTTTTTTTTAGTTTAAAAATAAATTTCCATATTTCGTTGACTTTCTACCTAGATTATTTCAATCCAAAACATCAAAAAAATTGCCAAATTTTCATGTGTCGATATTTGGAGGACTAGTATCAATTTTGCCGATTTATATAATACTACCTTATTTTGAAACACAAAAAATTTCTTGAAACAACAAAATTCGAGTTCGCTGGAAATCCCCAATTTTTACAGTTTCTAGTGCACAACTTCATTCAGTCATGGTCATGTTAAACAATGCATTCGCGATCGTGGTTTTGATATACATATTTTTTTCAATTTATTTCAGGATAAAACTTTTTCCTGTTTCAAATGAGTATAATTTTTTGAAATGCCGATTTTCTACCACTACACTGCGGTCACTATTGAAATTTTTGGACAAAAACATGTTCACTTTCAGACTGAAAATAAATGGGAAATGTGATACTATGTATTGACGAAATACTAAATATTGACAAAATATTCATGTTTTCAATTTTATACAAATTTCGAAACAGGACACAAAAATTGTAATTTGTTTCAGGTAGAAATATTCCAGATAAAGATGGTTTTCGAAAATGAGGAAATTTTGATACAATGAGAGAGGAAAATTTATCGAGGAAAAAATATATTAGTTCCCTATTTGACACATTTGAAACAGCAAAATTTGTTTCAGTTTCAACTTTTCTACTTTTGTTGGTACACCAGTATTTCAGTGATTGATCTACTTATTTTCTGTTGATTAAAAAATATTTGTAAATATAATCAATTTTTATCAATAATTGGCGCTATACCTGTAAATTTTGAAACGGTAATCTGAAAAGTGCAAAGATTTTAGCTCACAGCTCTGTTTTAAGCGTTGGAATTTGGAGAATTTGGCAAAAACAACATGAATTCAGTTCGATGGAATCTGATAAATAGCGAAGAATGAAAACATGACCGAAACACCTTATCTTTTCATTCACTGTTAATTTGAAATAGAAAAACTTGTTTCAGTTTCAAGGGATTCATAACTGTTATAAAATGTGTCCATTACATTGGTTGATCGTTATTCATTGTATGGTTTCTGAAAAATATCTGAAATTCCACTTATGATGACTGAAAAGATGCTAGAAGTAAGGTTGTATTATCATATAAACAATTGTTTCAAATATTCAACATGTTCAACTGCATTCAACTGCAAAAATTTCCAAAAACCCACAAAAGTACAAACTTTTTCGTGTATAATTTTTTTCAACGAACCGTTTATAGATGACTTACTAGGCCAACAATCGAACATTTCATTATTTGAAAGTGAAGAAACTGGAAAAAATGTTTTTTTTTCGAAAAAACTTACAGAAACCCAAAATTATAATTTTTTCTGTTTCATAAACATAAACTTATCTGAACAAGACTGGAACTTCGGTTTAAAAAAATCAAAGTTGGTATTTTCAATAAAAATAATGATGACAGAATGCGGACTGTTGCCTGGACAACTTTTTTCTATTTTCCTCAGATTTGAAACAGCAAAAAGGTTACATAAAATGTTTTGCTATACAAATGTGCTATATGTTGCAGTTTCGAAACAAATTTTTCATTGGCATGATTTCAATTGTGTATTTTTTCACCATCTTCTAAACTATATCATTATTTGAATTTTTAAGCCCAACTCAACTGAAAATTCACTTTTTTGAGTTAGAAGTCGAACATCTTATCTGGCAAGACGGTTAAAAGTGGCAAAAAATGTTTATTTTTATGAAAACTGAATCTAAAACTATCCAAACTTGAATTTCCCGGTGATTCGAAATGAAACGATAGTGTGAAGACGCCATTATCATCTAGAAAAAGTGATCTCGATATTTAACAAGTATGAAACTGCAAAAAATATATTGAGGTTCAAAACGCTCACCTTGTTTTTTAGCTGATCAGTATGTCACAAATATCAATACATAAGTTGCTTGTTTCCCATATTTGTCAAATGTGAAACCGAAAAAATGAGAACCTTACGTTTAGGGTTTTTTCTGGGCCTGGTGTTCATAATATTTCATACGTTCTCAGTTTCAAATACAAAATTTAATTTGAGGTATTAAAGTTTTTCTTGCTATCGCAATTTGACTATCATGAAAAACCATGTAAAACTATTTGAAACAGAAATGTCAACAATTGTGGCACCAATTGAAAACTTCAAAAATTGTTGAAATATTTGAGATTTTCAAAAAAAAGAACAAATCAACAATTTTTTCTTTCTGCTTTTTTCGCACAACTAAAACAGCAAAAAAAGTTATGAGCACAAACTATTATTGTTTCAAGCTCAAAATTTGTTCGTTAATGCTTATTTCCAGCCGTTCGGTCGATTTTCGAATCAATATTTTAACTGTTCTTTTCAACATTCTGTATAAACTTGAAACAACGAAAAAAATGATTTTTTTCAGTTACAATTTGAAAACAATCGTCCATTATTTTACATCCATTGTAACCACAAGTTTAATCAAAAATGTGTTTTAAAATTTCAAGTATACGTCAATTTTGAAACCGAAATGAAATGAAAAAGTTTCAAGAATTTTTCTTCACAAGAGGGCTCCATATTCTTTGTTTCCACTGTTTCTGTTTCAAAGCCAAAATATCAGTTTAAAAAATTCAGGTTTTTTGATACACTCAAATCACTAATAAATGTAAAATCGAAAAATTCCAGTAACGTTGACTAAGGGATGATTCCAAAATCCAGTTTTTCTCACGTATCTGAAACTGCAAAACAATTCGAAGTTGCAAAATTTCACAGCTTTATGATTTTGTCAGAGTATTTTCATACTATATAAATGTAGAACCATCAGTATAAGTACATGGTTAAAAAAATCTATCGATTGTGACACCTCAAAAAAAACCACAAAAATTGGTCGTCTCAAATGTGATATATATTCCTTTTTCACTGTTTCAAAGTAAAACCTTTACATGATAAATTTCTTGTTTTTTGATACCTGTCTCCGACAAGGTGAAACATGAAGATGAAAAAAAAATCATTGATTCAATAAAGAAACAAGATTAGAAACCTTATCAGAATTTTTGTTGAAAAACTATATCCGAAACAGCAAAAAAATAGCTTGTTCAACTTTTGCAGTTTCAAGTTCAGATTTTTATTTGTAGGCCTAACAAATTTTTCAATATGTATTCTTCTGGTTCTTGAAGACAAAATATATTTGGTAGATTCAAATACTGATCATATCAAGTTATTTCTGTGAAGTTTTGAATTTTTTTTCGACTGGACTGGATTCCAAGTACTTGAATATCATCTTTTCGTCCAGAATAAAGTTGTGAAACAGAAAAAAAATCTAGTTTGAGGCATTGTAATTTTTTCTACAAAAGAAATGAAATCCAATGGTTGAAAATGTAGAACTAGATAGTCAAGTTCAAAAAATATCGAAAATATTGTTTTTTCTGCTGCAATTCTTGGAAAACTGAAACAGGAAAAATTGCATTTTTCGAATGTTTCAGATTATTACAGTTTCAAGCTCAATGTTTAAATTGAATAGTTCTTTTTGAGTGTTTCATTGGTATTTTGATCTTCTCCTAAATTTGTTTCAAATTAGTGTGAACTGTGAAGTATTTTTCACAATTGCAACGACAGTTTGATCAAACGCTTTCTTTTCAGCAAAATAATAGATTCTTCCAGAAAATATGTAATTTTCGTGACAGAAATGTGTAAACAGGCGTGAAAAAAGTATCAAAATTAACTGAAATTATAATTTTTTCCGGTTTCCGGCACTGCACGTATTATCATAATTGTAACTATTTTTAGTAAATCTCTTCGAATTAAACAATTTTTCGGCATTCTTGTAACCTCCAGGACGCGAAAAATCGAGGACCGAAAGGCTGTTTTTGTATGGTGTTTTACTAGTTCGGTCCTCGATTTTTCCCTTCGGTCCTGGATGTTACAAGAGTGCCAATTTTTTTTACTTACTATGAATTCAATCATTGAGAATTAGCAGGCAAATGTGTAATATTATCAAATCATATATACGGATTATTTTCCGACTTTGAAACAGACAAAAAAGTCCTTATTTTTCGAAGTGAGATGAAAAAGTTGGAGAATGATTCTTCCCTGTATTGAGTACGTTTTTTTCTTTTTCAAAACATTTGGAGTATGAAACAGAAAATGAGTCCCTAAATTCTTGATTCAATTGAAATCCTGAAATTTTCAGAAAAAATCAGTTATAAAATTTTCAGATGAATAACTTTTTTTCAGTTTCTAATGAAGCAAATTACTTTTTTAAATTGAAATTCCACAATAATTCACTAACTGAAAATAGACTGAACAACAATTTTTTCGTACTATGGACTCTTCAGCAAACTGATACTATCAAACAGATTTTCACTTATTTTAAACATTTGAAACAGTTACTATCAGCAAACTTTTCATAGTTTTCGATTACTAGATGACATTCAGGAGTGCAACATCCATCGTTTCAGTTTGTTCATTTTTCGAAAGTACATCAAATTTTAGATTCAAATTTTCAAACACGATATCTGACGGTTCCCAGATTTTTCAGCAAAAATCGATATGGGAGTCGGATTCTACATGCAAAGGCACATCTAGTGGTCAATGGTCATCAAAATATTGGTACCTCGAGTTGAACATTTTTCGGGAAAAACCATGGATAAGAACATCAGCAACTGGTATAAATACTACTCGATTTCGGAATTTTTGAAACTGCAAAAAACTTTAATTATAATTTCCAGTTTCATGTCATACTATTCTGGAATTCTCTCCAATTTCTGTAATACATCACTCATTCTTGCCATTGTTCCATTCCAAACAAAAAAATCAAGAAAATTTTTTATAATGATATTTCCATGTTTAAAATAAAAAATTCATTTCCAAATAACTGATATCAACATATATTTGTGTATTCGATGATTCGTCCATATTTTATGTATTATCAATTTATCCTTCTGAGGAGTTGTGGCCTAGGTTTTTCTTTACTAGGCCATTACTGCGCATAGTCAAAAACGGCTAAACAGCCATAAAATTCATGCAACATGTGAAAATAAGCTTTTAAAAAAATATGAAAACACTCATTTTAGTAAGATTCTTGAGCGATATTTGTGAAAAAAAAACACATTTTTTGTAAAATTAAAAAATTCTCGTTCGTCTCGTGGCCTAGAAACCCATGCTGCTACCTAGGCCACAACTCCTCAGAAGGATATATTGATAATATATAAAGTTGATCCAGAGATAGTTTTTTTGGTAGATCACAAAAATGCTAGAAGAGATTCGAAACTCACCAAAAAACTTTTTTTTCTTTCAAAATTTTGTCTTAAAAAGTAATAAAATCAGGTTCTAAATTTAAAATTGTTTCTGTTTCAAGTTCAAAATTTCAGAAGAAAGTGACCTTCAAATATAGTGTCTCCCTGCCGAAAAATTGAGAAAAAAAATCATAAAAGTACATGTTTGGTAAATTTTTCGAACGGCAGAGGCTAACTAATTATCAATCAAAATTGTGTTGTCTGTTTGATAAACAGTTGAAACAGTGAAAAAATTTGAAACTTTTTCTTTCATGTTTTTTAACGGTTTCTAAAGTTATTGTCCTTGTTTAATTATTGATAATTAGCAATAGTATATCTATACCAAAACAGTAATATCTGAAAATGAAAAAACTAATCTGAAATTTTCGAAATACTGATGTTTTCAGTTTCAAGTCATTTTGAAGTAAATCAGGAAAAAAAATGAAAAAAAATGAAAAAAACAATAACCTTCAAGTTTCGACTGGCTAGAAACTAAAAATCAGGAGGAAAACATGTTTCGGTAGATCAAAGACATGGTCAGCATAGTTCCTGTACTTTCTCTGTTTCAAACTCAAATTTTGATTTGAGTTGCTCTCCATATCTAGCAGAGCTGTGCGGAACTGTGAATTTTGTAATCGGGAATCCGGAATCCGGAATTCAAAACGAAATAATTTTTTCCGGAAACCGGAACTCGGAAGACGGAATTTCAAAATTCGGATTTTAAAGAAAATTTTCGAGGACCGTCGTTGAAAAAAAGTGAATTATGCGACCGGGACGAGTAAAATTACCACTTTTAACGAACTTGGTGGGCGTTTAACTTCAAAAAACCGGATCCGAATTAAAAACTGCGGAATCCGGAATCCGGAACACGGAACCCCTAAAAAAGCACGGAACCCGGAACGCGGAATTCCGGGTTCCGGGTTCCGCACAGCTCTGATATCTAGTGCACCTGACTATCAAAAAACTGTCAGCAGAACGATTTTGGTTAGTTATTACCGCCGTCACGGGAAATGAATGTTGGGTTGCAACTTTGCTCTATGGAAACAGTGTTAACGTGAACAAAAATTCAAAAAATTAATCGAAATGGCTTGTCTCGATAGAGCAAAGTTGCAACCCAACATTCATTTTCCATGACGCCGGTAATAGGGACTTCGATGAAATAATATCAAAAAAATTGCTCTGGGTACTTGCAACACATTTGGAACAGCAAAAAAAGTTTTTCGGTTTCAGATTTTTTTTCGGACATTTAGTGTGGTATCTGTAATAATTTACAAATTTTCCCCCAAATTTTCTCAAGAGCAAAGATAAAAAATTCCTTGAATAATTTTTTTGTTGTTCAAAAGTAAGCTAAGATACTGTTTCAACAGAAATTTGAAAACTGTGGATCTTTCATAATTCAGTGGATGATTGATTGTTGAAACATCTAAAAATCTCAGCTTCAAAATTCATCTCAATAACGGTCAAAACCATATATTTTAAACTTTTTGACTATTTCTGAAACTGTAAGTTAATTTTTACATTTTCTTTTGTTCCGATCTACGTGCTTTCGGTTTTGATCGTTCCAAAAATAAGAAATGTAACAAGTTATTTTTCATGATTTGACCGATGATGCACCGAGCAAAACTAGTCACATTTGCTATGGAATTGAGTTGAAACAGGCATACTCTTTTGTTTTTTTCAGTTTCAAAGACAAAATATATTTCAGTAGAGCTCTCCAAAAATAGTTCATTCTAGATGGAATGGGAATATTCAAACCTCTACATTTTATAAAATTTGACCGCATCCATATATAACGACGATACTGAACGGAACAGTTAATTCTCGGATTTTACTCATATTTGAAACAGAAAAAAACCTTTTTCGGTTTCAATTTTTTTAATGGACAGTTAGTCTGGTTTCTATACTCAATTCAGAATATACGAATGATGATAAAAGTCATTTACATTTTTTTGCTCAAAATAAAGCTAAAATACTGTTTCAGCAGAAATTTGAAAACTGTAGATTTTTCATAATTTAATGGTTCATTATTTGTGGGTGCATGTGAAAATTTTAGCTTAAAAATATTCAAACCAATCTTTCATTGGCCTTATCTTATTTATTTCAGACATTTTCAAAAAAATTCTGATCTGAAACAGCAAATTTCCAGTTTTCTATCTTATTCTGTTAAAACGTAAACAAAGTTCCAACAAGTGCACTTCAAAATGAATTAAAAAATGAAGTTCAAGCACATTTGAAATCGGAGAACATCATTTTCAAAGTTTCAAGCGAAAATTTTTTCTGGAATATAACAGTTTTTTGTTCTTCAGACACATGATACACCGAGCGAAAAACTCGATCTGTAAAAGCTGTCTGAAACAGCCAATAAAGCATTGATTTTTCTGTTTTCAGCTCCAATTTTTTTGTTGGTATGTCTCTCTAATACTAGTGTTACCTTTCAAAAGTGTAGAATATTTAAAAACTTTGAAACCGTGAAAATTGGAAGCAAAGCAATATAATACAGTTGAAGCTTTAGTAACATTAAAAAATTTCGTTAAATTAGCGAAATATATTTGAAACAGAAAAATACCATATTTTTCTGTTTCAAGTGTAAATTTTTTCAAAAAGTTATTTGACTTATATGATACTTCCGCTTTATTTTCATAAATTTTTCACACCCAAAAATGGATAACTGAAACTAATTTTGTTTGAAGTTTCAATGAGCCATTTTTAAAAGTGGAGCTGAAATTTCAGTATTCCACAAAAATAACTTGCAAAAACACTTTTTTTCCAGTTTCAAGCTCAACATTTTTGTTTAAAATGAGCATTTTTGGTAGTCGTTGAACTCGTTTGTAGGTCGAAATGAAAAATGTGTGTCTATGAGAAATAATCCACACAAATTTTTTTGTGATCAACATGTGTTACCTGACTACAGTATGATGACTACCGTATGATGCCTGAACTAGTGCCAAAATCCATCGTAATCGACGGAGTGTCGTTGAATATTCAACTCGAGACCACACTCTCGATCACCGATTTCAGCGGATCCAGCAAAAAAAAATAATCTTCTCTGTTTCAAAATGTTTTTTTTTGTTTTGTCTAGATCAACATCTATGGTCTCTAGGGAAAATCATCTTCGGGATAAAAAAATATAATTATTGGTAGATCACCTGCATACCGGAAAGATTATCGTTATAGTTTTGATTCTAAAAATACATGTTCAATACTGAAACTGTATTTTTCTTGAAACTTGTTCCAAATTCCTTAGAAAAAATGCTGAAAATTGGCTGAAACTTGCACAAAATGAAGTAAAAACATATTTATTAATCATGACAGACAAAAAAATAGTTTGCAACTTCAAATGCATCTTCTGACGATACTATACTTCATTATATCCCTCTTGAACATTCTCCTGTTGGCATCTGATAACAAGTTGGCACACACCAATAGCGACGATGGCTGCTGTGAGTGGGACGAGGAAGAAAACCATATTGGAACTGAAAAATGAGCACATATATTGAAGGATATAGCAAAAAAATGAAAAGACAAAACAAAACGGTAGGTTGCGTTGAAAACGATAATGACTGACGATTCTGTCGCACAATTCACCATATCGATCGTATCTGTCTGCATCTCTCCATTTAGTACTGTGTATCGTATATAGTGACGTATCAAGTCTAACACCTGTTGCAAAACTCACCACATCGATATAGATTTTATTCATCTGTTTCTCTGCGTTTCTCAATTCACTACACTCTCTAACTCCACCTGCAACCGCGACGCGTGACCGCATCGCACCTGCAGGACCATCTGACGCTCACATTTCAGCAGGACGAGGAGGGTGTGGGTAAGTGCGCTCTATTGCGAAATGCTACCGTAATGGCGTGAACGCGGTTATAATTTGCAGTGGAGCGCACTTGCCTGCTAGACGATGTAGATTTTAGAGAGATGTGCTTTTCTGTTTCAAATCATTCATATTTTTAGAATTATAGTTTTATCTACAGTATACACACCGCTGGAACTCCAATATTTCATCCAATCTGAAAATAAGCACCGCCCCTTTAAGATAGTATGTTGTTAGCCCCGTTCTGATTACGGTACTATATCATGGTACTGTATATGATACTGTATATGGCGCTCTCAACAGAATCTGAAAATTGACAAGACTTGAACAAGACAATATTTGAAACATGTTTATTTTTTATCATAAAAAAATCAAATGCAATTTCATCCTCAGTAGTGGCGGCTCGAATCGGTTTGAAGTTTTTTTAGGCGTAATAGTGTTGATTGATAATTTTTCCACGACATCCGCAGATCTCTCCAATACATTGGAGCACCAAACAAATGATGATAGTCACAATGGCAGTGACAGCGACAATGAGCAGGGTGGAAGTTGTATCCTTGCAATTGTCCACCATGATCTTTTGCATATCTTCTACGGTGAAGATACCGTGCTTGCCAATTGATTCTTTCATTTGTTCAAGATTGCACTCATATCCCATGAAGGAAGTTGTATTTTTCTGGAATAAAAATACATTATTTATGTATATAGAACAATATACTTACCTTTGGGCCCTGATTGTCAGCTTCGACTCCACCAATGACGAAAAGAGCCAGGAGCATGACGATGAAGATTGCGCGAACCATACTGAAAAAAAAACGAATAAGGTGTATACTTGGAACAGAAAAGGAAAAACAGTCCGACTTGGAGAACGACTGACGATCGAATGATGATTCTGTCGCTCGATTCACCACATCGAATGACCGTATCCATCTGCTTCTCTGCGTCTCTCAACTCAGCACACTCTCTCGCTTATATTGATTGATCGCAACACCTGCAACCGCGACGCACGACCGCACCACCACAGCTGTAGGACCATCTGACGCTCAAATTTTAGCAGGACGAGGAGGGTGTGTGTAATCGCACCTGCAGGACCATTTGTCGCTCATGTTTCAGAAGGATGAGGGGTGTGGTAGTGCGCTCTACTGCGAAATGCTACTGTACTGGCGGGAACATGGTTATGATTTTTGCAGTGGAGCGCATTTACCTTCTAGAGCAAATAACCGTGAGATTTTCTCTGTTTCAAATCATACACATTCTCAGAAATGTCTGGTTTTTCACAGTAACTGACTTCCTTTATGGGGTGATCCACAAATTAAAAATAAGTCACGCCCATTTCAGGTAGTTTGTTGTGAGCCCCCTTCACGCGGGTTTTCTGTATATGAAACTGTTTCGTACAGGGTGGCTATTAAGTATAGGACGTTTTTTTTTCGCCGGTTTTTCTATCGGATTTTTAAAAATGAGGCGTGTATTACCGGATAAACATCATTTTTTTGTCTATTTAGACCACACTACGATAGGCTGAACATATCAATTGAGAATTTTGCATTCCGGTAGAAATATACAAGCTATGGAAAATTTCGAAAAAATAGCCTGTGCGCCGAGGTACCTCACCTCTTTCAAAGCGTCATAACTACCGATGCATGCGATATCGAATAAAACAATTTATGTGACATAAAGTCCTTATATATACCAACATTTGACAGCATAGACAACTTTCGATCTATCGACCCATAATCACACCGAGTCATAGAACACATTCGAAGAAAAGTTCAAAAAATTGTCAAAATTACCATTTTTCAATCTTTTGGTGTCTATCTCGGAAAACAAAGCGTTTTAAGAAACGTTTGATTTTCGAAATATGTTATCGCATTATATCTATCAGAAAAAGCTGTCATCAAGAACTTTGAACGCCTATTCGAGCAGCCCCTGATGGGAAATTCAGAAACTACTGAAATTGGACATGTACAAATTTATTCAAATTTTGAAAATTTTCTAACTATTCGAAACCCCAAATATAAGTGAAATATTGGAATTAGGTATAGTATTGATAATTTTAGTAACTCAGATCTAACATATCGTAACTGGAACTTTCGTAATGTATGAACAAAGTTTTTACAGCAAAAGTACGGCGCAAGGCTGTTTTTCAAATCATGCTTTTTTGGTGCTCATGCTTGAAAGCACGAAGTGAGTCAAAAAATCTCTGCTGATAAAGAAATTTGATCGTCCATTATAACTTAAAATAAATCGCATTTGGTCATTCCTAGCCTAGTTTTTTAAAAATCATTATGCTGAAAACGTCCTATACTTAATAGCCACCCTGTATTTGGTACTGTATATAGTACTGTACCTTGTAGTGTATTGGGTAATGTATCTAGTACTGTATATGCTACTGTATGTGGCATTGTGAATGATGGTACTGTAAATGGCAAATTGTTGTTAGATATTCCACCCAAAACCACAAAAAATATATTTTTCTGTTTCAAAATATTGCTAAAGTTTGTCTAGTGCGAAATCCCACAATGCTTGCTTTTGTTCATTTGTCACAAAAGAAAAGATTTTTGGTAGATCATTACTAACCGGATTAGACTATTGCTATAGTTTTGTGCTGAAAATAATGTTGACTTTTGAAACATTAGTTTTGACATGAAAAATCTGAATATAGGCTGGAACATAAACAAGATAAAATAGAGAAGAAACATGTTTATTATCAATTATCATTTCTTTCAAACACTGGCGTATCCAAAATCTTCTTCAATTGTTCCTCTCTTCGATTTGACATTTTCCTTGATGATTATATAGACTTTTTCTTTGCAATTTTCGCAGAACTTGCCAACTTGTTTACGCATCTTGCCGCTGATCCGCCAAAGCTCTCCGATACATCCAAAGACAAGGGCCACGATGATCAGAACATTCAAAATGTTGGCATACATCAGAACAGCTAGGCCAACCAAGATTCTATCCACCTCTTCATCAGATACATCTCCTTTGATCCATTCCCTCATTGATTCAACAGGGAACAAACCTCCGATGAAGGCGATGGCGGATTGCTGAAATAATAAGTATGTATATATAGTAGTTGGTATATACTTACAATCGACTCCTGATTGTCAGCTTCAACTCCACCAATCGCGAAAAGAGCCAGGAGCATGACGATGAATGTTGTACGAGTCATTCTGAAAATCGGGAGGATATATGAAAGATAGGAGAGAGAACAGTATAATGTCAACTATGGAGAAAAAGAAAAAAAGAAAACCTTTCATGTCAACGATTGACGATCGAATGACAATTCGGTCGCTCGACTCACCACATCGAATGACCGTATCCATCTGCTTCTCTGCGTCTCTCGCTTCAGCGCAGTCTCTCGCATATATCGATCGATCACATCACCTGCACGACCATCTGACGCTCACATTTCAGCAGGATTAAGAAGGCGTATGTAAGCACGCTCTATTGCAAAATGCTACCATACTGGCGGGAGCACAGTAGTAATTCGCAGTGGAGCGCGCTTACCCTCACTGTGCTGTGATGTTCAAGAGATTGTATTTTTCCCGTTTCAAACCATACATATTCGTAGAAATATTTGATTTTCTACAGTATCCAATCCGATTCGTTTTCCCTATGGTCCGATCTTCCGATCTGAAAATAAGCCACGCCCCTTTCAGATAGTGTGTTTATGGGTTTGTTCCTTCAGATAGTATGTTGTTAGTCTCCTTCAACATGTCTGTTACAGTATTCTATACATATGGTATTTGGTACTGTATAGGGTACAGTATGTGGTGCAGTATATGGTAACGTATCTGGTACTCCACTTGAAACTAGATACGGTACTATATTTGGTACTATATCTGGTACTGTTTATGATACTGTATATGGTACTGCAACTGATACTGTATATGGTACTGTATCTGGTACTGTATATGATAGTGTGGTTGATACTGTTTCTGGTACTGTATATGGTACTGTATATGGTACTGTATCTGGTACTGTATATGATAGTGTGGTTGATACTGTTTCTGGTACTGTATATGGTACTGTATCTGGTACTGTATATGATAGTGTGGTTGATACTGTTTCTGGTACTGTATATGGTACTGTATATGGTATTGCATCTGATACTGTATATGGTAAAGTATTTGGTAATGTATATGATACTGTATGTGGTACTTGTTATGATACTGTATCTGAACTAGAGCTAATAGATATAGTTAATGGCAGAGTGTTATTGTATATCCCAGCTTGTTTCACATTTTCTGTTTCAAAATATCGTCAAAATTTGGCTATTGCAAAATTATATAATAGCACTTCATCTAGATCAGGAAGTTTTGGCACAAAAACATGTTTTAAAATCTTTTTTTTCGGAAATATCTGAAACTTGAACAAAAAGAAAATAATGGAAATATTTTTATCCTCAATAATATATAAATTCATACTTTTTCAACTGGGCACTCCTCCTCATCCGTGCCAACTAGAGTCTTGTCCTGTCGATCTCGACCGAAGATATATTTGCAAATGAGTCGGTACATCTTTGGAATGAAGAACATTGCCACTGATATGATATTGGTCCATGTGGCAACCCATGATGCACATTGTCCCGCTACGATTTGATCTACCTCATCCACCGATAGAGTGCTGTTTTTTGCGATGATCACCTCTTCCTTCCATTCTTTGAGCGGGCACCAGCCACCGACGATGGAATATGTCTTTTGCTGGAATAATAGTTCATATATACTCATATATCTATATATTTATATATATATATGTAACTATATATACTGGGTGGCCCATAAGTATTGAGATAATTGTTTACTAAAAATTTTTCAAAAAAGTGTTTTATGGCGATTTTTCAAGGATAAACGCAGAAAAGTAATATTTTCGCGATATTTGTGGATAAAAAGGTAGAAATGGCACAATATTCATTTTTAATAGTACGGAATAAAAACTGAATTTTTCAGAAAAATAAGAATTTTGGAGGAAAAGCTGTTTCTACATACAGTTGAGCTCTAAAATCACGAAAAACGGATTTTTGACGATAGATTCGAAAAAAAAGAAAATTCCACATTTTTTAGTGAATAAAAGGGTTAAAATATCCGAATATACCATCTTTAGAACGGTATAAAACTAAAATATGATCGAAAATATGATTTCCCTTGTGTGCCTTTAAACCGTAACCCAACTAATATAACTATAGTATTCAAAGGTTCAAAAATGAGCGTTCGTCAGATTTTTGATCATTGAAAAACCCGAATCGAGCTCTTTTTTATGCTAAATAGATGCATTATTATAATTGAGTTTCATTTCGCTTTATTCAATCGACTCAAAAATTTTCCGAACCGTTTTACGAGATTTCTTGCAGTAGATTCATTTTTTGATATTCTACTTGATTAGTGAAAGGATAATTTTATGATAATTTGTCTCAATACTTATAGGCCACACTGTATATACTTACCACCCAGTCCTGGAGGCCTGCTTCAACTTCACCAATAACGAAAAGAGCAAAGATGATAAAAATGATGGATGTATCAGCCATTCGGAAAAACAAATAGGTAGTGTATGTGGAACAAAAAACAACAACTGATGTGGACCTCTGCCATGCATTTATAATCGTTTCCATCTGCTTCTCTACGTCTCTCATCTCTATGGAGGTTCCGAATATTTATTAAAAAATTGTTGTGTAAATGTCTGAGAATGCGATATTGGAGCATTTTTTCAAGATTTTTTCGGAGAAAACAAATTATATTTACATTTAGAATCCGAATTTCAAAGCGCATCTTTCAAACATATATTGTGCCACTAACTCGAAAAAATTGCTTGTTTCAAATTTTTCAAACACGATTTTCGACGTTCCCCAAATTTTTCCAGCAAAAACTGATTCGGGAATCGGATTCTCCATGCGAAAGTACATCGAGTGGTAAACTGTTATCAAATCTGGGTACCGATTTTCCTGTTCCAAACTGCAAATATTTGCATACTGTAGGTACTGTACTTGAACTAGGGCTAATACACATAAAAATTTCGTTGAATAGTCCAGCTTGTTTCAAATTGTCTGTTTCAAAATATTTTCAAAGTTCGTCTCGTGTGACTCTACATAATTCAATCTTTATATTATGAGTTTTACAATACAATCTGTAATTATGAAATTTTATCGAACAATGCCGAATGATTATCAGAAAAGAAATCGTTATGATTTGTTTTATAATTGAAACCGAGTTAAAATATTTTTCCAAAACTTTTGGCGTAAAAAAAGTCGGAAAATCTAATTTTGACGTATCAGATTTCACAAAATTGTTTCGACTGGTTTTTCACATATTCATATGGAAATAGTTTCCTAATGTTAAAGTATCTTTTCATAGTTCTGAATATGAGAAATCTACAGGAGGACGAGGAATCGGAGGATTATCAATGATCATAATTCTCAGAATTACTGTACATATGAAACATAATTTTTTTCGCATTGTTTGTTGAAGTTTATCACGACCGGAGCTAGAATTATCAAAAAAAGATTATCAGTATCCGAAATATTTGAACAGTGAAACTGCAAAAAAGGAGAATATCAAACAAAAAAAACTCAATTTTTCAGTTTCATGTGATATACTTGTTTTGAGCTGATACAGTTTCAGATACTTATTGGATCATTGTTTCAAAAACTGAATTTTCAGCAGAAAAAGCAAGTTTTTTAGATCGAAAAATCCGGGAAAAAAATAATCCCTTGATACTGTCTGAATGAAGGAGTATCCACTTTTGGAAAAAAATGAATCAGAAAAAAATTTTTTTTTTGCTGTTTCAGATCCACATTTTATATCAATCAAGCAACGTTTTAGTACTTCCAGCATCTCATTCATATCGAAAACTTGTGGCTGATTGATTCTGAAGTTTCAAAGTTTCAGTTGAAGTCAAGGATCTGAATGAACGATATGAACACTGCAAATTGTCATTTTCGTCTTTTTTGCCATTCTGAAATCGCAAAAAAAATTTTAAATTTAGATTTTTTCCTGCTTCAAACATTATTCATTTACTAATTTGTTATCCCTCAATGTTCCGACACACATGATTGTTTGACTAGCAAAATAGTTGCTGGACCTGATCAACGAGAAGCAAAACTATCCGAAAAATTTATATTTTGTTTCACTTTAGAAACCGAGATTTATTCTCATGTATTATGAGACTACATGACTATCAAGCTAAAACTTTTTTTTGATAATTTTTCGGAAATGGCGTTTATATCAAAAAAGTATGTCAATTCTGCAAGCTGTTCAAAACTGCAACTGCCAAAATTCACTAGTTTTTTCTGTTTCAGAGTCACATTTTTTTATCGATCAAGATACTTTTTGGTACTTGTCTCTTTGTATTACCATCAGGCGAAAAATTCCTTCTTGGATGGACAATGATATCTCCAGAAAAGTGTTGATCTACCTTGTTTGCCCAACAGAAACCGTATCGAATTTTTTTCCGTTTCCAAGCAGTTTATTTTTTGTAAAAAATATGTACGTGTTTATTTAAAACAAAACTGACTTTTCTGTTACAATCACAATATTTTGACAGGAGTACTAATTTCATATCACTCATCTTCATTTAACCATTCCTAGAAAAAAAAACCTGGCCTCCAAAAAGCACCGGATTGTCAAAATGGTGATAACTTCGAATACATTTTGAATTTTGAAACAGAAAAAATTGTTTTTGGAACGATGATTGAAGACAAAGAGTTGATATCAATATCATGATGCCGAGTCTTTAATTTGTTTCAATCTTGAAACTGCAAAAATATGGGCAAGTACAAGAAAATGAACAATCACACATTTTACCAGGTTCCAGATTCATCCGAGTTGAAGTCATTGGGTTAGTGATCATCAATACGAATTTTCAATATTTTCAACTAAGAATCCGTAAAAAAAATATCGGTTTCAAATAACAATAAAGCTTACCACTCTTCCTTTTTTTTCCAATTTGTGTTTCAAATTTTTTGCCATTAAACTTGAGTTTCTTCGTTTTCCATCAAGTGAAAATTCCCGGATTTTCCCGTTTCATTCAAGTTAGCGTAGCATTATGAGAAGGCAACAAATATTAGGAATATTATTTGTTTGAAACAGTAACCAGACTGAAATTACTGCTTCAGATGATTAAAATATGATTAAACTAAGTTTTTCAAGTAAATCTTTATTTTGAGCAAGAACGCTTACAGCAAATTTGACAAAAAAGTGAAAACTCGGGGTTCAGTGAAAAATTATAACACTACAAGTTTATCATGTATTGATTAAGCCACGATTCTTTCGAAACCGATTTTTTGAGAACCAGAAGCTGTATAAAATAACAGTTTCGATGTAAGAAAAGCTCATTATTTTCTTTAGCCGATCGTTGTATAAATCAAGCAATATTTTGAAATATCGTTGTGTATCACTTGTGAAACAGAATAAAGTCTGTTTTCGGTTTTGAAAGCTAACCTCAAATCCGTAAGAATTCGCGAGATAATGCACCTCTCCTTTTTGTGATGAAAAAAATTTGTAATTTTCTCGGAGAGTGTGTCTTTTCAAAAGTTCAACAGTTTTAAGAAGCCCTAACATCATGATAGAATCATAGATGATAAAAATAAATCACCTCCAAATTTAGATGAAACTGTTAAAATGTTTTTATCTGCAACTAAAATTATTTTATCACTTTTTTTGAAGATAAAGTTCTGAAAAAGTAAATATTTTTTCCGTTTCAAATATGACACAACACTATCAACATCAAACTATTTTGATTCTTCCTTGGACTGACCCAAATCACTTGTAGAGATGTATTTTATCAGAATTTCAGTGTCAGAAGTTTTGTTTTTTCGAGCAGTCCTATCTTCAAAACAGAATACAAGAATCTGAAAATAGAAAAAAAAACAACTATTCCGGTTTCAATATGATTTCTTGTAAAAATACGTATTGTATCAAGTATTATTGGACTTGGTCGAATGAAATAAAAGCTGAAATTCCGTTTTTTTTTTCTGAAAATACTCGTTGAAGAAATTACAGTTTCATGAGTTTTTCAAACAATGTCCATGGAAAAATAAATCAGTTTCAAATACTTCAGTCATATTTCAGTATCAAAAAACTGAATGAAACAGAAAATCGAAAAAAAAACACTTTCAACAGTTTGTTAAAAGTCCAAATCTTTCTGCTAAACGTTCCGTATTGACTGTAAAAACGATATTGAAAGAAAAATTGAGTAGGTTTTTTTTTCGGGTGCTAGAATTTCAGCAACTATCAGTTTCTGAAGCTTTTCCATCTTTCTATAACAATAATTTTCAGTAAACGCACATAGTTTACATCATTTTTTGCAGAGCATATTGCAGAATCTCAATAAAAAATTATGTCAGTTCTCCACTTTGTTACACATCTGAAACAGAAAAAACTTTGCTGAAAAAAAATTATTTAAGTTTCCAGTTTGTGTTGGGCAAAAATGGGTCATGAAAAATTGTTGGATGTACATCATGTACATCATGAGAAGTTTTTGAATAAAAAAAACCTCAAAAATCGACTTTTTTGGGGATTCAAGAAAAATGAATTTTTCAACTTTATATCGTCTCAAACATTAACACATGTAGGTCTTTTGGTATGAAATTTTTAGCCAAACATGATGACAAAGTTCAGAATTTTTTTCGGCTTCACGTATCTTTTTTTTCCAATATCACAGTAGCTGGTAATGCTCAGAAGACGATAGTTGAATATCAGTTTCAGATACTAAAACATGATCGGCACAAAATTTTACCTTTGCAGAACCCCATTCGGTTTTTGAACGATTCCAAGTTTTCGTAAAACTGATTAACTGTAACGCTCAACTGGAGGTTCTGAATCAAAAAATATTAGCATTACCTCGATTTGTTTCACATTTCAAACAGGAAAATTATTCTTTAAAAAAATGAAAAATTTCCAGTTTCAAGGGTTACATGTTTCAAGGAGGTATAATTTTGAATAGTTCTTTGTCGTTAAAAACTCGAAAACTTATTTCACTATAGATGAGCGGTTTTATCACACAGTTCCTTTATTATTACCGATATTCTCCCAAAACTGATATAGAACCTAAATTGAAATAAAAATTCGAAAAAAAAACATTTTCAGAAAATTTTAAAGAATATAAATGTTAGAATAGTTTGGTTAATTAAAGTGATGTTAATATTTTGATTTTTTTTTGATCTGCAGATGAATTGGAATTTATGTATCTAACAACTTTCAAACAGCTACCTAGAAAAGCTAAAAAAAGAGAATAACGTTCGAAACTACTGAATTTGGTAGATCAAACCACTTTGAAACAACAAAAAAAATATTTTTCAGCAGTTTCAAACGTTTTTGAACCTAGAAATGGTTCACTCATAAAATATAGTTTCCAAAGTGCTATCCAGCTTAGACTGACGGAAAATCCATTCCAAGCTTGATAGGGAATTGTGAAACCGTTAAATTTTTCCTGATTCATAAAACTTTCAGATTCCAAAACATTCTCAAAACTCGGTTCGTGAAATATACAAAGCATGAATTTTTAGTGGATTTGTTATTTATCTTTGATTACGTTCCAACGTTGTAAATGTGTAATTTTCTCAAAAAATTGTTCTGAAACAGTAAAAATACTATAATAAAAAAATGCTGAATAGTTATCAGACCATTTGAAATGGGTCCTGGCTTGTTTTTTTAGGATTAAGCTGATGAAAATCATTGTTGAAGAAAAATATGTGAGAGAAATGTGTATTTTTGAAACTGTGAAATTTTTAGCACATTTTTCCAGAAAAATAGCACAGTTTCAAAAGTTTCCCAAAAGCTATGAAATTATGCTTGTTCGATGATACTGGAACTTTTTTTGGTAATTGTAAAATGACAAAATTTTGTGAAAAAGAAATGAATATACGGCTTCAGAAAATCAGTGAAACTTCTTGAAGAATAAAGTTTTTGTTTCACTATCAATTGCGGTTCACTCAAAATTAACGACATTTGAACAAAAAAATATTTTGAAACGACAGATCTTGAAGTAAGATTTGATCGATGCAAATTAATTTCATAAAACACAATTTTTATCACTGTTTCAAAATTTCCGGTTCTACTTGTTCGATGGTATATTCAATGCTGGTTCAAGTCTATCTTGGGTATCGAAAAGAAAATTTCAGATCAAGCAAAATTTTTTCTTTCTAAAATTTCGAATGTCTTGAAATATTGAAATACACAGTTTTCAGAAAAATCAGCGAATTTCCGACTCCACAATAAGATTTTAGTCCCAAAAAAACATTTCATCAAACGGAAGTAGAACTAATTCTGGCGCTCCAAAATTTTCAAAAAACTACATTTGAAACTGGAAAAAAATTGAGTTTCCAACCAAAAAAAAAGATACTTAGATTAAAAAAAACGAGAACACGGATTATTTGAAGTTATCGGTTTTGGGGTAGAGTGATTACTGAAACGTGACGATCCTGTTGTTCACTTAAGTGAACTCAAAGTGAAGAAGTTTTGATAATTCTAATTTTGAAACAGGAAAAAATGTTCTGTTGCTGACGAAAAGTTAAAAGAAAACTATAATTTTTGTTCAATTATTTTTGGCTGTTGAGTAGACCAAACAAGTGAGCTATGAAAACAATCATTTCTCAATGTATAAATATCTATCTTGAAACAGAAAAAATTGAAACAAGATCTAGATTTTGCGTGATTTTTCAGTTTTTTGCTGTTTCAAGTTTTCTAGATAATTCTCAGGTTTTCTTAATTTTAGTTTGACATCTGTTTTGCTTGAAATAAACTGTAAAATATATAAAATTTCATCATTCCAGCAAAGATAGAACTTTCACATAAAAAAAGTTGATAGATCAATTACAAACGAAACTAACCTGATCTTTGGCTGTCTCCTCATTTCTCAAACTTGAAACAGACAAAACCAAGTGAACATACGCACTTTTTTCGGTAATCCAACAATTTCTGTCTTCAATTTTTGAACAAATTATTTTCTGAATATGAATCAAAAAAATGCATAGATTTCTCTTCAATTCTCAACTTTGAAACATGATATATTGATATGATCTCAATTTTTTCCAGTTTCGGAAAAATAACACTTACAGTAAATTGGTTTTTCTACATTCAACGTATTCTTTTTCTTGCAAAATATACCGATCAAACATGTACTTCCAGAAATTGCACAAACACTAAAAGTTGTAGTTTTATTATTTGTTGAATTTTTGAAATGGTGAAAAAACTTTCTGGCTGAAATTTGTTTTGTTCTAATTGAAAATCTAGACAAGATTTTTTCGTAACTTCTGATGTATGATGTATTTTCTCCCTTGATATCTTTTTCCTTGAAATTTTGGCTGAAAATTTCAATGTTTCACTGGCTAATGAAAAAAATATGGATGTCACTTTGAATCGATATATGTTAATGCCTGAAGAGGAGTGTTTCAGAAGAAATTGGATATCAAAAAACAAATCAACTCAAAATTATCGAAAAAATAATGTATATAGTATGTGATACTTTTGAAACAGGAAAAATTCACATAAAATCAATAGAAACAGAATCAGTCGATTCACAAAAAAACTGATAAGCAGATCAAATAAATTGCATAAAGGAAACAATAAAAGTAGGATATATTTCAATTTAATTATGTGCTAAAACAGTAAAAAAAGTATTTTTTCCAACCAAAATATGCTGAAAACCGATTGTTTATGATATTTTGCTGAAATTATCTCTGTTTCAGCCACCAAAGGTAAAATTACCTGCGATTGGAAATTTGATAAATCTTCATTTAGGTGTGCAATAAAAAAAAATGAAACAACGATTTTTCTTTAGGTCTCGCAACAAAAGACATGACTACTGTATTTCATAGCTACAAACTGTAACTTTAAGCTAGTACGGTTTCAAGGAAAATATATGAAGATCAACAAACAATACCAGTTACTCAAATATCCTTCTAGATAGTTTAGACTTAACAGTGGTACAGATAGAGAATGCACATTTTCATGTCAATTTCTGTTTCGGTAGATCAAAATTGAACAGGTATTATCAAAGTTCGATAATATTGAAACACTTTACGAAAAAAAGAAACAGTGGAAAAAATGGCGTTTTCAAGATTTTTATTTCACTTTATGCGTTTTTATGGTAGTAGTTCATGTTCTGCCCCTGATGGTAAACAATCAAAAATTCCGGAAAAATGATCAAGCTCAGATCTGTAGTTTTACGAAACCGATCAAAGGTCACATTATCAACAAAAAGAAGACTAAATATTATCCCACTGCAAATTTTTTTTTCGAAATTTTCCGGTTTCAAGAACATGAGAACTTTAAAAATGCTAATTTTCAGCACTTCTTGACCAAAATCACAGAAAAGTGATCAGAAACATAGCTGAAATGTGAAACAATCACATATTCCTATCAATAACGCCAACAAAAACGGAACTGAAGAGAGTGGGATTCGAACCCACGCCCCCGAAGGGACTGGTGCCTTAAACCAGCGCCTTAGACCGCTCGGCCATCTCTCCACATGAAATCGCGTGGTGGTGGGTGGGTAGACATTCGCGCGCTGCCGACTGCCGGGATGCAAATTTTTGAATTCAGGTTCCGATGTTCGAAGAGCCATAATTATGCTCATTTTCTATATTTTTGCAAGATCTGGAATGTTTTAGAATCCTTGATCTTCACTCTTTCTAATGAAATGCAACACAATATGGCTTGAAATCTGTAAAATTGCAGAAAAATTGATTTTAAAAGCCTTTTCAATTTTTTTGGGTCCCAATTTTCAAAGTGTCATAACTTCCTTCATTTTCAATATTTTTTCAATCTCTCAGAAACATTAGAATTCTCAACTTCCCCTCTTTCAAATGAAATACAACACAAGTATCGTAAAGTTTTGTTAAGATGTTGGAAACCCCCTCAAAAAAGATACATTTCAACGAAAAAATAACAACAACAAGAACATGAACATTTTTATAACCACCCATTCAATTGAATGTCCGGTGTGGCGGCGTTGTAGGGCTCCCGGGTCATTTCTATGCGTCTAGAGAGCAAGGAGGGAGAGATCTATGCCGATGAGTTGTAACACGTCGATGAGCAGCTGACAGGAGGGAGGATGGATCCATCTCCCTCATTGCATTTTCCCCTACAACCACTATCCCCCCACCACACGATGATATTGTGTTGGTATTTGTTGCTTCTTGCCCTCACATAACTTTTGACCTTTTTGTGTACTTGAGTTGTTCAAAACATGCATTTTTTGTCATTTTTCCACATTTTCAAAGCATTTGACTAAGAAAAACAAAAAATATCTCGTTTTCTCTGCAAAATTCCCCTTCCTTGCATCATTTCACCCCTAATAACATCTTACAAAAAAGAAAATACCACCATGGGGATCGAACCTAACCCCTGAAATTGGTAGCAGCGCCTTGTACCACTACACCACGCGCGCAGACTACAAAAACTACAATGCAGACTTTCAGAAACCTGGGATTGTAGTTTTTGTAGTCTGCGCACGCGGCCTAGTGGTACATGGCGCTGCAACGATCTAGAGGTCCCGGGTTCGATCCCCATAGTGGCATTTTCTTTTTTGCAAAGTCATATTTCATGTAATTTTTCCTCTAGAATCCGATTTTCGCATTTTTACCCATTCTAATTGTCTTTTTAAACTGTAAAAATTGCAATTTTCCAAAAAAAAAAGTGAATCAAATCAAGAAATTCCAGATGCCAACGAAATCCGACTAGATTTAGTAGAAACAAAACGAAACGAAAAAATGCTATTTTCCGGCGGATCAACTGCAAAACCGAAAAAAGACGAGAAAAAGGATAAGAAGAGTGATCGAGGTGAATTTTCCTGAAATTTCAGAAAAAAAAAATTTTTGTTGTAGATCCAAAATTCGAGCTCCAAGAGCACGTATTCATTCGATGGGCGAATCATCGTTTGGGAACCGATCGTCTTCAGGATTTCCGATCCTTGGCCGATGCCTCTAATGCCATTTTTGTGATTCAATCGATTGTTTCACAACCGATGGCCGTTTTGGGCAATCCGGCGGATGATTGGCCGAATATTCTTCAATTCGTCGGCGACTCGAAAACCAATCCGGCTGAGGTGGTCGAGGGCAAACAGACGGCCGTGCTGGCCGCCTGGTGGTCATTGATATCGTATTATTGGAGGAATCATGCTCCGCAACAGTTGAGGGAGGAAAAGGTTGGTATTTTCTTGAAAATTTTGAGAAAGGGCTTTCAAATGAGCCATAGAGCGTCGAAAAATGTTGATTTTAACGAAAGTTACACCTTTCCAAAGATTGTGTGCATTTTGTCGTCAATTATGGTGCAATCTGCATTCTGTCGTAGGATGTGTTGTATTTCATTCGAAAGAGGAAATTTAAAGCTTCAAAATGCTTTTTAGAACGTTGAAAAATGTCAATTTTGAAGCAAGATATGAGCATTTGAAAAATGTGCGTTTTGTACTCTGCGTCTCTCCTCTCACCACACTCTCTCACTCTCATTCGAAAAAAAATCAGACTTGCCAAAAAAGTGAACTTATTTGATCATAATAACAATAATTTGACCACTATTTTTTCTCTAACCTCTCTTTCAAAGACACACTCTCTCGTCTAGTCTGCATTCTCACTTTGAACACTCTCTCGTATATATCACCATATATTGATTTTCTGTTACAATGAGATGTAAAATTTTACCATATATTTGTTGATTTATTGTCACCTCTGGACTTTCTGCGTCTCTCTATTTTCCATACTATTTCTCTAATTTTGTGATCTACTGCTCCCTGATATGACTATCTTGATATACTATCGTATATCAGAATGCTCTTTTTGTTTTTTTAAGCTCATTTCTGGAAGAATCATGCATTTTTCACTGTTTCAGTATCCCATTTTGAATAATTTTTGAAATTCACTTCGATCATAGTAGCTGAACGTCTGAAATTTCGCGGTTTTTTTTGAAAACTTTTGTATCGTTCATAAAAATGTATCTGCAGTTTCTCAAAATATTGTTAAAATTTCGAAATTCAACAAAAGTCGTTTTGAATATCCGATTCCTCCATTTAAAATTCATAACTTTCTATTCTAATGATAGTTGACTTTTTTATGTCTGCGTCTGTCTATTTACCACACTCTTTCTCTTAATACATTGTCAGTCTCCAATTGTGATCTATTTCTCCCTGACTATATTGATATACTATCGTATATCAGAATGCTCTTTCTGCTCATTTTGAGCTCTTTTCTTGAAAAATTAATTATTTTTTCACTGCTTCAGATACATTATTTGTGTCATTTTTGAAATTCACTTCGTTCCTGCTAGGTCTTTGCGAATTCTGAAGTTTGGTACTTTTCTGAAAGCTTTTGTTTCGTGCATAAAAATGAATCTACAGTTTCTCAGATCAATGTTAGAATTTTAAGAATTGACAAACATCGGTTCACTTCCTATTCGATTCGTCCATTTAAAATTTCAATTTTTTGCATAATCATGATACTTTCTTTTTTCTATCTACGTCTCTCCATTTTCCACACTATTCCTCTGACTTGATGAGTTTTGAATTTTGATTTACTTCTTCCCGATATGCATATTGTCTATACTAATCGTATCTCAGAAAGGCTCAAAAACGTTCATTTTGAGTTTTGCTGTGAAAATGTCGAAGATTTTTTTTTGCTGTTTCAGATTCTTAACTTGAGTCATTTTTGGCATACGCTGCCAATCTTTCCAGAATTTCGTGAGCTCAGAAACTTTTATGTTTTCTGAAACTGTTTGTGAACAAAAAATGTATCTACAGTTTCTGAAATCAATGTTAAACTTTCCACATTCAACAATTATCAGTTTTCCTTTCAATCTAAACTTCAATTTTCCCATAACCACCATATTTCCCTTTTTTCATGTCTGCGTCTATATTTTCCCCAATCTCGTTTTTTCTATCACTATGAATATTTTTCACCGTTTCTAGATAATTTTTTACTCTAGATCATGAATTTTTTTCCAATCTGCACATCATGACGTTGTCACTCTTCTCTACACACCATCTCACTTCGTTTTCAAGTCATTTTTATTTTCTTAACTTCGACCAATCTGAAATCGAGATATTCCATTTTTTTCGGAATATCAACATTTTGAGAAATCGTTTTTTTCATCTGTGTTACATTTACTGTTTCAAAAATAATTCAAATATTTCGAAAAACCTAATGTTCCGTTTATTTTGTAATACTTATAGCTCCAAATATCTTATTGAAAATTAGCTTGCTCAAAAACTGACAAAACAAAATTGTGCATTTTGTCGTAAGATACGGTGCATTAGATGTCCGCAGCTCTCCTTGTTTCACACACACACACTCTCTCTCTCTGTCTCTTCGTCGAAAAATATTGTTGCAAACTTTAAAATTATGAATTTTTGCTGTTTCAACATTTTGAGAAGTAGTATTTTTTCAATTTGAATCAATTCAGCGGGGAATCTCTATCGAGTCGTGAAAACTGAAAACTAATATTTTCAGCAAAAAGTACTGTTTCAAAACACGAATATCATATTTTTTTTAGGTTTACATGAGTCTTCTGTTTCCATTTCCGAGGATACATCTCCGAGGATTTCCGAGGTTTCCGAGGATACATCTGTTTCCTTTTTGAAAAAAAACAGTATTCAACTGTCTGCGTCTCTCTGTAATGCACACTCTCTCTCTCACTGTCACTCAAACCAAAAGATCCACCGTTTCAGTATCTAAATATATCCAGTCACTCTCTATATTCCATCAATCAATTCAAGTTCGGCATTTCCAAAAAAAAAACCCAAATAATTATGTTTCAAAGTGTCATCAAATTTTGCTAAACTTGTTTAAAATCACTAATTCCTCCGATGATTTGTTTGCCTGCGTCTCTCTATAATACACACACTCTCATTCAATTTTTCCCTGTTTTTGTATGATCCCAAAGATTGAGTATACAATAAGTAGATAGTATTGATCCAGTGGATCGTTGTCTGCGTCTCTCTATTCCCATACATTCTCTCCATAAAAATACAAATATTCTCTCTGTTTCACCATCACTTCAAAAATAATTTGTATCTCAAAAGGCTCATTGCGATGCTTGGTGTTTTTCTATCACTCTCTGTGTCTCTCTATTCACACACTATCTCACTCTGCGATGTTGAAACAATGTTCAGCTGTTTCAGTATCAAGATATCACAGTTTGTCTATTTGAAAATCATTCGAATTGGAAATTTTGGCAAAAAAACATTCTCAGCTCCTAAGTATACATTTCAGCAAAAAAAGTTATTTTCTTGAAACTTATCTGTCTGCGTCTCTCTATTACACACACTATCTCAATTGAAAAATGATAGTTCGGTTTATGACTGATGAATTGCCAAACAATGAAGTTTCAGCATCATCTCATAAAATTTACCATTTTTTGAAACCGTTGAAGTTTTGTCTGCGTCTTTTCGTTGTCACACTCTCTCATCATGTTTTGGAAGATCAAATCTACAGTATACTTTTCTCTGTTACATCATTATGATAGAAAATTGACAAGCTTGAAGAAGATTATTGGAATTATACTCAGATTTATTTTGTTGTCTGCGTCTCTCTTCTTGTACACTCTCTTTAGATTCTCGGTCTGTGTGATCTGAAACTTGTAGGTTTCATTTCAAATCAAATACTGTTTCAGAGTCGATATGGTATTCCTTACTCTCTATCAACACTTGCTTAACCGAGTGGATTTAACTTTAGCCATCAAAAATATGAATTTTGTCGTAAAATATGGTGCATTATATGTCTGCGTCTCTCATTTCACCACACTCTCTCTCTCTCCTTTTTGTCAAAAATATTTCAGTTTCAAATATTCTGTGTATCAAATTTTCGAAAGTGATTATTTGATCAGTGAAGAATCGTCTTGATTACTTTCTGCGTCTCCACTATTTACATACTCTCTCTCTTTTCTCCACCTTTTCAACCATATTAAATGTTTCAAAATATCGAGAAATTTATTTCTGAAAATGAATGTCTTCAATGGTCCTACGCCTCTCTTTGCCATACACTTTTTTCACTGTGAATGGTGCATCAGACCAAGAAGACACTTCAGAGCTGAAAACATATCACTGAAACTGCAAAAAACTTTCATTTCCTCATTTATTTCAAAATCCACTGTCTGCGTCTCTCCATAGTAATACTCTCTAGCTATGAGCTCTGAACTTTTGCAGTTTTTCAAACTGTTCGAATATTTCGAATCGCCCAGTCCATTCAATATTCTCTGTGCACCTGATTCGTTTCTCTGCGTCTCTCCACCACACACACTCTCTCTCACCATATACTCAAATTTTTTTTGTTTCAGTTTTTCATTTTCACACAATATTCTAGGACTATCTTGCTCAATTTCGTTTACAGTCTAGATATTTCATAATATACGATGATGATCAAGTGTGTGCATTTTGTCGTAAGGTATGATGCATTGGTGATGGTGCATATGTCTGCGTCTCTATTCTCACCATAATCTCTCTTTGAGTATTTCGTTCGAAACCAAATGTATTATGATTGACAGTGACAACCAATCAACATATTTCCTCAATAACTATAGATCAATATGTGTTGGAACAGAAAAAAATATGATTTAACAAAGGCGTCCAAAATTTTTCCCAGTTTTAAAAATGTGACTTGATACCTTTCGAAGGTCCCGAAAACAATTCATTGTTAGGCCAATTATACAACAAAATTTCATTTGACTGAACTAATTCAACATCTATATTATTTCATGGATAAAATTTCGCGGTTTCAAAAAGTCATGCAATCATCCCAAACTTTTGATTTATGTTTAGCGGAGCGCTACTTGTTTTTGTGAACGAATTCAAAAGACCCAAAAAGTTGCAGTTGCAACACATTTTCATAGTTTCAACTGATCCATGTTATTGCAATGGTCTTTTCTTTCAGCCATTATTTTCATAATCTAAGAAATTCTGTATCCGAATTTTCGCTGTCTGCGTCTCTCTAATATCTATAGTCTCTCACTTTTCCGTTCAAAATTCTACTCCAACGTTTTGAAGAAAAAAGTATATAGCACATTGAAGTAATATGACATGCATAACATTTGCAGTTTCTGACAAACGTTAATTTTTTGAAAATTTTCAATTTTCTCGATTCATCGACCAATAATCTTTCAATGTCTGCGTCTCTCTAATATCTATACTCTCTCGCTTTAGTGGACAGTTTGTGCTGCTAGAGTACCAACATCATTGATGCAAAAAAACTCTGATAGACAATCATATAATCCAGAAACCGAAAAAAGTAGCCGCTTCAAAACATCACTAAATCGGAAAATTGTCAGGTATTTCCTATCATACGCCCCATTGTCTGCGTATCTTCATCTCACATACTATCTCACCTGATATTTATCATCGGTTTCAGTTTCGAAGTTCTCACAAAAATTTTGAAATTTCTTTTATAGCAGTTGTTCTGATGATTTAGTTGTTATCAAATAAAAAATAATTTCTTAGTGGAATGTTTGTGACTCGTAATACCGGTGATACTAGTCCAAAAAACTCTGATAAATGTTCAAAAGATCCAGAAACCGAAAAAAATGTACAGTTTCAATTTTGCCACATCACAAAGTGAAATCAACAAACATTATTTTTCAAATGGCAGTATCTGCGTCTCTTCATACCACACACTCTCTCTCTTCCGTCTTCAATTGATCCTGAAAAATTTGTTAGTTGCTCTGCGTCTCTCGATTCAGATACTTGCTCACTCTTGGAAAAGTTGGAGCGATTCTCAACTTTTTGACAAAAAATTTTCGGTTTCTGAAAATATATTTCAGCAAAAATATCATAATGAGCTTCACTGTGTCTTTTGATTGCGATCTTGGAAGAAATTTTGATTCTGAACATAGATATGAAATTTTTTTGATCTTTATCATATTTTTCGGTTTCTCAAAATTCTCAAAGCTATTTTTTGGCATTTTCTAATGATCCTTTCGGCCAACAGTTTATTTCTCTCACATACCTTCAAAATGGTCTAAGTTTTGCTGTTTCATAGTTTTGAGAACTTTCACTATTTTTTTTCAAAATGATTGGTCATCTGCTTATATTCTGTTTCAACACTGTACTAAATTATGACTTCTTTCGGATTTCAATGATATGGCCGTATTCTCAAGTTTCCTTTCTTGTCCCATAATTTTTCCGCATCAAATTTCACATTATCTACTGTCATATACTGTATCAATGACCCAACTCCAATATTGTTTCGTAACTCTAATGATACATACTGAAACTTTTTTTTTCGGTTTCACATCCTTCTCAATACAATTATTTTTTTTGCAGTCACTACTGTTTCTTTTTGACTGCTCGGCCGGTCGAACTGTATATACCTTCAAAATGGCTCACTTTTTGCTTTTTCACTATTTTGAGAAATTTTGGTATTTTTTTTCAAAATGATTTAACAACTGTTCAAAACCGTACTAAATTATAACTATTGTGAAATTTTGGTGATATTACTGTCGTCTCCGATTCATATTTTTCGTAGCTCTTAATATCTTCAAAATTGCCCAGTTTTTACTGTTTCACTATTTTGACATAAAGCGATATTTTCATTATTGAATGATAACTTGGTTATATACTGAAGTATCAAAATATCCTTCAATGATCTGTTTTCAAATCCAGTTGGAAAACTTTCAGTGATTTGATAGTCGTATCAGACATAAGTCGGAAGAGGTTTTCGCACCTGCGTCTCTTCATCACCACACTTTTTTCTTTCAATCCGAAAATCTCTATAAAGCAACGAATATTGCGTTATCGGAGAAAAACTACAGTATCAAGATCAGAATAATTTTTCTATGTTGATATACATTTTTCAGTGTGACCTCTCAGTTGAAAAAAAAACTGCTGAAATTTTTGAATTCTTTTGTATCGAAAGTTATTTGATGAAAATAATTGACGTGAGTTCATCAAAATGTGAAGCTTCTTGCATGTATAAAATTTTTGTGAAACAGAGCAAATATTTTTTTTCCTATTTCTTGTCTGCGTCTCTCTTTTTTCACACTCTCTCACTATTGACAATTTCTCTGTTTCAAATTCACATCAAGAAGTTATCAAATCTAGTCCACTTTAGTTCGTATACGATTTTCATTTCTGCGTCTCTCTATATAGGCACTCATCTTATATCTAAATATTCAAAATAAAGAAGAAAATTCGTTCCGTTTCCAGATCCTTCCAAATTTTTTCAAACATATCAGTTTCATCATTATCCCTAAATATGCGAGGAATCTAATTTTATAATTCAATATCAACTTTGTCAAATCTAAAAATCTATATAAAACGATGTATTTTGAGTTGTCAAATGGAAAATAAAGTTTCATCACCACAAAATAACTGATACGATGATGTTGATTTCGTTGCGTGAATTCCTCCGGAAGAAACTATACTAGAAATGTTTTTTCATGAGAATAAGCTGAGTCATAATACTAATAATAGACAAAAGAAGTAATAATATTGAAAACATGTTTGAGTTTTCCGAAACTGAAAAATGTTTCTGTGTCTGCTCTCTCTTTTCCCATACTCTCTAACCTTTCAATATTCACAATATATTCTCAGCTTCACATTTCAGATGAAAAAAAACCCATCAGATTCACTTCGATTCTAGTTTATTTCCAAATCTTGCTGACTCCCAACTTTTGCTGTCTGCGTCTCTCCAAAAACCTTACTCTCTCAGTTTGTGTCTCTCTATTAGCTCACTCAATTTTTTACTGTTATTAATTTCATGTTTTACTTTTCCTAGACTCACTATTTTTATTACATACCTCACATAACATGTCTATAAACCCATCACACATTGCATTTGACCTATCCACATACACCCAATATTTTATACATATGTGTCAATATCTTCATTTTATTGTATCTACCAACGCTATCGATTTTTCACCAGCCATTTATCTCTTCTTTTTCTTTATTTTTCTCAAGCTCTCGTTTGAAATTCAAATGTCTGCATCTCTTCTATTCCCACACTCTCTCTCTCACACTTATATCATTATCTATTATCAAAACTATTATCACAGTTTCCGACAATTTTTTCAAGTTTTTCATTTTTTGTTATTCCTGCTTATGCTGACTCAATTGCCCTGGCTTACTAGCTTTCATTTTTCTGAAATCACTGAAACTGCAATTTTTTGGGAAATGATTAGAAGACTGTAGCAAATTAACCTGATATTGAAAACAAATATTTCAAAAAATATATTCAAAACTCTTGAAACTGAAAATAATTGTTGTATTTCTTGTCTGCGTCTCTCCTTCTCCCATACTCTCTACAATCTCATTCGATAAAGCCACACTTTCTCTGTTTCAACCTTAAACCAAATGCTGTCAAAACTTGTAAAATTCAATTGGTTAGCTGTTCGCTTGTCATGTCTGCGTCTCTTCATTTCAAATACTCTCTCCTGTCATATTGTGAAATCGATACTGTTTCGGTACCTAAATAATTTCAGTCATCTAATTTTTCCAACCAGCAACGTCCTAATTCTAGGTATATTTCTGAGAGAAGCTTTCCAAAAAGTATGCATTTTGTCGTAAAACATGGTGCATTAGATGTCTGCGTCTCTCATCTCACCACACTCTTTTTTGGTTCATTACTTTCATGATACTAGATTTAGAGAAATGGTAATTTGGATAGTACTATCTGCGTCTCTTCTATTGACACACTCTCTCTCTCGCTCTTCACTGTTTTTCCTGTTTCAAAACATTCAAAAATAAATTCTCTCACATTTTGAACTTTAATGGCTTTTTTTCTTCCTTTAGCTAAAATAGTGATGATTCTGAAAATGAAATGGTTTCCTCAAAGAATCTCCAATAGATCAAATGTTGAGCTCATGAATCTTGACTGAAACTGAAAAAAATCTAGAAATGTGAGAATTTTGACGTACGTGAACAGTTGATATTTCCAGATTACTTATATTGATAATATATAAACTCCCAGATTTTTTACTGTTTCTAGGAAACAGTGTATTTTTGTAAGTTTTTATGAAAATATTCACATCTTTGGAAACCTACAGTTTTAGTAAGAAGACACCACAAAAAGTCGCAATTTGCAGAAAAAATTTCAATGTCTGCGTCTCTCCAAATCTCATACTCTCTAACTTTTCTTCTTTGAAAAAAATGCAGTTTCACCAATATTCCTCAACAATTATAATCAATTGATTGTATTGATAATGATGCATGGGCTCTACAGAAAATTTCACAAAAAAAATCATTTTCCGTCTGCGTCTCTCTATTCTCACACTCTCTCACTTCTCCATATGCTTCTGTTTTTTTTTCAAAAGTTTTACTAAAATTTGCTGTTTCTTGGATTTGTCTAGAATTCACCGCAAATTTATTTGTCAATTCCATATTTCATCCTTTTTCTCAAATGTGATTAGTCTGAAAAAAAAAACTTTTGAACCGAATATTTCATGAAATTTCAACAAACTTTTACAGTTTTGACAAACTATATTGTAAAAAATTGACCGGAGACTTTAATCAAATCGCCATTTGTCCAATATCCTTAAAATCCAATCATTTAAATTTTCAATGTCTGCGTCTCTTCTGAACCATGCTCTCTCATAATTTTTCAAAAAAAAAAAAATTTCAGTTTCACAATTTTATAAAATAATTTTATGTTCTTTCATCTGGTAATATATCGAATAAACTCTCCTTTTTTTCCACCAACTCCACTTGTCCGAAAACTTCAACAAACCATTGCTGATTCTCGAAGTTGTCAAGAATTTACAGTAAATGCAATTTTCAATACTATTTTTCATCATTGCTCTCAAAAAGAATCGATTGAAAAAAAAATTTTTTGGGCCGAGCATTTCATGAAATTTCAACAAACTTTTACAGTTTCGATAAATTATTTTGTAAAAGTTTTTCAAGAAACTTTGATCAAATTTCCATTTTCGCGAAATCTTTGAAATCCAGTTATTTTATTGTGAGCTGTCTGCGTCTCTTCAAAACAACACTCTCTAACTTTTTTTTTCAAATTCTCAAAAATAACAGTTTCAAAAGGTTTTTTATACCTATTCCTTTCATTTTATTGTAATATACTTATAATGCATGGCCCTGGCCAAAAGAATAGTACTGTCTGCGTCTCTCCATTCCCACACTCTCTCCCTTCTTCATATTGTATTTTTTCTGAAAATTTAAAAATCCAAAGTTTCAGTTTCTGAATATTTTCAAAACATCGATGCTTATTTCGGTTACCAATTTTCCGATACATCGTAAAGTTCAAAGTATTTCAATTTTCACTGTCTGCGTCTCTATATAACTTCACTCTCTAACTTTTTTTTTTGGAAAATCGCAGTTTCAAAACTTTTTCAAATGAGTTCTGTTTATTTCACCTTGTTCATTCTTTATGATATTTGAAAACTTTGTTTTGGAAAAAGGGTGTCTGCGTCTCTCTATCTCCACATTCCCTCTCTCTCACTTTTCGGAGCTGAAACAATGAAAGAAACTGGATTTTCATTGAAAAAAACATGTTTAAAACCACAAAAAACATGTTTTTTCCCCAAAATTTCACATTTTTCTTCGATTTTTGCACTTTTCTAGCCAAAAAACATACTTTTCCGCCTACAAATCGCACTTTTCAACAAAAAACATGTTCAAAACAATTAAAAACGTTTTTTTGCAGCTATCCGAAGCGATCAAACAATGGTGCATCGAGGTGACGAAATCATACGACGAAATCGATGTCTATGATTTCACATCGAGTTTCCGGGATGGACATGCATTCAATTATTTGATACATTCTTATGAGTGAGTTTTTCTTTTTTTTATGGAAGGAGTACTGTAGTCGGGGTACCCATTGGGGGGGGGGGGTTGATCTACACTTGGTCAATTGATTGAAAAATGAAAAGGGAAAAACTTGACCATTTCGCAGTGAAAATTGTATCAATCTTCATTGGAAAGCAAATTTTTGAAACTGAAAAAATTCTGGTAGAAAAAGTTTTTCAAAGAATTTTTTTTTTGATCTAAAGATACGAAATAATAGATACAGTACGAATTTCTCAATAGGAAATAATTTTTGAAACAAAAAAACTGTTTCAAACAAATTATTTAGTTTTGAAAATGATTTTTCCGCGTTACATGCATCTCGGGAAGATTTCTTTTGTTTGAATTTATATTTTTGAAAAATAAAACGACATAAAGAACATGACCGTCCGATTAATCAGTGATGTTCATTTTCATTTGAACAAAAATTTCTGATACCGAAAAAAAAATGATGCGGCTGGAGAAAAGGTTTCCATAATATTTTTTGAAGTGACTTGCATATGATAACAGCTTCGGTATGAATAGTTTGATACAAAAATAGTTTTTGAATCAGAAAAAATTTTGGAAAATTTTAAACTAAAAACTGTTTCAGACAAACAAGTTAGCTCTGAAAATATTTTTTTCCATATCAGAATAAGTACACGGTTTCTTTTGTTTGAAAAATTAGAACAACCAACTTTTTGAGAAATTCGAAAACTTCTACTTGTCCAAAAAATATCACTGTTCCTGCAAAAGTATTTCAATTATCAGTTTTATGTTCACTCGATCGGCAAAAGACAAAAAATGCTTGCAAGTTTTCGAGACTGAAAGCCAATACATATTCCAATATCAAAACTTTTTCACAATGTACCCCAAAATGTTTTTTGAAATGTTTATTTTCAGTTTCATTGGAAACATATTCCAGTTCTCCGAAAATTCAAATGCTTCATCTTCTTCTAGCAATGTGCACGTGTAAAACTTTTTTTCGATTGAGAATTAAAAAAAAACACAGTTTCTCAACATTGCCAAAATTGAAAATTCATGAATTCGAATAATTTCGAACAGCACCGAATTTCGAAAAGTACACACTTTTTTTCAAGATTTCCTAGTTTTCTTGGATTTATTGAAAAGAAATCACCGTTTCAAAATAATTTAGAATTTTGATACATTTCTAGAAACTGTAGTTAAGTATGTAACCCTCAAACTCAAAAACTACTATTTTCTTATCGAAAAAAAATACAATTCTCTACAAATATAGGTTGAAGCACAAAATTATAAATTCTGGTGAATAAACAAGTAGACCTTTTCAATATTAAAATAGTATGAAGCAGTGAAATTTTTCTTCGTTACATGCCTATTTCTGAAACGAAGAACTCCATTATTTCAATTATTTGGAAATTGCTTGAAAAAATAATTTTACTATAGAAATACCTTTTCTATTCAGCACCAGAAACATACATAGGTTACTGTTTCAGTCTTCACTTTTTCTTGAAACACAAAATATTGAATACTTGTTTAATTCCAATCAGATGGAAAAATTGATTTATTGATATTTTCACTTTTTCTAGCAAGTTGTGCCAACAAAAAAAAAAAGAAACTGTTTCATACAAAAAATGTCTTGAATAGCAAAAAAAGAGGAAAAAGTCATGAAAAAATTTGAAAGTAGGAATCTGTGGAACTTCCCTTGCACCGAAATAGTGTCTTAAAATTGCCTTGTTTTGAAAAATTCCGTTGAAGAACCATAAGCCATTTATGCATTTCAATTATTCGCAAAACCTGAAACAGCAAAAAAATATTTCCTGTTTCGGTTCAAATATTTTCGAAAACTCAAAAAATTTGGACATTGGTTACAAATCACAGTTATTTCGGCTCTCAGCTTTTATCATATTTTCGATCTATCTAGTTTTGTTTTCTCGAATCTGTGCATATTGTCGTCAAATATGATGTATCGGATTTGAAGAAAATATGCAGATTATTTTCAACGCCTTATAACTTTCTTCAAGTTTCACATTTAAAAATTGTTGTCCATACCTCATTTTCTACTAGAAAAGGAAATATGCCAAATAGTCATTAAAGAATCATTAAAAATATTCTGTTTCACTATCATGTGATCTTTGAAACATGGAAATTTTGAATAATTGATATTTGGTAAACTGTGCATATTTTTTGTCAATGATTTTGAAACTCATAATAAACAAATATGTAACTGGTGAAAGGAATCACTGTTTCAAAATATCAAATTTTTGAAGCTGCAAAGTTTTTGAGCTGATTTATCAATTCATTGTCAGTCAAAAACTGAAAATGCGCTTTTCTTTGCGGAAACTTCTGGAAATAATGTCTATCGAAACACTCATTGAAATTTAAAAAAACTGTTTTACTATTGACTTTTTCATGAAACATGAAAAATTTGGTAGTTACGATGAGTTGTTGACTTTCACACTTTATGAAATGATCAATGTTTCAACAAAATTTTTTTATACTCTGAATTTTCATCCATGTCTGATCGACAGCCATGTGATACAAACCCACTATTTCCACACAAAATTATTTTTCAAACGGTGAAATTTTGGATCTCAATTTTTTTGTCTTCCCATCCAAAAACAAATGGCGTTTTGACTCATTCACTCGGTTTCAAAGAATTTTAGAAACAGTGAAAAATGCCGTATAACTGTTTCAGTTTTGATTTTTTCAAGAACGAACCACAATTTTTTTTTTTGCAAAAACTACAGTTTCATCAGAACATATTTTTATTGCAACAATTCATCTTCATTGTATTCCTGTGAAAGCAGCCAAACTAAAAAAACTCGTTGTTTCGAAAAGTGATACTGTACACATTGTCGTCAAATGTGAAGCATCAGAAAAAAAATCTTGTTTCATTATTTACATTTCTATGAAACATCAATTTTTTTTTCAATTTCCAGTTCGAGGCTATGTCTACAGAATCAATGTTTCAAAATCTTGTCAATAGTAGATACACTGATATTCACAAGCTGTACAGAAAAAGATACCTGTGACAAAATTTCAATGTTTCAAAATATCGACTTTTTCGAAACAGAACATTTTCAGACGATAATGGAGATTTGAATTCCACTTGATCCATTTTTCTCATTTTGGAGTTGATCAGATCGACAAATTTTCGAAACAAGAAATTTTCTCTGTTTCAATTCCTAGCTTTATGTGGTATCATCAGTCTCACTCTTGTTTCGATTTTTGTTTTTTCGAATATAAATTCGATTTCATCGAAATAATAATTGATCCATTTTTCAAAGAAGCATTGATACTCATGTTTTCTCGAAGATGTTTTTCACACGAAACTGAAAGAAAATTCTGTATTTTCTCATATTGATACATCAAATATTTCAAATGCTTAGTATTTTAAGAATTCACTGTTTCATAAAATTTTCAAAGTTCGAAGTTTTGGAAAAATTCCAGTTGCTCAATCAATTGTGATAATTTTCATTTTTCTGTTCACAAAGATTATTTCGACAAAAAAAGGTTTTTTTTAGTGTTTCAACGAAATCTCAAATGAAATCCCTTATTTTTTCAAACATTGCCAAAATGGTTGTAGTTTGAAAATGATTTCTCAAAAAGAAAAATCATCCGACAAAAAATGTTCATAACTTTTTTCATAATCAAAATATATTGAAAGTGAGTCCCAAAACGTATCTCTGCTTTCTTTGACCTTTTGGAAATTATCATGTATCAATAATGAGACCATCGAAAAAAAAGTTTACAGCTTCAATATGAAATTATATTGTAGCAGTGATAGTTTTTATCATTCCATGCTTCGCTCTATTGAAAAAATTTGTATCTTCTACATATTATCATATTAGGTTCTAGTGCAGCCTATCATCTAAAAATTCAAAATAATACGGTTTCAATATCAGTGAAATACAATTTATAAACATAATTTGCTTCGATTCCAAGTATGCATTTATTGCATTTATATAAAAACAAACTGTTTCAAAATTATTTGAATATTCAACATTTTTGAAATTGATACTTGGCAGCACAACCAACATCCTAAAAAGCACACTGTTTTTCAAATTCCTGAAAACTTTCTGAAAGTTAGATTCCATTAATTATCTAACAATGCTGACTATATTTTTCATCAGATATCTCTCCATTCCGTTGTTCTGAAAATTGGGTCATTTTCCAAATTTCCACTGTTTTCGAATATGAATTGCTGTTTCAAAAGTGGTCGAATTATTCGAAACATGGTTGCGAAAGTAATATCAGACTCAAAAATATTGTATATACATAAGTGGTTTGAATCAGTGAGTTACTGTTTCAATATTGAGTGTTATTGAAACATAAAAAGTTTGATCATTGAATATTCTATCTGAGGTCATGAAACTTTTTTCTGGATTCACTAGCTTAAAACTGTTCAAAAATTTCCAAAAATGAATAAAAAACAAAACTATAACTTTCTCCAAAAAAAAAACTTGAAATAATTTGCATCAAAAACGGCACAAAGAATTATTGACAAATATACAGTTTCGCTATTATGTGATCCCTGAAACATGAAAGATTTATACGTTTTGTAATCATTGAACTGAAAAAAAATATTTCCACAAGAGTTGGTTTTTTCCCTAGTCTTAAAAGAAAGCTTGAAATTAATGAAAGTACTGCACTGTTTCAAAATAATCATTCTTTGAAACAGAAAAAAATAGGAATTTAAATTTTTTTCTTTACCTGGAAATGGCGCTTATTGTGATGATTTGTTTCAAAATGTTCCAGAAAATGATTTTCGAAAAAAAGTTTACTGTTTCACTTATGATATTTTCAAACGATCTAAAAATATTCACCTGATAAGAATCATGGTCTTGAACAAAAAAAGTTCTGAAAGTCCTCAATTTTCTCTTCCAAAATCTCAAACACTTTTTTTTCAGCAAAAAACTGATCAACCTCAAACAAACCGCCGAAATGAGTGCAATCGACCGTATCGAGAACGCCTTCTCGATCGCCGAGCGAGAATGGCAGATTCCGCGACTTTTAATGCCAAAAGGTACGTGTTCAATAGAGCGCACTTGCATCATACACCTATCCATTGTGTTTTTTATCAATCAGATCTATATCTCTTTTCCGTCTCCCTCACCAACCCTCCACATTTCACACACTCTCTCACCCTAACCTATCTTTCCTCCCCCACCCATTCCAATCTAATATCATTCGTTTATTGACTTTTTCGTTCACTTTTTATACCTCTCCTTCGTCTAACCATATATAATATGTGAAAAGGTTTTTCTTCGATCTTTGATACTTGTTTCAAATTAAAAATAGCAGATTTCGGCATTTTCCACTGAATTTTGTGGATTTTAGTTGAAAAATATAGATTTTCCAACTTTTTTCGTCGTTTTCTAGCCTTAAACCTACAAATATCCCATTTATTTTGCAAAATTCGACCTATTCGCAAAAATTTACACTTTATAACACCTTGCAAAAACAAGTTTGACCTCCATGTGGCATCGAACTTTCGTCACATTTTGTTTGATTGGCAGCGCCTTGTACCACTACACCACGTGCGCTGCTAGTCTGCCCGTCAAGGTGTGCGCCCGTGGTGAAGTGGTACAAGGCGCTGGCGCCATGTGGAAGGCCACAGGTTCGAGCCCCATGGTGGTAAAATTTTTTTTGCAAAGTGATATTTGATAGATTTGAAGCTGGAGATTCCGAATTTCACAAAATAAACCTTCAAAAATGACTATATATGGCCGAAATCGAGGTCCAAAACAAAAAACCTTGGATTTCAATGTTTTTCTATCTTCCAACTAGTGCCCTTCGCTTATTAGTATACTCGTAAACCCTCGCACCCTCCTCATCCTCTATACTCTCTCGTTCATTCATCCGAACTGTCAATACACGCGAATTGAGGGGGAGGGGGCCACAATGTGTCGAATTGCCTGCAAATTTGTGTGAAATTGGTGGATTTTCATAGAATCATAGAATCATAGAATCATAGAATCATAGATTCATAGATTCATAGATTCATAGATTCATAGATTCATAGATTCATAGATTCATAGATTCATAGATTCATAGATTCATAGATTCATAGATTCATAGATTCATAGATTCATAGATTCATAGATTCATAGATTCATAGATTCATAGATTCATAGATTCATAGATTCATAGATTCATAGATTCATAGATTCATAGATTCATAGATTCATAGATTCATAGATTCATAGATTCATAGATTCATAGATTCATAGATTCATAGATTCATAGATTCATAGATTCATAGATTCATAGATTCATAGATTCATAGATTCATAGATTCATAGATTCATAGATTCATAGATTCATAGATTCATAGATTCATAGATTCATAGATTTCCGCGCGGCAGGTCACCCCTTCTTGTTCCGATTGTAAAAGTGTGAAATTGCCCATTCATCATCGCATACCCATGTTTTATGTGTTTCTGCTTCTCTACTCCCTCTCTTAATCACACACTCTCTCACTGCAGATCTGCACAGTGAGCAACTCGATTCGCATTCAGTATTATGCTATTTGATGAACTTGTACCTGGCAATGATATCGCATAGTAAGATTGAGGATGAAATCGAGGCACAACAACAGAAGGCCAAACAGATGGCTAGCAGTTCTGGTGAGTGATTTTTGGCTGAAAATTTTTTTTCTGAAAATGTAGATTTTGAAGGGCTTCAAGTTCCGGTGACACCGCCAGCAGCCCAGGAGAAACAATTGGATCGGGGGAAGAGTTTTGAGCAAAGTGGAGAGGTTAGTTGGATTTTTTTCAGTAAAAAAATTGATAAAAATTGTGAAAAATTGGTTGCAAATTTGAAACAAAAGCTCCAACATGTATGCATTAAATAATTTTAGAGAACTTTTTGTTTGAAAAAATTTTGAAACAGCAAACATTTTGATAAAAATTTTCTGAAAATTCCAGTGTGTTTGCTTTTTTTGAAGTTTCACAGCTTTTTGTTTTTTTATCATCCAACAATGAAGAAGATTTCGAAACAAAACGTTTTTTTCTGTTTCAAATTTGAAAAACAAGACTAAAAATGAATATTTCGGTGATCAATAAAAATTTGTCTCATTTTATTCGCATTTTTTCAAACTGGAAAATCACTTGATATTGACCGAATATGGGGTATATCAAAGATTTTCTTTTTTTATCGAAAAAAAATTATGAATCAAAATTTTTTTCCGTTTCAAGCTTGAGACGGCACATGAAATCCTGGCACATGAAGTTCTTATAGCAAGAAAAAACAAAATAAAAATTACCAGTTTTCATCGCACGCAACATCGCCAAAAACAAACGAAAGATGAATTGAAAAGATTGAACTTGGATGATATTTGGTAAAACTTTGAAACAGTTTGGAATTTTTGTGGCGTAAAAATATTTTGAAAATAATTTCAGTTCACTTTTTTCTCAGAATAATTTTTACCGATTCTATTTCGAGTCACTTATCACTACAATCACAGCAAAAAACAGTGAAATTTCCCGAAAAAAAGCAGTTTCAGCATCGTCTGAAAACCCATAGCCCCACTTTTTCATGTTTAATCCTCCTTAACGATATCAAAAAAGAAAACTCAACTGAAATTTTATCTGTTAAAATTTACAGCTCCAGACTTATCAAGAACCTAGTGAAAATCTAGACGTTTTTCAAATTATATGACAAACTTGGAACCGAGTTTTTTTTTGAAAAGAAATTTTTTTGTCACAAGAATTTTCAACAATGACTAGAAATTCAGTTTCGAAGAACATTCTAATTTTTTAATATCGGTTTTTTCCTTCGATAAATTGTGGTCATAGGAGAGAGAGAGTGTGTGTGTGTGTGAAATGAGAGACGCAGACAACATTTTCATAGAATTTTTCGAACAGTACTGTTCGCAAAGTATTCACAGTTTCTGACTATTATTAAATTATCAGGCTCATTTTTCCCTGTAATACTTCTTTGCTATGTTAGAGAGTGTGAAAATTAGAGAGACGCAGACAGTGTGAAATAGTGTGGAAAATATTATTTTGAGCTAACGAGCAAAATTTCCAAAGTTTTCATGAAAATTTCAGAGTTTTTGGAAACTGAAAATATTTCAAGATACACTACACGAGTAACTAGTATTTCAAAGTTAACACCACATTTTTTGTGAAATATCTGAAACTGCAAAAAACTTCGAAGGTTTTAGTCTTCGATACATTTTCAGGCCCTGATGAAATGATGAAACTGAAAAAAAAGTACTAGTTATTTTATGTTTCGTCCATTTTTGAAATTCGTCGACATTTTTTTTCTATAGTGATGCTTATTTTTCTGTTGTTTCAAAATTTTGAGAGACAAAAATCAAAATCGAGAATGAAAAAATTTTGAGCTCATACAGAAAATTCGAAACTGCAATTTTTCCGACAAAAACTGAAACAAGCCCAGTTCTCAAAATTTATAGCGAAACTTTTACAGTTTCCGACTCACTTCGAATTTCACTGCTGATTTTTTGCTGTAATACTCATTTGATGCGTGCGAATGAAATGTTAGAGAGTGTGAAAAATAGAGAGACGCAGACAGTGTTATTGTAACAATAAGAGAGACATTATTGAAAATTTAATCGAAAAAGTGGATTGTTTTTGAGAAATTGAAACTGTAAAAATTTTTGGAAAAAAAAGTACAGTTTCAGAAAAATTGGAAACATTTCATTTTACTTTTCTGTTATTTGTAGTCATAAGAACAACTTCTTGTTAGATAGAGCACAGACAATGAGAGACGCAGACAGATAGTATTTTACAAAAATATTTTTGAAGAAAAAGTTTTCAATCGAGAAAGAGACCAACAAAACAGTTTTTAGAATTTTTTTCTGAATGTTTCAAGATTTTGGGAAACTGAAATTTTTTCAAAGTTGTCTGAGACTAGGTGAGGATGGAGTATTTCAAAGACGATACCGAAAATTTTTGCGAAATATCTGCAACTGCAAAAAACTTAAATTTTTAGAATCTCCGAAATTCTGCTAGGCCATTATCAGACCCTGATAAAATGATAAAACTGAAAAAAATGGTTACTATTTTCATGCACTTTTGACATTTTTCTAGAATGACATAATTTTTGTTGTTTCAAAATGTTGGAAGACATGAAGCGAAATCGTAAATGAAAAAATTTTGAACTCATACCAGAAATTCGAAACTGTAAGCTTTTCGACAAAAACTGAAAAAAGCTCTGTTTCAAAAGCTTCAGAAAATATTTTCATCTCAATAATTTTCTGATAGTCGAGTAAGTGTGAAACGACAAATATGACCAGAAATACTGAATATTCCCTGCTTTTCTGTATATTTGAGCACTTCTTGAAATTGAAAAATTTCTGAAAGTTATGAAACAATGAGAAAGTGTATAGAATACCGAGACGCAGACAGTGCAAAATACCACAATTGAGATACAATAAAGATCATTTGAAGATCAATTGAGAGTGAAAATTGATAGATACTGGGAAATATATCATGTATATTGAAACAGATAGTTTTCAAATTTTTCAACAAATAGTTAGAGAGTATGGGAGATGGAGAGAACGCATATCGATGAAATTTCAGAAGCATTGAAAATTGATTTTCAAAAGTATGGAGGGGATTTGGCACAGTGTAAATCAAAAAAATCTACTTCGCAGAAACTCTGAAATGCCTGAAAAAAATTGAAGGGAAAATACCAATCAATTATTAGAAAAAATGTTGAAATCTAAAAAAAAACTCATTCTGAAACTGCAAAAACGATTTTGAAATATTGAAGAAAGATTGCCAAATCAACATTTTCAGAGATTATCCAACTTTCTGAAACTGAATTTTTTTTGCTGGAAAATCAGAGGATTGATTCCGTGTCAACGACAAAACAATTCATATATTGAAAATCTTTTTCACATAAAACTTATGAAACAGGAAATTATTTGTCTGCGTCTCTCACATCACATACTCTCTCACTATTTTCGAGCTCCGGCATTTTCATGAGCCTGAAAACTAGCCGAAACAAAATTTCATATTCCAAAATTTCTAATCAATTCCTTCTATTTTTTTATAGAGTTAGTAGCGATGGTTATGCGCCTTTAAGACAGTAAACTTTCTCAAAAATTGTTCAGTTTCAAAAATATTTGAATATCCAAAAAATTTGATGCATATTAGTGTTCGACATAATGACACGTTTTGATAGCAATTTCTTGACAAAAAACTTCTGAAAGTGTGTCTGCGTCTCTCGTTTTTCACACTCTCTAATCTCATGATTCGAAACTAAAAATCGTCAACCGCCCAAAAATTTGAAAGTTTCAGTTTCAATACTTCAGTAACTGTTCCAATTCATATTTCTTGTCGATTTTTCTCCGAAATCCGACTGTTTCAAATAACAGAAATTATTTGAAAAAAACTCTGCGCCTCTCATTTATCAATACTCTCTAGCCTCAAAAACGATGGACTCTTTTTGGCTGAAATTTCTGATATGATCGTGAAACATGTTTCATCCGAGAAATCATCACAAAACAATTTTTCCTTCAATATGATATCTTTGTTTTCAGCTTGAAACTGATAAAAAATCTGAAAAAAAATATTTTTCCAAACTTTTCATAGATTTGAATCTCGTCTTGATATCAGAATACTTGTGGCACTCTCAGTTTCGAAATTTTATGAAAAAGTCTATAATCCACTTTTTGTCAATGTTCAACTGTCTGTTTTGATTGAATATCGGTATGCTCCTTTAATACAGTACTATTTTAGTTGGTTTTAAAAATTGCCGGGTTTTTTCATAAGGTTTACTTTTAGACATCAAAAACGTCAGCATGATACGAATACTATCAAACAAAAATTTCGAAAATGAATTTTTAGGAAAATTGTGAAACATTGAAAAACATGTCTGCGTCTCTCATTTTCCACACTCTCTAATGAATTACCATTAGTGATGATGCACTGAAGCTCGACCAATATGATGTATCACTTCAAAACTCTTGAAACAGTTAATGAAACAGCGAAAATTACAGTTTCAAAACATTTCGAAAAAATTCTATAATCCATTTTTTGTCAATTTTGCCATTCAATCGTGTAAAATATCAGCGTGCTCCTTTAATACAGTACTACTTGTTTGTTCCAAATTTTTTGAAATTTCGTTGAGATTCCAAGCCTAAATTTCAGCACAATATATCCAAAAAAACGAGAAACGCGTATCAAATAACACTTTTGAAAACAAACTTTCAGGAAAATTGCGAAACAGTGAAAACATGTCTGCGTCTCTCATTTTCCACATTCTCTAATAATGAAATTAGCGATGCATTGAAGCTGAAACAATGTGAAATATTACTTGAAACGATCGAAACTGTAAAAATTATGGAAATTTGGAATTTTCAGTTTCAATAATTTTGGAAAGACTCGATAGTTCATTTTTTATCAATCAACCTAGTTTGGTCGTGTAAAATATCAGCATGTTCCTTTAATACAGTACTACTAGGTTCAAAATTTTTTCAAGATTTCTGGGGGTTCAGAGCTTAAATTTCAGCACGATACAATCAAAAGAAGTAATACAAAATTAATCAGACAAATATTTTTAAAATAAATATTTACGAAAATTCTAAAACACTAAAAATCTGTCTGCGTCTCTCATTTTCCTTAGTGTCTAGTTTCAATGTACAAAAATGAAGACTCTGGAATTTATCTGAAACCAAAAAAAAACGTTGAAAACTCCTGAAACAGTAAAAAAATAGGGAAATTTCAGTTTCAAAACATCTCCAAAAACTCTATGATCTATTTTTTGTCAATCAACCGATTTGGTAGTATAAAATATCAGCATGCTCCTTTAATACAGTACTACTTTAGTTCAATTTTTTCGAATATTTTTTTGAAGTTTAGAGCCAAAATTTCAGCAAAATATAATTGCAAAAAACAGATACGATCTATCAAACAATAATTTCAAAAATAAATTTTTACAAAAACTCTGAAACTGTAAAAATCTGTCTGCGTCTTTTATTTCTCACACTCTCTAGTTTCAATATACTTAATTTTAACTAAGACGACTGAGAAATTCCAGAAAAATATCAGCTCGAACTTTTCGAATTTATCTGAAACCGAAAAAATAAAAAAAAATTTTTTTTCAAATGAAAATATGTTTAAAAAAAAACAAGTTTTTTGCAGTCCGAAGTGCGTTCCCGCAAGTCCTCCTCCTCCTCCCAAAAATCCGGTAAATCCAAAAAACAGCGTCGCGAGGATCAAATGGCCGAGTTCAAGTCATGCATCGAGCAAGTGCTCACCTGGTTGCTCGAGGCCGAGGAGGAGCTCTCCACCCTGACCAGCCTGCCACGCACTCAATTGAGCTCCGTTCGTGCTCAATTCTCGGATTTCGAGATATTCATGTCAAGTCTCACTGATAGTCAGGATACTGTCGGTCGGGTGTTGCTCCGCGGACAAATGTTGAGCAACAAGTCGGAGAGTGATGAGGAAAAGGAGGGCATCGCCGCCAAATTGCACCTAGTCAACACGAGATGGGAGGCGTTGAGGGAGTTGGCGATGCATGAGCAAGCCGTGCTGCAGTCGATGATTAATCAGTTGCAACAGAGGTAGGTCAAAAAATTACAGTACCTCTTTGAAGTCGAAGTTAGAGTTTCAAAATGAGACTTAGAACGCTGAAAAATACCAATTTTGAAGCAAGTTACACTTTTTTCTGCATTTTGTCGTGAAATATAGTGTGTACGCAAATTGTCGTAGAATGTGTTGTATGTCATTTACAAGAGCAAATTGAGAGCTTCAAAATGAGCCAAAGAGCTTTGAAAAATATCAGTTTTGAAGCAAGTTGTAGCTGTTTGAAGATAGTCCGCAAATTGTCGTGATATATGGTGTGTACGCAAAATGTCGTAAGATGTGTTGCATGTTTTTTGAAAGATCACATCTAGAGCTTCAAAATGAGCCAAAGAACAATGAAAAATGTTGATTTTGCAGCAAGTTATGATAATTTGAAAAAAGTGAATTTTTTCGGAAGTGGTAAGACAATAAAAATCTGTAAATTTTTCAAATTATGATGACTTTTTGAAACAGTAAAAATCTGCATTTTGTCGTAAGATATGGTGCATCGTCTTACACCAGAGTTGACGACAAAATACATACTCTACCAGGCTACATCACATTTGGCGACAATTTGCAGACTTGCTAACACATAATAATTTCGTCACGTCTCAGGCCTAAAATATAGTCTATAGACCTATCACACATTCCATTTGACCTATATACATAATATTTCACACATATATGTTAATACCCCCATTTCATTGTATCTACCACCGGCTATCGATTTTTCACCTGTTCTTTCCCATTTTTTCGCATTATATTTATTGTCTGCGTCTCTTCTTTTCCCATACTCTTTCCTCTCCTAATATGAAATCGGTACTGTTTCAGTGCCTACAAATTATTAATCATCAAAATTGTCAAACCAGTAACATTTCAGTTAACTTTATGAGACAGTTTAACCAAAAAATGTGCATTTTGTCGTAAGATGTGGTGTATTACATGTCTGCGCATCTTATCTCACCACACTCTCTTTTGGTTCATCAAATGTATTCTGTACTTTTCGCAAACTTTTTTGGAAAAAAGTCCGCTACTTCTCGTCAAATGTGATGCAGTCCGTTTTTCAACAAGTGTGCATTTTGTCGTCAGATATGTTGCATTCTCTGATAGCTTAGGTAGATCTGACAAACAATTGAGCTATTTTCATCGTTTCAAAAATTCATCATTTTCCCGACCAAACTGTCTATTTCAGTGGGAATTGTGTTGTTATGTCCTCAATCGTTTGAAATGAAAAAATTCTGCAAGTTGTCGTCAAATATGGTGCATTTGGTCAGTTTTTAGAAGTTTCAACGTTAGCTATGATGCATAGTTTGAGCGTGTAAATGTCGTCTTCCATAGCAGAGTTGAATATGCCGTATTATCGAAACCGTAAAAACTTGTGTGCATTCTCTCGATATAATGCACCATATTCGACGACAATATGCACATAAAGTTTACTGTTTCAAAAATACAGTATTTTGCGGCTGTATATTCCGTTTCATTCCGATCGGTGTTTTCTCTCTGGCTTCTCTGAAAACTCTACAAACTGTCGTCAGATGTGATGCATTCAGTTTCTCTCTAAAGTCAACAACAACACAAAACACAACCAAAGTCCGCATTTTGTCGTCAAATATACTGTTTTTCTGAAACAGTAAAAAATCTGGATTTTTTCATAGCTTTTTATGCTTTTCTGCAAATTTGCAACTTTCCAATGCGTCACGTTTGACGAATAAATGCAGATTTTTTTCGCTGTTTCAAAAATACTTGAACCACTACTGCACTGAAATAGACTGTTATGCTTGGCCTATCACTTTTCTTCGAAACTGTGCATTTTATCGTCATATGTGATGTATTCAATTTTCAAAAAAAAAGTTGCAGTTTCTTGAAACGCACTAACTTCAACTATTTACCAAAAAAACCAATGCTGCTCCATTTTGATTTCAACAGAAAATCTTAGTCTTGAAACACTAAAAGTCTGTGTTTTGTCGTCAGATATGATGTTTTCCAGTTTTTTAATATTTTTACTGTTTAACAAATACATCACCATCAAAAAAATATTTTCCGTTCTACTGTCAATCCGATGTGTCCACCCTTTTTTTTGACAAAGTACGTAAATTGTCGTCAGATGTGATGCAATGTCGTTTTTTTTTGATTTTTCTGAATTTGCTAGAACTTGATATCAAAACTGACTTTCATCGTCAAATATATTATATTTTTAAAACAGAGAAAAAATCTATTGTTTTTCCACCGAGATGAAGCTGTCAAGAAAGTGTGCATTTTGTCGTCTGATATGATGCATCACATCTAACGAAAATATGCACACTTTTTTTTGATGCTTCAAAAATCTTACCGAGATGTTACATTACTTCTATTCCTAGTAGTTTTGTTGTTTACTTTCATTTGAAACTGTAACAATCTGCAAATTGTCGTCAGATATCATGCATCCTGGTAGAGTATGTATTTTGTCGTCAAATATAGTGCATAGTGGTAAAACAAATAGTTTGTAAGCTAAATTGAGAAATACTGAATTCTGCAAGTTGTCGTCAAATCTAATGCATTATTGTCTTTAGTTAGTGTGCAATTTTTCGTTTCTCAAAACACGATTCCAAGTGTAGATCATTTTTTTATTGTCGAAAGTGTGCATTTTGCCGTCAAATATAATGCATCACATTTGACGACAATATACACATTTTGGCTTAAGCTGTTTTAAAAATATATCACTCTCTTCAGACTCGACATTATTTTTTTTTCGTAAGGCTTCATTCATAAGTTGTGATGAAAACTGTGAAAATCTGCAAGTTGTCGTGAGATATGGTGCATCACATTTGACGACAATATGCACACTTTTTTTTCAGATTCAAAAATATATAATTTTCTCAAAAAATAAAAATACTTTGATCGTCCTTTCATAATCAGTTCTGTATTCTGCAAATTGTTCTCAAATGCTCTGCATTATTTTTTTCAAGAAGTGTGTATTTTGTCGTCAGATATGGGGCATAATACTTACCTACAGTATGCAGAATATTTTTCATTATTTCAAAAGTACCGTATTTTTCATTTTGAAGCTCTATCTCTGATTTTAATGTTGATCCCAAGAGTTAAAATCTATTTTTCCAGTGAGCTCGACACCATCAGCGTATGGCTCGACGCGACGGAGCTCGAAATCGAGTCATTCGGACCATTGGCGTCGGATAGTCAACAAGCGGCACGACAGATCGAGTTGCATCACAAGTTTCAAACAAAGATCAATGATTTTCAAGAAGTTATTGACAAATTGGAGAGCTTTGTGGCGGTGGTGAGTTCGATTTTTCTTTTCTGTAGATGTGATTTTGAGCTGAAATGCAAGTATTCAAGCTAAAAAAGGCTCCAGTAGGCCAAAAGGGGGGGGGGGGGGGTTGGGTTTTTAGCACGATTTTTCAGCCAGAACAGGATCGATATCAGTTATTAATTAAACAAAACTGTTGCATATGAAAATCAGGTGGAATGTTTGAAACCGAATTTTTTCGAGGAAAAACGCCTGAACTTAGTTATTGTTCGATCTTGAGGAAGATTTTGAGCATTAGCATTTGTACAAAAAGTTGATTTTCGAAATCCTTTGAATTCACACACCGCAGTAAATATTGATAAAATTTTCTGAAATTTTTTTAGTTTTTGAAACTGCAAACAATCCAATACTTTAAAATAAGCTCCCATTCTGATTCGATCTACCAGTGTTTTTCCCCTGACTACGGTATGATGTTGTGTACTGTGTTTGAACTATTTTCATATCACACCTCGTCATCAACGGAGTGTCGTTTGATTATTCCACTCAAGACCCAAAAAAGTAGATTTTGAGCAGTACTATTGAAAATGGTCACTGCTCATGTTTTTTTTGAAATATTCAGGAAAATGTGACCATCAAGGAATCAACAAAATTTTAATTTTTCAAAACTTCGCAGTTTCCGAGAATCTGTAATTTTTCCATCATCCTGTATTTCTTAATATTCTCTGCCTTTCTATATCTGAAAAAACTCAATTCAATATATATCTAGATGGTCGATTTGTATCAGACAGCTTATTGTGATTCAGAAAAAAAGTGACATTGTCTACAATCAAGGAATCAACAAAATTTTCATTTTTCAAAATTTCACAGGTTCCGAGAATCTGTAATTTTTCGATGATTCTGAATTTATTGATAGGCTTTGCCATTCGACACATTTTTTGATTACTTGACATTTTATTGAAACAAAAAAAATATCTGGGAGCTGACCACAGAATATCCTCATCATGAACTGCTGATACGTTTTCAACAACCACGTATCAGATATTTGTGCGTTTTGAAATAATAGGTTCCAGCGTAAAACGTCCACCCATCGAAACAATTTACACTGTTCAAAATAATTCCGGTAACTGGGAAACTGTAATTTTTTGCTTTTCACATTTTTTTGAAAGTTAGCAAATCGATCAACTTCTTACCAGAATTATAATTTTCATAGAATTAGGAATCTGAAATTCGACTATTTTTTTCAATTTTCTATGAATGTTCCGATTCTCCATGAACTACCAATAATAACTGCGCAAAACTAGGCTTTCTGAAAAACTTGAAACTGAAATTTTTTCTCGGTTTCAGTCGATTAATTTTTCATATTTGTTTCACTGATTATAGTTGACGAATGCTCATGACCGACTTGTCTGATACAGATCACGGTGCAAACACGCTCCACAGAACTATAATTTGAAAACGCTGAAAAATATCAAGTTTGAGATGAACAGTGTTGAAAAAAAATGGTTTTGAACATAACCGCAAAAAATCTCATTTGTTAGAACTTTTACAGTTTCGGCAAAGCTGTAAGATTTAGATTTTCACTAGATTTTTTGATAGTTTATAGCAAATCATCCCTGCTGAAACTGTATTGGTGTTTCAATTTTTCAGCCAAATTTTGAAGACTGAAACATTTCTCAGTTTATTATTGTTTTCACGAGGATTCCATATTTGATCGATTAGAATCTCTTAAAACAATGTGGTATAAAAAATTTGAATCGGAAAAATTTTTTTTCCCAGTTTCAGTCAACACTTATCCAAAGTAAACTTTATTATTTGTACTCGACAATCATAACTTGATCAAAAAATATGTGATCTTCTGAAAAAAATCTTTTTTTTTCCAAAATTTTAAAGCAAGAATCATTTACGCCATCACTAAAACATAGAAACATGAAGCATAGTTTTTTTTCCGAAAGTTTTGAAACAGAAAATTGTTTTCCAGTTTCTTTCAGCTCTATTCTTAAATCTATGTGAATAGTAACTGATTCAGGATTCAGACGGGATTTACTATAAATTCATTTCTTTTTCAGTTCCCTGAAAGTTAGACATTAATAATTTCGTACATTTTCCATTCGTCTAAACAACTTCGTATCTCTAAATTTTTTAGTCAACTTCAAAGCTAAAAATTCGAAATTACCCGATTTCTTGGAATCTTGCAAATATGCGTTTTAGATTAGAATTCTCGAAATATTGCAAAAAAAATGAGCCCATCACTTTTTCATAAATTTTTACGGTTTCAGACAACCAGTAATTCAGTGGGCTCTACCAATTTCTATTAAAGTCAAATTCTTAACCTTGATATATCTGAAAAACTTAAAAATGAAAATAATTTTTTTCATTTGCAGTCCATACTATTCTAATTTGAATTTCTTAATTCGCACTTGTCGTCTTGTTTTCGGTTCAGTAATTTATTCAAATTAATTTTGCAGTTTTCTGAAAAACAAACGGTCAAACCGTCTGGAACAATTTTTTGAGAGCAAAGCCTATTCATCACCAATATTAGCCCCATAGAGTTTTCTGAAAATCTTGAAGCGGAAAATATTTTTTCCAGATTCAGTCAACTTTATTTTGTTTTCTATGTAAATAGGAACTTAATTGAAGTACCTGATGAGTCTTTTTGAAAAAAAAATTCTTCTCGAAAATTGTATCTTCAACCTTTTTTTTGCACAGGTCTAGTTTTGTGACTGATCTATCAGTTTTTACGTAACTTACCGTATTTCCAGTCGATGAATTCGAATTTCCGCAATTTTCACTCTTAGAATTTTCTTCCTAGTTATGCAAATGCGCCCCATCGAAATATACCACGAAATCGCTGAAAACTATAAATTTTGCGATAAAAACTGTTGAAGAAAACTGAATTTGACAAGAATAATCAATCGAATATTTTGATGTGTCAATAATTTTACCGTTTTTGAATAACTGTAAATTTTGTGATTTTTTCGTTTCGCTATTAATTCCATATATAGTGGTTTCCAAAAATAATGGTTTTCACTGTTTCAGACGACTTTGGAGCTTAGATAATCTGAAACTCTTATCGCTGAAACATCATTTACATAAGAAAGATCACAGTTTTTAAAAAATCTTGAATCTGAAAATTATTTTTTGCAGTTTCAGTCGATTCTTATCTGAAATCTTTATAAATAATAAACATTACATTCAAATCCCTATTGGCGAGGTTCCTGAAAATATCATTTTTTCCGGTCTCCTGAAAACTTTAATTTTAACTTTTTTTCTCATTATCAATAGTTCCTCCGAGCTTTATGCTTTTTGGTTATTTTCTATTATTTCAGTCATATTCGAACCTAAAAATTTGATTTTTTTCTATTTTTCCACTCCTGACAGAGTCTTTGCTGCTTCAAGATAACTTGAAATGGTTGAAAATTGTGCATTTTGAAAGTCGCTGAATAGCAAATCATCGAAATGCATCTATTTTCCAATACTTTCACAGTTTCGGCAAAACTGTAAATTTTGCAATTTTTCAAGCACATTTCAGTTGGAAACATCGCTTCTAAAATTTCGAAATAGTGATTTTCCCGATTTCAGAAGCTGAAAATATTTATTTCACTTTCAGTCAATTTAATTCAGAAGTTTATCAGAATAGTGACTAATGGAACAGATGAATTTTTTCCGGTTTCCTGTAATTTTGATTTTCTAGTTTTTTGAAACTTTTTTCACTGGTTTTTTGCGCTAGTTTTCTCTGATTTTTTTGATGACACACTCCACCGGAAAATTCGAAATTCCAGCTGAAAAAAAATATAAACAAAAAAACAAAATACAACTATTATTTTCGTTCCTGATGAACCATTTTCTGGCTATATTTCGTATAGTTTCATCGTTGACAACCGCCAGGACCCATTGTACCGATAACAGAAATCGAACATTGAGTTTTATGAAAATCTTGAAACATGAAATAATTTTTTGAAGTTTCAGTGAGAGCATCTTTTGACGTGCACTGCATTGATAGCAATTCACAATCTGAAGCCAGTATTGTATCTTGTTCGTAGTGATTTTTGCTTGAAAAATCCACTTTTTTCGGTTTCCTGAACACTGTATCTTCAAGTTTGTGCGCGTTGTTTCGATGTTTCCGCTGGTCTCGCATCTTCAGACGATTTCAAACCCGAATTTCCGACTTTCTCACAATATTTCACTCCAAAAGTGTCTTACCTATTGCAAGTGCGCTCCACCAATCTAGGAACAGCTGCAAATATTAGGGATTTTCATATAGAAAGTGTTCGAAAAAATTGGTTGATCAACATCACACCAAAGATAAAAAATCCTACCGGTTTTGGAAAACAGTAAAATTTCAGACAATTTTGAAGCTGAAAACTTTTGCCAAACCATTTTTCCCCCAAAAATCATTCAAGGCAAAGGGATTTTCACTTTAACAATCAAAACACTAATCAAAGTTTTTTTTTGAAAATTTTGAAACTGAAAATATTTTCACAGTTTCAATCAACTCTAATTCAAAATCTATATTAATAATTATCAATTGACATCTATCAAAGCCTGTTAAAAAAACAAATCTTTCGGTTTCTTGAAAACTTGAATCTTCAACTTTTTTGAAAATTATCATTCTTCTCAACACCATCGGACTCATTTTTTTCCGGTTTTTTTCCATTTTCAGTCAATTACAAATCTGAAAATTCAATTTTGTCTCAATTTTTCACTCTCAAAATTTTCTTTCTTATTGCAAGTGCGCTCCACCGAAAATTACCTCAAACTCGCTGAAAATCGCTTTTTTTGAGCTGAAAACTTTGATTTTCAGCGCTAAAAATAACAAAAAATACCAGAAAAACGCATTTTCAGCCAGAAAACCGCAAATAAGCAAAAAAAAAAAACATATTTTTTTACAGGTCGATGAAGAAAACGATGCAACAGTCGCAAATCTCGAAGAAGCTCTCGGCTCCGTCTCCACCCGATGGCAGCACATTTGCGAGTTCGCCGAGAAGCGTGCAATGAAGCTTGACGGCCTTGTTGATCTACTCGACCACACAAATACCGTATTCGAGCAACTATCCGGATGGTTGACAGGAAAAGAGGAAGAGATGATGGAATTGAAGAGTGTACACCATTTGGACGACGAGGGGGAGGTGGAACGATATGTGAGACAGCTGCAAAGTGTCGAAGCATCGCTGGAAGGAGAGCATGGCAGTTTTGTGAAGTTGAGCCAGCTGAGCTGTGAGCTGGTTGCTAGGTAAGTCAAGTATTGGGTACTGTAGGGTGGGAGCTTTTAAATGAGCCAAAGAGCGAGCGGAAAAGGTGCATTTTCGAAGGAGTTACAGTAGTTTGAAGTTTTTTGCATCTATTTTGACAACGATATGAGGCAATCCGTTTAGCATTTCCCTATTTTCAACTATCTAATATCTGCTTTTTTTGAAACCGGAAAAAAATCTGCAAATTGTCGTCAGATATGCTGCATCAAAAGTTGGAAAAATGCACCATATCTGACGAAAAAATGCACAAAAATTTTCTACTGTTTTGATAAATTTTCAAAGTCCGCAAGTTGTCGTCAATTGTGGTGCACCGATTATATGATTGATTTCATCCAATTCTAATCAATCCAAGTCTGCATAATGTCGTAAGGTCCAGTGTATTACAGTATTATCAATATTACTTCTGCAATTTTTGTCAGATATGGTGCATTGAAAAAATAGAAAAATGCACCATACCTGACGACAAAATGCACAAAAACTATCAACTGTTTCGAATGATTCTGAAAGTCTGCAACTGTTCGTCGAGTTTGGTATATAAACGATTCCTATTATTTTAGTCAATCCGAGTCTGCATATAGTCGAAAGGTCTAGTGCATCACAGTTTTATCCCCATTACATCTCGTACCATGAGCCGGAATCAACGTATATTTTCTGCTGTTGACAATCATTAGATTTTTGAAAAACGGTAAACATTCTGCATATTGTCGTCAAATATGGTGCATTCCCATTTACCTAGTTTCTTGTGCATTTTGTCGTGATAACCGACAAACCATTTTTCTACTGTTTTGAAACATCTAGAAAAAATGCGAAATGTCGGAGCATCAGTCTGCACATTTTTGTCAAGTACAATTTGCTCATCTTGAAACGGTGAAAAAAATTTACTCACAATTTTTAAAATTTTCTACGATATTCATACAACCTAAACGTCTGCAGTTTGTCGTCAACTATGGTGGAACAAAAGTAGTAAAATGCTTTACAACTGGCGACAAAATGCAGAGTTTTTCTACAGTTACAAAAATTTTTGAAATTCTGCAAGTTGTCGTGAAGTATGATGCATTCGTAGTAGTCAAATCAATTAAAATTTGCGTATTAATATATACAGACTGTAGTATACATCATACCTTACGACAATTTACAGACTCGACGATACAAATGGCGCCGCAGCAAATGATGTTCGTATGTCATTGGACTCGATCACCAATCGATGGGATAATTTGGTGGCGAGGATTGAGGAGTACGGTAAAATGGTGGGTTACTGTATTTACTGCTGTAGTTGTATAGCCTAGACTACTGTAGATTTAGGTACTGTAGCTTTTCATTTTTCAGCTCGTCAAAAGTGGAAAAGCCGATGAAAAACAACTGGAAACGAAAAAAGAGGCGGAACCACAACAGTCATCGGAAGGAATATCGACGGATACTGAAGGGGATGAGTCGAAGAATTTGGTAGGCCAAACTTTTTTTGTCCGTATATTGTCGTCAGGTGTGGTGTATGCAGATGGTGCATCATATTTGACGGCAGAAACTTGAACCACTGGATTAAACTATGGATTAAAGTTGTATATTGTCAAAAAAATCTGTAGTTCTTTTGAAATAGGGAAAATTTTTTCTGCATTATGTAGTCAAATATAGTGTAATCTGGTGTGTTTCACTGCACTACAATATGCACAGAATGCATCATAATTGACGACAAAATACAGAATCGGCTATGAAAGCTTGATCAATTTTCTGCATTATGTCGTGAGATATGAATTATCTCTGAAACTGGAAATATCACACTTCAGTGCATCATATCTTACGACAAAATGCATCTTTTTAAGTAGTGATATCAATACACCATACCTTACGAAAAAATGCATACTTAGGAAAGTATAGTCATTGAAATATGTGTAGACTGTCGTGAGATATGATGCATTATTAGAAAGCGACCAACAACTCTTCATACAATAAATCTGCATTATGTCGTCAAATATATTGCATTCTCAAAACAGAGAATATTTTAATTTTGTCAGGTAATGTAATTTATTTAAAAAACCGGAAAAATGCAATGAAGTAGTTTCTGCATATTGTCGTGAAATATGATGTATTCTTGAAACTATAAAAAATACAGCAATTTTTGATGCATTATATTTGACGCAAATTTTCACAATTGTGAGATTTTCATCTAAAACTTGTAAATCATATCTCACGATAAAATACAGATTTCGAAACTGTACTTCATAGACCATACCTTACGCAAAACCACACATAATGGAAAAAAAATGATACCTTTGATGCAACGTTTTCTGCATTATGTTGTCAAATATGATGTATGCCCAAAACTGTAAAAAAAAGCATCATATTTCACGACAAACTTCAGACTTTTCATAATATTGTGATACATCATATCTGACGCGAACTTGCACACTTTAAAATTCACACATCATCTAAATGTTGTAAACATTAGGAAATGCACACCATCTCACGCAAAATTGCAGAGAAGGAAAAACAGTATAAGATCCGTACGGGCCAGCACTTTCTGCAATTTGTCGTCTATTATGATGTATTATTGAAACTGTAAAAATTACATTAAACTTCACGACAAAATGCAGACATTTTCGATACATAATATCTGACGGAAACTAGCACACTTTTGAGATAATCCGTGTCTACGAGTCACTAAGAAAGTGCATCACATCTCACGACAAAACGCAAATTTTGAAACAGTTTTCTCGATACACTATACCTCACGATAAAATGCACAGATTAGAAGAAAATGTACTAAATTGCCAAGAATGTTTTCTGCATATTGTCGTCAACTATGATGTATTCATGAAACTGTGAAAAATGCATCATATTTGACGACAAAATGCAGATCTATTCTATTGTTGATATTTGAAGCAAGTTCGCACACATCTGAGACTCGTAATCACTGAGAAAACACATCACATTTCACGACAAAATGCAGATTTTGAAACAATTATTTTTACACCATACCTTACGACAAACTGCACACTTTCCAACAATCTAAAATACACCATATCTCACGAAAAAATGCACACAAATCCTCCCCTTTTCCAGCTCGTCGACAAATTCCTAATGCACATTTCCAAGCTCTCCCACGAGCTCGCGCCCCTCCAACAATGGTCCGAAGAGTTTACCGTATCCCGACGAGCCGATCAAATCCGTAGTATGATGAACACATGTCAAGAAAAACTGATGGAGATCAAAGAGCAAGAGGGTCGAGTGAATCGGTTGCAGCTCGAGTTGGAGCATTTACACGTGGCGAAGTTGAATGCAAAACAGTTGAAACGGGCGAATGATGCTTTCGAGCAATTTGCAAAGGGTTGGGCTAGGATTGTGACGAAGATTAGTGAGGCGATGAATGTGCTGACGGGACAGCAACATGATGGAGAGGAACAGGCGGTGGCGGCCAAGATTGAGCAGTGGATTGAGGCGGTTGATAAGTGAGTTATCTAGGGGTTGGTAGATTGATAGGAAGTGATAAGAGGGATAGTTGATAGAGGGACCTACAGTAGGACTGAACTACAGTAACCCATCTCCTTCCAAGTAGTGGAATAGTGTTCCTGCGATGAAAGAAGGATTGGTGGTTGATTAGTCGATCACCGTTATGAGACTTTTGAAACAGCGAAATATTTCTAGACAGTTGTGATACAGTAACCTACAGTAGGGTTAAACTACAGTACCCCTTCTCCTTCCAAGTAGTGGATTAGAGGAATTGAGATAAGAAAGAGGAAAGAGCAGTGGAACAGTCGATCAATCGGTACACTAATGAGATTGTTGAAACAGTGAAATATTGCTAGATAGTTATGATACAGTAACCTACAGTATGACTTATATACAGTACCCCAGAGGATACTGTATGTTAATTGTTGTTGAAATATTTACCAACCTGTCCAAATATTAGTAACAAAATAGAAATGCAATAAAATTAATAATGTATTTGAAACAGTGAAATACTGCTATATAGTTGTAATACTGTAACACACAGTAGGGCGGAGCTACAGTAACCCACAGGATACTGTACTTTAGCTAATGCAGTGCTCCCAATCTGCAAACCAACATTAAAATTAAAAATCAGATACTTTGATCAATTATTTGAAACAGTAAAGTTCTGTTAGATAGTCATGATACAATAGCCTACTGTAGGATGGAGCTACAGTACCCCAGGTGATACTGTGTTTTAGCCAATACCCTACCAATTGTGAACAATTGACATAATTTGTGAATCAGTTACTTTGATTAGTTGTTTGAAACAGTGAAAATGTGGGTCAACAGTATGAAGTAAGGGTAGAGCTACAGTACCTCACGGTTTAGTAGCTCAAATATTGCCGTACCCTGCATTTTGATAACCAAAATAATTGAAAAAGTGAGCCACATTATTTTCTGTTTGTAGCAGTGAAATCTTGCTCGACAACTGCACTAGTTGTGGTACAGTAACCTACAGTATGACGGAACTACAGTACCCCAGTTCATACTGTACTTTTGTTGTTGAAGAATTACAGATATTATCCGTCTATCAGTAACACAGTTGATAAATCATATAACTTGATAAGACAGGTGAAACAGTAAATTTTTTCATGATATTTATCATACTACAGTAAAGTACAGTACCCTAATAATAGTGGACTACTGTAGTTTTGTTACAAAAATACATTTAAAAAAATTTATAGAAAGATACAAGGAATATCAACACTGTAGATAAGTAAGTTACTCATACAAGATAGTTGAAACAGTGAAGAAATATCTGTAAACACTACAGTATCCATAGTGGTTCTGTAGTTTACTGTAGAAAACTAACGATGAGAAATTTTAGATTCCTAATTCGCAGAGTTTCAAAGAATAGGTTTAGCGGGAATTCAAATGTATATAGTTATTTGGGGAAACAGTATAAATATTACTGATAGGGTAGACGTATAGGACACTGAAAATTGTTGCAGAATGTCTTCAGTTCTAGGTATGGCTAGTCAAAAATAACTGTATCCATTCGAGAATACATATACAAAAATATAGGAGTTTTTCCAAGATTATTGAAACAGTAGTTATGTCTGAAATTTTGATCGGTCAAAAATCAAGTCTTTTATTTTTATAGTTATAGTAATCTGCCTCTCATCAACTATCAGTTTTCAGTTTCAAACTACAGTACCCTTGAATTACTGTAGACTAGTTAAGGAGATATTCATACTAATAAAAAAGTGGTGATATAGTAGCTGACTTAGGATATTTGAAACAGTGAAATATTGTTTAACAGTCATGAGACAGTATCCCACCGTATAACAGAACTACAGTATTCCAGAGAACTACTGTACTTTGGTTATGAAAATTTCCTAAGATTTCACTAATATCGTTGTATAAATAAGTTACAGATACGAAATGATTGAAACGGTGAAAAATATAGGAAACGTTTACTATATGTACCGACTACAGTAGCCATTGGGTTCTGTAGTTAGCTATTTCAAAGTTGAATTTATCATAAATTGTTGAAACAGCAAAAGTAAGATTCCACCAAACTGAAAAAAAACTGTTTCAACCTATTTTGAAAATGCATTTGATTTTTCCATATTATTGCTGTCTTCGTAGTTGTAAGTAGAGCAATGTGGCCGAAATATTGAAACAATCAGATTTTTTGACACTGATAAATTGATAAATATATATTAAAACAGAAAAGTATTGGTAAAACTGAAAAAAACTATTCCAATTATAGTAGGATTTGATGAAATTATAGTATTCATAATTTTCGAGAGGGGAATCCGCGCGAAGCGAGCATGTGATGAAATTTTGCTGTTTTGGCAGTTTTTTGAAACAGAAAAATATGTGTTGATAATTTGATAGACAGGAAAAGGAAAAGATAAAACATTTGCGAATCCTTACATACTTCTGCTGACTAGTGAGTTGAAAATTTGCGAAATTTACACCGGAATGAGTAACATAGTCGATACGTTAGTTTTAGTGATAAGATAGTAGAAACAGCGAAAAAAAAATTTTTTTTGACAATGTTTTCACACTACCGTACCTCAGAAGAAGGCCAAGGCTTTGGGTACTGTAGGTTACTGTAGATCATTTGCAACTTGAAGGCCCACATCAAAAGTGAGAATTTTTCAATCATAGCGCCCCAAAAACAATACAATTTTATGGTATTAGAAAAAATTTCGAAAAAAATTGAAATCGTAGAAAGTTGTTGTTTTAAACGCCTTGTCGTAAAAGTAGATTGAGGAAACAATAATTCCAGTCGAACTAGTGATAATCCAACTAATAACCTGATAAGGATATTTTGAAACAGTGAATCAACATCAAAACTGTAACTGACTACTCTAAATATAGTTCGTTTTTGAGAGTAACAAGACATCTCCACAATCGGGCTTGGAAAAAAATTCACAGTTTCAATAATTCTTGAAACCGTGAATATTTTTGTGCTAATCTGATCTGAGAAACCTTCACGTATAAGAAAACTGGGGGAAAGCGGGAACAATTATACATTTTTGAAACATCATACCCATTTCTGACTAGGTTACTGGAAGACTCGAAAAAATCGGTATTAACGATAAAGTTTTTAAAAACTCGTAAAAAACTGTATATGAACATTTTTTGAAGCTGATAAAAGTCATTGATAGTATCAGCAATGGAAAGCATGCAGAATTATTTAGAGCAAATTCCAGCATCAATGACTCAACTTTGAAACAGTATAGTGTTCACTTAAGCTGATAAGGATATCAACTCTTTAATAAGCTTTTGCTGTATTGAAATTGTTATCAAAAGTTGAATGAAACTTTTTGCGTTTCAAAACTTTCGAAAAAAAAAACAACTTATATTCTGATAGTTGGATGCTACAGAAATATCCAAAAAACTAGTGATAATCATACTGATAAACTGATATGGATATTTTGAAACAGGGAATCAACATCGAAATTGTAACTGACTACTCTAACTTTTGTTACTTTTTGATTTAGCGAATTAGTATTGGTGGTCGCCTACGAAATCAAGCTTTTAAAAAAATTTACTGTTTCAATAATTCTTGAAACAGTGAATGTATTTGTGCTAATTTGATCTTATTCTAGTAACTTCCCTATATATTGAGGAACTGAACAAAAATTGGAAAATTATACACTTTTTGAGAAATTATATGCATCTCGAACTTTCATGGGATACTGTAGGTTACTGTAATAGTCACAACGAATGTATGAATTCTATAGGTTGGAATATCTTTTCAATAGACTTTTTTTGAAACTGATAAAATTTGCCGATAGTTTTTCAACTGATAGGCTATGAATAATTTAACAACATATTAAAAAATATTTAAAAAATTAGTGAAACAGAAAAAAACATGGGCCACATGACCTGATGAGGATAGCGTGTAGAAATATCTTTTTGGAAAATTCTCTAAAATATTGAACTAATCATGAGAAGTGTTAGAAGCAAACGGTACTGAAAACTAAAATCACAATATACTTTCAGGGTTTCACCGATTTGTGAAACAGCAAATTTATATATGATATACTGATATGATATGAGCTTCCTAATTGATTTGTAGTTGAACTATTAAAGTTGCAAATAAATCAGATAGTTTTGGAACAAGTTGAACTAATTATAAATTATTGAAACAGAAACGTCGCTGGGAAGTTCGATGGGGTACTGTAGGTTACTGTAGGACACCAAAAGGTCTGAATAACGGTTTGAAATAGCCAGATCTTGTCTATGAACAGTTGTTGAAACTGGGAAAACATGTGACTGATAGTGTCATCGAACGACTCACTATAGAACGATTCAGAACATCTAGTAACATCATAAAAATATTTTTGCTCTCCAGTTAGGAAGTAACGTCAGACTAAAAAATTTGCTATTATGTCGAAATTTTGAAACAGTATCCTCTGTTGTTCTGATATTCCAGCAAACAATAGTGGATACAAATCAAAGAAACATACTGGCTGTCTAAAAAACGATTTTAGGTGAAAGTTGGGAGCCGCAAACCCAGAAGGATTAGAAATTGATATTACTGATAAATTGATAAGAATTTTAAGAAACTGGAATTTTTTTGCAAGCTTTTAGCTAGATTTCATGTGGTGTGAACATATATACATTAACAAATATTTGCTTTGATAGAGTGCGAAATAACGATGGACTGAAATTATTCACTGTTATGACAATATATTGAAACAGTATATTCATATTGTTTCATATTCTGACGGTAATGTGAATAGGGAAGAAAAAAGATTGTAAGATACGGTTCGTAAAAATTTGGATACATTGCACCGGAAAAATTAGAAAAATTACTTTTTGAAGCAGGGAAAACCAGGTGATTGATAGTATTCGACAGGTCTATGGAATATTATGGAATATCTTTTAATAAACATGAACATATTTTTCGAAACAGTAAAAATATTTTTGCTCCCAGCTTCAAAGTAACGCCAGACTAAAACAATTACTAAAAAAAAATTTACTTGCAAATTTTCAGTTAAATTTCAGTTAGAACAACTATTTGATATCAATAAACTGATATATGAAACAGTAAAAAATAGTTGCTTTGATAGAATGTGAAATAACGATAGACTGAAATTATTTACTGTTATGACAAAATATTGAAACAGTATTTTCATATAGTCTGATATTCTGGAGAGGGGAGAAAATTAAAGATTTTAGGATACGGATAGTAAAAATTTGGTTTCATAGCACCTGAAAAACTAGAAACTAAGAATACTAATAAAGTGATAAGAGTATCATGGAACTGTGAAATATTTTTAGAATCTTTTAGATGAAATATCAGGGGTACTTTATACTTTCGACCTGAAATTATATATTTATAAATTTTCTTCAAGGATTAGTGAGAAAATAATAAAATATAAATAATGATGTTTCATCAGATTATTTAAACAATAAATTTGTTTGAAATTCTGTTACAATCCAGAGTGTATTGTTGGTATTTGAAAATTGAGGTTTCCAATTTTTGAACAAATCCATGTGTTCCAATATCAATTTTTATCATGTCCACAGTGCCCAATACCCATACTAATCAGTTGAATTACCTCCAGATACTCAATAAATGTTGAAACCGTAATATTATTCCTCCAACTATATTGAGTTTGGTTGATACTTTTGATTAATTGATAAAGACGATTCCCTCCAATTTTTTGATATATGCTTGAAACAGTATGATAGCTATAGTAACCCATCAACATGGTTACTGTAGCTCTAAGGATATGAAATAGCCCGAGAATCAAGTTTGAGGAAAAATTTCCATGTTTCAACAAATTTTTGAAACAGCGAATGTGGTGTGCTGTTCAATGTGTTCAATCCGATTCTTAGTCATTTTAGGGTACTGTAGACATCATAGGGTACTGTAGGTTACTGTAGGTGTATAGAAATGCAATAATGTTATTCCAACCGTTTCCAACTTACGAAACAACGCTGTACTGAAAATTTTTGCGGTTTTCACAAAATTTTGAAACAGTAATCATCTGTATCTAACAATAAATTTGGGAAAAGACTAAAAGTTTCGTTATATTGTTGATGATGATGAAAAAACATAGGATTACTGTAGATTACTGTAGACCTAGGTCACTTGTTCTATAACACAAATAATATTTCACAAATGATACGAAATATAGTGTCGTAATCTTGATCGTTCTGTTTTCACTGATAGGTGAAACAGTATATTTTGTTCAAATTCCTGATAATTTTATTATAGTGATAGTGATAAGTTTATTCAAAAAAAAACTGAATATGGACAAACTAAATAGTGATAGTATCATTGTGATAATGATAAATTAGTGAAACAGTAATTTTTTTTAGTCCAACTGTAGTGTTTATTGTTAAAAGTGTTGATAAAGTTGCTGATCATAGTGAAAAGGACAAGATGGGCTTCTCAATTCTGTCTCCTAAGCTATATCAAGCTCTCCATCTATTGTTACTGGCACTATCATATATACTGTAAAAAAATGGTACTATCATATATACTTGAAACAGTAGAGTAACCACAGTAAGCCACACTAGAACTGCTGTAGTTTCAGACCCCACCAGCACAATTCCAGCTTGACCAGTATAACAGTTCCAAATTTTTGATAGCGGAAAGTGATAAGCTTTTTAGAATAAAAGGACAAGAATAAACCAAGTGATAGTATCATTGCGATAGTGATGAATCAATGAAACAGTGATTTTTTGGTCCAAATATAGTGAATATTGTTAAAAGTGTTGATAAGGTTGTTGATCATAGTGATAAGCTGATAAGAACATTTCAATGCATATCAATACTTTTTTCGGCTTGATCAAGCTCTACATCGATATTTAGCATTATCATAGGTAGTTGTAACAGTATGATAACTACAGTAACCCATATCAGGGTTACTGTTGTATTGTTGAAAGTGTTGATAAGGTAGTGAATCATAGTGATAAGCTGATAATGGCAATGTGGAGAACTATCAGAAACTCTCTTGTCTCTATCAACTCTACATCTCTGATTAGTATAATCATAGATAGTTGTAACAGTATAATAACTACAGTAACCCATATCAGGGTTACTGTCGATCTAAGAATCTGAAATTTGATCTGCCACACTATTCTAACTTCCCAAGTATAACAATACTATTTCCAGAGTCATCACCGAGCTCTCCAGCCTTCCATTCGCCGAGCGCCGGTCCCGCATCGAAAAACTTGAACAACAGTTGAAAGTACAAGAGAAGAATGTTGGATTCATTGAGAAAGATCTTGTGAAAAAGGCAATATTGAAGAAAGGATTGGAGATTGCCAGTAAGAGATTGATGACATTGAAGACGGAGGAGAATGAGAAGAGGGTTACGTTTATTGAGGAGGAAGAAGGAGAGGAGGAGAAGGAGAAGGTGAGTGGTTTTGGAAAGTCCGCATAATGTCGTCAGATATGTTGCATTTTTGAAAGCGCAAAAGTGTGATTTTGCATAGATAGCAGTGGTATCAAATAGTGCAGATTTACATAAGTACATAGTATTTTTGAAACAGACAAATATTCTGTAAATTGGCGTCAGATATGGTGTATTGAGAAACTTCATAAATGCATCATATCATGTGTTTTGTCATCACTTATGTTAGGTTTTTTGAAACAGCAAAAATTGTGCATATTATCGTAGGATAGGGTGCATCATAGATAACAGTGATATGAAAAATATCAAATTTACATCAATCATGTTGTATTCTTGAAGCAATCAACAAATTCTGCAGATTATCGTTAGATCCTTTTCAATATCATTTTTTGCATTATGTCATCAGTCATGTGGCATTTTTGAAACCGTCGTAATTGTGCATATTGCCGTTTCCATCAAATAGCAAATTTTGAGATAATGACATATGTCCGATGTGTCACTTTTTGTGAAACTTTGAAACAGAAAAAATATGCAAGCAATAGGATCCTACCATTATCAATATGCAGCAATAAGATTGATTACAGTGTCGTGAATCGGTGTTATATGAGCGGAATATATACGGAAGTGTGGTAGAATGCTTTATACTATGTGTATCGTACCTTTATGGAGAGAGCATAACAGTACACAGGCTATATAACAATGAGTTTATTACTCTAAGACAGTTACATTTATATCCTCCTTCGTTGATCCATTGGGTGTGATGATGTTGGCGGTGATCCTACTGCGGTCCGGTGTGCATGGTGTGTAGAATAATGATGGACGACACACACTGCAAGTGTGTGGAATGATGACGTGGCATAATCTGAATGACACGTGGATATCTAATATCTCACGTGAATATATTTCTCTTCTTTTATGATGACTCTCTATTATAATATATCTTTATACTCGTGACTTATACTCAAGTCACGACACTCCCCAACTAGGAAAGAAGACGACAAAAAACGACAAAAAAGTACTGTCCTAGCTATTCTGACATACTTTTTTGGTCACAAACCGATTCTTCTCTATCTAACTGTTTATAGTCTTCCCTAGTGGTCTACCAATAAAGCTGATCGGGTGAGTAAATGCTCACAAAATACCACAGTTTATCGACCGGAGTTGGACTTTTTCGAGAAGAATGGTTCTGCTTGATCGTCTCTTTTGTTATGACACTTCTTCTCTGTTCTATTGCTTACATTCGTCGTGTATTATGCTTAAACTGGCTCGCACTTCATCACATCGTCTCTATTATTCATACAGTACGTTTAATCTGTTGTCTTTTTATCTGGTATGTGTTTTACGATTCCTAACAAACACATTTATGCTCTTCAATTCTTTATTATACTTCCGAGACAATAATAATCAATAATATCTCGGAATATTATTCAAAACGACGGCTAAAATCACTTCTGTTGAACAATATCGGCTTTTATTTGTCAAATATTGTTCATTTCCTTGATTATCTTTCATTATTTCATAATAACACATGGATTTCCTCACTGCTTTATTTCCTTGCAAAAATATTGCGAATTAACTTCGAAGACAATAATTCCTCGTCTCAAAAAATTCTTTAATCTGCCTAGAAAGACTTAATCTGGGTAAAAAATGACTAAAGCTTGCTGGTCCTTACTATAAAAGTGCTGGAATGACCAAAAAGCTTGCGAAAAAACACTGAACTGCTACACTGAGCACAAATAAAGCTAGAAGGACTCTCTAACGGGAACACAACCTTGATATACAATAATGAAACAATAACTCTAGGCAATACGATAATATCCTACTATTTCGACAGAATATTATCTTTTACAATAAAAAGGTCTATAAGAAAAAAGCTTAACACTAACTCAATCACTTATTCAATGACTTCATCCTCAAATTTCCTTATCTGTTCGAGCAATCGTTAATCGGGTGATTTCCTTGACAATGCTCGCATGTTATACGCTGACTTGGACTGTTCCTGGCTTGCTGATGTCTTTTTCGATAATGACAGATGTGAATCCTCGTCTATAACAATCACTACTTATCAATGTTTCTTTCAAAAAATCTTACAAAACAATTTGCGTCTGGCTTCGCTGAAGTTTCGGGATTCGTTATAATTCTTCCTAGAATCCTTAGCTGCTTGCTTTCCTGGTTTGTAGGGCTCACTTCTGATGCAATTCCTTGCAATGACTTGCTTTTCAAATCAGTTTTCCTTGTTTCGCTCAAAAAATCAAACTTCTTGTTTGAGAACTGTGTGACCTCGCACAATGTCCTGATGCTCATATTCATCTGAAATAATTCACTACTCCTACTTTAATAAGACAATACTAACCTCTTTTGCTTGCATCATACCAGTTTTGGCAGATGTGGAATCTTTTCCTGAACTTATCACTTGTTCTTTGGCTTGCAATATTGTCCTCGCTGGCCTTTCCTTGAATTTCTCTCTGATTTCATCGGTTGCTTGCACAACTTGTGGTGATTTTCCTTGGCTCACTTCTTGTTCTTTCGACACTATAAAAAACAACATTATCCTAAACTCTTAATTTATTTGCTTTCATAATACACTTTTGTAACACTGTTTATGACATTCTTATAAACGATTGACATTTTTTATACTTCGAATCACTAGAAAATCTCATGTTTTACTGGCCAAATTAATTTGTTCTCTCAACCAGCTCATACATGTTTTATTATAACTTCCAGAAACGGGAAACATCTGTTCTGCTGCTTTTATTGCTATATAATCAGAACTTTGCTTCGGCTCTTATTCCTTAAATGAAAGTTTCAGGTTTATTCACTTTTTATAGCTCACTCTTGCTCTTCTCAAGTTAAATTCAGTTATTCGGATCACTCTTTTCAAAAATGCGTCCTCAAATGAGGAAACAGTCATTTGCTAGACGATTTCGTCTTTCTTATCGCTAAAAACGGTGTGAAATAATCGATTGATGTAACAATATTCCACTGTACTGTCTAATTTTCGCTTTATACACAATGCTGATTACAAATATAAGATTTGATGCTGCTCTTGCGAAATATACCTACTTCGGACTAGTTTTACTGACTTATCGGTCCGATTTCTCTCTCAAATTCTATGAATAACTTGAACTGTTCGCTTATTCCATCAATGATCTCGGAAGCTTAGATTTTCCATAAAATATCCAAGATTTTATAATACTACAATAAATCTTTAACTTGGTGACTGCTAAACGCAAAAAAAAAAAAAAAAAAAACCGACAAAAACTTTTCAAAAATTAGCTGAACTGGCTAAATTTCTTCTCATTTCCTTATCTCTAAAACTGAATTTCAAGTGCTTTGATGTCTCTCACTCATTCAACGTTGAAAACCCACTTTTTGCTGCTGTAGCTCATTTCAATACGTTCACTGAATGATTCTTAACCACAAATGCTAAATTTACTACGCATGAAACACTGCTGAAACGTATAACTCTCGTTGGACTGATTCAACCTCTTGCTTACAAAGCGGTCACTTTATAGTCATTGCTCTCATAATTTATTACACTAACTTTTACTTGGATGGAACAAAGCTGGAACAAATATCGATCTATTCTTGGCTCATAATAACTCAATCAGTATTTTGTTGGCACTTTAGTCAACGGCTTGTCACATCTTTCCTTGGCTAAGTCTAAATCACTTGTTATGTTGACTCTTGTCTCGCTGAATTTATAAAAGAAATGCTTACTGTCAATGCTTACTGTCAATGTTCAAAAGCATACGCTTTGAAATCCAATAAATTCTGAACTGTTACTTTTAAATGCTTTAACCTCGAAATTGTTTACAATAAACTGGCTCTCCATACAATAATAATCCTTATGAAAAAGCTCTTCTTGGTTTTATCCGTCTTTTTTATTTCTTACAAAAATAGGTGGATTTCTCCAATTTCACTTGTCACTCTCTGTCCCATAATGCTTGTAATTTTCGGTTTTTATACTACATTTGGACTGACTTTCCATCGTCAGTGCGGATTCAATTAACTAGATTGACACAGTTTATAAGAACCTCAACGGAAACAAAATGTTCCTGGTCTTTTTCGCGCAATGCACAAATTTTGTACAAGTAAGACCTCTCTTATTATCACCAGAATGTCCCTTTTCTCAGATTTTATCGGATTGCATTTGATGAGCTTACATCAATGCAACCTTAACACCTAAAGCTACTCCCATCCGTTCTCTCTTTCGAATGGTTAATTCATGAGTGCTGAATTTAATGTCGACTGAAAACGATGATGACACGAGTGACACTCTTATCCAAAATACTTATGCATTAGGTATAAACGCCTCCAATTTCATTAAATTTAAAACAGCTAAAATTACGGAACTACCGAATATTTCCCTCACTGGTTGCTTGGTTGCTTGAAAAAATCTTCGAAACTTTAAATGACTGACTTTTAGCTTTAACAGTTCTTCAAAACTGATAGATATACTAACCGGCTTGAGCTGGCCAATTTCTCTGATCGTCGCTCACTATTTCAAAACGGAATTTAACAAATTTTTAAAACATTCATCATTAGCTGATGACGATATATTATTTCTGGTCACACATCTTATGTTTTTTTTTTCTTAAATGAAGTCAAGACACTTACTGTAAATTATAAGCTTGTTGGCTTGGTAAATCTCGTTTCTCAACGATTTCCTTATAATTTGGCGCTTTCAAATAACCTTGCGTTGCTGACTGGCTTAACCTCGTTTGATATAAAAACTTCCTTGAAGGCTAGTTGAGCCTCGATGGCTCGGTAATCCTTGATTAAAATGGTTTCTCTTGATGGCTGGGTAATCCTCGATGATCACTGCAAACAATCACTATAGTAATTCACACTTCTTCTGGAAGCGAACTACTAATACACAAATAAACGGTCTATGCTGCCCTAATTACTAATAACTCGGTAACTACATGCTTCGAAAATAATCAGGTTAATTGTTGGCACATTAGTGGTTGGGGTAACCACAACGATAAAGAATCAACGAAAGTCACCGAGAAATGTTGCACCAACATCTCTGGCTTCTCTTTTCCAAGGCGTCCCCTGGTCATTTTTTCTAAACCGTCCCTTCCAAGAACAATAAACAATTTCCTGTCTACTTCCTTGCAATAGCTTTAAGTTTCACAACTAAATCCGGTTCTTTTTCTCAAAATGGATGCTAAAAAGCGATTTTTCACTCTACAAATCATCGGAAATGCTATATTCCTTGGAGACTCCACAAACTTGCTTAGTTTTTCAAAAATTTACACTAATCCTTGTCTATTTACGTCTGTTCCTTATTAATTCAAGCTCACTTCACGCCAGAACAGCTGACTTATCCTGAATCAGCGTTTATCAGAAGAATTCTGAACGTTTAATAGCTTTGCTGGCTATTTACTTGCAAGTATGGCAAATTTCTATTCAATTCGCTGTAGAAAACCTCGAAAATTACAATTGTTACCTCGTAAAAATCAAAACACTCAAAGAAAAACAGTTTCTCTTTGATTTCTGGCACTGCGGTTCATCTCGAAAGGGCGAGACCACCCACGACGTTAAATGTGTGTCTGCTGTCTCTTTCAAAACACACACTAATGCCGACACTCTCGTCGACAGTGTATACCAATTTTATAGGAAATTTCCTCAAAGAGCATTTTAATTATACTCGAAAGGACGCAAATACAACTAAATGAACGATAGTTTGACAACGTTAACATTCAGGCTTAGTTGCACAATTGCCTGGCAAGCTAAAAACTGACTTCAAAAGACTATCCGTAACTGGCGGATTTTAATAGAAATTATGACTCGAGAAAGCGGCTGGATTGCGGTTGACACTTTTCCTTGCACTTAAGTGACTTTCGCTTCGCTTGGGATCAAGTCCAACTTGACTTTTGTAAATACAATAATAACAATACTTGTTCAAGTTCCGTTGAACGACACGGAGCTAACACTATATATGGGCTTAGTTTATCATCACTAATTACAATAGACGATCTTTTCTAGTTGATACGGGAAAGTGCTTGAACATAGTTGGGTGAATTGCTGGTACAGCAGTGGTCGGAGTAACCACAACGAAAAAGATCAAGGTTAGGAAGCCGAGAGATGTTGCACCCACATCTTCGGTTCCCTCCGCGTATTATCATCATACGGTGTCTCCTATATTTCTTAATCGTCCCTTCCAATTCCTAACTACAATACCCTTCTAAGTCCTTACACTCGTCACTTTTCTTATTCACTCGTTAATCAATAACATTTCTTGACAAATCCGGAAAAAAATTGCCCAATTTTCTTCAGAGAAGACAAAAGTACTCCTTGAAATGCATAAAAACTCGAAAATCCTCGAATTCTAAGTTTGCTTCCTGCAACCTTGCTGAAATCTGATACACACTGATATAACATTAAATTGTAAGCATATACGCAATACAATCTTCAATCCTGATTCATCCGGGAAGAGTAGAACACTCATGCTATTCACCGGAAAGAGACATCGCTCTTTTGGACATTACTTGGACATTATTTGCTGGGAATTCAACCGGGAAGAGTAAATTACTCAAGCTATTCACCGGAACAGTTTATACGATATTACGAAACGGGCATTTGTGACTTCCAGACTACCTTTTTTTTTCAGTATAGCATTTATGGCTTCCCACCACATATCATTAGCAGATACGTGTCTCCTCCCCTTCCAGCAATAGCAGTGGCCACTACTATTTGCTTTCCGGTTCGGCACTTCGGCTCTGGCCTCTAACGGGCTCTCATCTACAAGGCGATGGTCTTTGACTTCTGAACGGTCTGGTGAAGTGTGCAATCTGCTCAGCGGGAGATATACAAAAATTCGCGTGAATTTGGGCAACGTCTGGGCGCGTTCTTTAGGCCGATAGTCTGTTGGTCCCTCTTGTTTCGATATCGATTACACTTTTGTTACGTTAAACTACCAACGAATGAGCTACGTTGGAGAATATTTATTTGCTTGAACTGCACTATTTAATTACAATAATGCGCACGAATTCTTTGGTCACACACGTTCAACCTTCATCAGTGACAACAATAACTATTTCACAATTATTACTGACGACAGTTCTGACAGATAAACGATAATTCAACGATGTGTTCACTGAAAACTCGACGACGAAAGACAACTTTACTCAAGTTTTTGACGGCTACTACAATAAATCGAACCTCTTGTCGTTATGCAGTGTTCTTGCTACTGTCTGATAACTATTTACACTATATAGCTCTTAGCTGGCCATGTATAACCTTGCGCTTGTTTGACTAATAACAATGGAACACACTACTACAGCTAAACAACTTCATGTGCTTGCTGGCTACTCGTATATTTACTACGAAAAATAACATTACTAAACATTACAAGGCATATCACAATATAAACACCGATATACTACGGCTCAAGCATATCTTTGCTTTGTAGGTGTTTCTTTTCTCTGATTTATCTTCAAGTTCAACACACATTGTTCGAAAACTTTATTAATGTGCTTCCCTAAAACTTTATTCATGTGCTGTATTATTTTCCTTGAAACTTTATTGAAGCGTTCAATAAAACAAAACAATAACACTGCAGCTTGGCTGCTAACAATAAAACCTGGCTTATATACTGGACTGGGTCCTTACACAACAAAAACAAAACAAAAAAATCGATTCCTTGCAACTTATGAGATGATTCTGGTTTGGGTTTCCTTGCTGGTGCCTCGAAGAATCAATTATCGTTCCTTGGAGCTAGCTGATAGATTGGAGCATCTGCGAGGACATCGACGATCCACTCTATTTTTGCTTGCTGTCCCTCAAGTTTCATGTTCACCTCATTCACCGTTTGCTGAACCTTGCTTCGAGCCTACAATGCTTTCTTTACTCTAGGACAGCTTTTATGTTGGCTTACTTGTTGTTCCTGTTGCTGGACTACCTCGCTGTAGATCTTCAACTCGGTTAATGTTTTGACAATGAATGCTTTGATCCTTTCTTCCTTGCAGTACTCGAACTGTTCACCTTGTAACTGCTGGATCAATTTTGCTTCTCGTAGCTCTGCCTATAACAATTCTTTGGATGAAGAACTAAATGTATGTCTAACCTCATCTTTTTCCTTACTCACTTCGGCGTGACTTTTCTTGCAATCCTCCAAACATTCCTGGCAATGCGACAGTTCCTCGATTGCTGACTTCCTTGCAACTTCTGTCCTTGCATGCGCTTCTCGTTCCTCGTATATCAATTCCTTTCTTTCTTCTGATAGCTCGTTCATCAAATAATTATGGAAGTCCTTGTCTCTTGTTAGTTGGTGCTCTAACCTTGTGACATCAGCTTGCGCTTCCTTGGCTAACTGCAATTAACTTTATGCCTCAAGTCGTCGGTGAAAATTTGGGCAGAGTTTCACCCTGTTTTTTTTTTTACATTTATTCGGCTTTTTTTTCACTCAAAAAAGGACTCACATTCTTCCATTTTCTGATCCTTGCCTTTCTTTTCTCCTTTCTTTGTTCCTTGCGGAGTCTTTTTTCGCTGGTGGGTTGTTTATTTCCCATATCTTCCTTGAAAACGTTGTGTTGAAACTTCTCTGATCGATTTAGCTGCAAAATCGACAATTTACGACTCTTTTTGGGACAAATATACGGTATAAACGACGGAATGGAACGATAATACGCTAAACAGTCACTGAAATCACAAGAAAGCTGCTCTAAAGCGCGGGAAAATCGATATTTCTACTTGGGCCTAAAATTTAACTCGAAAAATGCACTTTTCTCGGAAAATAACGGTCGCTGGGCAAAAAACTTCTTGTCTATGGCTGGAAACGACGCTAAACTAATTTTTTCGGCAAAAAACTAGTCATTTTTCTCAATATTACGTAAAAAACGGCTTGAAAATCGAAAAAATTGCTAAACGCAATTTGAATTTCTCTATGCGTGTGCAAACACTTGTCTGCGTATGCGTTGCATCTGACGTGCACTCGGCTACCGTAGCCGCTTATTTCAAATAAATTTAAACTTTTTTCTGCTTGAAAAGCTAGAAAATAATAAAATCCTTGCAAAAAACGAATCAACAATGAACACACAACATACACACAGGTTTTGCTGACCTCGAAACGCTTTTTCAGGCCTCAAAACGGTTCAAAACGGCATAAAACAGCCATTTATCTACTTTGGCCTAAAATATCGCTTTAAAATCCGTTTCTCATCGGATTTTCACAATTTCTCACTGGAAAACTTTTCTAAATTGCACTAAAAGACTGAAGCTGAACTTTTAAGACGACAACCCGTCTATTTCACATAGAAACACACATTTTAAGGCAAAAACTAGAAAACAATTATGATGCAATTTCGACGTGGCACTTGACGACGCCGCCCGTGTACGCATACACGCGCACGTTTTTTTGCACACTTTGCATTTAATCTTTCGTCTATTTAGGCTACTGTACATCAAATTTCGAATATTTTTAGACTTTTTCTTGCCTAAAAACCCAAAAATTCGAACAATCTCTGCACGAACGACTTTCGCACGAAACATAATAACACTGCACTATAACCTGAAGCTCTAATAATTGTCTTTTGGCACTCTGGCCTCACTTTTTCACTTCTTTTTCAGGTTTTTCTCTAACCTTGACTTCTTTCAATGCCTGGCGGGCATTTCTGCATCATCACAATGGCTTAAAAAAACTTCTTTCACTCAAAACTTGGTCTACTAAACTCGGGCGTTCCTCTCGCCTCGATTTTTCGACTTAAAATCAACTTTCACTTGAAAATCGATAAAATCTCTCTTGAAACTTGGTCTCTTGACTAAGTTTTTTCTCTCTGGTGGATCTCTTGATCTCTTTATCGGGGGAAGGGGGGACAGGGACGTCTCTGATAGTCTGGGGGATTTGGTAACAGGGAAGGGGGGTCAGTGGGAACTCGTAAACTTACTTGCTCTGCCTGTTGGCCTCTCCAGGTCCGTATACACATTCAATTTAGAATTTAGAATTTTAGTCAGATGCACCATGTCGTGAATCGGTGTTATATGAGCGGAATATATACGGAAGTGTGGTAGAATGCTTTATACTATGTGTATCGTACCTTTATGGAGAGAGCATAACAGTACACAGGCTATATAACAATGAGTTTATTACTCTAAGACAGTTACATTTATATCCTCCTTCGTTGATCCATTGGGTGTGATGATGTTGGCGGTGATCCTACTGCGGTCCGGTGTGCATGGTGTGTAGAATAATGATGGACGACACACACTGCAAGTGTGTGGAATGATGACGTGGCATAATCTGAATGACACGTGGATATCTAATATCTCACGTGAATATATTTCTCTTCTTTTATGATGACTCTCTATTATAATATATCTTTATACTCGTGACTTATACTCAAGTCACGACATACAGACCAAATGAGGTATGTATCATTCGATCATTTTTTTTTCGTTAGATAAGTTGCATTTTTAAAACCGCAAAAATTGTGCATATTGTCGTAGGGCAGTGATGTCTGTAATTTAAGTCAATTTTCTAAAGCCTATATGTGATGAAGATCAAATTCTGCAAATTTCCGTCAGTTATAATGCATTTTTGAAACCGCAAAAACTTCTTCATTTATTAGTGATAATAAATGTTCTATCAAGTTAGGAGCAAAAAAACAATATTTTCTTGTGAGTTCGAAACATTTAGTGAAAAATTTGCGTGTTATCATCGAAATCATAGCTTCTTGAAACCGTAAAGTGTGCAAATTTTCGTAGTACCACTATGTAACTCTTATAAGCGAAAATAAACACTGGACAATTAACTGAAATCTCCCAACTTCTGTCAATTATTCTAACATTTTGAAACAGGAAAAACTGTGCGTTTTGTCGTCAGATGTGATGCATGCGTACTGTAGGTAGAAAAAAGTGCATTTTAAAATCAAAATAGTTCAACAACTATCGTTATGCGTAAAATATCAGCGTTATAATCGTTTCACCGTTAACTGACAATGTATCATCTCATCTGCTTTGTCGCCAAATAATGTGCATTTTTGAAACCGCAAAAAAATGTGCATATTGTCGTAGGATATGTTGCTGATAGTATGCATCAATTTCGATGCTGAAATTAAATACTGTACATTTTCCGGCAGTTATGTGATAATTTTGAAACAGACAAAATGGCTGCATTTTGTCGTCAGATATGATGTGTTCTGATATTTGTAATTCGATCAAAAATTTTTTTTCGATAGATGCCTGGAATCAATTTTATAGCTAAATATATCGTACACATCTTACTAATCGAGATTTTGCAATGCTTTATCATTTGTGTCGTGGTTTTGAAACAGTAAAAAAAATGAAAATCATACAAGAAAAAAATATGTTTTTTTTTCTGCATTCTGTCGTCAAATGTAGTGCATTTTGGAATTGACCTTCCAGTTCTTGCTAGATTATTTTTTGCATATTGTCCTACAACAACTAGAATTTTCGAAATCGTGAAAACACGGCGTATATTGTCGTGGAATCAAGGCGAGCAATAAATCTTACGACTGTCACTATAATTGACGACAACTTGCAGACTTTCAGCATTATTTGAAAGTGAAAAAATTCTGCATTTTTGCTGCAATTTTCTGACAGAACAACTTGTGCACGTTTCGTGTTTGCAACATTTTCTGCATTTCGTCGTAAATTATGTTGCATTTTTGAAACAGCAAAAAATGTGCAGTTTGTCGTAGGATATAGTGCATTGTTCCAACAAGACCGATTTGATATACCGATACAAATTCGATCATGTAAATCGAGCTCAACATTTTTACCTGTTATTTTCATGAATGCTCAAAAAAGGAAAATTCTGCATATTGTCGTCAATTCTGATGCATTTATAAATACGAATTTTTTCGGTATTATTTTCCAATACAAGGAGAACCCGTCTGGTCCACCAAATGATCAGCTCATCTCATTTGTCGTCAAATATGTTGTATTTCGGAAACATCAAAAGTGTGCATCTATTTTTGTATTGAGAAATGGGTCCATTCGTTATTAATATCAATCAGTTTTTTGAGATTTTTACATTGAACGTATGAAACAGAAATGGTTTCTGCATTTCGTCGTCAGGTATGGTGTTTTGATATCTGACGACCAAAAGTCGTTTTGATTCTCATGAGACAAGTATAATTCTGCTTCTTGAAACCTCAAAAAGTCTGCAAATTGTCGTAGGATAGTGTGCATCCTACAAGAAACATTCTAGCTTGAATTAAAGTCGAATTGTTTCAAACAATTATTTCATAGTTCAGAAGCGGTAAATACTTATGAATTTTTCGAGTCATTTGTTATTCTGATATTTCATTCATCGATTTCTGCATTTTTTCGTAAAATAAAATGTACTCCAGAAACAGTGAAAAAATGTTTTCCTATAAAAATGATGGAATATCAAGGAACACTAGCACTGAATTCTAGGAAACTTCCTATCATAGCTTTTCAAAACAGTGGAAAATATCTGCAATTTCTCGTAAAATAAGATGCATTCTAAGTCAAAAAATTTGATGCGATTTACTATCAATTAGTGCACTTTCGCGTCAATTATTTTGCATTTTTGAAACAGTGAAAATGTGAGCTCCGCATTCAATCATAAATCAACAACAATCAACACTGTATCGTTAGAATGATTTTCTGAAACTGCAAAAAAGTCTGCAAGTTATCGTCTGATATATTTCATATCAGTTATTTTTTTGGGGGACAGAATCTAGTCGGACAATCGGTGATGCAAAATTTCAAGCACGTTTCATATATTGTTGAAACAGAAAAAAAAGTTTATCATTTTGTCGTATAATCGAATTTCTGCAATTTTCCGACAGATTTGATGTAGTTTTGAAACAGAGAGAAATGCCTTACTTTGTCGTTAAATGTATCATATTATTTCACCACCAAATTCTCATAACATTGTGACGCATTCTTGAAACATCGAAAAACCACAGATCATCAAAAAACAGTGATTCATCGACAAGTTATTCTACTGTAACTGCAATAAATCTTCAAGTTATCGTTTGACATATCAAATCAGAGAACTTACTAAGAAAAACGACTTAGATCAATCGGCATTTCCAAATTCTGAGTATTTTTGAGAGATTGTTGAAACAGTAGACTCTGCAGTTCGTCGTCAATTATGGTGTGATGTTGACTAATTTGGCAAAAAAAATGTTGCTTAGATTGATGTTGCGACGATCAAGTAGTTCATATTTCCGTCAAATATGTTACATTTTTGAAACAGAAAATTTCCACAAAATTTCTGCAATTTCCCGTCTAATAGCACGCATTGAATGGCTTGAGTTTATCACTGTCTGCATATTGTCGTAGGCTATGATGTATATTCAAAACAGTGAAATTCTGAGTTGTTTCCCCCTTCACGAACAAGCAGTTTGTTTTTGCGGCAGATATCAAAATTTGTCGAAACAGAAAAAAAATCTGTACATTTTCATAATGTAATATTTTTCTACATTTGAACATTATGCATGAAAACATGTTGTCATTTGTCGTTGTCGGCATTTTCATACGAAACAAATTATGCCGCTTTAATAAACTTATCTAGTAGTCATGAAACAGCAAAATCGGTCTGCAAATTGTCGTAGTATACGAGGCTTCATTCAAACCAAATGATTTTAGTCAATCCAGAATAAATGCTACTATTATCAAAAAAAAAATTTCGATTATGTTGCATTTTTGGAACCGTGACAATGAATTCCAATGTGGTTCAGTGTTGTCAGATATCTGCATAATATCGTCCGTTATGATGTATTTTCGAAACAGATCATGTTTTTGTATTTTTCAAGCTGCCCCACTCCATTTATCAAAACTCCGTACTTTTTCGTCAAATATATTGCATTTTAGAAACCGCAAAAAGTTTGCATTTTCTAATATGATATGGTGCATATATTATTGAAAAAACTCCAATTCCAAGCAGTTTCTGCATTTTTTCGTGAGATATGATGCATTCTAGGAACCGCAAAAAAGTGCATTATATCGTCAAATCTGATGCATCTTTGATCACACTTTTCTGTGCGCTTTCTCGTGAAATTTGTTGCATTCAAAAGTAGATGAATGGATCCTAATAAAATCTGAAAATTTTTGTAATATATGATGTACCCTTGAAACCGCAAAAAATCTGTATTCCCTATCAAACCTAATCCCTTCCTTCTTCCAGACACCCCCAACCGAATCCGACTTGCTCCGCGAGCTCGACGGCCCCTGGTCCAAAGCCGGCAATCTCCCCGCCATCGAGAAAGACCTTCAACGCGCCAAAAATGCAGTGGCACTTGCTCGCTCCGCTCAAATGTCAGCTGAAACCGTCGAAAAAGCTGAAACCCGCAACGCCGAGATGGAGGAAAAACAACGAGTAACTCAAGCAGCTACCAAGCGGCTCCTCGATGCTCAAAAGACGTTGGACGAGTTGACTCAAGTGCTCACAATCCCTGTCGAGATTACTGTAGTTGAGGAAGCAATTGCCAAGTTAGAATCGAGGGTCTCGCAACGAAAAGAGGCGGAACGGACGGCTGAGAAGATGTTGAGTTTGGATGATGATGTGGATGAGGAAATGACGAGGAAGGTTAGGGATGATATCGAGAAATTGAATGGTAGATGGAAAGTGATGGAGTTGGAGTTGGAGAATCGATTGATGAAGGCGAAAGCGGAGAGGGAGGCGTTTATACAGAGTAAGTGGGCATTTTGTCGTGTGTTGATTGTCTGTGAGTTGTCGTGAGACATGGTGCATTATAGTACTTCATGATATTGTGCAAAATGTCGTAATAGAGTGTGCATCATTAACTACAAAAAGTGTGTATTTTGTCGTCAGATTTGGCGCCTTTGGCAATTTTGAAAGTCTGCATTTTGTCATGAAAATTGGTGTTTTACACTACAAAGAGAATTTGTGCATTTTGCCGTCAGATCTGATGCATTGAGTTAAGCTTAGGGTCCGTGAAATGTCGTGAGATTCAGAGCATTGACAGTACTGTAACTTTTCGTCATTTAAGTGTGCATTTTGTCGTAAAATTTAGTGCATCGAACTACTGTAAGTTTTCGTTAAAGGGGTGGTTTTGAAAATCTGCATTTTGTCGTAAGATATGATGCATCACAAAGTGTCTCAAATATGTGCACTTTGTCGTCGAATTCGATGCAAATTTTCGTCTGCATTTTGCCGTAGAATATGGTGTGTTACAGTACAGTTGAAACTGTGCAAATTTCCGTATGATATACCACATCAAGTCTGTGCAATTTGTCGTGGAATCTGGTGCATTTGATTGTTGAAAAGTGTGCATTTTTTCGTCAGTTATGATGCATAAAACCATCTCCATCAATGCAGAAACATCTGTGCATATTGTCGTAGAATATGGTGTATTTTTGAAACTGAAAATTTTTTCTGAAAAAGTGTGCAATGTTGCGTCGACCTACAGTACTCTCATATACTGTCGTGTGCTTAGGCGCATTGTCCGCAATATGTCGTAAGATCTGTTGCATCCTCAAAAATCAGTGATTCTACAGTACCCCTATCTATACTGCCGTCACTTCTAGTGTATTGTCCGTAACACTTTTTTCCAGTCCGCAATATGTCGTAATATCTGTTGTATCACCTCTACCTCCCCCAAATCCGCCGTCGTCATTTGAAGTGCCCACCTCGGCGAGAGAGGGTGTGATTTGAGGAGGGTGCGCGAGACAGAGATATGTCAATATTTATTGCACATTGGGTGATTCAACAAATCACCCGTTTTCTCATCCCCTACCCCCGCCCTTTGTGCCCTGTTTTTTTTTCCTTTTTGCGATTTTGTTTTGATGGTGTTTTGTCGGTACGCAAATTGTCGTGAGATCTGGTGTATTCGAAGAGTAGAAAACTTCCACTTTTGCGCCAGATACGTGGTCTCAAAAAATAATTTCATTCGAGCTGCCGATCAACTTTCTGCATGATGTCGTATAATATGATGCATTTTTGGAACAGCAAAAATTTCTGTTTTGATGAAACTGTGCATATTGTCGTCAAATATAGTGTATTTCATGATACTTTTTATTTCAAACTTTTGTATCCTTATTAAAACAACATCAATTCCTCAATTATGTCCTAAGATATCAAAAAGTTTCGAAACAGAAGAAAAATCTGTATTTTGTCGTGAAATACGGTGTATTTCACCAACAAAGTACTGATTTCGAAAAGTGTACTTGTTATTATAAGTGCCAAACCAACGGCTAGGGATAGAGCAAGTGCGCTCCAGGGTCCCGATACGATTTTGCAGTTCGGCTACTGTATTTACGTTCAAAAATAATTTAAAACGCGTCGAGACCCAAGGGCGCACTTGCTTTATTCCAAGCCGCTAGTTTGGCACATATAATACGAAAGTATCAACTGTCTGCATATTGTCGTGAGATATGATGTATTAGTGAAACCGAAAAAAATCTGTATTTTGTCGTCAAATGTTGTACTGTTTTTTTGTCATTCTCGGTAACATTTTGATACGCAATTTGTCGTCAAGTACTGTGTATTTCACGAAAAATTCAAATTTTGATGATGAAACGTTGAAAAGCGCACTATTTTCGTAAATAATGGATTTGTTTGACCTCGATGTCGATCAGTTGTCGATCATGATGTATTATTGAAACAGCAAAAAAGTTTTTTGTTCTAACTGTGCCCATATTCGTCATTTATGATGCATTTCCAACCAAATGTCGTCAAATATTGTGTTTTGCATGATAATTTTTTCTTTCAAAGTGCGCCATCCTTTTTGGAACTGTAATCTTCATTGTGTCCTGAAATATCAAAAATGTCTGAAACTGAAAAAATCTGTACTTTGCCGTGAAATACAGTGTATTTTACTACAAGTGCTAGTTTTTGAGAAAAATCGGACAGATATTGATATTATCGACTATCTGCATATTTTAAGATATGCACCATTCTTGAAGCAGCAAAAATCTGAATTTTGTCGTCATTCGATTATGAATCACATTTATCTTCATGTTGTGAAATCTACTGATTTTTATAAACAGCAAAATTTTCATAAAATCATCAAGTATAGTGAAATACATCATAACTGACGGAAAAATGCAGAAAAGTATGTATTTTGCTATGAAATTGATATCAACTGCTCATTTGCACTTCTGAAACCGCAAAAATTTGCAACTATCGTCAAGATTGCTGTATTACATCACAAATAACGACAAAATGCAGTAAAAACATTTTAAAGTAGTTTTCGACATATCTCTACCAATTCAAGACAAGATCAATTCCCACACTTAATTTCAAAATATTAAAAATTTTGGAAACCGAGAAATTTTTCAAAGTGCATTTTGTCGTAAGATCCAGTTTCTGAAATCGCACCAAAATGAGCATTCTATCGTCAAATATAGTGTATTACATCATAACTGACGACAAAATGCAGAAAAAGAGCATATTTGACAGATCTGAATCAATTCAAGACAAATCGCTTTCTAGACTTTTTTTCAATATATGATAAATTTTCGAAACCGAGAATATTTTTTTTGTGTATTTTGTCGTAAGATGTGGTGTATTTTGCTACGCAAAGTGTCGAAAGATTCAGTGTGTTACAGTATATCCAAAAAAGTGCAGATTTCTACAGAAAAACATGTTGATAATCCTGAAATCTGGGGATACACTATATATGACGCAATAATGCACACTTTCTGATTTTGAAAATTTGTAGAGTCTACCAGTTTCCTGCAAATTGTCGTAAGATATGTTGCATTCCTGAAACCGCAAAGTATCTGCATTTTGTCGTCAAATATGGTGTATTACTGTCCACTACAGCGAGTTAATCAATTATGTGCATATTGTCGTAGGATATGTTGCATTCTAGAAACTGACATTTTTGCATTTTATCGTCGAATGTGTTGTCTTTTTTCAAATCTGTGCATTTTGTCGTCACTTATAGTGTATTGCATGATATTCCATAATTTGAAAACAAAATACTGATGTATTTACTACTTTCTGCTTATTGTCGTAGAATATGTTGTATTCCTGAAACCGTGCATATTGTCGTCAAATCTGATGTTATTACAGAAAGACTACGCGAAGGCGAAGAAGCACTCAACGAGATCAAAGAAGCAATTGAACAGAAAAGAGAGTCATTGGATGCGGAAGGAGCTGCCGAGCATCTAGATGTGAGTCGGGAGTGGGCATATTTTAGGGGATATTTTTGGGAACTTTGTGATGTTTCAAAAAAGTTTCATCTAGAAAAATGTGATGCCAGAAAATGATAAGTCATTGAAACATATGGGTATTAGCAAAATAAGAAGTTTCCAAAAGTGTGCATGTTTGCGTCAAGTGTACTACTGATATGGATTGTTTCCGAAAAAATGTAGTGAGTGAAATTTGAAAACTGAAACTGTGAATCTTCAAACAACCCAGTGTCTGCGTCTCTCTTTTCACACACTATCTCTAACTTTTTTTTAAATCAAAAATATAGTCCCCGATGAACAAAACCCGATCAAACTTTAGTTGAGTCGTTCCAATTTAACACTATGATTGAAACATCAAAAAAAGTAAGTGTGCCTATTGTCGTCAGATATAATCTCTCTTTTTCCGTCTCTCTTTTCACACTACCTCTATCGTTTTTTCAAATCGAGCATAGTTCGGCCAAGAAACTACTAATTTTTAGTAGATAGGTTCCAATACTACAGTTATTTCTCAAACAGAAAAATATGTGCAAACTGTCGTAAGATATAGTGCATTATCACATGGTGAGTTACCATAAGTGTGTTGAGAAAATGATTCTGTTTCAAAATGAAGGGATTATGTAAACTGTGACACAGGAAAATGGCAGGTAAAGTGCAATCGATATTACAAATATACTGGTCTAGAGAAAAGTTTATGAGCTAAATTGAGAATCTGTAACTGTAACTTTTGAAATATCCACTGTCTGCGTCTCTCTTTTCACACTACCTCTAGCTTTTTTTCAAATCGAAAATAGTTCGGCCAAGAGATTACTAACTTTTAGTAGATAGGTTCCAATACAACAGTTATTTTTGAAACAGCAAAAAAATTTGTGCAATTTGTCATTATCGCATGATGAGTTACCATAAGTGTTTCGAGAAATTAGTTCTGTTTCAAAATATAGTGATTATTTGAGGTGTGTTACAGCTAATTGCTCATTGTGGGAAAAAATGTATATCTAAAAAATAAGAAGTTTCAAAAAATGCGCATTTTTGCGTAAAGAATAGTGCATAGCAGCATTCCCGTGTTGGTTTTTTGTAGAGAAAGATTATGAGCGAAACTGAGCATCGGAAACTGTAATTTTTTTGTTAGAAACAGAAAAATATGTGCAAACTGTCGTAAGATATAGTGCATTATCACATGATGAGTGTTTTGAGAAAATAGTTATGTTTCAAAATATAGTGATTATGTAAGCTGTGACACAAGAAAATGGTTACTCGTTGGAATGTCGTATCCTTGAAAGTTCAGAAATTTTAAAAAAGTGTGCATATTTGAGTCAGGTATGGTGTACATAAAGCATCACGTGTCTAGTGTTTATCAAAAAAAATGATGGGCAATTTTGAAAACTTGAGACTGTAAATATTCACTGTCTGCATCTCTCTTTTCACACACACTATCTCTAACTTTTTTTTCAAATCAAAAATAAATTTCTCTATGGACAAAGCTTTGATCAAATTTTAGTTGTGACGTTCCAATAAAACACTAAATTTGAAACAGCAAAAATTTTGTGCATATTGTCGTCAGATTTGGTGCATCATCAGATAATGAGTTACCACAAGTTTTTTGAGAAAAAAGTTCTGTCTCAAAATATAGTGATTTTTGATGTAAGTTGTATGTAGCTGATAGTTGATGGTTATGATCCCTTTTTTTGCACTTTTTCCTGAAACTGAAAAGTCAAAAAAAAATTTATTGGACCATGAAGTTGGTTCGCACTATTATTTTACTGAAATTTCCTGTTTCAAAACTTTAAAACAAGATACAAATAGAAAAAAGAAACTTATTCATTTGGAAGATATCGAATAAAGAGTGATTCGTGAAGTAGAACTTAACTATTGCTACCATAAAAAATTAATTTTTTTGAAGTATTGTGAAACTGAAAAATTTTCGCATGCAGTTTCAGTCATAGCTGATATATTATTAGCTTTTTTTGACTCTCTTGGTGGAAAAAATAAGCAGTTCTGTGATAGCTTGAAATTTTTCCGGCATGCTGAATGGTCACAACTGTTGCTCTAGAAAAAATAGAAGCTCAACAATTTTGAATGAAACTGTAAGAATCTGCGTATCTCACTTTTTTGAAACAAATATAGGGCTATATGGAGAACATGCGGGAATCACTACAAAATCAAATTATATCTATCAGGTTTCAAGGAAAAATTATTTCTAAAACAGACAAAAATTTGTGCATATTTTCGACAGATGCTCGCAGAGCAAAATTGATGATAGTGAATAGTTTCAACTTACCTGAAACATCGATTTGGCACAAAATTTGTTGTCGAAACTGTAAAAATTTCCCTAAGAAAGCATTATTATTACATTCAAATATATAAAACTTTTGCAGTAAGTTATCGTTATAAAATATCAGGATCTAATAATTGTCTTTTCACTGAAACATCAAAAAATTTATTACAGTTTCATAAAAATAATAATATTATTTTGATGTTATGTTTCTTGATTTGTTTTAGTTACAGAATTCAAATTTGAAAAAAGTGTGCATATTGTCGTCAAATGTGATGCATTCACTAAGATTGTTAAAAATAGAGTGACCAGGGCTAGTGATAAGATACAAATTCTCGGTGAAACTGTATACCCACTTTTTTGATCAAGATATTTACTAGGTATGACAGTTTAGTCAATTTTTTTGTTGGTCCCATCAGCTACCAGAGGAAAACTAGTTCAACTCAGTGGAAATTAGCATTGACTGTTGCCTGAAACTGTGAAAATTTACTGTTTCAATTTTACCATATCAGAAAAATTTGGAACTATAAAAGTGATAAATTCCAAAAATTTTTCCCATCATTTTTCATGCAGTTTATGGAAAACTTTTTTGGCTCAGGATTAATAGATATATTTTTTGTTGAAAAAATAAACCGGTTTATTGAAACATTAAAGTTTTGAAAAACTGCAATAATTTGCAGTTTCGAAATTTTCATGAAAAATTTTGAGAAACTTCGAGAAAGTGATCGACAATTGTCTTGAAAATTGAAAAATTTTCCGGAATTAACGTAATGCAAAAAATTCAGAAAATATGTTTTTCGTTGAAACTGCAAAAACCTCGATTTTTCGAATGTGTGCATATTGTCGTAGGATATGATGTATTTTCTGACCTTTAAAACATGAAGAATCCGTTACACCTATAGCAAAAAATACCGACTTGTTTAGTATTTGTGAATTCACTGAAACAGTCACCGTTTCAAAAAATTGATATAAATAGTGTTTCAAAGTTTTACACAATTTTCGATTTGTAGATATAAATAGCTAAAAATGTAATAAGTTTCTTTTTAGTTTTCACAGTCGAATAAAATCAATAGCATTCCAGCATAATTCTTAAAATATACATAAAACCCTTGAAACTGCAAAAAATTTGATGAACATTACTTTTTTCAGTTTCTGGGCTTTCAGAAACTAGCTTCTCTTCAAATATGATGAGTTATTCTACGGGATTTTTCAGAATCTTAATTTTTGAATACAAGTTTGAGCTAGTCAATCAACAAAAATCACTTTTGTAAAATAGTTCTAACAAATATAAATTCTGAGGAACTGTAAAAATTTTGATTTTTGGAAACTGTGCATATTGTCGTGAGATAGATTGCATTTTGTGACTTCTAGACCAGGGAATCGGAAAATCGTAGGTTAATCGAAGAATGATGCATTATTTTTGCAGTTATCAATTGACTGAAACTGTATAAAAACAGTTTCAATAAATTGCTGAAATTTGGTAATTTCTTATTTCTTGTGAAAAGTTTTGAATTTCTGCATCGTCAAATATCGTGCAACACTTTTTGTATTGAGAACGTATCTATCGTTTGGAAGCAACTTGAGCGTCAAATTAGAGCTGTAATACTTCGCGAAAATAATTTGAACTTTTGAAATTTCTGAGAAACTGTAAAAAAATTGTCAGATTTTGTTGTCTATTGCTATGTATTCTGGGGCTTAGCGGCTCATGCGGTAGTGGATTGCAGAACTATCATCAAAATTTTATTGTCATTTGCCTGAAACAGTAAAAATTCACAGTTTCAAAAATTGTTGAAAACACTCTTCAAATGATTTGAACAGTTTTCCTTTCGTAGAAACCTTCAGAAAAATGTGCATATTGCCGTCAAATATGATGTATTTCGGCTCCTTGTTTCAAAAAGCAATTGTACTGCTGAGTGTATTATTTGAACAATGTAGTTTTCTCAAGATAGCAGAAATTTGAAACAGGGAAAACTTTTCAAAGCTTAAAACGAACAGAGCGAATCTAGCTAACATCTAAATTTTTCACTTGTTCATAATAATTTTCAGCTGCAACCGAAACTTTTTTCAGTTTCAAAATTTTGCTTTAACAAATTGTGACTCGCAAAAAATTGGTATATGTTTTGAACTATGGAATATTTATACATTTTCTTTGAAATTCTGAAGCTCTGCATATTGTCGCCGAATCAGATGCATTCTCGACATAATTTTTGTTTCAAGTATTTGATTAGTAATGAGTAAAATGACTTTTTTTCGCGTTTCCTGTTTCAAAAAACAGGCATCACTCAGAAATGTTATGAACTATCTCTTCTGTAAGTAGAACTTTTATAAACATAAATAGTTTGAAACAATCTCAGAAACGAATATTGTAATGTTTTGCACAAGGGTTTCATAAAATATCTGAAACAGAAAATTATTTTTTACAGTTTCAGACAAGATATATTTTGGAATTTTTTGCACAACCGATAATGATATCGAGCTCTGTAAGCATAGAAATTGTTATAGTTTTACGGTTACAGGAAGCTAATTTATATATAACAAAGTTTGTATTGCCAGTAATGCCAGAATAGCAAATTCTGAATTGACTTTTAAAAAAAGGAAAGTGTGCAACGGCACCCTGTTTGACGCATTTTTTGTCACAGCTTTTCAGATAAATGAATAGGGGGCCTTTGGAGTATTGTAATCTTCTGTTTTCCATAGATTTACAATTGTTCTGAAACTGATATTTTTTCACCAAATTTTTCAGCTCATTCAAGTTTTTCAGAAATGTTTTCATCAAACTGATACTTGTTTTTCACTGTATCAACTTTCACTAGTTAATTTTAAGCATCTTTCGTCAATAAGGCTAATCAGTAACAAATTCATGCAAAATTAGACACTTTGGTTCGTCGAAAATGTGATTGTTTCATTCAAGTGCTGCCAAATGCGCAATAAATAAGTATTTTATGAAGCAGTGAGCTGCAAAGTCTTAAAATCTGCAAAACTATTTAGTAATTGCAGTTTCTAGACAGATAATACGTCATTTAATACTGGCACTTGTACAAAAAAAGTTTCATGAAAGTTCTGAAACTGGAATTTGTTTTTTACTGTTTCAGTGGAGTTTTATCACTTTTGATCATTACCGGTCAATCGATAAATGAACATATCTTTATTTCCTATAGTCTCTAACATCATGAAAAATTGCTTGGCCAAACTGCTACGAATCAATGATTTGCAAAAATAATGATTTGAAGAACATTTTTTGAAACTGGAAAAGTTGTGAAACTCTCAAAATTATTGGCATTTTGTTTGCCTGGGAATGAAAGACTACTAACAAAATTTTCGAATAACTTCTTCATATCAATACCATGAAACTGTGCATATTTTCGACAGATATGGTATATTTTTCGTGTTGCAACACTCTCTCAAATCGTGAAACATTAAGCTCTGCCTAGTTTCAGGTATTGTCGCGCCAAGAATGAAATTGTTTCGATACAATTAAAAAAAAATTACGACACTTTTTGAATAATATTCGAAACTTGATGAATTTGTCTTTAAAACGTTTTGAGCCGATTGTTTTTGACATAAGCCTTTCAACCAAAGAATACTGGAACATTACCCACATTTCAAGCATAATACATTTTTCTATGATTTAAAACAGTTAAAAAGTATTTTCAAAGTGACGTTTTTTAAAGCTCTGTTTCAAAGATTCATAAAACAAACGGACCTGGAAATAACTAACAGTTTTTCCATTTTGATGGATCACTGAAACTGTGAATTTTGTCGTGAGATATGATTCATAACAAACTAGTAAAGCTATCATTGAAAATGTTCAGAACACTTATGTTTTCTCGGAAACTTGAAACATTAAAAAATTCTCTGTTTCGAAATTTTTGAATAAGAAGCTTAGATGTATTGCTAGTATTAATTTTGCGCATCTCGAAAGTCTAAAAAAATTATGAGAACTATTAAAGACGAGAATTGGTAATTACATATGAAAATTTTGAAACTGCCTTTTTTCAGTAATTGTTTTTTTGAAAATAGCTGGATCTGTGTGAGACTTTCCTGTCGCCTGAAAAAATCATCAGAAAAATTGACAAAAAAAATTATGGGAGTGTTTGAAACAGGAGCGCTCAATTTTTCTCGATCAAATGAAACAGCAACAAAAAATATCGGATGGCCATGTCTTGACTAGGAAATGTAGAATATTTTTGACTAAAACTTGAACACATTCCTTCAGAAGAATTGAAGAATGTTTTGCGACATAAAATTATATAAAATTTCTGAAACTGAATTTTTTTGTACAGTTTCAAATTTTCTATAAGTGTGATACTTTCTAAGTAGGTTTGCTAGACGAATAGTGGGTAGACAACTTTTGAAAATCAAAACTATGTGAAACCCTATTTTGCAGTTATAGTATTCGTACTTTAAAATTATCATATTTTGAAGCAAAATATGATTATTATTTTTTTTGGGAACAGTAACTCTTTTTAGTGTTTCAATACCAGAAGGTATATAACTTTTTCCATGAGTGATATTCTTGCTTTGCTGAATATTACTTTGAAAATGTAGATTCGTCAAAAACTTTTGCTCAAAATGACAGTGGCTAAAATCGTGATGCGACATTGAACGACGAATTGAAACAATTTCCACAACATATTTTCATCGAACTTGTGAAACGGAAAATTATACTGTTTCAGTCGATTGTTATCCATTTCGACTATTTCAGCGTTTACTAATTTTAACATGTCCGAATAATGTACCATATTTGACGACAAAATTCACATTTTTTTTCATACTTCCACTCTCAGAATAGTGCTCAATTGTCGTCAAATCTAGTGCATGGTGTGTGGTACACCATATAGGCCACGCCTCTTTCTCACACCTCGTTTTTGTTGTTTACCATATATATCTATCTTTATTTTGATCCACCATCTAGATTGCGGTGTATCGACTTTTCCATCATCCGTTTTTTCGTCACTTCGCCACTGAATTTGCGATGCATTTCACGCTTTGAAGACCGTAAAATACTCATTTTTTGAACAAGCATGTTATGGTAAAAATAGAAACGATTAATCGAGGATGAGCAAAACCATCACAATATTACATTAACTTAAAACAGAAAAAACATCCTATTTCAGTTTCAAAATGTGTATATCACATTACGAACAATGCTATTACCAATAATGTTCATCTAATTTCCCCACATTATAGAAAATCTGAAACAGTACATTTTAGCCTGAAAATATGCATATTTACAGTTTCAGAACTTGCTTTTTGAATAACATGTATGATTTCTATCAGTCGACAGAGATACATGTTTTCTAAAAATTTCCGCAATACATTGTCACTTTTGGTTTTTACATAGTTTCATAAAAATTCTGAAACTGAAAATTTTATTTTACAGTTTCAATCAGATGTGATACCTTTTGAATATTTTTTTTTCAATCAGTAATAACAATGCTCAAAAAAGCATCATATTTGACGACAATATGCACAGCTTTGTGTCCCCTCAGAACTGCACCATATTGTCGTCAAATCTAGTGCATAGTGTGTACACCATTTAGGCCACGCCCCCTTCTCCCCCCTTTTGTTGTTTACCATATACGTATCCTTATCTTCCTCTTCCATCTCGATTGGGTCATATCGATTTTTACGGCATCCGTTTTTTCGTCATTTTCACACTCTTGAGCTAGTTTTTTGCTGTTTCTTTTTGAAAATTCTCTGTTTTTGGGTAGCCTATTATATTTTCAGTTTCTAAAATTTTATGAAAAAGTGCACCAACTTTCATTAGTGATTACATTTTTCTAACGACTACAGACGAATCATTAATCAGAAATTCGCATGATATCAGTTCATCTGAATTTTCTGAAACTGTAATTTTGCTATTTTTCCAACTCTCTCGATTTTCAGCACCTGGAAAGCTCCCTGGACAACATATCCTCCCTATTCGGTGACTTGGGCTCATTACCAATGGATGATGGCTCCAGACACAAGTTGGAGCAACTCGCCGAGGCCAAACAACAAATATCAATAAAGGCAAATGAGACATTAGCCGCCTTGTCGAGGACTGTGTCGGAGTGCGAAGATTTCGAGAAACAGATTATGCAGTTTCAGGTAAGGGAGTACTGTAGGTGTACTGTAGAGCTCATTTGGAGAATTTTGAGCCACAGGTATACGGTAGACTTTTGCAGAACTGGAGCTCAAAAATCGGATTCCTCCTGCAGGCCAGAAAATCGTCAGACATCTCGGCGTTTGATATTCCACATGAGTATAGGGTAAGTTGTTTGGGGTACTGTAGCTGGGTACTGTAGGTATACTGAAAGTATACTGTACAAAAGTTTGAGCTCAATAGATGGAGTTCCAGCTGAGTTATGACTGTTTGAAGATAGTGATAAGGGTACTGTAGCAAGGGATACTGTAGTTAGGTATACTGTGATTGTAAACTGTCGAGGTATTGTAGCTGATTACTGTAGGTATACTGTGCAAAATTTGTAGCTCAACCGGATGAATTTTGGCATAGTTATGAATGTTTGAAGGTAGATAGGGATACTGTAGATAGGTATACTGTAGATGGGTATATTGTAGCTAGGTATACTGTATCTAGGCAAACTGTATCTAAGTATACTGTACCTAGGATTACTGTAAGTATACTGTACCTCACTTATAAAAATTCAGGATGAAATTGGAAATGAAGCTGAATTGATACCGGTAAGAGAATGACTATATATTTTTTGCATGTGTGCATTTTGTCGTGAGATATGATGCATCCTTTAAAGTGTGCATTTTTGCGTGATTTCTAGTGTATTGTGTGCAACTTTGGATAACTCGAATGATATTTGAAATGAAACTACCATAACCCTTGTCATACTGTACCTACAGTAATCCAACTATTTTTGTAGAAATTGACCAACGAATTCGACGAATGGACGGCAAAATTGACGGAAATGGGAAATTTGGCGCTGGAGAGAGAAGACGCGATTCGGATGAAGGAGCAGTTGAAACATGCGAATGTAAGTGTAAAGTACTGTAGTTAGGGATACTGTATCTAGGTATACTGTAGGTATACTTTAGGTAAACTGTAGGTGTACTGTAGGCTCACTGGAATTAGTTTCAGCAGAGTTATGGCTGTTTGAAGATATTATTTGGGGTACTGTAGTTTGGTATACTGTGGTTATTTGTTCTCTATCTAGATATACTGGAGCTATTTACAGTGTGGTTAGGTATACTGTACCTAGGTATACTGTAGGTATACTGTAGGCTCACTTTCGAAAATGCAGGAAGAAATTGGGGGCGGGGGGGGGGGGGGGTATGCACTTGATTTGACGATAAAATGCAGAGGGAAAAAATAAGGCTAAAGTCCGCGAATTGTCGTGAAATATGGTGTATTGAAGGAATGCACTAGAATTGACGAAAAGCTGCAGAATTTGTAGCTAGTATGTGACATTGAAAACAAGTTTTTCGATTCATAAGAATTTTTTGGAAATTTTTTGAAACAGTAAAACAATATATTTGACGACGAAATGTAGATTTTCATACTTTTTCTGCAAATTGTCGTCAGATGTGGTGTATGCATTGGATTTGACGGGAAAATGCGGATTTTGAGCTGCAAAGTCCGCAAATTGTCGTGAAATATGGTGTATTGGGGATATGCATTAGAATTGACAAGAAAGTGCAGAATTTTGTAGTTTTGAAAATTTGACTTAATACGAACAAGTTTTTCGATTCATAAATTTTTTTTGGAGAAATTTTGAAACAGTGAAACACTATATTTGAGGACAAAATGCAGATTTCATATTTTTTTCTGCAAATTGTCGTCAAATGTGATGTACAATCTTCATTAATGACTTGAGTGGTACGTTTGCTTTTTCACAAAATTTGGAGAAAATCTGAAACAGTAAAACACCATAGCTGGCGCAAAAAAGCAGATTTTGAAATTTTCGCAGTCCGCAAATTGTCGTGAAGTATGGTGTATTGTCAAAAGTGAATTTTCACTGACGCAAAAATACAGAATTCAGGATTCAACCAATTCAAGATTTAACCGTATTATTCTCGTCACTAGGATCCGCTTTTCATGAGAATTCTGAAACAGTAATGATACATCAATATTGGCGCAAAAATGCACAGTTTTGTGATAATGCGTGATACTAGACGAGAAAATGCATATTTTGGAACATTGAGCTCGCGAAATGCAGTCAGATGTCAATGATTAGTTTCTCTCGGAAAAAAAAAACCAAAACCTTCGACACAAGCAAGATCACTTTTCTCCGCATTTGAAAATGTTTCATAAAAGTTCTGAAACAGTAATAATACAGCATAATTGACGCAAATTTTCCCAAAAATTTTCCCAAATAACGATGCGTGATACTTGACGAAAAAAAATGTGTATCTTGAGTTAAGGTTTTTGAACTCAAACCTGCATTACTGTTTGTTCCCGAGTACCTAATATTTGAAAAAGCTATGAAACAGTGAAAAACGTCACGACGAAAACTTGCATACTTTCTATACTTGAAAGTCTGCAAGTTGTCGTAAAGTATTGTGTATTAATAAAATGGACCGTTTTCATGAAAACGCAAAACAAATTAAGATAAAATAACTAATCCGTTTTGGATACTAAAAACCAGCTTTCGAGAAATGGTTGAAACAGTAAAACACCATAATTGACGCAACAGTGCACATGTTTTCATGATAAGGCGTCATACTTGATGAGAAAATGCGTACTTTGAAAGTGAGCCATCAAGTCCGCAAAATGTCGTCAATTGTGGTTCATACCAAAAATCCGTCTCGCTGGAGGGAAAATTTCCCACTCTATAAAATATTACCCCAATTAAGACAGATGAACTATTTTTTGCTCCAAAATCGAACTTTTTGAAAAAGCTTCGAAACAGTAATAATACACCATATTTGACGCGAAAATACACATTTTTTCATTGTTAAAATTTTCGATATCACATTAAGCCAAAACTACAGCTCTTCGCTGGTATCCGGTTTTCAAAAAAGTTGTGAAACTGTAAAAATACATCATATTTTACGCGAAATTGCACACTTTCTAAACTAAATTTCTCTCATAAAATGAATTGAATCCGACGCGAAAATACGGACATTCGAACTTTTGGGGGAAAAATACAGTGTATATGAGGCGAAACTGCACAAAAATTTCCATTCGATATTTTTATTACATGTTCTTAAAGGTGTAGAAATATATAAACTGTAATACACCACACTTGACGCAATAATGAAGACATAACCGCCTCATACGTCGTCCAGAACATCAAAACTATATATCACAAAATAATCCAGAAGTTCTGAAACAGTAATACACCATATTTGACGCAAACTTTCTCACTTTTGATACTATCACTACAGTATCCTTCGCATATTGTAACTACAGTACTCTTTCCAGGATACCATGACAGATCTACGCAAGAAATTCGCAGAATTCAAACGACCAAAGGGATTCGAGGAAAAGTTGGAGAGACAATTGGCAAATATATCAAATATCGAAATGGGATTGGATGATACGACTGGAATAGATGGAAGTGAATGTGGTGGAGCATTGATTGAAGTGAGATCATTGTTGAGGACATTGGATGGGAACAAGGAGCAGTTGGATCAATTGACTGATATAAGGCAACAGTTGATTGTTGATAAGGTTAGTTGGGGGAGGGTTCTATGGCATAGATACAGTTTCTAGGTTCTACGCGTTTTGTAAGTTCTATGAGGTTCTATGGCATAGAACTAATAAAAAAGCGTAGAAGCAAAGATCTGGTATCTATGGTTCTATGAAGTATGTCAAGTTCTATGGCATAGATTCACAGTTCCAAGGTTCTATGAGTATTGTAAGATCTATGAGACTCTATGTCATAGAATTTATTGATATGAATTGTAATGTATAACTAGGATCTATGGTTCAAAAGTTTGTCAAAGTCTATGGAAGTTCTATGAACCTTTACGCCATAGAACTCGTTAAGCATAGAAGAGATCTTTGGTGCGTTGAAAATTTTTTGGCTGAAGCTGTATTTACCCTAGAGCTACATTTTCACCGACTTTTCAAAAAAAATTACTGTTTCAGACAACCATAAAATTCTGAAATTTCCCAGTTTTTTCAATAATTCTTTCGGACTGTGACCAACCGATGAAATGAAAAACTCAAAATTTTTTATGTACCATGTCTGAATCTGTAACCTTTCTGATTTATACTACGAGGAACATAGAACTAGAAAAGGATAGTCTGGAATTACTGAATGAAAAGTTCGAAAACTCTTTTACAAAATTTTTGAAACTGTAATTTTTAGTATGATTGCAAAAATGTTTTCCACAGTTTCACAGGAATTGAAAATTTCAAAAATGTTACAAACTTTTGATTAAAATGTCATTTGTGTTGGGCTAGAATGTCATAGATCTTCAAATCTATGTCATCTGAACTATCCAGAATCGGCATAGAACCTTGTAAGATTTGTTTCTGTTTCAAAAAGTCTGGAAGCTTCAGATCCAGCACATCATTTTGATAATTGCTCTATACGTGCTACGAAGTACATTTATCTATGCATATAACTTCATAGATCTTCAATTCTGTGGTTCTATGATGAAAAAACTGCACCGATTAACCGAAAATCAGTAGATGCAGTATCTGAAATTATTACTAAAATATCTGAAGCTGTGATTTCAACAGAATTTTGAAAATTTTTACGGTTTCACGAAAATTAAAAAAATCTGAAAGTTACAAAAGTATCGATCTGATATCGATTTAAAAGCCACTCCAAGATTCTTTTATCATTCAAAGTTTGAAATCTATGCATAGAATGCCATAGATCTACAGTTCTATGGCCTCAAATTAGTCAAATCTACCATATATCTTGAGGTATCTATGTCAGAGATGCATCAGAAACTCTGGATATCACAATTATCAGAATCTATGCATAGATCATCAGTTCTATGGTATAGAACTTTTACATCTGTAGCATGGACCATAGTTTCTGCGATTCTATGAGAATCAATGAAGTATCTATGCATAGATCCCAATAATATATCTTATTCCAGATCCTCGACGAAGACATGGCCAAAGACACTCTCCACAAGCTACAGTACGCCAAGATGAAGTCAAAAGAACTGTATGAGCGAGGTGGAACATGTATCGAACGACTCGAGGATTGTGTCGAAATGTACGCCCGCCTGATCGACGAGACCAAGGAAATCGAGTCATTTTTGGATCAATTGGAAGCGAAATTGGACAGTTTCGCACAAAGTGATGGTGAGAATGATGGTGGTGTGGTGCAGGAATTGATGATGGAATGGAATCGGAATGAGGCGACGATGAATGATGCGGCACATTTGGAAAGGATGTTGAAGTGAGTACTGTAGGTCGGGGTACTGTAGATTGAGGTACTGTAAGTTGGGATACTGTAGCTACAATTCTACAAGAAGTTTCAGATTGATTAGACTAGTCTGAGCTGAGTTATGACTGTTTGAAAAAAGCTGGGGATACTGTAGTAGTAGTAGGAGTACTGTACATAGGTACCCTTTTTAAATTGCTATATGAGAGTACTGTAGGTGAAAAGTACTGTAGAAAAGTTTGAGCTCATTTAGATCATTTTGAGCATAATTATGGCAGTTAGAAGATAGCTGGGCATACTGTAGTAGTGGTAGGGGTACTGTAGTTAGGTACTGTAGCGATACTTTGGATTATTGAAAGTTCTGTAGAGGTATACTGTAGATCACTAGTACTGTAGTGAAGTTTCAACAAAATTAGAACACTTTGAGCAGAGTTATGCCTGTTTGCAGGTATCTAAGGGGTACTGTAGTCAAGAGTACTGTAGCACTAGTCGTACTGTAGGTAGGAAATTTTCAAACGAGATTACTGTAGCAATATACTGTAGGTGTACGATGGAAACGTTTAGGATCCATCAGGCTATTTTGAAATGAGATAGGGTGATTTGAAGAAAGTTAAGGGTTACTGTAGGTACAGTATCCCAACAGTATCCCTATCCATTCCAATTCTAGCTGAACCTAATCCTATAATTTTTTTCAGAGAACGCGCCATCAAAGTGCCCGACACCATCCTCTCCAACAAGCGGCTCCGCGCCGACGCCCTGAAAAATAGGCTTAACTCCTGGTGCAGGACCATCCAGGAGATGGGTGACGATGACGAAGAAGCACTTTTGGAGATTGATGAGCTACATCAAAATCTGGAGAAAAACCTGGAAAAGTGCTCGAAATTGCCGGAAAATGAGATCGCCGAGAAGTTGAGGTTCCTGAGGGGTGATAGGGATAGGCTTAGCTCCAGAACCAGGAAGCTAGCTGCCAAGAATCCAAAATTGGCTGAGACATCATCAGGAGTGCTCCAAAAAGTCAACGCCAAGTGGGCGGAGCTTGAGCAAAAGGCGGAGAGCTCCGCGAGCTACAAAGAGCCACCGAAGCTGGAAAATGTGGAGCTGCTCGATGACAGCTTCCCCAAAAAAGTTGACCAGTTTGAGAAGTTGTTTGAAAGTATTGGAGAGCAATTGGAGTTTGACAAGTATACTGTAGGTACAGTAGGCGAGTACTACGGTAGGTGTGAGGAGTTGGATGAATATTTGGAGGAGTATCGAGCACCGATGGAAGAGTTGATTGGGGAGGGACGGAAAATTGCGGATATTGGGAATATGGAGTTGGATACACATGAGGCGATTGGGAAATTGGATGAACTGGCGGGGAAGCTGGAGGATGTGGAGGCGAGCCTGGTGAAGCATAGAGGAGAAGCTGAAGTGCTCATGGAGCTCGATGAGCATCTGGAGAAGGATATCAAGGAGTTTAACATGGTTTTGGACGTGTTTTCCGAGAGGAACCTAGCTGATGAGGTGATAATGCAAGCAACAAGGAAGGAGCTGGCAGAGAGGGATGGGCACTTGGCTCAGCTCTCCGCGAGAAGCTTGGCGATACAAATGAGGCTTCCTGGGGTCCAGACGAGGGACCTTCGCATGGAAAAGTTGTTGGCGAAGATTGAGAACCTGGAGAAGACGATGACAGGACCTAAACCTAAGGAAGACCCGAAACTGAAGAAGGAACTCGATATGGTACGAGAATTGCAGAAGGAGATGGAGTCAAGCCCCGAAAAATCGTCACTACTACTAGCCATGGAAGCATATGGTACTGGAACGGAGGATGACTCGGAAGTGGTCACACCACCGGCTCCGCCGAAAAAGTTGGAGGAGGATGTGACGTTTGCGTTGGAGGCGACACCGGCGGCCGAGTCGATTGAACGGACGGTGCGAGAGGTGCCGGTGGATGTTTATGAGGAGATGGTCAATATTTCAAGTGGTGGGGAGGAGAGTGTTGCTGTAAGTTTTTTTTTCAGTAAAAAATTCGAGTTAGAACGCTCAAAAACATCGATTTTCCACCAAGACAGGTTTAGTGCGATGGAGCGCGCTTGCAAGTTTGATATTTGACATTTTGGGAACGTGGTTTCGTAGATTAAATATAGAGCTTTAAAATGAAACAAAGAACGTGAAAAAATATTGATTTTTAGCAGAGTTATAACGATTTTGAGAAAAAGTGCGGTAGAGCGCGCTTACACACTTTAGTGAGATAGAGCGCGCTTACCGAGTAACATTCTGAAAATTCGAAAACGTAGTGATGTAGATCAAAAATAGAGCTTTAAAATAAAATTTAGAATGTTATAAATTATTGATTTACAGCAAACTTATAGCGATTTTGAAGTAGAGTGCGGTAGAGCGCAGTTACATGCTCAACTTCAAACAGCTATAACTTGGCTCAAAATTGAGATATTGAGCAAAATAGAGGGTGCAAAATGTAGCTCGATATTCCAGCTATCTACTGAAAAAAAGACTTGCTGAAAATCTTAACTCTGAAAAAAGTTACACCACTTTGAAATTTCAGAAGCCAGAAATCGAGTCAGAAATACCGAAGCTGTTCGAGGAACTCGACAAAATTGAGGATCAGAATACGAATTTCGAGGAGTTTCCGTTTGATTATTTGGATACTGCTGAGGAGGATATTAAGGTTGGTGCTTGGCTGAAAATATCTGAAATTTTTTTGTGTCTGAAAATTTTTTGGCTGAAAATTTTTTGTCTGAAAATTTTTTGACTGAAAATTTTTTGGTTGAAAATTTTTTGAGTCAAAATATTTTGATTGAAATTTTTTCTGTCTGAAAATATTTTGGCTAAAAATATTTTTGTCTGAAACTTTTTTTTGTCTGAAATTTTTTTGGCTGAAATTTTTTTATCGAAAACTTTTTTGGCTGAAATTTTTTTTGTCTGAAAAATTTTTGGCTGAAAATATATGGAATTTCCAGAAAACACTCGAAAAACTGGACAAATGTGAAGATATACTGGCAAGAAATGAGATGACTATCAATATAATGCAGAGTGAAAGTGCCCGAGAGAGGATTGAGGTTAGTTGTGTTTTTTTGGTCTTGGCTGGAAATCTGGGAATTTGACTGAAAATGGGCAAAAGAATGAGACAATAGCTGAAATTGGACAAAAAAAGTGAAAAATTAATAAGATAGCGACGATACAACAATTTCCCGGCACAAAAATGGTTTATAAGATTTTTCTGAAACTGATTTTTTTCCATAAGAAAAAATTTTCATTTGCGAATACAGGTACTATTTTTCAATTGATTCCATATTTTTTACAGTTTCAGTACTTTCCTAAAACTTTGAACAGTTAAAAACCTTAGTTTTAGTCTCGAGTTGTTCGAAAAAAGTAGTCCCCACATTCTCGAATAGGCTTGGACGCAATATTGCGTCACTGTGTTTGCATAATTGGTTACGATTATGTACTGAAAATATTTACAGTTTTACAAGCTAATAATATTTGTAGTAACAGTGGAAGTTTTGATATTACTCCATTGAGTATTGGTTTATTCACCACAATGCTTTTGGCTATGATGCACATCATTTTATCATTTTTCGTGAATTCCAAAATTGATGGGAGCGTTTTGATTTGAAATTCCCATTCTTCCAGGAAATCGTACTGATAATATATTTTTTAAATGACCATATCAAACATATTAGAAACTGGATTTGTTTTGTGAAAAAGTTACAGTTTCAAAGAATATTTGTCTGATCATTCTAAATTATTTGTTAGTTCTCGCAATTTTGGTCCATTGCTGTGAAATGAAAAAAAAATATTGTAGCCGTTTTTCGAAATCGAGGCTTTATCACTTTTTTTCGCTGTTTCAATCACTTCATAACTTCTAAAAGCGGTACGAAATTTTACTAGACCTTTGGGTTGCATTAGCTGAGAAAACTCCCACAAAAGTTTTCAATAATCTGCATTGAAGCGTCTCGGTGTTTGCACACTTTTTTTCTTTACCGTACCATGATACCAGCAGAATCTACACAAAAACCTTCAGAGATTGCGAAATAATTGCATTTTCAGAAGTTTCATATTTCTAGAAGCAGTACTTGTTTTTAATAAAACAATGATCCCAACATTGATTTTTTAGCGAAAAAAACTATTCTCAGAATAATACAGTTCAAGTATTGAAAACTATGTGCAGTTTCAGCATTATCATATTTTTCTGAAACAAGCAAAAAGTCAGTCCATATTTGAAATTGGTTGCTTTTGTTTCAAATTTGAATCTTTGCACACTGTTCCATTATTATTGTATTACCGTACCACTTTTGTGATCTACAAATCTCGAATATTTTTTTTGAAAAATATCACAGTTTTAAAATTTCATCAAAACTTGGGACAAAAACTTTCAATATTGTTGCTTCAATACATGCTACATATACCGAGAACTCCCCACAAAAAAAACATCTTTTTCCCGTATTTCCAATGGTATCACAAATTTCATATCAATAGGTCTGCATTATATCGTCATGGTGTATTCACACCTTGCAGTGTCTTACCGTACACTTTACTTTCAAAATTTTCCTGTTTCAAAATATTCACATTGTCTCGAAAAATCATAATCAAAGAGATTCTAGCCATGTGTTGGGTTCAAATTATCAACGTGGAAACAATTCGTTGACAAAATCTCAATATATTCAAATCAACAGGAAACCGAAAAAAAACTTTGTTTCAAAATTTAATCACTGCTTCAATCCTTTCTTTTATATTGGAAATTAGTTGACTAATTGATCATCCAATACTTAGTTTTGGAACATAGGAAAAATGATGCTATGAAATATGCATCATTTCGTCAGGGTGTTTACACAATCAGGACCGACCGACTGAAAATTTTTCGCAGTTTCAAAATTATCATATTTTTCTGAATCTGCAAAAAAAAAGTTAGTGTGATCATTAGAATTCACCTCATTTTTCTTTTTCATACAGTTTCAATAATTTCATATACTTTGATCAATAGGAATCAATCTGCTCCCATCCTACGTTGATGATTCGTCTAACAACATTCCATTTGATTTTCCATCAGTGTGCATTATTGCGTAGTTGTGTTTACACATACCGTACCATCTCGACGATCTATTTTTTCAAGATGACGGAAAGCAGCAATCGAATGGATGAAAATCGCAGTTTCAATATTTTAATCATTTTTTGAAACAGTGTAACTTCCTTCAGTGTTCCATTCGGTGTTAGAGACATGAAACTGAACGTCCAGCTGAAAAAAATTGCTCAAAAATGCTATGGAGAAGATTTGATATTGAGAATATGTCTACAGTTTCAATATTTTGATATTTTTTTGAAAAAGCGAAAAAGTTTAGTAGTGCATCGAGGAGAAGTTTTTCATTCGAAAACTTCAGTTTCAAAAAAAGTGATATTTTCGGTTGAACATCGATGTGGTTAGTTTCTTCGAAATCTTAGTATTAATCAGTGCATTTTTTCACTGCCATATAAAAATTAACAATTTGATTTTAACTGAAAATAATTGCAGTTTCAGAATATTCATACTTGTTTGAAACAGAATAATCTTCTTTAGTTAGTAAGTGCGAGATAGACTGCTAAAAACTGAACTTCTAGTCGAAAAATGACGGTTTTCAAACTATATGGCAAGCATATGACATAGAGAAATCGAAAAATATGTTCAGTTTCCATATTTTGATATTTTTGTGAAAAAGTATAAAATTTGGTATTAACTTTACTTACAGATTTTCTATATATCTGATAGAAATGACATGACACTAACTTTTTTCTGATCGTGATATTATTATCATCACAGTTTGAAACAGGAATTAAATTGTGAAATTTTCGGGCAGAATGTCATCAAATTTTGAGCCTTTGAAGTGACAAAACAATTAGGATGTGAAATTTTTAGAACTATCTGAAAATGCAATTATTTTCAGCATTTTTTTCATAACTATAACTGTTTCAGAATTCAAATTTATCAATTTTCTGTAGTTTTGACGTAGTTGGCATCATCCACATACTTGATTCGAGGCCAAACTTTCACTGTTTCGGAAAGATCTCATGTTTTGAAACTGTAAAAAAGTTCTGATGTTAACATTCGGTGAACTTCAAATCACGAAATAATCCTTCGAGCTGTTTCGGAAATTTCAGAACCTTTTCAATTTTTCGATGCGTGATAACACGGATTAATTGAAACGAATTTGCCTAAAACAAGAATTTCTGAAACAGCGAAAAATTGCAGATTCAAACTTTTCATGAAACCGGATCCCGAAAATTCCCAATTCAATACATGTGGTTTTTCATAAATTCCTCCGATTTGTCAAGAAAATAAGTGTTGCTGATAGCTAAAGTTTTCTAATTTCAAAGCACTCTTCAAAGTTTATCTAAAAATTTAACATTATTTAGAAACAGTGAAAATTTTTTTATTGGATTTTCAAAAAATAAAAACAGTTTCAAGTTTTAAAAAACTGAATTCGAAACAATGTTTTTCGATGTGATAAAAATTTTAATTTAAAAAACATTTATTCTCTCAAAAAAGTATTTTTTACTTCAGTCTTGGAACTACTGAAGTTTCTGACCTTTTCAGCTTTTCCACATATTCTGAAACAGTACTAAACTTGTTATAACCGCTCTTCAAACATGAACACATGCGAACAACTGAAATTGAATACAGTTTCAGTATTTTGATATTCCTCGAAACTGTGAATAATCGTTAGTTGGTTGCGAAAGTACTCATTCTTTGTTTTTTGATCATAACTATGACTGTGTATCAACGTTCCACGAAAAGTATATTTTCCAGTAGCTTTATATCGTTTTTTTCTAGTTGTAGTCATACCAAGTTTCACATTTTCAGAAAACTTCCCTATTTCGAAATTTCAATAAAGTTTTGATATGTCATTTGATATTTCCCGAAAAAATTACCCTTCGAACGGAACGGAAAATCTAAAAAACTATTGTCAGCTTCAAACTTTTTATGAAATAAAATTTGAAAGTATTTTATTTCAATACTGCTTTCGTCCACTTTGCATACACTCATATGTTTTTTCGAGAAAAAAAATTATATAAGTAAACATTACAATTTCTTGCTCAAATCACTCAATTTGAAACAAAAAATGCTGTTTCAAAATTGGTATATACTAGGAAAAAATTCAGCGAAATTACTGAAATTGTATACATTTTCAATATTTCCATATTTCCTGAGACAGTGATTTTATTTTAGTGAGTCTCCAATACTGACAGTTAGCACTTTTTTTCGGAAAAAAAAATAATTTCTGACTACATAGAGTTCTCACATGGTCTGAATATATTTAGAAATATATTTATTGTTTTGCTTTTCTATGGTACTAAAAATTATAACAGTTTCATAATAGTTGTATATTTTGAAACAGTGAATACTTTGCTGTTTTTTCTTTATTAGCTCCTTACTTGCTTTTTTTGAGCACTTTGTAGGAAAAGAGCACACATTGAGCTCCAAATCATCATTTTCTAGCATTGTCCGATAAATTTAGTGAAGATACAGTTGCAAATTTGAGATCACTAGCATTTCACAAAAATTATCAACAAAATTAACATTATTTTGAAACAGAGGAGCAAAACTAAAACCAATTTTCGGCGAAATCTGCTGTTTCAAATGAAAAACTTAGAAAATCTAAGGTTGTCTAAAACTATTCGACGTTCCAATGCTTGGAAAATTAATTGAAAACAACTTTTATGAACAGGAATTCTCCTCTTACTACATTTTTCCACTTATTAAATATTCTGGAACATTACTATTGTTGATAGTCGATATAAAACGTCCCCCAGCGCACTGAAATTGAATTTTCAGTTACAATAATTCCATTTTTAGTGAAACGGTTAGTTAATGGTTAGTAATCCTCCATTACTAACACTTACCACTTTTGTTCGGAAAAGAAAGGAAAATTGTGAAATGTGAAAAGTTTTTTTTTCTGAAAACTTTTTTGTCGCCCAGTTCGGATTACTGAATATTCATGAGATTTTCGGCACTTTTCATGATTTATGAAACAGGCAAACTGAGCACATTTCAAGCTCAAATATATCTTCTTCCAAATCGGTTTGAGAGGTTCAGTAAAAATAGTTACATTTTCAAGCATTTGATATTTTGTGAAACAGTCAAAAAAAAATTATTTAGTCTTCCAGATACAATAAATACTGTTTAAATCCAACGATTATTGTGAAAAAAACTGAACCATTGAACGAATATTAACTGAAAGTTATTACTATTCCATATTCCATATATTTTGAAAAAGTGTAAGTTTCGATAGTGGTTTGTTCTCCAGAGCTCCTTATCCAAAAACGAAAAAAAGACATTGATGAAATTGAAGTTTCACTATTTTCATATCTTTTGATACCGTAAATAATTGATAGTCTTATCGCATTAATCTGGGCATTTTTAAGAAAAAATTCGGTTTATTTTTGGAAAAAAAAATTACGAATTGAATGAATTAAATTTTTTTTCGGTTTCTGTTGTTCCAAATATTTTAAAACAGTGCTAGTATTGACAATTCACTGAGCCCCCTCTGCAAACAACCCACTGGATTTCATTGCGAATTTTAGTACCATCTAAAGCAGTATATAATTTTTATTCGTTTGGCAAATCTAATTTATTTTTGAAAACTGTCTCGAAATAGGAACTCGATCAGTTCAGTGAAAACAGTTACAGTTTCTAGATTTTTATGTTTTGTGAAACAGTCAAAAAAATTTTGCTAATCATCTTGATCTCTTGAGATCCAACCACCAATTATTGTGAAAAATAACAATTTCAAACATTTTACTTGTTCTCATAGATGTGAAAACAACTTGATCCTTGGATTATTTCTGCTTCAAAAAATGTTTTCTGAAAAAAATCTTAATTTCAGTAACTTTTGTGTATCATCTCAATTATCACACAGTTTCTTCACTTTTCTCTTTTTTCGTTATGACCCGTAAAATGAGCACTAACTGAAAATTATTACATTTTCAATTTTTCGATATATTCTGAAACAGTGATAGTGATGTGATAGTGGTCTGTTCTCCATCAGAGCTCCTTATCTTCAGACGATCCGAAGAAATTATTGAAAGTGAAAGCAGTTTCAATATTTTCATATCACTTGAAACAGTCAATAATTGTTAGTCTGTATCTTTCGGGGCCTTCACCTTGCGAAAAAATCTTCGAAAAAAAAGGGTGAACTGGAGTCCTCATGTGACTTGTTCGTGTTCAAACCACTCTGAATCACCACTAGAACGAAAACTGTTACATTTTCAACATAATTGAATATCCTGAAACAGTGAATACTTTTTTAGTTTTCTCGTTGTGCACTTTATCTGGGGTCCGACAATTGTGAGCACATGGCGCAATACTTCTCACTAATTTTTTAAACATCCAGCTACGATCACCAACTGAAAGAAGTTACAGTTTCTAAGCTTCAACAGTTTGTGAAACCGTTAGAAAAATCAGTCTTTCTTTTGCTTCCTCAGCTTTCCGGTTCAGCAAAATATCACCAATGATTGTCAGTAATGACAGTTTCACATATTTGCCATGTGTTTGAAACTGTAGAAATTATTGCTGCTTCAATTCATCAATTTCAAATCCTTGAAATATTACAGTTTTTTTCAGACAGACTCAAATATTCATTTTCAGCACTTTTTTCTACAATTTAAAATTTTGAGCTTTCTCGCAACTGTTCTCGAAGCGGGTCAATATTACAGTTTCTGTGTTTTTGAAAAGTTTGAAACAGAACAAAACAGGATGATAGGTCCTTGGATCACGTTTGTTTCAAAATAGTACGGATGATTTTCATATTTCTGTTTTGTTAAGAAGCTTCCTTCAACATGAACTGGATGAAATGAGCGATGAAATGGTCATTCTATTTTCGAAAAAATATTCGTCGACAAGTTAACCGTATACTGAAAATAATTACGGTTTTCACATTTCAATATTTTGTGAAACAGTAAAAAAAATTGTTAATTGGTAGTCCTCAGCCATGTTGTGAAATCAGGCCAAAATCCTGAAATCCCAATATTTTCCAACAGTTTATTGATCAGTTGATAAGGGATAATATATGGAAAATTACTGTTTCAAGTATTTTAGTTCTACCGGAAACTGGAAGGGTTTTCAATCTTCCGAACTTTTTTGGCTTTTTCTTCAAACAAACTGACATGGGAGGTCCAGGAGGTGGCCAGTTAGGAATTTGCTGAAAATTTTGTCAGGTGTTCGTGAAGGTCTGAAATGTTCCAGAAAAAATTTTCAGGCATCACTGGAGGGTTTGAAGCGAGTTATGGCCCAAAACATCGTCAAAAATAGGCCTAAAAACGTCAAAAAAAGGTAAAAATACGGTTTTTAGGCCTATTTTTGACTATGTTTTGGTCCATAACTCGCTTCAAACCCCCCAGTGATGGCTGAAATTTTTTTCTGGAACAATTCAGACCTTCACAAACACCTGACAAAATTTTCAGCGAATTCCTAACTGGCCACCTCCTGGACCTCCCATGTGAACTGCTCATTTTCGATACTTTTTCGGTCTGTTCTGATGTAAGAGCCCTTTCATTTAGTGCGATTCAAACTTCAAAAAATCACCGTTTCAGTGTTTTTCAATATTTTGAAACAGAATAATGTTGGGTGATGGATTCAATCCTTTTGAAATTACTGTGATTTGGGTTTTTTCTTCCAGTCAAAAAAAGAGCCCATTTTCGAATCGAAAGAGTTTTGAACTTGGAAAATGTTCTAGCGGATAACTGAAAATAATTACAGTTTTGGTATTTTCATAATTTTCGAAACTGTGAAAATATTTAGTTTTTTTGCTTCTTGTCATCCTCTGTAGTTTTTGTAATCTGGTGAAAACAACCTATATTTCCATAGTTTCCAGCATTTTTGCAGATAATACCAGCGAAAAAAATTGAAAAAATTGTGAGCTTCAGTTTTTTTGTAATTTGTAAAACTGTAAAAAAAACTTACTCTTCGAATTTTTCAATTATTTGAAGACGCTCAATCTTTACTAAACAAATTTATATTTTCCATCAATGCAAGTGCAATTGTATTGTATTCAACAATTTCGATCATATTTTGAAACAAGCTAAATTAGTTTTAATCATATTCTAACCACTGAAAACAAAATTACTGTTTCATTATTTCATAGTTTTGTGTAACAGAAAATTGTGTTTTGTTTCTTTTCACCCATCATGTTTTTAAATTTCTAAAGTTTGCATTTGCATTGCAAAGAATCGCTAAAATTACAATCGAGATGACAATTTTCTTCTAAAAAAATCTCCATTTTTTGACGAGATCGTTTCCCCCAATTGATTCGGAATCATCGAAAAATTGAAGTTTCAGTACTATTTTGTTTTTTGAAACTGGAAAAAGTAGGCAGTTATGAATTGTTGTGATGGTTCACTTGATGAAAAACCATCAAAAAATTATCACTCCATATTGAGCTCATGCGAAATGACTGCTTGAAATTTTTGATGGTCATTTTCATAACACACTAAAAATAATTACAGTTTCAGTTCTTCGATAATTAATGAAACAGTTAAAAAAAGTTAGTTATACAGGCATTTTGAGAATAAGTGATTTGAAACTCATCCAAACTACTGAAACTGCCATACGTTTTACTTATTTAAAATTGAGATAATAATTTTGAAACCATCTGAGAATGATCGAGAGAAACTTTTCTGTTTCAAAAATTTCAGTTAGTTGCAAAACAGTAATTATTACTTTATTAGATAGATCTTGGTGTTGATATTTTCAAGCTTTGTTTTCAACGAGTTTTTTTCTCGATTGATTCAGAAACATGTAAAGTTATTCCAATCTGTTTTGAAAGTTTTTTGAGAGCCGTGATATTGAAAAGTGTATCACAGTTTCACTATGTTTTGGTACTTTGAAACAGGAAAAATGAAAAAAATCTAAAAATTTTCATTTTCCAAGCTATTATATATTTTGAAGCTATCATCTATCCAGACTAAATCCCCAGAACTGAAAATTATAGTTTTCGATATATTTTTCATGTGAAGTACTGTTTCTCAATCAAAAGATATATTATCAATTATGGGAATTTAGTATTATTTTTTTTGCATCATTTTGAAACAGCAAAACCAACTTTTCCGATTCAGAAAAATACATTTAGATCATTCGTTGAATGTATCATGCAATCATCACGGTTTCAGCATTTATTCATATTTGGAAACGGTAAAAAAATCAACAGTACCATGCACAAATTATAATTTTTGTTAACTTTTGTAAAATCTTGATATATGTTGGAGTTGTTGATTCTTGTTGATACTATAGATTGTTTCAATTGAAATTTGTAAAAAAAATTAGGTAGTTGGTACTTTTGATGAAGCATGATGAGCATATGAGAAGAAAACTGAAACTTTTTCTTTCAGTTTCCTGAAAAAGTTTTCTGAAACCTAATTTTTCATAATTATTCCTCCGTCACTTTTTCCTGGATTCGGTTCTCTAGCAACTTGAATCGGTAGTTTGAAGATTTTTGATATTTCGTTGAAACTGAAGGTTTAAGTGAAACGATGATAATACACTGATGGTGAACAACAATCACTTCAGCGTTTGTCCATATTTTAGAACAGAAAAAAAAACATTTTCTCTCGAAAAAAAAGTTGCTATATATAGCTTTGAAATATTTAGTCTGCAAGATTTTCGAACAAATATTTAGAACAAGAAACTATTTTTGTTTGACTGTTTCAGTATTTTGATAAGTTTGGAAACAGTAGACATTTTCTGCCGAATTTCACTGTTTCAGCACATTATAATTTTTTGGAGTCTGCTGAATATATCGTTGTTGTTTTTGTCAAGATATCATAGAGCGGAAATTGGGAATTTTCAAATGTTCAAATGGAAAATGCAGTAAGAAATTATCACTTTTTCAGTACATTTATATGTTCTGAAACAGTGATAGTCTTGATAGTATTTCCCCAAGTAATGATTCGACGTTTTTAAATTGCTGAAACTCAATAACACTCTTTTAGAAACACGGAACTGAAAATAATGACAATTTCAGGAAAAGTGAAAACTTTGAAACAGCACACTTTTTCGGTTATCCTAATCCGTCCAAACTACCAAAAAACGGAAACTTTAAGCAAAATTCATGTAAAACGGAACAAAAAATTAATACAGTCTCAAAACTTGAGTATGTTCTGAAACAGTTCATTTTGTCAATTTATCGACGTTCATGTAATATATAGGCTTCTTATTTATTGTTTCGAATTTTCGATAGTTTTATAAAAACGAACAACATAACTTTGTGAAACTTCGAGTTTTTTTTTCATATTCTAGAAGAATTTGGTGAACTGCAAAGCATTACACTTACAGAATTTTCATATATTCTGAAACAGTGACAGTTTAGTCGATTCATCTTCTCTATTTGTTGCTTATATTTAGTCTATAAATCGAACGGCATAAAGTCATTATTCCACCAACTCATCAAATAAATTTATATTTCCGTTGAAACACTCAGAAAAGCTAGTGAAGTATGATCGAAAAAACTGTCCACCAACCAGCGGCTTATCACCAGTTTTAGCACTTCCAAGTTTTCCAAAAACTTTTGAAACAGTGAAAAACCAGATTTAAAAATTATCGTTTCTTGGTCTAGCAAAATTTTTAGAACTCAAAATATGGATAGTAGGATCTTCATTCATCTTTTATATCCCTAAATGATCAAATTTTTAAAGCATTTTTCGATTTTTTTCTCAAATTGAAACAGAAAAATTACTGTCACAAAATCTATAATGATTTTCTGTAGGAAGCACAAAAATAAATGAACAATTTTACTGTTTCAAAGCTATAAATAATTTTTTTTTTCAAGCATTTCAATATTGCTCTTGCTGACGTTTTTCCTTTTGGTATCAATGTTTCTCAAATATTCCAACTTTCTAAATCTTCCTGAAACGCTGAAAATATTCATCTTGAACTCTAGTTTATCAAATTTATTGTTTTTGTCTCGGATCTAATAATTTTTGAAATTTTGGAGACAATTCTGCTGGTCAAGAAACCGAAAAAAACTCTCAAAGTCCCTGTTTTCCTGTTTCATCATTTTTATACCACTTGAACTAGAAAAACGCTTCTTTAGCAAATAAAAAATCAATCAACTTACTGAAAATTTTGATAATCGCCAACATTTTTTTGATATATTGAAACAGTAAAAGAAGTTTTTTTTTCGGAAAATCTAAGTTAGTAGAAGATTGATTCTCATCAAGTAGAACAATTCCGATATATTCGCTTGATCGAAAAAAAGTTACGTTTCCAAAATATCCATTTTTTGTGAAACAGAACAATAAAATTGTTCCTGCTGTAGCACCATTTTTTGAACAACTTTGAAATTTTCCCTGTTTCAACACTTTAGATCAACAAAAAAATCACTTATAAAATTACAGAACATTTTTATTAAGTTTCCAATTGAAAATAGTGTTAGTTATAATGATTGCACGAGACAAACGGGCGATAGGACTGAAGTTTTTTCTCAGTTTCAGCATTTTTGGATTTTCTGAAACTGTGAAATTGTTTCAATCGTCTTCTCATATTATTTGTTTTTGTTGAAGTTTGAAATAATAGAACTACAACGCCACCTCCTCAACTGATAAACATCAACTTTTCGAATTTTTCAAAGCTTTTTTGAAACTGTAAAAATATTTGGAAATTATCATTGTTTAGATGTTCATTGATAACAAATCACTGTTTCAAGAACTATATTTTAACTTTTTTGAATACTGATTTTGCTAATTGGTTGGTTGTCCGCAACAAAACTAAGTCTCTAGAATTCATTGGGAAATTATATGAGTTATTTTCCCCGGAGAAAGAAGAAAAAACGAAAAATGTTTCAAAATCAACATTTTTCGATATTCTGAAACAGATTTTTTGATAAAAGTTGCAGTTTTTTCAACAATTTCCCTCCAATTATGTTCAAAATTCAGTCTGTGTTTGATTGAAAAAACCATCACACTTTCATAAGTTCCATAGTTTTTTTGAAACAGTAAAAAGTTTTTGATAACGTCTGTGTTTAACCGACTTCTAAGAATACTTGGCTGAAAATGAGCTACAATGTTTGCACAGTCTGCCGGTCAGTTGGTGCAGGTGACAGACACGATTGACAGATGTTTTGAAGGAGACAAAGTTTTGATATTTTTCACTGTTTCGTAAAACTTTTATAATCTTATTTTGAAAATTTTTTCCATTCTTCCGTACAAAAATTTCGACTACACCCAACTTGAATACATTGCTCTTTCAGTATATTTTACCGATCAAGTGATATTTTTGAAACAGGAAAAACGGTTTCAATTGAGAAATATAAATCGAATGAAATTCTGTTATCTGTTCCAGGAATACAACTATTTTGTTTCAAATTTAGGCGAAAGCAACAAGCCTTTTTTTTTTTGAAAAAAATTCAACTACGAGATTTTTGACACCTTCCATATTGACTGTACCATTTCCCGATTTGGCTCAGCAATCTATATCTTTCATCAGAAACTGTGAAATTTTCTCATTCGGATTCCAGAATCCATCATATGAGATATAAAGTGAATATTCATATCACTGATAAGATATCATATCACATCTGAAACCGTCAAAACTTCTAACACTGACAGATTTGGTCCTAATGCATCATAATTGACGCTTTAATTTATTGTTTGTGACCATTTTAATCGAATCAGTGAAAAAAAAAATTGCATGACGCTTATTATATAAGCTAGATACAGTAACATTTTGGTAAAATTTCTTCTGGATATGGAAAAAAAATGTACTGTTTCTGAAAATGGTGTTTAGATGTTTCGAAAGAATGCGCATTTCGATAAATGGCATATTTCCTCTAACTTTTTTTTGTTAAATTGACTAACACAGTCTGGCAATCACCTGGTCGGTAGCACCAGGCACTGATCACAAATGAGCCAATAGTGTGCTCATAGAGCACACTAGTTGCCATTTTTCACAAATAGTCGCGATTGTCACTGGCTGTATGATCGAAATCGACAACTCAATATCTTTTAAATTGGATTGTTGAAACTGTAATACAATTTACAGCTTCAGACATTTCATATTTTGGATAACTTTTGAAAACTGCTAGTTTTTTTTTGTCTTCATTTCCCTATTTTCCCCAATTTTTTGACTTACAAATTTACAATTGTTTGAAATGTTCGAAACTGAAAAAATATGATGATCACTGGTCAAAAGATTCTTGTCGAAATCTTGACAATGTACTTGACATAATATTCGAAAAGTAACAGTTCTAAGTTTTTGATAGATTTTGAAACAGTATATACATGATCATTGAAAAAATTGCAGTTTCAAAATTTCCATATTTCTCGAAACCGCTAAAATGTGTTGTTTTCTGTTTCTACGATGAGATTGGTTTTCAAAACAATATAATAAAATTGCATTTTCAACACTCCCATATATTTCGAAACAATGAAATATTTCCAATTCAAGGCAAGTATCAATTTTTGTTCAGAATCGTACGCCCAACCGTTATCCAGCCATTTCGTTCTATGTAGTTTCAGTTTTTCAAAAAGCAAACATGCAAAAATAATGAAACAATTTTTTTGAAAAAGTCACACTTTCAGCATTTTGATATCTTATGAACCTGAAAAATTGTTTCGCTCGTTGTGTATATTCAGCAAAATTCACTGTTCCAAAAACATCGAAAATTCAAAAAACTCGAATTCAAGAATGTTTAGTGTTTTCGATAATCCGATATTTAGGTTTTGAAAAACTCGCCTCCATTGGAAATCTATTGGGATCGAAAGAAATTACATTTTCTGTACTTCAATATTTTTCGAAACAGAAAAATATTTGTTAGTAAGTGAGACGACGTTTGACAAAAAACTACAATTTTAGCTGAGCAGAAAATATTTGATGTCCTTAAAAAATGCTATCAAAAAATAATATTACACTTTCAAAAATATGTTAATTTGTTGAAACATAATAAACTTCTGGTGTTCCTCTCATTCAAAAAAATCCACGATATCCCATAGAAATATCAGTCTTTTTTTTTCAAATTTCCAAAATTCACTGTTTCATTAAACCAGAAGACTTTGAAAATTCCGGTTTTTGTTCGATATATCCAGTGCCGAAACAACAAGAAGTGAATAATTCAAAAATTTTTAACTCACTACTATTTTCTGAAACTGCTAAAAATTGAAGTTTCCTCCACAATTCACAGTTATTCGAAAGTTGTTTTGGTGAAATCGATGTGTGAACTTTTGAAAAAGTCGGATCGAAAAAAACTACATTTTCAGTGTTTTGGTGTTTTTTGAAACTGAAAACAATGCAATGTTCACCGATTTAGTAAAAATTTCACGTTGTTTGCTGAAAATGCTGAAAATTTTTCGTCACCTGAAAACCAGACGGATCGAAAATATTTCACAGTTTCAAATATTCATAATTTTTTGAAACACTGAAAATTTTTAGTGCTCCTAATTCCCCTGTCAATAAAAAATCATAGTTTTCCATCAAACTCAGTCATTTTTCAAAAATTTTCATCATTTTCTGCCGAATTGGCTGAAAATATTTGGTCACCTACAATGCTGAAAAAATTACACTTTCAAAAATATTTTAATTTGTCGAAAATTTGAAAAATTTCTAGTGGTTCTCTAATTCTTCATTAGTCAAAAAGTTCATGATTTCCGATGAAAAATCAGTCATTTTTTATTCAAAGTTTCAAATTTTTTCATCTGACACAACTGGGAAACATGAAATCAAGAAAATATTTCGCTTTCATAGTTATTTTATCTTTTTGTCTCATCGAAAAAATTCTAGTTCTTCTACGGCCCCCTAGTCAAAAACTTTGATTCCCCCCAAAAATTCTGTAATTTTTTTGAAATACTAAAATTCCTGCTTCAGCAAACTTGAATTTTCTAGAATTTTCAGCTAATTCGATAAAGTGAAACATCTTTGATATCAACTCTTTTTTTCTGAAACTGCAAAAGATATTTCTCACCAAATTTCCCAAGAAATCGATAATTTGTAAAAGGAAAATGCAGAAAGTTTTTTGGAATATACGAATCAAACTTCATATCACAAATATTTCACAGTTTCAAACATTTCCTAATTTTTTGAAACATCGAAAAGTTTCCAATGCCCCGACGCCCCCTATTCCAAAAATTTAACGAATTCCCCAACATTTGAGATATTTTTTTTCCATACTTTTTTCCAAGACTTCCAACTTTTTTTGATGAAAAGGCTGAAAATATTTGGTCAACTAAACACCAGGAAGATCAAAAAAATATCGCACTTTCAAATGTTTGTCAAATTTTCGAAACATTGAAAAACTTCTAGTATTTCCACGATTTATCTATTAAAAAATCCATGATTTTCAGTAAATTTTCCAGTCGTTTTTTTTTCAATTTCACAATTTTTAGCTATTGTTGCTGAAAATAGTTGATTCACTAAAATACATATGAATCAAAAAATATATACAGTTTCAAATTGTTAATAATTTTTTGAAACATTGAAAAACTTTTAGTGGTCTTTCGTCCTTTTCAATCGAAAAACTCATGATTTTCAGTCATTTTTTTCAACTTTTTTTCGCAATTTTCATCCATTTTTTGCTGAAAATGGTTGATCCACTTTGATAAATATGAATCAGAAAATATAAACAGTTTCAAATATTTCATAATTTTTTGAAACATCGGAAAAATTTCAGTGCTTCTCCACTCTTCAGTTGTCAAAAATTCCATGATTACCGCCAAAAATCAAGTAATTTTCCCCAAGTTTTCTAAAAATTTTCAGCCTCTGAAACAAAAATTCATGAATTTCCACAAAATGTCAGTCATTTTTTCCGTTTTTTCTTACATTCTCAGCCTGCTCCCATCTGAAACTGCTGAAAATATTTGGCTGCCTTACAACTCGAAGAAAAAAATATATCACACTTTCAGGAATATGCTATTTTTTGAAACATAAAAAACGTTTAATGCCCCCAATGCCCCGCTCAAACAAAAAATTCATGATTTTCAGCCGTTTTTCCACCATTGTTCCCATTATTTCCCCAATTTTTCCCTAAAAATATCATTTCCAGATGCTGCGCCGCCACTTGGAGCAACGAAAAGCCGAGAAATTGGCAAAGTTTAACGATGAATGGAATGCAATGGCTGAGGTTTGTGTTGTAATATTCATACACTCTATGTCTGTGTTGACCCCCTCTTCCCTTTCTACTAAACACTACTTTTTATTGATAATGGGGTGTGTGCACTTAACCCCCTTGCTCATTGGGGCTCCTGCTCTTTTAGTTTTTAGAGGTGTGATCCTTTGATACAGTATACAACAGTAGGGTAAACTGTATTGAAAGCGCATAGTATTACTGTATCAAAAATATGATTTGTCTAGAATGTTGATAACATTTTGATAGTTCAATGTTCTGAAAATTTTTTACCTGAAATTGTGAAAACTTCAAAATTTTCAGTCAATGATACAGTATCCTAAAGTACAGTATACTGTATTAAAGGCGCATAGTATTACAGTTTCAACAATTCCACTTTTACAAAAAAAAATGAAAGTGAGTTGATGAGTTGCATCCTGATGATATTTCTCGTCTAGAACAGTAATAATCTTGAAATTTTGTCTGAAACTTCAAAGCTATGATACAGTACCCTTAAACACAGTATACTGTATTAAAGGTGCATATTATTACAGTTTCAAAAAAAATTTTACTCATGAAGCAAGCTTATAACATTTTGATGCGTTCCATCTTCAGGAAACTTTCTGTTTGGAACTGTGAAAACTTTGAAATTTTGTCTGAGAATTCATGCCGACGATACAGTATCCTGGAATACAGTATACTGTATTAAAGACGCTTAGTAATACTGTTTCAACTTGCACTTTTCTAAAAACTAATTGATATTATTTTGATAACAAACTGGCACACAATCTTTTCTAATGTTCTTCTTCTAATCCAGATAGCTTGTCTAAAATTATCAGTCAATGATACAGTATCCTAAAGTACAGTATACTGCATTTAAGGCGCATAGTATTACAGTTTCATCAATACAATTTTTGATAGAACGTTATAATTTTTCAATGAGTCGAATGCCGGCGATAAATTTTGTCAAAAACTTTGGAAATTTTGGAAATAAATTTTGTCTGAAATTTTCAGTCGAAAGTACAGTATCCTGGAATACAGTATACCATATAAAACGCGCATAGTATTACTGTTTCAACAAATTTACTCATGATGCAAGCTTATAACATTTAGATCAATTCCATCTTCTGGAAACTTTTTGTTTGAAACTGTAAAACTTATGGAAATTTTCTCTGACATTTCCAGCCGATGATACAGTATCCTGAAGTACAGTATACTGTATTGAAGGCGCATACTTTTACTGTTTCAACTATATTGTTTCCTAGGAAAGTTCAGAACATTTTGATTAATTCTTATGGAAATTTTTTGTCTGAAACTGTGAAACTTCTGAAATTTTTTATGAAAATTTCAGCCGATAGTACAGTGTACTAAAGTGGGGTATACTGTATTAAAGGCACATACTATTACTGTTTCATCAGAAAAATTTTTTGGTAGGACGTTATAATTTTTCAATGGGTCATGCCGGTGATAACTTTTGTCTACAACTGTAAAATTTCTGAAACTAAATTTTCTCTGAAATTTTCAGCCGATACTACAGTATGCTGGAGTACAGTATACCATATTAAAGGCGCATAGTATTACAGCTTCAACAATTTTGTTGCAAGTATACGATAACATACGATAACAATTTGACAAGATGCAATTTCTTGACTGAAACTGCAACAATTTTGAAAATTATATAGTACAGCATACCGAAGCATACTGTATTAAAAGAGCTGTTTCACGTAAATTTTGATAAGCTCTCTCTTCTGGATGTTTTCTGCATGAAGCTGTGAAAACTTCGAAATTTTATTTGGAATTCTCAGTCAATGATAAAGTACCCTGAAAAATATACAGTATTAAACGCGCATAATTTTGCAGTTTCAAAAATATAATTTCCTATAGAAAGGCCCAAAAAGAGTGATGGGAGGAATGCTAGCAGTGATATCTTCTCTGAAGCTTCATTTTTGTTCTGAAGATTTTGCTGAAATTTGTCTTACAGTTCCAGGTTGCCATGATATTTGGCACTTAACCAATTTAGAATGATACACTATTGAAAAAGATCACAGCGTATTTTGAGTAGATCACTAACTATATCAGCTTAAACACCCATTGATACTGTTTTAACTATATCGTTCATAGAGGTAACTTAGGAAAAGTATAGTCGACGTTGTACTGTCACATTAATACCGATTTCAAAATTAGTAACAACTATCACAGATCGAGCTTTTATAATATATCAGTAGAGCACATTTGCACCATCGAGCTTCATATCAATAATATACTGTTTCCTTCATTTTATAATAATGCAATTATAATAAGTCCTTCGTTCGATGCGAGTTGACATATTCATAATATCAAAAATACTGCTTCAGCTAGATAACTTTTATGAAAATTTCATGTTTGATACAGTCGACAAGCAAGCGATAGAATCTCAGATTTATACAGTTTCAGTTATATTACTTCTATTTTGATCTACAATCACTTTTTTGATGAGTGACGTTATCTACCTAGGTTATCACAAAATCTAATCACTTTCCTTGTCACCCTTCACCTCAAAAAATACCGCTCATGGTGCATCCTTCCCATTCATCTTGATATCACATCCCTTATCGCTCTTACTCATCTAGTACACTATGACTAGGCTAGTATTCCCCTCATACTGTTTCATCACAATACATCGTATTTTTATTGGAAAATAGTTATTGCTTTTTTTCTTATCACTATTTTTATCATTTATCATCAAATAGTGTTAACACTATCACCTCTTATCAGTTGTGGAAAATGTTGATGTTTCATGAAACAACTATAAGAAATAATTTTACTTGTATTTCAATAAGTCTTCCTTTTTCTAGATTCATAGATTCATAGATTCATAGATTCATAGATACTCATTTTCCAGCTCCTCGACTCCTGCGATCAATCAATTTCCGATATCGAAAAGTTCGAGACCGACTCGATGAGCACAATGGATCGAAAAAATGCTCCGGGTCTGCTCAACGAATTCCGAACGAAGATTGCCAATACAGAAGGTCCAGTCATTGATTTGGTGAAAAAATTGTCACAATTGGTGCCAAGGATGCAGGAGGACTCGCCAAAGTCACAAGATTTGAGGAAGAAGGTTTACGATATTGAGGATCGGTTTAGGTAAGTATGAGGGATATCGGAGATTTTAAATGGTGGGGAAGATACGAGAGGTTGAGAGCTTCAGTTTGACACCCAACATGACTAGGCTACAGTAATCCAGTAATGATGTACAGTACTCCAATGTTTGATCAAATAATTACTATTCCCGTTTCAAACTATTTTAGTAACTGAATTCAAAAACACTTTTAACAGTTAGTCTTGTGTGCTAGTTGAGTTGATCATAATTTTCATTTTGATACTCAACATGACTAGGCTACAGTACTCCAAAATTACATCAAAAAATTATTTTTCGAGAAAAAATACTTCCGGCTTCAAACTTTCTGAAAAGCTGGATTCAAAGATTTCCCAACAGTAGACGGAATCAAGGTAGTTGGTTCGGCGGATTTTGGGCTACAGTAACCCATTAGTGATCGACAGTACTTTAAATTTCATTTAAAAAAGTTTTCCGAGAAAATTGTTTTCTGTTTCAAATTGTTTCAAAAACTCAATCCACAAATATTTCACACAATCAATTGCCAATTTGATGGGTAGATTACAAGTTTCCATTTGACACGAAATTGAATATGTTACAGTAATCTGGTAGTGATCTACCGTTCTTCAAACTTTATCAAAAAAAAATTTTTAGTGAAAATTTTTTTCTGTTTCGAAATGTTTTAAAGGCCGAACCCAAAATATTTTGAAACAATTAATTTTGCCAATCGGTTGTGTAGATCACATTCTTCAATTTGACACCCCACATGACTATCCTACAGTACTCCCCTTACGATCTACAGTACCTTAAACTACAGTACCCCTATTTCCAGAAAAGCCACCCAATCCGAAGGAGAAGCCCGCTCCAAAGCGATTTCCAGTGTTTTGAACGAAAAAGAGCTGAAACTCGAGCTCGAACTTGTTTCAAAATGGTGTGAAAACGCTGAAAAAGAGGCGGATCAAAATGTCAACTCATTGGATAATGATGGATTGGAAACGTTGAATGCAAGATTGGATGATTTTATGAGACAGTTGCAGGAAAAGTGAGTATTTATGCAAAAAAAGTTTTGAAGTATTTGGAAAGAGCAAGTTTGGAGCTTTGAAATGCTTTTTCGGGAGCTCAAAAATATTGATTTTAAGCAAAGTTTCGGTAGTTTAAAAAAAACGTTTTTTTTTTCAAAAAGTTAAAAGGAGTTTCAGAACTTATAACTTGGCTGAAAATCAATATTTACTGAAAATCTGAAAAATTTTGGGAAGCTCAAAATTCAAGCTCTCCAAAAACACCCAACATGAAGTTTCTGAAAATTGTGAAACCCCGAAAAAATGCGAAAAAAAAATTTTTGCTGATATTTGTTTCAAAGCCCATAACTTAGCTGAAACTCAATATTTTTTGAATATCTGCAAAGTTTTGAAAAACTCAGGAACTTGGCTTCTAGAAAACACCCAACATGATTAGGTTCTGAAATTTATGAAATTAGAGAAGATCAGAAGAAATATTGTGGCTGAAAATTTTTCCAGAAATCATAATTTTGTTGAAACTGAATATTTTCTCGAAATACTAAAAATTGTGGAAGGCTTGAAGACTGAGCTTTCCGAAAACACCAAACACGGCATATTTTTGGCATGTCTTGATCCTGAAAAAAGACTGGAGAAAAGTTTGGCTGAAATTTCCTGAAAATCTAAAAAAGAATTTAAAAGTTCGAAGTTTCGGATTTCAGAAAACACCCAACACGACAACATTTGAAAATTCTAAAAAATTTTTTTTAAAACTGAAAATAATTTTTGTCTGAAATTTTCCTAAGACTACAACTTTTCTGAAAAATGATATTTTCAGACAATTTGAGAAATTTTGGAATGGTCGGAATCTAAGTTTTCAAAAAACACCTAATATCCCTAGTAACTGAAAGACTGAATTTTCAAACAAGTTAGAAAAAATGTTTGCTGAAATTTTTTCTAGAAGTCGTAACTTTTCTGAAAAACTTTATTTTTCCATTTTTCGAAAACCATTGGAAAGCTCAGATTGAGCTTAACATATCTGTCAAAAAGAAAAATTCAAATTTTCTGAGAAGTGCAAACGCGCTCTATCGAACTTTTCTTGAAACATCTATAACTTTGCTGAAAATCAATTTTTTCCAAATTTTCAAAAACCACCAGAAAGCTGAAATTTCAGACAACAAACTGACAAAAAATATTTCAGACGCGCCGACATGGTTCAACTCGAAATGACCAAGAACATGATCATCCCCACCCTTCAAGGAGACGCCCATCACGACTTGCGTCGCCAATTTTCCGACACCGCTAAAAAACTCGCGCAAGCCCGCGATGAGCTCGCCGATGCTCAAAAATGGTGTCAAGCCTCCCTCAAAACATCCGAATCATTTTGGTCGGATGTCGACAAACTGGAGACGACATGTCGTGGTGTACAACGAAGGGTGGATGGTGTGAGGGGTGCAGTGATATATACACCATCGAGGGAGAATATCGAAGGGTGTTTGAGGGATTTGGAGGCGTTGAAGGCGAATGTGACGGATGTGAAGAGGAGGGTGCAGACGGCGAATCTACCGCCGGCGATTAAGTTGGGTGGGAAGAATGCGAAGGTGAGTGAAGGGTGGTGCATTATTGCGTCAGATATGGCGCATTAAAAATTTCGAAAAGTGTGCGTTGTGTCGTAAGATATGTTGCATCGACAAATATTGAAAAATGTGCATTTTGTCGTAAGATATAATGCATTGAAAATGTTGAAAATAGTGCAATATATCGTCAAATATGATGAATCAAAAAATACTGGAAAGTGTGCATTTTCTCGTCAAATACTTTGCACTCTGATTTGTTGACAGAAACATCATATTTTACGCAAAAATGCACAGTTTCGAAAAATTGTTATTTTGTGCATTTTACCGTTAAAAATGTTGCACCTCGGTTTTTCAACTCATAAAGCAAATTTGACGCCAAAATACACAGTAAACAAAAATCTATCAAGTCTGCACTTTCGCGTCAAATTTAGTGCACTTCAAATTTTTCCTGTTTCCAAAAGTGTGCATTTTGTCGTCATGTTCAATGCATTTGTTACTCTCGAAGTCGACGCACTTATCAAAAACAAGCAAAAAACACCATATCTCACGACAAAGTGCACACAATTCCAAGCTTCTCAACACACCATATCTGACGCCAAAATGCACAGTGTTTGAAATCCATCTTTTCTGCATCTTTGCGTCAGATATGGTGCATCGAAAAATCTTTAAAAAATGTGAATTATGTCGTCAAATACTGTGCATTCCGTTCATTAAAAAATGCATCACATCTGCCGCCAAAATACACAGTTTTTTCGAAATTCATCTAGTCTGCATTTTTGCGTCAGATATGGTGTATTTCAAATGTTTTCTGTTTCAAAATATGTGCATTTTGTCGTCATGTTTGATGCATTCGTTCGTCCCTTTCTTGTTACATCTCTCAAAAACAAGCTGAAAACACCATATCTAACTACAAAATGCACGCTTTTCCAATTTTTTCAATACACCACATTTGACGCGCAACTGCAGACTTTCCCAATACAGTAAACCTCACGACAATTCACACATTTTCAGCGCGTCGTTCAAGTGCTTACTGAAGTGGCCTCAACAATCGCCAACTGTCAAAATCTGCCAAACTACCTCATCGATGAAATGAGCGAATCTGGTGGTGATACAACTGAATCTAGGTCTACGGTAGGTGTACGGTAGATCAGAATGAGGATTACTGTAGGTATACTGTAGGTCGTCGAAATGACACCAGTACATGCACAAGAGGGATCATCTTCGAGTGCCGGGTCGGCGAAAACCGCGTCGAGCGAGACACCATCGGAGGATGATGAGCATACGGTACATGGTGATGATGAGCAGTCGGAAGAGGATCAGGTAGGTCAAAACTATATGAGTACTGTAATGTGTACTGTAGATCAAAAAGAGAGCTTTGATTTGGTTTTTAGGTAACTGAAAAATGTTGATTTTCAGAAAAGTTATGATGATTCCAGAATAGGGTTGGCTGAAAATGCAATAACTTTGCTGAAAATCGATATTTTTTAGCAAAATTTTTTTTGATTTGTAGATCGCAAATTGAGCTTTCAGATGCTCTTTAGATTTTCAAAAAATATCAATTTTCAGCAATGTTACAGTAGTTTTAGCTAAACCTAAACCTAAGCCTAAGTGAAAAAAACGTTTTTTTCAAACTGCAATAACTTTGCTGAAAATTAATATTTTTCAAAACAAATTTTTTCGACTGGTAGATCAAAAGTTGAGCTTTTTGGTGCTTTTTAGATTTTGAGAGAATATCAATTTTCAGCAAAGTTACAGTAGTTTTAGCTAAACCTAAACCTAAAAAAACCTTTTTTTTTTCTCAAATAATCATATCTTTGCTGAAAATTAATATTCTTTGTTGTTCCGAAAAGCGTTTTGTAGATCAAAAACTAGATTTTCAAATGGTGTATATACCAATCACGACAAAATGCAGAAATACTTATTTTCAGAAGCTCTACACCCACGAGTCATCATCAATGCCACCTCGAGCAACATCACTTACCGTATCCACCTCCAGCACGGCTCCGGATCCAGTCGCCGTGCAATTGACACATACCAGACATTGGTTACATGACGTGGAACGGGACGCATCGGCTACGGTGGATTTGGCCGAGTGGCAACCGGCTAGGGACCTGTGGCAGACGGTACAGGGGATAATTGATGAGATTCGGCTGAGGAGTGTGCAAGTGACTGGTGCACATGATGCCACACCCAATCGACAAGTTAGAGCACAAGCGGAGCAGCTGGTGAGTGGGGTGTGGGGTGTTTTTTGAGAGCTGGAGATTTGATCTACCTGATGGACTTGAGGTACTGTAATTTGGTAGAGTTTGAAGGGAGTTGTGAGCTTTTGAAGTTGAGTAACAAAAATGGTTAATTGCTAAATAACTGATATGAAAAACATGAATATAGTTTTGATTAGAAGCTGAAACAGTGATCTATCTAGAATTTTATGAAAATTTTCTGTTTCAGAGAAGTTATGATTTTTTAGCTGAAAAAATGGGGGTTATTATACTAGTGTATTATACGGAAACAATTTTCAGGACTCAAAATTTGTCTGAAAATTTGACTTTTTGAAATTTTTGCAGCTTCAAATCTTGGTGAAGTTCCTACAATACCACAAATAAATAGTTTACTGATAAAATCAGAAATATTTGAAACTCTAAATTTTTTGAAATGTCTGAATATAATTCTAATTTTTTTTGACTAAATAGGAAAAATTACGATTCTCTATCATAAAGTGACTTGATTTGAAAATTTGATACACTTTCGAAAATCTTCGACACTCACAATTTGTCTGGAAATCTGACACGTTCTGAATTTTCTTGTCAGTTTCGAGTAGATTATACATCTCCGAAATATCATAAGTAAATAGCTTACACTCTAATAGGGATTTTTTGTAAACTGTGATTGTTATAAAACTTCGAAATATAATATCAGTTTCAGAAAGAGACTAAAAGTTGACGAATTAATTTTTTTTGACAGTATTCCTTTTCCATACTACACAATTTCTATGAAAATTATCCAAAAAAAAAAGAAGTAACTTTAGATTAATTAAATAGTTCAAGTAAAAAAATCTGTTTCAACCATGTCATGACTTTTTTCGTTGAAAAAAATGGGGTACTGCAATACGGCGATTCATTTGAAAAATTGTGACGACTTCTAATTTGTCTGAAAATTTTACATTTCGGAAATTTTTTCGTCAGTTTTGAATGAGCCATATTATTCACTAATATAAAACATTTTTTTCAATTCCATAGTCTTGATCTTTGGAATAGTTGTGTTTTTTTCTGAAAGAAAACGCAGTTTCAGATTTGAAACAATTATTTTGAAAATAGGATATTCTGATAATACATTTTCTTTATCATGGCTCACAATTTGTCTAGAAATTTGACGCTCTCGGAATTTTTTCGTCAGTTTCAAACGAATTGCACTTCTCGGAAATATCAGAAAATAAATCGCTAGTATTCCAATACAGATTTTTTGAAAGTTCAACATAGTTTCAGTTTCAAAGAAAAGATAGAAGTTGAAAATTCAACATTTTCACCAATGTATTTGTATCACCATGATCTTTATTGCTTTTCTCTTAAAAAACGCGCAGTTACAAATTTGAAACAAATTTCGAAAATAGGAAATTTCGATAATCCATTTTCTCTCTGCATCCTGACTCACAATTTGTCTGAAAATTCGAAACTTTCTGATTTTTTTTGCGGTTTTGAATGAATTATACATCTTGGATATATTTTTTTTTTTTTTTGGAATTTCGAAATATAATATCAGTTTCAGAGAAAATATAAAAGTTTAAAAATTGATATTTTTGGTAGTATTCCTTATCCGTACTTCTCGGTTTCGATAGAATTTTTCGATAAAACAAAAGAAGTAACTTTAGATTAATTAGATATTTCTAAGTGAAAAATTTCACTTTCAGACAAGTTACGACTTTTCAAGGTGAGAAAATATTATATTAAATTGTAAGTGTTCTGGTAAACATCTTTATAACTCACAATTAGTCTGAAATTTGAAAATTTTTGAAAATTTGAAGTTTCGATCCCTCTTCAGATGTATAGTAGATCAATAGCAAATTGATTATTCGCTGATGATAAAATGTGAAAACTGTGATTGTCTGAAGTTTTGAAATATATTCACAGTTTCAGAGATGGGCTAGAAGTGGAGAAGTGAAAGTTTTCACCAATCTATTTTTATCACCATGATCTTTATTGTTTTTCCCGAAAAAACGCAGTTTCAGATTTTAAACATGTTTTGAAAATAGGAAATTTTGATAATCCATTTTCTCTCTGCATCCTGCCTGACTCAAAATTTCATTGATAATTTGGAACTTTCTGAAATTTTTTGCCAGTTTCAAATGAATTATACATTTCGGATGAATCATGAATAAATCGCTAGTAGACCAATGCAGCTATTTTGAAACTGGGATTTTCTGAAATTTTGACATTGTTTCAGTTCCAGAGAAGGACTAGACTTGATACAATCAGCATTTTCACAATAGAACAGCTGTACTTTAATGTTCGAAAAAATCGCAGTTACAGAGTAGATAAATTTTGTGAAAATTTGATAGTTTTTCTGAACATTCGAAAAAAACTTCATGATTTGACTAGAAAATTGAAATTTCTGAAAATTGTTCAGTTTTAAAATTTTCCTTATTCTTGTATTATCACAAAAAAATTTATAAGAAACTGAAACTCAAGTTTTGAATCAGTGCTTTCTTGAAATTTCGAGATATAATCACAGTTTCATAGAGAAGCTGAAAATTGGAAAAAGAGAATTCTCACCAATTACGCGAATATGATCATCATGATCTTCATGCATTGTTTTCCGAAAAAATAACTGTTAAAAAATAATAATGATACTGTATATACCGTATCACTCCCAAGTGTTTTTATAGAAAATTGTCTGTTTCAAACTAGTTTTGAATTTTCTGAGTTTATAATTTTAGTATTGAAAGACGGCTGGTTATTATGAAAAAGCTTTATGGTGCATTTTTTGTTTAGAAACTTGCCATATTCTGAGATTTTTTCTGTTTCAAAATCAACCGAAACATAAGAAACACCACCAATCAGACGCTGTGGTCTTCATAATAAGCTTCTGCATCTGAGATTTTTTCGAAGACTTCCTAGACAATTTCTGTTTCATATGAGACCTGGAAGCTGAAAGGTGAATTTTTATCTAACTTTTCAAGAAAATCGCAGTTTCAGAGTTGATACTTTTTTTGAATATAGGATATTTTTATAATTCGTTTGGGGATGCCATTGGATAAAGTTTTGACACTGTGATTCTCGGATAAGCCAGAACGTAGTTACAGCTTCAGAAAAATACTACTCACGCCTCCTCTAAAAATTTGACACTTTTGAAAGTTTTCCCCTTTCAAAACTATCATAAGCGCCTGAAAATCTGGCGAAAATTGTCCATGAATACAATTTGAAACTGAGATTTTTTTTCAAGCCAAACTAATTTGAAATCGCGATATACAAAAAACAGTAGAGGATTTCACAACATTTCCAGTTTTAAACAAGTCATGTTGTCTGAAATCGTTCCAAAAGTTTCGATCAACACTCTGTTTTCTGGCCTGGTGTAGAAAACCCTGGTATAGAAAAATGAAAGAAATTTCTAACAAGTTTACAGTTTCAAAAAATTCATTTTTTTTCTAGTTGAGAAAAGTGAAATAGTTACTTTCTGTCTACTTCATATCTGAAAATTCAAACTTTTCGCAATTTTTCTGTTTCAAAATAATCACGAAGCCCATAATATTAATCAATTATCAGTTTGAAGCCTTTTCTATTTGAAACTTTTGCAAAAATTTTCAGTTTCAAAATAGTTGTAGAAATGTTGGTAATTCTAGATTACTCATCTTTCCAGATCTTTCCAAATTTCATGGTCAAAAGTTTTTAGACAAATTTCGCTTAAATTCCTGTTTCAAGTATAATTCATGAGCAAAAGTCGGTTGTATTTTTAGTGTAACTCGGAATTGTATTCAGCAAATTGAAAGTTGTTTGATATTGAAAATTTATCAGAGTTTCCTTGAAAAACTATCCTGTTTCCTGCAAGTTACATAGTGTTGAAGAAAAGATGGAATTTCATTGTGGCGATGGTTCCCCATGAAATTCCCAGTTTCAGCGTGACGTGAAATTCTGAAAATAAGAAGTTCTTCTATAATCGTACACACATCAAATCCAAGTTATGTCTGAAATTTGGGAAACATTCCAAAAAAATACAGCTTCACAGAAGGTTCAGAAATTGTGATAACCCTTTCCCATATAATTGATTCTGTGCATACTTTGCGTAGAATCTTATTTCTCTAATATTTCAAAAAATAGTGAAATTTTGGCAAAAAAAATTAATGATCCAAACGGTATCAGACAAAAAACTTGATAAATTTTTCCAGTTTCATACAGATTTTCTAGCCTAGAACCTAATCTTTCTTCTGATCATACTAGATCATAGATATTTCTAAAACTGAAATATGGATACTTGATTTTCGGAGAATGTTGCAGTTTCACAGAAAAAAAATACAAGTAGTTGAGAAGTTCAGCACTGAAAAATATTGAATTTGTACAATATCAGATGTTAATTGCAATTTTTAAATCAACATAAGTATAAAAACTTCACAGTTTCAGAAAATTTGTGAAACTGAAAAATTTTCTACACCGACGATATGTGTTACCCCAAATTTGACTTCTGATTTTCAATTCGAGGCGAAAAAATCAGTTTCATAGTTTCTATAAACCTCCATAGTTTGATGGTATCGAAAAAATCCAGTTTCAGTCAAGATTTAGCAATTTAAAGGAAAATATGAATGACTAATGAATCTCATAATTTCCTCCAAAATAGGGAGACTAGATAGAATAGGTTTAGTGCCATTTACAAAAAAGGAGTTCGCAATTACAAAGAAAAATTGAACTTTAGTTCATTATTATTGAGCTAATAAAATATTCTCAGTTTCACAGTTTCCAAAAAGATCAACCGAAAATTTCAAACTATTGCTCGAGCCTTACATTCCATATTTAAAGTTTCAATCCTTGTCTGAAACTTGAAATTCCATATTTAGATAGTCGCTAATTGTTCCGGACTATCCTCGGGATTCGATGAAAAGTTTTCAGTTTCAAAGTATTAATGAACTTCTAAATACCGATATATGATTATTAGTTACACAGTCCGGATTTTCAGTTATCATATCTCAAATTGAATTTCTATGCTGAAAAATTTCCACTTCCATGTATTTTTGGGACAGTTTCAGACAAGTTATGTCACTTTGTAAACGTCTTGACTTTTCAGTGACATTATCCTTATCATGTTCACCAGAAACCCAAATTTTTCTACTCTGAATATTTTATTTAAAAAATAGAGCCCATATACTGCTTATTCATGTTCCCTTCAAAACTGATATAACTTGGCAGAAACTGGACTTTTTTCTGAATGAAACAAATGAATGTGCAGTTTCAGACAATATTTGAAACTTCAAACTATCGTATCTATACAGTTCACCAGATTCTTGTCTTGGGTATTCTCTGAAATATCATAAAATTTAACTGTTTCAGAAAACTCATAAAATCTAAGTAGTCTGGAATATTGCGATATATGTATCAGTATCAACAAGAAAATGCTACGAACAGTTAGATCTGTCATCTACCCAACTGTGTTTGATCTGCCTAGACACTTGATGAAGTCGAAAATGGTGGAATTAATTACTGTTTCAGTTGAGAACATTATTTTGAAACCCACGAGATTTCTGTTCATTCCACAGTTCTCGAGGCTATTTTCATTTTTGAAACCACATTAAAAACTGTCAGTAGCTTATTTCTCCAAAAAAAGACAGTTTCAAGATTTCAAGGAGTTGTAGGATATCGAAATGTATACCGATGGATGTTTTTTTTTCAGTCGTCTATTTTGAAACTTAAAACTTAGAACCTAAGAATCCTGTTTCGAAATATCTCATCAAATTTACAATATTCCCTTCTCAAATCAATTCTCCTTTCAATCGAAGGTATTTGAAAAATATAGAAATTGGGTTATTTTACAGTTTCAGAGCAAATCTGAAACGCAGAAAATTCAAGCTCTGACAATTCTGTTCGGAATTTTTGTCTAGATATTTGAAAAATTGATCATTCTGAAAACTTCAGATTTTTTTTTTGAAAATTTCCAGTTTCAGAACACGTGTTATTTTTTCCTGAAAAACAAACGAATCGATTTATGACAATACTACAGTCTCATATTTCTGAAAATATACAGTTTCAGTTCTTCTATATATAATTTTCAAACATCTCGAGTCAGTGGTTTTCTTGCATAGGCATCGAAAATTTTTCAAAAAACCATTTTATTTTCTGTTTCAGACAAAATTTGAAAAATGAAAAGTTATTGATTTGATAATTGGTGCTTTCTGGCGATTGCAACAAAAATTCCATGACTTTAAGCTAGCTCCTATTTTTCAATTTTCAGTTATTTCAAAAGTGTCTCTAATTTTTGGAATTTTCACAAAATTCCAGTTAAATTTATGAGTATCTGAAATTGAAGAAAAATTCAATTCCATTGTGCCTATATTGCATTTTTCAAAAAAATTTTCGGTTACAATAAATCTGATTTCAAACTTGAAAAAAATTGAAAATGCTGAAATGAGTAGTGCGAATCCGGTTTTTAACGCAATTTTCCTTTGATTCAGCAGTTTTAGCTCTAAAAATCTCAAACGATCCTATCTTTGTATTCAAAAATTGATATCTCTAAGTTTATCCCTTCATTTTATCAAAAAATTAACCGTTTCTGACAAATCTCAAAATTCTGAAACGAAAAGTATCGTTTGATTGACATAAGCCATTCATTATCCTGAAAATATTCAATTGGTATAATTAATGGTTATACTGTAACTATTGCCTGAAAACTTCACAGTTTCAGAAAATTTCACTATGATAATAATAAACATATTAAAATTACTGATAGTCTCGAGTGGGTCATTATCAATGATAGTTTGAAAATTTTTACAGTTCTAGAAATCGCTGAAAATCTGATAATGATTTTTTTCAATTTTTCAGTTGTCTACTTCACGGAAAAATAACGAGAGATGTATTAAATTTTCTAACTGAGCTGACGATTTTGTGAAATTTTGAAAAAAAAAATTGTTCGATTCTGTTTTTTTTTGGTCAGAAAAATGAGAATATCAGCACTTTCAGCCTATCAAAAATATCAAGTTAAGGTATTTCCTGAAAGCTGAACATTTCACCTACCCAACGCTTTTTAGAGTTTCAAAAAATCTCCCCTCTCCCAAAAGTTATGCGCCTTTAAACTCTACCATTTTTTTCCAGCTCACCGAAATGCGTCGTACAATCGAGGCATGCGAGCGTCGTTGTCACATTCTCAATCAAATCTCCGATTCCGCCCGTCAAAACGAGAATAATCGGCTGGAGATGGAGGAGTGGCTGAAAAATGCTAATGAGGTGATGAATGAGAAGAGAGCCGAGGAATGCACCGAGGAGGATGTGCGGCATGAGTTGAATATGATTGAGAGGGTGGTGGATCAGTTGGAGGAGAGGAAGAATAAGATGCAGGCGATTAATACACAGGTGAGTATGTATATATGAAAATGGTAGAAAATAGCTATATTTTGTTTTTTAGATAGTGGAAAAATATTGATTTTCAGCAAAGTTATGACAGTTTGAAAAAAAATAGGCTTAGGTTTAGGTTTAGCTAAAATTGCTGTAACTTCGCTGAAAATCAAGATTTTGTGAAAGTTTAAAAACCATATGAAAGCTGATTTTATGATCTACAATTTGATTCTTAGATAGTAGAAAAATGTTGATTTTCAGCAAAGTTATGGTAGTTTGAAAAAAACCTTTTTTCACTGTGATTTTCAACAAAGTCAAAGTAACCTGCTATATATACTTTTTTGTTATTTCAAACTACTGCTGTATATTGGAAAAAAATCTTAATTTTCAGAGTTTAAAGAATCATCTGACCATTGAGAATATGCAGGTTTTTAAGCAAAATTATGATGATTTGAAACTGTAATTTTTCTTGCAAACTTGAAAATTTAGGCTTAGCTAAAATGACTGTAACTTGGCTGAAAATCAATATTATTGAAAATTATCTAAAAGCCAAATCAGTGAGCTTTTTTGTGATTTTTAAATTTTGATCATTCTTGTTTATGAAACATTTGGAAATTACCATAATTTGTAATAACATGAAAATGACCGATTTGAAATCAGAATCGAAGAGATGATTGAAAAAATGAACATACTTACGCAAAGATATGTTTTGTGAAACTGTATTTTTTTTTGAAGATTTTCAGTTTTTGAAAAACTCGCAGTCTTGAATTTCTTCAAAAGATTTCCATGTTTCCGAGAATTATCAGCTGTTCGATATTCTCAAAAAATTATGTTTGTATTATTGAGGTATCGATATATGACGAACTTCAGTTTTGATCAAATTTTTCTGAAACTGATAACTTTGTCAATTGAAAAATCAGAAAAGTTCGACGAATTTGGCCATCGTTTATTGAAAATGTAGTATATTGCTAAAATTATAAATGGCCTGAAACTGTAAAAACTTTCAAAGTTCTAGACTTTCCGAAGTTTTGGAAAGCATATGAAAACCTTTTTATTTGATCTCAACAAAATATTGATTTTCGGCAATGTCACGACAGTCTGAAAAATAAGATTATTTTTTTGCTTTTTTGAGATTTAGGTTTAGCCACTTCTTCTGTAAATTTGGTGAAAAGGAAGAATTTCAAAAACTAGGTTCGAAGTCAAATAAGATCATTTTTTCGGATCTTTGAATTTTGTTTATAGTTTTTTTTTTTCAATTTTGGAAATTACTGAAATTCGTAATAACCGGAAAAAAAGCCTTCGAGATTGAATAATAAACTAAAAATACTGATAGGAAAGTGTTTGTTGAAACTGCACATTTTTTGGTTATTTTAAGGTTCTCGAAGTATGAAATTTCTGTAAAGCCTCTGAATTTCAGAATACTTTTTGACATTCGATTTTATCAAAAAATTACGTTCTTTATATATATTTGTGAATTATGTCTATTTTTAGTTTTTCTATGAATTTCCCGAAACTGATAAGTTTAGAAAGTTTGAAACATGATTTCCCAATTATCGATTAAAAATCTAGCATTCTGCTAAAATCATGAATGTCTTGAAACTGTAAAAATTCAAAAGTTTCATTTTTTTTGTTATTGTCTGACACTGAAACTCATATTTTTCTTGAAATAATTTTTTGATCTACCAAAAAAATTTCAGGCCAACAAAATCGTCGACACCTTCAAAAAAGACGAGGCTCACAATCTCAGTCACCTGCTCAGTCGTATCAATATGAGTTGGACCCGTTTCAATGATAAGTAAGTCAATACACCATACCTTACGACAATTCACGTACCTATCTACAGTATCCGAATCCGACGAGCCGTTCTCGAAGCATCATTGAGGTCTCGACGCGATTTCCACTCGGCGTTGGCCGATTTCGAGCAATGGATCGGGCGGCAGGAGACGAGTTGCGGGAAATTGGCGAAGGATACGTTGAATAGTCAGGCTATCAAGGTGAGCTCGCGGAGCATCGTTGTTTGGCTGGAAAATTATATTTTTTGAAACTCTCTTATTCGTTAGATAGATCAAAATCTAGACTTCAAAATAAAACTTTGATATTCGAAAAATGTTGATTTTCAGCAAAGCTGTGGCAATTGCAGATAAACCTAAAACTAAAATTAACTTCAATTTTGATAAGAAAATTTCAGATATTCATAACCTTTCTGAAAATCAATATTTTTTTGAAGTCTAGAAAGAGATTGGTAGATCAAACCTTGAGAATTTAAATAGAACCAGAATGGTAGAAAATTGTTGTTTTTCACCAAAGTTATGACGATTTTGGCTGGACCTAAACCTAATTTTTAGATAAATTTCAATAAAACCGTTTCAGCGAGCTCTAACTTTGCTGAAAATCTATATTTTTTTGAAGTCTAAAAAGCAATTGATAAATCAAACCTTAAGCTTTTAAATAAAACCAGGATGGTGGAAAATTGCTGATTTTCAGAGAAGTTATGACGGTTTTTGCTAAACCTAAACCTAAGCTTGACCTCAATTTTGATTTGACAGTTTCAGCTAAAAGCAGACAGTAGATCAAAAATTTAGCTTCAAAATAATTTTCAGACTGTCAAAAAATGTTAACTTTCGACAAAGTTATGATGATTTTAGTTAAACCTAAACCTAAGACAAGGTGGAACTTTTTGAAACAGTGTAACTTTGCGAAAAATTGATATTTTTTCAAGATCTAAAATTCAATTTGTAGATCACAATCTAAACTTTCCAACGCATTTTAGATTTTTGAAAAATCTCAATTTTCAGCAAAGTTACACCAATTCCAGCTAACCCTAATCCTATACCTATTTCAGGACACAACCCGCCGAAAACAATGGACAATCAACTACAAATCCCTCAACGCGGAGCTCGGAGCACACGAGGATGTCATGAAAAGTGTCGAGTCGATGGGAAAACTGTTGGCGGAAGGACTGGAAAATGGAAACGAGAAGGCGGAGTTGCAACGACGAGTGCATGAGACAACAAGGCGATGGACCAATGTCAGGAAGACTACTAATGAGATTGGGTATGTTTTAGTTGAAAAGAACAGGAAAAGAGCTTTGAAATGAGCCGAAGAGCAAGAAAATCGGAAAATTTTGAAGAAAGTTGTGGGTTGGTGTAGTTAAGGCACCCAGAAGTGGAGTAGAGGCACCCAAATCTCTTGGGTGGCTTAAGTACAAATAAGAGTGGTATTTGAGGAACCCATGTGTGAAATATAGGCACCCATAGAGGCTGGGTGCTTCAACTACAATGATTTGTATCTACCGTACCTAGAAGATAAGTTTAGCTTAGGTTTAACTGAAAATGATGTATCTTGGCTGAAAATTGAGATTTTTTGATGGTCTGCAAGTCAAATAAAAGCTGTGATTGTGATCTACGAAATACTTTTTAGAATGTTAAAAAATATCAATTTTCCGAAAAGTTATGGTAATTTGAAAAAGTCAACTTTTTTCTAGTGGTTTCAATTGAGGTGGCGTAACTTGGCTGAAAATTGAGATTTTTTGATCATCAAAAATTCAAATGAAAGCTGGCATTATGATCTACAAAACCGTTTTTAGACTGTCAGAAAATATAGATTTTCCGAAAAGTTATGACATTTTGAAAGTTGTTATACTTCCGAAAAATTTTTTTTTGAAAATTTTTAAAAATGTCGTAACTTTCTTGAAAATTAAGATTTTTCCAAGTTCTAAAAAGATTTTGAAAGCTTTTGATCTACTCTTTAAAATGAAATACATCACATGATGATTTGACCTACCAACGTTTCAGCGAGCGGCTCGAAAAAGCAGAGCAAGAATGGGAGAAGTTGTCCGATGGATTGGCCGATTTGCTTGCCTGGATTGAGCTGAAAAAGTCGAAAATGTTGGATGAGCAACCAGTTGGTGGTAGTTTGTCAAATGTGATGCAACAATCAACATTTGTGAAAAACTTACAACGGGAGATTGAGCAAAATGTGTCGAACTACAAGAGTACTGTAGCTGATGCACACTCATTCTTGATGCAACACGACCTGCGGCCGAAACTACACTCACCACATGTGTTGGATGAATATGAGGATGATGGTGGGTTACTGTAGTTGCATAGATCCATAGATTCATTAATCATAGAACCATATGTTAGGGGGAGGGTCTATGGGAAATCATATGTAACATATGGAGGCTGCATTGAGAGGTAGGAATCTATGGGAGTTCATAGATTCATAGATTCATAGATTCATAGATTCATAGACTCATAGATTCATAGATTCATAGATTCATAGATTCATAGATTCATAGATTCATAGATTCATAGATTCATAGATTCATAGATTCATAGATTCATAGATTCATAGATTCATAGATTCATAGATTCATAGATTCATAGATTCATAGATTCATAGATTCATAGATTCATAGATTCATAGATTCATAGATTCATAGATTCATAGATTCATAGATTCATAGATTCATAGATTCATAGATTCATAGATTCATAGATTCATAGATTCATAGATTCATAGATTCATAGATTCATAGATTCATAGATTCATAGATTCATAGATTCATAGATTCATAGATTCATAGATTCATAGATTCATAGATTCATAGATTCATAGATTCAAAAATTCCAGAATTGGCTGATTTGGAGCAAAGACGACGTGGTCTGGAAATCAATGCCAACTGTGAGAAGCTCAAGAAAAACTGGGCGGAGCTTGGAGTCGAGGTAACTTGGCTGAATTTTTTTTTCTGAAAATGAGAGACCAGATTTTCAGCATCATTTTGGTTTTTAGATTTTGAAAAAATATCTAGTTTCAGCAAAGTTATGACAGTTTTTGCTAAACCTAAACCTAAGCCTATTTTTTCAATCTGTCATAACTTTGCTGAAAATCAATATTTTTTCAATCTCTCTGAAAATTTGGAAAGCTGAAATTCCCAGCTTTCAGAAAATACCCCAACTTGTTTGAAAATATGAGAAATTTCAGGTGGAAAGTTGGGACAAACTCGTCCAACATGCGATGCAACGACTCCAAGAATTGGAGCGTAACCTCGCCGAATGTCAACTCCATTTGACATCATCGGAAAATGAAATTGAAACAATGAAAGCAGTTGAGAAGATACATTTGGAGGATTTGAAAATAGCGCGAGAGGAGACGGATCAGATTGCGAGACGAATCGATGAGGTCCGTCTATTTGTGGATGATGTCAATGATGCGGCGGCGAGGTTGTTGGCGGAGGATTTGAAACTGGATGAGCACGCCAGGGGACAGATTGAACATGTTAATAAGAGGTGAGGAGAAGAGCTTTGAAATGAGCCGAGGAGCATGGGGAAATGTTGAGTTTGAGCTGAGATAGGGCTGTTTGAAGGTGGAAAACGGTAGAGCACGATGGCAAAACTTCCGATCAGAGAATTTTTGTGGTTTTTTGGTAGATCAAAAAAACTGAAAAATATGATTTTCAAAAAACACCCCTTTAACCATGTAGTTCGGTAGAGCAAACTTGCAACTCTTGTAAATTTTGAAAAACTTGATGATTCAAAAAATGCTCATATAAACTTTCGGAACAGAAAATCGGCTAAATCGGGAAAATGAACTTTAGAATGTCGTAAAATATTGATTTTTCAAATGTTATAAAAAATTCAAAAAATAAAAAGTCTACGAGAAACGAAAATATGGAAAATTCCAATTTTTCAATGTTTTATGAAACAGATTTATTTTTTTGTTCATGCCGAATTTTTACTGCTCGCAAAAGCCTTAATTTGCTGAAAAACAATAATTTCATTTGTTGAAAAATCAGAGCGAAAATTGATTTTCGAAAAAAAATTAATAAAACCACAATAGACAAAAGCTGAATCGAAAAATCAACGAAAACCCAAAAATCATGATAATTTCCTGAAACCGAAAAGTTTTTGTAAAATTCGAATTCCATTTTGAAACATGAAAAATTTTCACAATTTTATGAAACTGTAAATTTGAGATTTCTCACTTCATCAGTAGGAATTAGTTAAATTACTGTAACTTTTTGGAGCTAGAAAAAATGTGTGAGTTTTCAGAGAAAGTTATGCAAATTTCAAGAAAGGAAAAACCTTCCGGAATCGAAAAACTGGGAGAAATTCTAAAATTTCACTGTTTTCTGAAACATATTTTTTTGATTGACTTAGAGTTTTTTTCACCCAATTTGCAAGGAAAGAAAAAAATTAACTTATCCTAAATATCAGGATTACAAAAATTTTCTGGAAATTCGTATTTTCAAATTGTTCGAAATAAGTTTTAAACTATTCTGTGATCTTCAAAAAAAATAATATTCGTGAAAATATTTTGCAGCTTGTCTTGATCTTAGCGAGAAAAGCGAAAAAATGACATATTCATTTTTTATTCGAAACTGCAATTTTTTCGCTGATATTCAGGAAGCTTGATTATTTGCCATTGATTGGTTTTTGGACAAAATTTATGTAATATTTTGAAACAAAAGAAAATTGGAACAAGAACGATGATTTTCGAAACATTGAAACTTTTGATGATTTCATGAAACAGCAAGTTTTGTTGCTTTTTTTCAATACTATGAAAACATATTGAGCTGAAAAAAATCAATTTTTTCCAATAAGGGCCCAAAATGTAGGTCTACTCGTTATATTTGAAATTGAAAAGTATTCAAAAAGTCTAGGGTTCAGGAAAGATCGCAAATTGAACAGTCACAAAATAGTAAATTATCACTGTTTCGTGAAACCGTGATATTCTAGATGTATCACTTCCTGCAGTTGGACCTGCATACAGGAAACAATTCAATATCACTTCTCAATTCACTTTATTGTTGGAATCTCTTTTTGAACTATTTTGCGATCTTCAAAAAAAAATATTTTTTTCATCATTGATTTAGTAGCCTATTGTTCGATCTACCAGCTACAAAAAAAAACTCCAGAAAATCTTCATTTTCAGTAGAGAGTTTTCAGTAGAGGGGTTGAAATTGTCTTGTCAAAATATAGGTTTAGCTCCTTCCCTTGGAAATCAACATTTTTCACTGTTTCAAAATGCTATTTGAAGCTCTTAAAGTGATCTACAAAACTAATGGTTTCATTTTTCAGATACTCCACCCTCAAGCGAGCCATCCGTATCCGACAAGCCGCGGTGCGCAACGCGGCCTCCGATTTCGGTCCCACCTCCGAGCACTTCCTCAATCAAAGTGTCAATCTACCATGGCAACGAGCCATATCAAAATCCAACCTTCTACCGTACTACATCGAGCAAACATCGGAAATCACACAATGGGAGCATCCAGTGTGGATGGAGATAATGAAGGAGTTGTCGAATTTCAATCGTGTCAAGTTCATCGCCTATCGAACGGCGATGAAATTGAGGGCTCTTCAAAAACGGCTTTGCTTGGATTTGGTCGATTTGCCGTTGCTGGAAAAAGCTTTTGTTAGGTAGGTCGTGATTTGAGCTACAAAATGCTTTTTAGAACGCTGAAAAATATGGATTTTCAGCAAAGTTATAGCAATTCTAGCTAAACCTAAATCTTAGGTTTAGCTGCATTTTGATATGACAGTTTCAGAATGTCATAACTTTGCTGAAAATCGATATTTTTTAGAAAAGTTGTTTGCATAAGGTAGATCACAATCTAAGCTTCAAAATGGAATCTAAAACGCGGAAAAATATTAATTTTCAGCAAAGTTATGACAGTTTTAGCTAAACCTAAATCTTAGGTTTAGCTCCATTTTGATATGACACTTTCAGCTAGTCATAACTTTTCTGAAAATTGATATTTTCTCAGAGTCTTTGTTTTATTGAGTAGAGTAGTTTTCAAGCTTTCAAATGAATTTTAGATTGTGAAAAAATATGGATTTTCAGCAAAGTTATAGCAATTCTAACTAAACCTAAATCTTAGGTTTAGCTCCATTTTGATATGACAGTTTCAGAATGTCATAACTTTTTTGAAAAACAATATTTTTGTAATGTCATTTTTGCAATAGGTAGATCACAATCTAAGCTTCAAAGTGGAATCTAAAACGCGGAAAAGTATTAATTTTCAAGAAAGTTATGACAGTTTTAGATAAACCTAAACCTAAGCCTAACCCAAATTTGATATGACAGTTTCAGCTAGTCACAACTTTTCTGAAAATCAATACTATTCGAAAATCTTTGTTTTATTGAGTAGAGTAGTTTTCAAGCTTTCAAATGAATTTTAGATTGTAAAAAATTATGGACTTTCAGCAAAGTTATAGCAGTTTTAGCTAAACCTAAACCTAAACCTATTTTTCAAGCCCAACTCAAACTTTCAGACTAAAAGGCCTCAGCGGTGAAGAGTGTCCAGGTCTCGAAGGAATGGTATGTGCACTCCTGCCCATGTTCGAAGCCCTCCACGCCAAACACCCACAACAAGTACAAAGTGTATCATTGGCGGTGGATATTTGCATCAATTTCTTGTTGAACTTGTTTGATCAGTGAGTTTTTTTTGAATAGTGTGCATTTTGTCGGGGTATACTGTAGCTGACGCGAAAATGCAGATTTTTTAGTGTTTTAAGAATTGTGTATTTTTGTCGTAAGATGAGATATGTTAGTGCGTGTGAGGTGCATGGCTGGCATTTGAAAAGTGTGCATTTTTTCGTAAAATATAGGGTATCACACAATGCACCATCTTTGACAAAAAAATGCAGAAAATTACTGTTTCAGAAAATTTACATTTTGTCGTGAGAGTATTTTCTAGTTACTCCTTCGATGAATAGTTTTCGTTAAAGTCTGCATTTTTGCGTCAAACCCAATGCATCATAACTTGCGCGAAACTGCGCAAAATTGAAAACAAAAAAAGTTGTGCATTTTGTCGTAAAACACAGTGTACACCCTTACGCAAAAATGCACAGAACAAATTTTTAGTGTTTCAAGAATTCTGCATATTGTCGTAAGGTATAGTGCGTTGATAATTTGTCTGAGTTTTTTGCCAAACAATGGGCATTTCATAGAATCGGAAAAAAAAGTTTCAACGGTGCATTTTGTCGTAATGTTCGAGGCATCATATTTAACGCAAAAATTCAACCAACAATTTTCTGTTTCAAATTTTGCATAAAAGTCTGCACTTTTTCGTCAACTTCGATATATTGTCTTTTTATATGCATCATACCTTACGCAAAAACACACAGAGTCCGCAATATGTCGCAAATGCACAAATATGAAACATAGGTCTGGTGCATTATGCTTGAGGCGAAATTTCAACGAAAAATATTCTGTTTCAAAATTTTTCCAAAAATATGCACTTTTTTCGTAAACACCAATGCATGGTCTAGTTTTAGTGCATCACATCGTACGCGAAAATGCACCAAATAATTTTTTCGTGTTTCAAACACTCCGCATTTTCTCGTAAAATATGATTTATTGATACTTCATCCGGTGAAAAATCTTAAACGGAGCATTGTGTCGTAAGGTCTGGTGCATTATATCAAAATTCAACTTTAAACTTTCTGTTTCAAGAAATCCATAAAAATCTGCAGTTTTTCGTCAACTCCAATGCATTGTACTCATGTAGATACACCATACCTGAAAAAAAATCATTTTTTTGTGTTTCAACAATTGTGCATTTTCCATTCGGATGTAATGCATTAATAATTCACTTACAGCTTGGTTTTTTTTGTGAAACGCAAAACTTCAATTAAAATTTTTCTGTTTCAAAATTTTTTCAAAAATCTGAAATTTCTCGTCAACTTCAATGCATACTCAATATCAGACATATTTCACGCAAAAATACAAAAAGTCCGCAATTCGTCGTCAAATATACTGTATTTCCAGATCCCGAGATGGTATCATGCGAGTTCTCTCCTTCAAAATCGCCCTCATCGTCTTCTCAAATATACCACTTGAGGAGAAGTACAAGTGTAAGTTTTTGTGATCTACCTGGGTTACTGTAGTTTGATCTACAGTAGTCCAGCTGGGTTACTGTAGTGCTACAGCTACAGTACTATTATCTACTTTTCTTGCAGATTTGTTCAAATTAGTATCACAAGATGGACACGCCACACAAAAACAAGTCGCCTTATTGCTCTATGACTTGATACATGTAAGTGGTCGTTTTTAGATTACTGTAACTTGGCTGAAAATTGAGATTTTTTGACACTCTTTTTTTTGAAAAGTAGATCAAAATCTCAGCTTTGATTTGCTTTTTTGATTGTCAAAAAATCGTTGTTTTGAGCCAAGATACAATAATTTTAGCTAAACCTAAATTTTTGGAAAAAAAACGTTTTTTTCAAATGATCGTAGCTTTCTTCAAAATTGAGATTTTTTGACGTTCTGCGGCTCATTTTGAAGCTCTATTTTGGAATGTTCAAAGAATAAAACATTAAAATTTTCAGATCCCTCGACTTGTCGGCGAATCCGCCGCTTTTGGTGGCACCAATGTCGAGCCAAGTGTTCGCTCCTGTTTCGAGACTGTCCGACTGGCGCCAACGATTTCTGAGACCGCATTTATCGATTGGGTGAAAAAGGTACCTATAATGCAAATGTGCTCCATCGAACTATTTCCAAATTTTTCCAGGAACCCCAAACAATCGTCTGGCTCGCCGTGATGCATCGATTGGTGGCGTCGGAGAATACCAAACATGCTGTGAGTTGAATATATGTATCTAGGCTAAAAATCAATATTTTGTTGGAATCTGAAAATATTCTGAAAGTCTGAAATTTCAGCATTCTAACACTTTTGAGGGTTTGAAAAAATATTGATTTTCAGCAAAGTTACAGAGTTTTGAAAAGTTTCAAAAAAATTTTTTTCAAAATTTTCAAACAATCATAACTTTCTTCAAAATCAATATTTTTCCATGATCTACCACTCATTTTCTTCCGTTTCACTTGAAAAATCTGAAAATCACACTTAAAAACTCCAAAAACCCCAATTTTTCAGTCAAAATGCAACGTTTGCAAGATGTTCCCAATCGTCGGCCTCCGCTATCGTTGTCTATCCTGTTTCAATTTGGACTTGTGCCAAAATTGTTTCTTCAGTCAACGGACCGCTAAGAAGCATAAGCTAAAACATCCGATGCAGGAATATTCGGGAAAAACGACATCGACTGATGATGCACGGGATTTCGCGAAAATGTTGAGGAACAAATTGAGGACGTCGAGGAGGCAGTTGGCCTATTTGCCGATTGATGTGAGTATACTGTAGCTGTGGGGTACTGTAGCTTTGGGTAATGTAGTTGAGGTACTGTAGCTAGATTGTGAGAAAGTTCGAGTGAAATTGAAGCACTGAGAACAAAGATAGGGCGTCTGAATGTGGAAACCACAACTTGAAGAATGGAGTAATGTATCTTTGGGGTACTGTAGCTTGGAGTACTGTAACTAAAGTTACTGTAGCTAGGATTACTGTAGTTAGATACTGTACCTTGTGAGAGAGTTGGAGCGCATTTGAGCCCATGATAGTAAGGATACGGTATCTAAAAATATATCAGTTTGATGAGATGGATACTGTAGCAAGAGATACTGTAGTTTAGGGTCACTGAATGTAAGAGTACTGTAGATTCTATGAAAAACGTTTACTGTTTCTATGGAACCATTTTTATATCTATGCATAGATGAGCACAATGGGAAATCCTTGTCGGTTGTAAAATCTATGGCCTACAATCATAGATCTAGGAATTCTATTGCACCCCTATATAAAGATCTATGATTTTCTACTCTCAGTTCTATGGCCCTACTTGAGGTTCTATGCAGTTCAAATTGTAGTTCTATGCTCCTTCCTATGTATCTATGACCTATCTTGTTCTATGGGTGCAAATCGAGGATCTATGAGTATCAAGTAGCAGTTTTATGCCACTATGTTAGTATCTATGATAAGCCATTATGAGTTCTATGCCTCTTCTGGGGTATCTATGACCTATCACGACTAGTTCTATGCCTCTATCCTAGTATCTATGACTATCCCTTCTAGTTCTATGACCCTCCCTCAATATCTGTGACCCATCCACCTCCAATTCTATGCTTCCAGGTCGCCGACGAAGGTGTCCCACTAACCTGTCCACCCGCCAAAGTCACCAACACCGCAACTGAATCACTAAACGCGGATACCGCTCAAATGGCGGCACATTTGTCGAAAATCGGACACCATAATGGCCCAGCTGGTGCAATCAATGATCATATCGAAGCGGTACAATCACCATTGCAGATTATCAATCAGGTTAGTCACATTGAGATGGGTTTAGTGGGGAATCGACGTAGATTGGGAAATCCACAAAATTTGGGTATTTCGAAAATTCTGAAAAAGTAAAAATCTGAAAATAAGCAAAATTCAGGGCATTGGTAATTTATTACAGTTTCAAAATGTTATTTTTCTGGAAACTTGGTTATGTTTTTTCAATTTCAAGTCTTTCTTTTCTCTCAAACTACCATAACTTATCTGAAAATCTATTTTTTCCAATAAATAGGGTATTTTCTGAAAGTGGAAAATTTCAGCTTCATAAAATGTTATTTTGTTTTCTCTGTGGTATACGACGACTGTGATATCAAATTTTTTCAAACAATAATATGATGTTTGAAACAGAGGCTCATAATTTGGACTGAAATTTTGTGAGCTCTCGAAATAGTTTCTAATTATCATAACTTATCTCAAAATCATCATTTTGTAGTGTCTTATTGCTTCTGAAAGTAGATACAGCTAAAAAATTTTCAACCCAAAACTATGACAAGAGCAGAATTACCAGTTTTTTAAAACTGAAACATGATGTTTGAAACAGAGATTTATAGCTTGTGCTGAAATTTGTGACGTCTGCAAATAGTTACAGTTTTGAAAGCTGCAAATATTTTGAGAAAGTATAGTGTTTTGTTTCATCCGATGACTAGAGGACAAATAATTCGTTCTGAGATTTCTACTTTTCCAACCATGATTATCAATAGCTGTGAAACTGACTATATCTGATTTTTCGAGAAACATTAGGTTTTTGAAACAGTGTTATTTCTAAATATCAGCATATCCACAAGCAGTTATGTATATATGTGACATAACTTGCATAAGGCCTTGCAAGTTTTTATTGAAACAGTGAACTTATCGAACATTTCAATTACAGCATTAAAAACAATAATCCTTGTTTCAAAATAGCAATATGTTTTTTTCAATTTCCCGTCTCGTCGATCAGCATCCTTCTTATTTTTTTTACCACATTTTTCTTTTTTTAAGAGTGCTTGTTTTTGTTCAATATAGCCAATTTACAATTTTTGAACGTCTAAAAGCTATAAAAGTTAACTGAAAACTCACATATTTATCTATAAGATCTATTGTGCAGTTCTGATCAGAAAATATTTTGAAAATACTTGACAGTTGATATTATTGTGATATCTAACTTGTCACATTATTCATATTTTCAATGAAACAGTGGCCGTTTCACAAGAAAAAGTTTTTGTGACCAGAATTCCGCTGGAACCACTTGAAACTTCAGTGTAGAGAAGAAAACTACTGTTTCAGATGTTCCGTTGATCTCATTAAACACATGAGTATTTCAATTTTACTTTTTTTCTGCTTTTGCAAGACATACCTAGTTGGAGACTTCAGTATTTTCTGAAAACTTACCGTTTCAGCAAATCAAAATAATACACATTTCGGTAAAATTGTTGATCCTTCTTCTCCGTTCTATTGACCTATTAACTGACAAGAAACCATTTTTTGGTCAACTTTCTAAAACCGCAACTTTTGTTTTGAACCAAAAAATTGTATATTGCAAGAATTTTTCACCGTTTCTAGGCTTCATGAATGTGCTGAAACATCTCGTTCACATCATTGTACTGAGTGACAATTCTATTTTAGATGCTCTCAATTGTTTTCTTTCTCAATAATTTTTGGCACTAAAAATTGGCTGTTTTGGGGTTCAATTATAGAAAAACCATCAGGTTTTATTCATATTACATAGTTATCAAACTTTTTGATTTTTTTTTTTGGAAGATTTCGATTGATAATTCATTCTGTCGATTACAATGATAGTTTAGTATCAATAGTTTGGAATATTTTGAAACATATATGGAAAGATTGAAGATTAATATTATATGTTTTTATAAAAGATATCAAGAGGATAATAAATGAGAGTTACGCGCAGTCGTTTCGACTCAAATATCTAGACGACATGAGGGACTGAGTCTCATCAGTAGATGATCCCTTGCAAAATCATAAAATTAACGCTTTTTGACTATACCTAAGCACCTAGAGCTTGAAAAATTGGGAAAAAGAGAGAATATTGAGAGAAAATGGAAGATGAGTAGATGGTGGAAAATCGATAAAGGCGGAGAGAAGATAAGGAGGGTGGTAGATATAATAATGTAGGAATTTTGACACATTTTGTCTATAGGTCAAATGTAATGTGTGATATGTTTATTAGACTTGTATTGGGGAATGTGTTAGGAATGGGGTGTAATAATATTATTGTGTAAACAAAAAGAGAAAAGGAGAAATAGATTAGAAGATTTAGAAAAAGAATATATTTCAAAATCACTCAATATTAAAAAAAAATAAAACTCTAGACAATCACTGTTCCAAAATTCATACATAATTTTGTTCAAAAAGTCAATTTTCGATCCTCCAATCTCTTTATTTTCCTCATATTTACCATGTTGAAAATCAAAAAACAACTATTGAAATGAAAGTTGATTTACATTGTTTGGAATATTTTGAAACAGTAATAATTTTTGAAAGTTGGGTGAAAATTATTTCATCACTAAACAAACAACCGATTAACAAAAGTCAACTTTTCTAAAATCATGAAAATGCTGAAACACTGATATATTGTTCCAAATTTTTTCTGCTTCTACAGATTTTTCAAATTTACAAATAATATAATTATCAATGACAGCCTTGATGGAAAATGTGTTGTTAAAAATATTCACTGTTTCAAAATAGTGTCATATATTTCGAATAGTAGTGTTAATTCCAATTTTTGTTTCGAAGTGTTTCGAATTCAATATATAATGTAACTTGGAAAAAAATTCTGTGAAAAAAAAGTTTAAATAACCTGATATTTTAGTACCACGTTTTCAAATAATTTTCAAATTGTGAAACAGTAAACGTTTAGGTTTACATAGAATAATTACTGTTATTGATAGTTATCATAGATATCCAGCTTATCTTCCAAAATGATGAGTTGGATTCACTCGTAACAATCTAAAATCCCTGAAAATGATCACTGTTTCAAGAATCATGTGTACTGATGAGAATACCAGAGAGTATCAGTTTTGAAATCGGGTTTTTTGATTATACCTTCAATTTTTTAAAACGTCATTAATTATGTGGATATAGGCAAGGTTTGGGATAATTTCTGAAATTTCACACTTTTCGATATGACAAACGCTATACGATTGGAGGAAAATATGATCATCGGTTGAAATGAACTTATGGAACAGTGAAGACTTTTCCAGAAAAATTTAGATAAGTATCTGTTTCAGAAACTTAATAATTTTTATTCGAATCTGCTATTTTCAATTAGTCTACGACTTTTTGTAAGCATAAATTTCCAAATTTTCGAATCGGCTACAGTCATTAATGTGCTCCATTATTTTCCAAAAAATATCCAGTCATCTGAGAAATTAGAAATATTGGATTTTTCTGGAAATCTGAACATTCTGAAACAGAAAATTTTCGTCGTTTCACAAAATTTTCTAAATATAAAAATGAATTTTGTCAAAATAAAAGTATCGATGGCGGTTTTTGTCTGAAAAAATAACCTCTAAAATTATTCACTGTTTCAAAATATTGCCATATTTATTGATTAATGGTGAGAATATTGATATACCTGATGCAGCGATTTCCAGTGCAGAAAAAATTACTTACTTCAAAAATTGTATTCGAAAAAAAAGTATCACTGTTCCAGAAACTTCTTAAAACTTTTGGAGTACCACTTCTTTCAATACATGAGTTTTCATTCATATTTTCCATGATCAGAAAAAAAATAATTTTCTAAAAATATCTGAGATTTCTGAAACAGAACATAGTTTTAACCTAAAATAACGTCTAACCACAGCATTATTGAAAAAAATTCTTCGATTTATCAGAAAGTTAGAGAAATGAAACAGTGAACATTTTGAGAATAAAACTATTCACAGTTACTTAAAAAATCTATAATAATATTGATCTCCACCAAGTCGATCAATGTATCTTTCACTGGAACAGCCATTTTTTCACTAAAAACCGGCACTTTCACCAAAAAAATTTGTTTCTGAAATATTTTCTGTTTCTGAACCTACTTGAATTACAAATGGGGTACAATCATCAGTGATTTATCCGGCTTAGATGTAGGCTCTGAAAATATTCACTATTTCAAAGTTGTCTGATATTTTTCGAGTTTATGAAATATTTGATCGAGACAACATCGGACTGGCCTAATTTTCGAAACAAAGTGATCTACCTCAAAAAATCAGCCGAGAAAAAAAACCACTATTGAAAAATGATACAAAATTTTGAGATAACAGTTTTTTCCAATACCTTTCGTAATCCCGATTCTTTTATCTTATTAATCGGAAAATATCTACTTTCAGATAAAAATTAATGTTTCAAAAAATTCACGAAATATTTTGGAAATTACTAGTTTTCAGTAGTGTGCTTTCTTACATGCCAATTATATATCTCACTTTCACTGTTTCAAAGTTTCGTCAAATTTTCCGTAATCAGAAATTAATTCAATTCTTCATCTCTTCTTGATTGAATCATGGAAAAAGTGATCTACCATGAAAAAAATCATTTTCATCCAAATATCACTGTTTCAAAAATACTATACCGATATGAGAAATATAGATTTTTAATTGTCCTTTAATTTCCAATAGGTTAATCTTACTTATCTGAAAATCAGTCAAATATTTTTCAAAATTACTGTTTCAAGAACGTTATGAAATATTTTGGAAGTCAGTAGTTTTCAGTACTATTCTTGCGCTATAATTTTCTCTAAAAACTGTCACGTTTTCAATATTTTGCACTTTATCAAAGTGTCAAATTTTTTGTTGTGATTCGTGAAAATATTCACTGTTTCAAATTTATGTCATATTTACGGAATATTATGAACCTTGTTGATCTCTGACAACTTTCGAACCATCTAGATTTCAAAAAAAAGTGATCTACCTTTGAAAAAGTTATCTTTACCCAAAAAAACCTGTTTCAGAAACTCTATAAAATTTTGAGAAGTTATTTCTTTCCACTAATCTAGAGGTCGTGATTCTCACACACTTATCTGTAAATCGATTATATTTCCAGAAAATGTTCATGTTTCAGATATTCTATAATTTTTCTGAAATTTTTGTGATGTTCAGTGACTTCTTTCCAGGTACTATAAATTTTTTGTTTCAAAAATGTGTCACTTTCAAACTCTCATAACTTTTTCAAATTTTGATATTTTTCCCACTTCTGGGGTGTTTTCTGAAAGCTCATTTTCTCAGCTTCAAAATGCATTTTCAACTTTCAAAAAATCTTCAAAACCCGCAAAGTTACAGTACCTTGAAAAAACGTTTTTTTTTTCAAAACCCCATTTCGCTTGTAAATTATCACTCTCCCCCTTCTTCTCTTTTTTCTCAAACAAAAAAAGGTTGACATTGAAACCAGTTCGACCTTAATCTCTCTGCACTCTCCTCCCCCGGCATACTCTCTCGCCCGGCGCGAGAGTATGTCAAAAGAGGAGTGCGGTTAGAGAAGCAGAGATGAAAACTGTCAAACACACCTTAGACACCCAATTCCCTTTCAAAATAATGTGTTCGAAAATTTTTGCCAATTTTTTTTCTTCAAAAAATCACTACTATGATGATACATATTCCTGTCGAAATTGCATGGTTGGGTCCCGCCACGAAAAGGGAGTACTGTAGCTTAATATGGAATACTGTAGGTGGAGCAGATGCAGCGAGATGAAATGGATCAACTTTTGCAACGACTGCAAGTGGAGAACAAGCAGCTGAGATCGGAGCTCGAGACGAAAAGGGGCGGAGCCCAGAGTACGATGGATATTGAGCGGTGGGTTTTTGTGCATTTTGTCGTGAGGTGTGTGGTGTGGAGGAGATGCATTGGATTTGACGACAACTTGCAGAAATCAACGTTTTTGATATTCTGCATATTGTCGTCAGATATGATGCATTGAAAAAGATGAAAATTGTGCATTTTGTCGTAGAATATGGTGCATTAAGATTGCACTAGATTCGTTCCAGATTTTTCGAAATTTCAAAATGTGAATTTTGTCGCCAGATATGATGCATTAGAATTAACGATAAAATGCAGACATCCATCGAAGATATGCGATCAACGATAAAAATTTTGAACAATGCACTTTGTTTATATTTGAAACATAAAAATAGTGATTTTGTGCATATTGTCGTCAAATCTGGTGCTTTGTGCGTAACATGATGCATCACATTTGAAATATGTCGACTTGAAAAAAAACATTGTTTCAAACTTTATATAAATCTAAACCTCATCAATTCATATTCAGTTTGTCGCTAGTGATTGGTTCTCTGCATATTGTCAGCAAATATGATGCACAGATAATACATCACATTCGACGACAACTTACAGACCATTCAAAACTATTACTGTACCAAGCCAGACTCAAATATTCTGGTTTTCACTTTCTAGTCACTGCTTGTCTACCTCAAAATGAAATTGTCGTGAAATGTGATGTATCTTGAAAATTCTGAAACTGTGAAATATTTTTGGATTACTGTACCTTCTCGGAATACATAAAACCTGACGACAATATGCAGTCTCTTGAAAAAAAAAATGTTTCAAATTTTATAGAAAACTGAGCCATGTTGATTCAAAATCAGTTAATTACTCATTGTTGAATGTCTGCATTTTTTTGTCAGATATGATGTTTTTAGAGTACACCATAGTTGACGACAATATGCAGACAATTTTACTGTTTCAAATATTACATAAAAGTGCATAGTTTAATCTGAAAACAGTGCCGATTGGACATAGATATCTGACGCATCATATCTGACGCAAAAATACAGAATTTCATTGACTATTTTATTTCCAGCTCATCCCGCCGGACACCAGCCGACCGACGAAGCGAACAACGCGGTGGTACACTACCACTACGAAATGGACGGAGTGTGGTGTCATTGAAGAGCACACAATCACAGAATGATGTGAGTTTTTTTTTGATGTTGTGGTACAACGTAGGACTTACCATAAAACTTAAATAAAGCAAAAATTCCAAATTTTTTTGAAACTGTAATTTTTGCAGCTTTTAACAACTATTTTTTGCGGAAAATCGATGATTTTCAGTCAAAACTATCATTTTTGACACTAAAAACGCTACTTTCAGTTTTGAAGTTGTAGAATGCAAGATTTACCACAAAACTAATATGAAGCTGTAATTCCAAATTTGTCTGAAACTGTGAATTTTGCGGCTACGGATGACTGACTTTTATGGTAAAAATGATCAATTTTGGAAGAAAAAACGAACATTCCAGCAGAGAATTATTTTCAAGTTACTATGAAACTGTAATAGTTCATTTTTTGAATTATCCTAAAAACCTCAAATCTCAAAATTTTGAAGCATTTCAGTTTCAGTCAGAAATCAAGAATATTACTTTTATCATAGTTTTGTTTATGTAAGGCTTTTGCTTTTTCAGTGTTTTTGAGATAGAAACAACTGATTTTGGCGACATTTTTTTGCGAAAAGGGAAACATTTTTAAATTTGAAACAAAAATGCCCTACTTCCAAGTTTTCGGCATATTAAAAATGTGCTGTTTCAACATCAAAACTTGAAATTTTGAGTTTTTTCAAATCTTTAGTGCAGCGGGCATATTCTAGCAATAATTTCTCAAATTTGGAATTGGTAAAAAAATTTTTTCTAGCAGTCTGAAAACAGTTAATTTTGAAAAGCTCCACTTTGAAAATCTCCAATTTTTCTCAAATTTCCCAACTTCTCCAAATATTTGCAGTTTCAGGCAAAAATTATAAATTATCTTTTTTTCTGGATTGTGTATCTGAGAAAACTCGGGGAAGAAAAATTTTTTTATGAAAAATTGATGGTCGTTCTGTCATTTTTTATCAAAGTTTTTATAAAAATGCAGTTTCATTATAAAAACATAATACCTCAGAAATTTTTCATTTTTTGATATTGCGCTTCTCATAATTGATAACTTCAAAAAGTCACAAACATTTTGACTTTCCCTCTACTAAAAAATTTAGCAGCTTTGCAAATTTATATTTTCTATGAAACAGTGAATTTCCATAAAAACTTCACTTTTCTTTCAGGTAATGGACGAAGCAAAAGCACTTCGCCTTCACAAACAACGACTCGAACATCGATCGAGAATATTGGAGCAACAGAATGAGCAACTTGAGATGCAATTGCAGAGGTTGAAGAAGGTTATTGATGCGGTAAGTTGGTTTAGGACAAACATTTATTGGTTAGGACAACTAGACTAAGATGCAACAAAATTACAAAATTACTAAAGTCCGCAAAATTGCGTCAGTTTTGATGTATATTTGAAACAGTAAAATAGTTGTGAAATTTTGACGTCAAAAATTATGCATTGTTTATCCATCGTAAGAAGATAGAATAATGATTTGTGCATTTTGTCGTAAGAATTGTTGCACTTTTGAAACAGAACAAGTCTGTAAATTGTCGTAAGATGTGATGCATCTTGAAAAAACTTGTTTAGATGAAAATATCACTGTTAAGCAACTGATATTCATACTTCCCTACAAACGATAGACCAGTCACAGTAAAGTCTGCAAAATGTCGTCAATTATGTTGCATTTTTGAAACAGTAGGAAAAATATGAAGATTGACGTCAAAAATGGTACATCGTTAAATTATAGAATTCTAATTCGAGACGAGGTGAAAATTGTGCAAAATTTTTGCTTTGACAATATAATAATCAAGTGATGAACGTTAGACATTTTTCACCCAAAAATAATAATTTTTAGCTGAAACAAGAAATTTTGAAACGAATAAACCCGTTTCAGACACGCAATTTGAACGATCAACAGATTTTAGGAATGATAATCTTTCTCCATATCGAGTCTAACAAACCATTATTTTCATGCAACACATGAAATGTATTTGTCTCGAACTCTTCCAACCCAATACTTTTCACTTTTCGACTGAAAGTAATGACTTCTAGTTGAAAATGTAACTTTTTCGTCAAAAAAAATTTCAGATTCAGATTATCTTGAAATTATCACGCGAAGTTTTCAATGTAATGAATCGATTGTCTTTTTTTTCGGAAAACTGGGATGCTTTCAAATAGAAATCAATGTTTCAACAAAAATCTAGAAATATCGATAATCCCCAGAAAAGTATTTGGACGACACTCTTTTTTCTTATTTTACGTACTCCGTTTCCAGTCGAAATTCGCTGCGACTAGACTGAAAACTGCAATTTTGTTTTTTTCTGTTTTAAACTCTAATTGTGTTCCGACTCGAATTTTTGACAAGATCGGATTGTCGCCTCCAGCTGAAATGAGATTTCTAGAATCAACTGCTGAAATAGTTCTTAAAAATGTGTAGTTTGGGAGAAAAAATGCAAAAAATTTCAAATTATATCGTCATTTTTAGCCAATAAAATGATGCAACAAAACATCAAAATACGACATCAAAATTCAAACATTTTTCCAGTTTCAAAACGAACTTTTCTGGAAATATGAACTGTTTTAAGACAATATGTTCTTGAAATGATTTGGAAATGTGAAAAAGAACTTTTCAGAATCTAGCTTTCATGCTGAAATCGATACTTCAACCTGAAATTCTGATATTTTTTCGATCAACACAAATTTTTGCCGTTTCTCGCCCAGTTAAGTAGAAAACTTAACATTGTGAAACAATCCCAATTTTGAGTGTAGGTCAAAAGCAGAAAGCTGAACACAATTCTAGCTCGTATGCTGAAAATGCGCTATTTTTATCTGAAAGTGTAAAATGTTTTTGCTGAAATCGTAATTTTTCGACCCAAAAAATCTGAAACAAGACATCAGACTACGAATTGGAAATTTAAGTTTTACTCTGTTTCAAACCTAAATTTTTGCAGATTTCACAACTTTTGAAACAATATAATCCTGTCTTCTGGATACTGAACAAAAAGTTTACTAATCTGACATTTTTCATGCTATAAATGGCATTTCCAGCTGAAAATGTGGAAAAAAAATTTTTTTTATTCAATTTTTTTGTTGTTTCTCATCCAGTTTATTCAAACACTTGATATTTTGAAACAATACCTATATGAGTCTTTTTTGAAACAGAAAAATTTTCACAAAGTTTCTAGTTTTTCTGCTAAAAATCTCCAAATTTTCAGCCCAAAAAACTTTCCAAAAGTCTAATTTTCCCATTTTTCCAGCAAAAAACGACCACCTCCCAAACCTGGACACCCGACCGGGCGGCAAGTGTAGATCAAAATACCGTAATCCATCAGACGAGTGATGACGAGACGCAGACACGTGTCGGTGCCGGAAGTGTCGGTCAAATGCAGAATTTGATGAATGCATGCGACGATTTGGGTCGGGCCATGGAGAGTTTAGTCGTCTCAGTTGTCTATGACTCGGATGAAAATGATGATTAGAAACTACAGTACTCCCTACAGTATACCATGACTTTTGATCTACCCATATGGTAGTTGATCTTTTAATTGCTCAATTCCCTATTTTGATACGGTAGATCACTTGGTGATCTACCATATTTATATTGTTATACTTGAGATTTTTGATCTGAAAATTCGCCTTTCAGATTTGAGAATTTTTCGACGAAATTTTTATTATCAGATATTCATAATAATGTTGTTTTATGTTTTTTGAACGAATAATAAATAATTTTGAAATTTTTATTTGAAAAAAACTATGTGTATAGAGGTCGAAAATGTCATTTTAAATCGACTAAAATTGAAACAGGACATCAAACTTGTATTTCGAATTTTCGAACTTTTCCTGTTTCAAATCTCACTTTTTGGTAGATTTGCAGATTTTGGAAACAGTAGGTACAAGCTGTTCAAGTTAGATTTCCGTCAATTTTTGTTGGTTCAGCTTCCGTTACCTACTAAATCGGAAATTTTGAAACAATATCCATATGCCTATTTTTCTGAAAACAAAAAGTTGATAAAATTTCTTGCTGATATGCTGAAAATCGACTATTTCCATTTAAAAATGTGAAGATTTTAGGTGGCTGAAAAAAAGTTTTCAAAAAATTGATCTTTTGCCGCTGGATACAGTGCTGGATACATTTGAAATGAACTAAAACTGTCAAATGTAACAGCGATTTTTGTCTAAAAATGGTACTTTTCAGATTGGAAGAGTTACTGCTTCAGATTTGTCACATTTTAGAAGAAAATTTACAGTTCAGTCTTCATAATCGAGAACATCTATTTTCAACTTTTTTTTCTGATTTCACGGAAATATATCATGATCGCTTTTTGAAGACTGCTCTAACTATTATACTTGCTTTGAAACAGTGAAAACTATTTTTCAGAAAGTGCCGTTTTCAGATTTCGGTTTCAGATTTAGTTGATGACAATTGCTAGTCAAAACAGAGAGGATCAAAGATTTTACTGTATCTCTACACTCTCTATCTGGCTTCTTTCCCTAGTTGAAACTGATAACTGATCTTCATCCCATCTGAAAAAATGCACATGTTTTTGAACCTTAAACTATTTTTTTGGCTTTAGTTTTCAAAATTATTCCGTTTCAGACAAATGGTAACAACCAATATTTTTGAGCACTGATGATAACATATTCCTTTTCCTTCTTCGGTCTTTACCACTGCTTTTTCTCGTTTTGCTTACTCAAAACTGATAACAGTTTGCTGATAATTTCAAATCGTATGCACACTCACATTCCCTATTTACCTATTTTCTGCCGATTGTGCTCTTTTTTGTTGATTTTTTTGCCTAACCATATTTTTCCGCATTCTTCAATACTGTTGATGACTATTACAGGGTATGTATGCTCCACAATGGACATGACCAAACTCATCAGTTATAATGAAGCAAGAAGTATGAGGCATTCTGTTAGAATCGAGGATAGATCAAAAAATCGTCCCTCATCAGGTGAGTCATTAGTGCAGTTAATGTGTTGATATAACTGGTTTTTAGAACACATCGGAGCCATTATCAAGTTGTTGAAAATCGAAGAAATGAAATCAAGAAACTTGGCTAGTTACATTGGATCCATGAATGCTAGAAAAGCATTTCAGTTCCTAGCTAAATCCGGCGTCATATCAATCACTGGAGAGTGCGGAAAATGTGGGCACCCTCACAACAATATGAGTAAGGATAAAAGTGTTAAACACGACAAGCATGTATGGCGCTGTCGAGACTGCAGAATGTTGAACAATGGATCTTCAGGAGGTACTGTTTTCTAGCTCTTATGAAGCTCTTTTCGACTTAAATAGGTCCTTCCGAACTTCATTTTTTTTCTGTTTATTTTAACATAAATTTCTTAATTCCAGCCACCGATACAGTTCCATTAGATAGCGGTGCAAAAAACGAAGATAACAAAAAAATTTGTGTCAGGTAATTTTCGACTCAACTCTAACATGGGAGTAGATTGAGCAAGGATGTTAACTTTTTTTAAAATTGTAATCATTTTCTATCCAATAAACCATATCATAATTATCTGAACAACCACTACAAAAAATTAAGTACAAAAACTTTTCAAAAAAATGTGTTCAACTTATAATCCAACCATCAAGGACTATATTGTTCAATTACCGTGTCACCCTCAAATCAACTCGACTTCACATAATTGCCAGTTATTACGCATTCTCCCTCCCCAGCGGTGTTCCTTTTTCGACTCAGTAATTTAGCAACTAGTTATGTCATAAAGTGACCTTCAACATTTCACTCACTTGTCAAAAATAGCCTCGTTACATTTGAAGTGTTCCATTTCCGAATCAAATATGGAATAATTGTATTAATTGGATTTTGTTCCATTTTTTTATTCTTGTTCTGTTATCAAAATGATAATTATGCCTAATATAAGGATTTACAGGGTGACTTGCTTCAATTTGAAGATTGACCAATCTATAGTTATGCAAGATGATAATATTTGATAAGTGATAAGGATATCAACTTTCGAATAACAAACCGTAAGTGTAACCTTTCAATAATTTGCATTAAATATACACAACTTAGCAGGTTCATATTCGAATCATTTTGATTCTTTTCAGTTATGGATAATTCCTACCTACCAAAGAAATAATTTGGTCAACTCGACCAAAGTTAGTTTTACAATGTGATATTAACTTTTTTTTTTACAGATACACTCACAACTCTCCAACCGATGTATCCAATGAGTGGTGTGAATGAATCCGGTGCTCAGCCGCTGTTGAATCCATATGGGTTCTCAACAACGGCAATGATTCCGCCACCGCTCCCAGTATCATCGGTAGTTTTTTTTCAAACAAGTAACTTGTATCATGGTTTTTATTTATAGAATCATCCTCCGACCCCTTCTGTGCAGACCTCTGCCTATCAATGATTCGGCATACCAGCACCACCACTTCAGATCTCTGGCAATCAATCATTTGGACATCCGACCCGCAATCTCGAATGTCGGATTTTTATGTAACCTTTGATCCTTGGTGCAGTTTATACAGTTATATATATATAAAAAATTCTGAGACTTTGTTTTGTTCGTCAATCCATGTTTCAAAACAGACACATTTTTCTACAAACACTTTGATTTGCAATCACAAAATCCATTTACATTGCTAGAATTCATTTGTTTTTGAAACAAAGATTAGTTTTTGTACAAAAAAATTATACTTTCAGCAGCAAAATGCAGTTTCAGACATATCTGGAATTGCAAAGTGCTGATAATTTTGTTAATTATTTGGCCCAAATTCGATTTTTTTGCAAGCCAAAAAAACTCAACCATTGACGAAAAACGTGTTCACGCGAAATTCAAAAGTTTTTGAAACAGAAAAAACTCTTTGTGAGTATATTTTGCTGAAAATCTTTGGAATTCATAGTATTGTTTCGTTGACACCACATTGAGTAGAATCATAATTTTATATCGATCTAAATTTATCTAGAGAAACTGTCAAAATGATATTTTTATCCTCAATATTCACTGTTTAAAACCATCGCATTTTTTGAGCAAGTAAAGTATTTTTGGATCTGTTGCTTAATCACGTTCAAATTGTTTCAAATGGTTAAAACCACTAAAAAATTCCAGAAATCCTGTCCCAGCGTAGGAAGCGTATGTTTTAAAAAAATTATGTGAATTTTGAAACAGAACTATTTAGTTATTGGCTCGATCACAGAGGTCCACTGTTTCAAAATTGATACGTCTAATTAGAGAACAATTTCAAAAATCGGTAAGCTCTGAACACTCTTGTAATTTGTTTCAAGATTTTCTTGAAATTAGACTAGTTGGTGAAAACTTCATATTATTCGTGAAACGAGTTTGCTTTGAAACGAAGATCTGTTTTCGTTCAAGAAACTATATTTGCAGCATTAAAATGCAGTTTCAGACATATTTAGAATTGTAAAATATTGACAATTTTATCAATTATCCAACTTTTTTCCGAATCCAATTTTTTTTGCTAGTCAAGTCGAACAAACATTGACGTGAAATGTTTTCATAGAAAGTTTAAAATTTTTTGAAACAGAAAAAATCTCTTTTTGAGCCCGTTTTGCTGAACACCACTGAAATTCGTAACATTTTTTTGTAAATATTCCTTTTAGCAGAATCATCATTTTAATTGGACAGAATTTCATCAGGAGAAACAGTGAAAACTATACCTTCCCCTGCAATACTTACTGTTTCAGAGTCATCACATTTTTTGGGCAAGCAAACTATGTTTCAATTTGTAGCTGAACTTTCCAATTATTTCAAATAGTTAACACCACTAGAATTGCTTAGCTCCTGTGTTTCCGTTTTGTGCAAAGAAAATTCCCAGAAATGTTGCCTAGTTCAGTGTTGGAATGCTATGTATCAAACATTAATGTGAATTTTGAAACAGAACAAATCAATATTCATCTAATATTTAGAAAATCTTTGTTTCAAAATTTTAATGAAACTGTATTTTGAAATATTGAAAGCTCTAAACATTTTGGTAGTTGGTTTTAAGTTTTTATTGGAACTATCCTAGTTCTTGAAAATCTCATATTATTTTTAAAACTGAAAGTTATAAAATTTCTGAAAAATAATTGTTTCATCACAAACACACAGTTTCAAGAACATGAGAAATTTGATGACGATGTGAAATGCATATTGACATCTCACGATTTTTCAAAAATTATACGGCATCTGAAACTGCTATCTTTAGTATCAAGCCTAAAAAATTACTGTTCCAGGACAAAAATAATTTATGAAAATATTAATTATATTCAGTGTGTGTCCGGTTTATGTGTCAAGTATATAGCAGAAGTTTCACAATATCACTGTTGCAAACTATTGATATTGTCCGATGAATACATCAGAAATCCTTTTTGGTGACCTGAATTGAATCTAATATACAAAAAACTATGTTTTCAAAACGTGAAAAATTTCTGAAACAGTGAAGTTTCAGTTATTATCCAGGAGTACAGAATTTGTGGATTTTCAGATGATACAGAACTCTAAAACTTGAGTATATCGTCACATCATTAGATATACAATTTGAACCAACACATTTTTATAGGTTTGTGAAATAGTAAACATTGTTCGTCAATCGCATGCATGTACTAATTATACATGCTCTGTGCATTGATAATAATTAAGAGAAAAAGTGAAAATTTTTGGTTGAAAATGATTTTTTGATGAAATTCATCAGTTTTTTAATTATTTTTTAAACAATAAACAAATAAAAATAAAAATATAACGCTATGTGCATTTGCGCGTCGCAGTGTTGCTCGTAAATCGTACGACGCAAACACTTTTGCGTACCGTAGCCCGTTTTGATTCTTAAAAAATTGGAGGAAATTTGAAAATTGAGTTGTTTTGCTCGAAAAAACTTGATATTGAGGTAAAAATTTGTAAAAATTGGTTTTTCGGTCGATTTTACACCTTTTGGATGGTTTTTGTGAAAAAAAAAACAATCAAAATACTTTTGTTATAGTTGATAACAATTGCAAAAGCATGTCCCATGAAGGGACATGTGGCAATCTTGTTGCTCCGACGAAGTCCAGAATCTACCAGCCATCAGCCTACCAACCTCTCCATTCACCAAAGACGGGGAAGTGCATTACTCATACCGCAATAGTGTCGAAGACGACTAACAGACACGACAACTAATAGACTACCTCCCCAAGGGGGACGATACATAGAAATAGCAGTACTATGATGCCAGTGAACCTCCAAACACTGGGAAAAACCCGAATACCCCATGCGGGGCTCGAACTTTTCTTATCTTTACGACGAAGTAGTTACTAGTTGCGTGCGTAGACCACTTGGCCACCGCGCGTATATTTTTCCGCGTTCAAAATGCAAAGACATGCGAGGCCTCGCGAGGTGTGTGGCCAAAATTCAAAAATCGCGCGCGGTACGACACTCCGCCGATTCCGCCGTTTGTCGTATATCGTAAATCGACACCATTTATTTTTGGAATTTATAAATAGAAATGCTTAAAATATACTATTTTCCTTGATTTTTACTCATTTGTTCAGTCAAAAAAATCTTTAAAAAGTTAACTATTCAATTTTACAGCTAATCGGAGCAAGTTAGCTGCCGAGATTCCAGCCAAAACTACATTTTCATCGGATTTTCGAGATAAATTGAAATGTGAGTTATTTTCGTCATTTTAAAAGATTTTTAAAGTTGAAAACCCCGAATAATTGTTGAAAAATGTATTTTTTGGCATGCTTCGCAATTAGTTAACCTAAAAACAGCCAAAACCCGTTCTTTTGTTGAACTTCTCATCAAAATTCGATTTTTTATCGTATTTCTCTTGAAAATCGTAGGAAACCGTCATGTTTCACCTTTTTCAGCCAGAAACACAAGTCATCGGCTGAAATTTCAACCAAAAACGACAGTTTCATTGGATTTTTCAAGACAAATTGAAATGTGAGTTATTTTTGCAGTTTTACAACAATTTTTCAACTAAAACCCATTTTTTCTATGTAAAGTTGCAATTCTAACTTTCAAAAACCTTGAAAACTCAGAATTTTGCCTCAAAAAACCCTAGAATTATGTATTTTCAGCCAAAACATTCGAAAAATGCCGTTTTTCAAGGATCTTCAACATTTTCATCGGATTTTCAACATAAATTAAAATGTAAGTTATCTTTGAAGTTCTAAAACTTTTTCCAAACGAATAAACGCAAATCAGTGTCGAAAAATGTAGTTTTCAACAAGATTTGCAAATAATTAACCTAGAAACAGCCGTAAAAACGTTTTTGCATTGAATTTCTCATCAAAATTCGAATTATAATAAAAATCCAAGATTTTTAAACGTTTTTAATATGAAAATCGTAAAAAATCCTAATGTTTTACAATTTACAGCCAGAAACACAAGTCATCGGCTGAAATTTCAACTAAAAACGACAGTTTTATTGGATTTTTCGAGATAAATTGAAATGTAAGTAAATTTTGTCGTTTTTCAACTTAAAAAAACATTTTTTCGATGTGAAATTACAATTCTCACGTGCAAAAACACTTGAAAACCCGCAATTTCGCATAAAAAACCTCAAAATTATGTATTTTCAGCCAAAACATTCGAAAAATGCCGTTTTTCAAGGATCTTCTCGACAAACTCGACGAGGTAGTCGAAAAAATCAACATTTTCATCGGGTTTTAAAAATAAATTGAAATGTGAGTTATTTTTACAGTTTTTAAGACTTTTTTCGAACCAAAAAACGCAAATCAGTGGCGGAAAATGTAGTTTTTAACAAGATTTGCAATTAATTAACCTGAAAATTGCTCTTTTTTTCTCATTTTTTGCTGAAAAATTAATAAAAACTTGATTTTTGGTTTTCTAGGCCACTAACAATAACGCTTTTTCGCCTTTTTCTGTTTGTTTTCTCAATAATCTTTTGATTTTCAGAAAATCAAGCCTCAAAAACTCACAAATGCAGCCGCGAAACCAGAATTATGAAAATTTGTAAGTGAAATAAGGGGAATTCCGAGAAAAATTGATTTTCAGACGCCGAAGCCCATCTTAAATTGACACCACGAAAGTGGCAGTTCGAGATATTGGATATTTTCAAAAGAAAAAGGACGGGTGAGTCGGATTTTTGTTTTTTATTGGAAAATTTGATAAAACGCACATTTTTTCCCTCCAGAAAACTCAATTTTTCATCGAAAATTAAAATTTTTAAATCATTATTCTTCCAGAACAATCAAAAACGGCGAAACTCAACACAAATTCACTTCGAAATGGCGAAATCGGCTCAGAAAACAAGATGAATTTAACTTTGGGCGTCGAAAATTTCGCAGATGAGGGCAGAAATCGGAGAAAATGAATGAGAAGTGCTTAAAAAATGTATGTTGTTTGAAATTTAGTATTTTTTATTGATGACTTATAAAAAAAGCTTCAAAAAAAGAGGAAAAAAGTGTCGAAAATCGTAAATTTCGCTTAAAATTCTGAAAATTTCAAGCTTCAAGACGATTTTTGATGTAGAAACTAAATAATATCGCGAGAATTCGTGAAAAAGTGTGCTAAAATGATGACAATGGACAAAAATAAAGAGAAAAAGACACTAGAATGCGTAAACCCTGCCTAATTTATTGGGAAAACAGCAGTTTTGCGCCGAATACTCTACAATTTTTCCGAATGTGTTTAAAATGTGCTTTATTATTCAAATTTTTTTTTATTTGAGAGTAAAAGTATAATTTTAAGACTGAAAAGTACGAAAAATGAAAGAAAAATCGAAAATTGTAGACACTGAAAGTTTTAGAACGATTTTCGATACAAAAACTGAATCATTTTAACTGAATTCGTTCAAAATATCCGAAAAATGAAAGAAAAAGACACTGAAATACGTAGATCTTGTCTCATTTGTGCAAAAACAACATTTTGGCTGAATAAACCTATAATTTTTTTCCAAAACAGAGGTTTAAGCTTGCATAAAAAGTCAAATTTAACCTCTGATTTAAATTTTTGATAGAAAAAAATACAATTTTAAAGCTAAAAATGCGAAATTCAAGTCAAAAATCCATTTTCCAGGTCGTCAAATCCGATTTCGTCACAAATCGAGCCTACCACAACCCAAAGGATCCAATGAGATTTTTTGCGATCCGCCCAAAAAGGCGTCATTTTCTTCTTCCAAACTGAATACAGATCCGTATGACAACGTGGTACCGTATGGTTACAAATTTGAGCATTATTTGACATTAGATGATAATGATGTGAGTTTGATTTGAGATTTTTTGAATAAAATGTGTTTCTGCAGAATAAGTTCGACATCCACTCACCAGTTTCAAACGCCGAGCAAGTTAAGTGCACGAAATTGGAGTCGAAAGAAGTGTTATCTGTTTAATATTCAGCTGAGGTGGACGCATTGTTTTTCAACGGTAAGTCCTTCAAACCTTCTCCAAAAAAAATACAAAATTTATAGGATAATGCGATGAAAAAATCGAACAATGCAAGATGGAGGGAAATTCAGAAGTTTGCCAACATATTTCCAGTCGCATTTCGGAAATACATCGAAGATTATCGGACCATAATGTGACGAAAGTGACAACTTAGACATTGACTGAGGATGGTATGGCGATGACAGCAATTCGAGAGCCATTTGAAGATTTTGAATATCATCTTCTGGATACGATTTTGGAGGAAGAAGACGCGAAATTCGCTAAGAATGTCAACGAGTTTGCATTGAAATTTGTATAACAGCCATCTTGAATAGTTTTATAGGTTCTCGTTTCATAATAAATATGTACACAATTTAAAGCCAAAATTGATAATATTATAATCTAAAAATTGAATCAAAATATTTTATAGAAATGAAGCTAGGAACAGTATCAAAGAAATGCATTGATGTCCAAGTTGATCTTGTTCTGGTAACCACCTAAGGTTCGAGCAATGTTCTATGGCCTAAAAATTTATTGTTAAGTTTCCGTCCAAAAATAAAGTCAAACTTCTTCCTCCAGTTTTCTTACTTTTTCCCATTTTGTCGTTCTGAAGATTTGAAGCAATCCTTGATTCGGTTATTCTGAAAATCCGCAATTTTTTTGAAATTCGAGACTAGATACAAATCTTACCTCACTAAAATTGGTCAGTTTCTGGCTAGTGTTGCTTGCTCCAGCAATGGTAAGGACATTTGTCGGTAAGCGAGTTCCAATATACATGGGACATTCCTGCTGATGTTGAGAACTGAACCAATATTGCAACCACAAGAGTTGTGGCGCGTTTGACAATGTTGTTCATTGGTCACAATGATTCCAATGTTTTTTTGCATTTTTCCATATGATGCCTTGATCTTACCAAACATTTTTTCATCCTACACGGTTCCGAATGAGAGCATTGTCTTGAAACAAACTGAAAAAATTTGTATAAAACTTTTTTTTTGAAACATGTTTCAAACAAGTTCCAAGTTTTGAAAAAAATCTCGGAACATGTTTTTTGGTCGAAAAAAGCTGGTTATTCATTCAAGTAGTCATATATTTGATAATTTGATACAGTTTCGGTATATATGAAGTTATTGAGTGTGAGTTCAGTTGTTCAATGACGAAATTGAATAATGAACAACTTTACAAAGCCATCGAAGCGGCACTCTTGTAGAATCGAGGACCCAACAATAAAATCGAGGACCGAACTCATAAAATTCCATACAAAAAAGCCTTTCGGTGCTCGATTTTATTTTTCGGTCGTCGATTCTACAACAGTGCCATCAAAGTTATAAAAAAAATTACAATGTACAAATTACCGTTATTTTTAAACCTAAAAATTGAAACAAGGTTCAGAAACAGGAATTGTTCGAAACATGTTTCAAAACTTGTTTCAATTTTTATCGAAAGTTTGAAGTTTTCAAACGTATTCTTGATTTCTGTTTCAACACAGAATATAGCAAAATTGTACCATAATTACAGTGTTTTGAAATCAAAATATGTAATTAAGAATTTCACTACTCACATCGTCCCAACTTTCATCAAAATCTTCCTACTCAATCACAGTCTCTTTTTCAAGATTTCGATCATATCAAGTGATGCTAGATGTTAGTGCCACTTACGAATCCTTCAATCAACTTCAGTTTATAGCACCATGTCATGTTAAACCACCTGATTGCGGTTCACTATATACCAATTATTTTGATGGCTCCAATGTTTCTTGTACCAGGAACCTGTCAATCATAAACTTTTTTCTACAAGATTTCAAAAAAAAATTGTGAACTTACTCGTCTGAAATTCTTCTCAATCATTTCACATCTGACATATCACTGTGTTTTGGCAGTAGTTCCAACTGATACTTTTCTTGTCTTCTTTTCCTTCCATTATAACTGTATCTATGGTCATGTCCATTGCGGAGCATACATACCCTGTAAATATCATATATATATAGGCGTTGAAAAATCAAGAAAAATATGAAAACATGCGGTGAAAATCAATACAAAATGAGAACGAGTGAACAAATAGTGTAAACTTACATACGACTGGCTTCTTATCAGCTCTTATCAGTTTCTAATTGAGAGAAATAGGGATGTTAGAGAAAGAGAGAGGGAAAAAGGTTTATCGTATGGCACAGCGTTGTAATCAATGTGTGTCAAAAACTTCTGGTCATTCCCGAGGTCAGTTATTTGAATACGCAATGATATCATTCCAAATAATCAATGGTTGAAGTTTTGAGCAGAAAAATCGGCAACTGTATGACACCGTAACTCATGGATTGAAAACATTACACATTATTTTGATCTCATTCTATCTTTTATCATAAATTTCTAAGGAGTTACTGGACAATTTTTTATGCGATGTGTCAAATTCATATTGTAAATTTACATTCTGCCGGAGAATCATCATATTTCGCAACCTAGTACAAATATTGGAAAAGTGTCAGCAGCAAACTTGTAGATCAAATTATGATCTACACTTTTGCAGTTGACTATTTTTCCATAGCTTTTCTAGATTCCGAGATATTGTCATTTTTCGGCAGTGTCGTTCTATCTGTGCATATACGGTACATATGTGTAAGACAACTCTAAAACAGAATATATAGCCAAAGTTTATTGAATGGAGTACATCGGAAAAATATTTTTAAAAAAATAAATTTACAAAAAGAACATGTTAAAACTGTCTACTTATACTGATTTTTTGACCGCATGAAACTATTGTAATGGCTGATGGTCGACTTTGATGAATCACTTCGACTTTTTCTTTCATCGGATCCAAATGGATTGAATACGGCTGATCCAAAAAAATTCCAATGAATTCGATCGGCAGTTGGAAGAGGAAAGATTGCAATATACTCGGACTTGATTCATTGGAATTTCACTTCTCCCACTTCGCCATGCCTGTATCTTTGAGCAGCTCTCCATTGTCAAACAGAGGCTCCTGAAAGTAAACTTTTTGAAAATGAAACATCCAAACAATGCATACCTCAATAAAACACTCATGGCTGAGCAAATTGCTTAGTTTTATGAAACTTTCACAAAAATTTCACTTGTGATACCAAAGACATGAAGAACCTTATTTGGAATTCGCACTCTCCTTTGATTGTTATCGCTCATGGTGAGCTGCAACAAAAAGGAATTGTTTTGTTGGAATACATTCTTCACTTACTTGTTCAATCTCGATGTTGGATGTTGCCATAATTGCTTCGAATGTTGGTTGACTGTGTGAGTATATTGCAAAATGCAAGTTACCAAAGTTTTCCTGGAATTTTCCTTAAAAATTTTAGAGGATTTCAGTATGATTTCAGCATATCTAGCGAAGGATACATGAACCTACTTTCTACTCAATTTTCGCATTTGTGCAAATTGTTTTGAATCGGTGACGTTGATTCAATTCGTCGTTTCGACTTTTCCTTCCATTATGACTGATTCTATGGTCATGTCCATTGCGGAGCATACATACCCTGTAAGTATCGTTGAAAGTGTTTAAAAATTGTGTTGAAAGACAAAAAAAGCGATGAGAATCAATAAAAAGAACGAGTGAACAAATGGTGTAATTTTTCTTGTTAACGTTTCAAAATAGTGTAAAGGGACAAAAAAGCGGTGAGAATCGATTGAAAAGAGCACGAATGGACAAATGGTGTAAAATTACATACGACTGACCCCTTATCACTTCTTATCAGTTGTCCAAAGCGAGACATAGAAATGTTAGAGAAAAAGAGAAAATTATGATTATAAATTGGCACAACGATGTTTGTTGACAAATTTCTGGGGTCACTAGCAGTTAAACATTAGTAGAAGTTTGACTAAAAGTTAAATTTTGATTTGATTTTGAAACAAGCTTTGAAGCGGTACTGAGCCAAAAAACGATGTATTCCATTTATATAAACCAAACATCACGTGAAATTTTGTCTGAAAATGAAAATTTTTTCAGGAGAAACCATCACTGTTTTAGAGCTTTGTCTTTTTTGGGAATTTGTTATAGTTTTAATTTTGACTCCATGTGTATTGCCTTTTTGTCTAAAAACGGACTACCGCCGGTAAATCACAAAATATTGCGGGCAAAGAAGACTCAACCAACAAATATTTAGGAAACGTGGAAACTAAACGTTGTAGCTGAAACAGTGAGTTTTTTTTCACAGAATATTTCACAGTTTCAAGTATTCATTTTATTTCCAATTAGTTTTCTATTCTTTAGTATAACCATTTTAGAGTAGACTTTTATGAATATAACTGTTTCAAATATTGAGAATAATGCGATGAAAAACTTTTAGGTTATAAGTTATCATATTATGTATTGTTACCGTTTGAACAGCAGATATTATGCTTCGAAAGTTTTGGAAGTTTTTTGTAACGGGGAAATCTTATCTTCAATAAATTTTCAGAATGTTATTGTTTCAAACATGATACAATTCTTTGGCGAAATTCGTGAATACATAACTCAAGATTTTTGCGTAAACAAATCCTTGAATGGAGACAGTATGATTTTATGAAAATGAAACCGCGATTTTTAAATAAGGCTTGATGTGTTAAGCATAAAATACAGTTTCAGATATATCTGAAAATTAGAATTTTGATATTTTTATCGATATCTTCAATATACGGATATTTGAGCAAACATCATGTGGAATAGTTTCTTTTTTTGAAACAAGGCACAAAATTTTAAATTCTTCAACATTGGAACAGTATTAATGTGATTTTCGAAACAGAAAACTATCCGCCGTTTGTTGCTCCCGTTTTGCTAAAAATCAATCTGCTGTGAAGTCCATGTTAACCATTTTGAGCAGCAAATATCACTCAAAATTCATCAAGAGAAATTGTGAATGAATAGTATTTTTTCACCCAATTTTTGGCTGTTTCACAGTTCCCTCATTCTTCAAAAATATAATATTTTTCAATCCATAGTCAAATGATTCGGAAAAGTTATTGAAATCACTGAAATCCTTCCATTTGTTTCGAAAATAAATTCCCAGAAATCTTGCGTTCTCCAACATTGGAAAGATTTTCCAAAAAAAAGTTATTTAAATTTTGAAACAGAATAATTGTATTTCCTGCTTGTTCACAAAATATTCCTGTTTCAAAAATGATATCATTGAGCCAAACATAGTTTTGGACTATTGATATCAGCAAAAATTATTCTCACCTCCCTCTTTTATACTTCAATTGACACTTGACTAGTTTTAGATAGTTTTGCATAATTTTTGGAACCGTAAACTACTATAATCTTGTTTTATTGATTTCAAAATAAAAATATAGTTTCAAAAATATGAGAAGATAGGTTATCATAGTATCTTTTCTACTAGTCCTATAACTTTTTTGGGAACGCGTGCCTGTTGAATCTTGAACTTCTGCAAAAAAATATCACCGTTCCTAGTCAAAAATTATTACCAGAATGATCAACTTCAGTGATCGTTCGTTCGTTTTTAATGTCAAATACTTGACACAAAATAAGCATGATTATCACACTATTCATTGATAAGATTATCGATTGATAACAACTGATAAACTTGATTATGAGCGATCCAGTGTCACATACATAACAATAACCGTATTACTGATCAAAACTCCATCTTGATCAAGTTGTTTGAGAGCAACAGTATTTTGAATCTTTTTTGGCCGAGGATTCATTGCTTACTGTTTTGCCTGAGATGCGATATTTTTCAACTGGATATTTCACTGTTTCAGAACTTTGATTTACTTCGAACAAGTTTATATTTTTCAATTTATCCCTCATGGTGTTGAGTTTGATTAGTTTTATGAGTATCACAACTTATAATGGTACTCTAAAACAAACCGAGGGTATTTCGATAACATTTTGACAAAAATCTCCCACCAGTAACGGTCGAAGCATCACTTTTTTGAGAATTTGATCAAAAAAATTGAACTGAAACTGTAATCATTCAAAAAAACTCAATGAGGTGATACTTCTACAGTTTCATGAAAAATGACGATTGGTATGTGAACCTTAGAAGACGGGAGCAAATGAGCATGTTGTTTTGAAACAATAAATGTTTCTCAGAACTTTTAAAAAAAGCCTGTTTCAAAAGCAGATTTAGTTCAGAAAACCTTTTTATTTGCAGTATATCAGGGCAATGGTTGATAAAAATTTATCTTTTCAAGATAGGGGAATACGTTCCAAATTATTTTTTTTTCTTGAAACAAACATTTTCAATATTTTTCTGAATCAATGAGCTTTCAGAAAGCATCCTAAACAAAGAAAATTGTTATATTAAAGTCAGCTGCAGTGATTGAAAGAAAAAAAGTTTTCGAAGAGTTACTGACTGTCATAACGAAAAAGGCGATTGAGACAATTATGATCAAAATATTTTGAAACAGAAATTTCCACTTTTTGCAATAAAATAGTTTTTTCTACTTTAAGATTTAGAAAAATAAAAGTTCACTGTTTCAGAATGCAAAAAATAGTTCGGAAAAAATTATGCAGTACTGTGAAAAATCCTTTTCCTGGAAATCTTGAACATATGTTTTGAAATTGAAACTCAATGCTTCCTCAAACGTTAAACGTAGTGAAAAAATCAGTTTTCCAAAAAAATTGTACAATTTCTGAAACTGTAGATATCTTTGACTAGTTTTGTGTGAAAATACCAAAAAAAACATTCATATTGGCAGACTCATACAGATTACTCAACATTTTTTTCTGAACTAGGTAGAGCAATTATTTATGTAGAGAAACTGCAAAAAAAATGAGAACATCAGATAAAATTTTTAGTGTTTTTTATTTTTTCATTTTCGAACGGCTCCCACCAGGTTTGATGTACCACGATTTTGATAGATTTTCAGAAAACAACTGTTTTAATAAGACGTGAATTCTAAAATTTCAGTAAATTTTTCAATTTTCCAATGAAATGAGTGTTTTTGAAACTTGTGGGTTTTTGAAATTCCTGAATATGTAGACCAGTATATTCGAAATATCCAACACAAAACTTGTCACTTTTCTGAAATTATCTTCAAAACTAAAAAATCAAAGTTTGATGAACTTGAGAGAAACTAAAGATATTATACAACAAGTTATAGTTGAGAATTTTCTTTGTTTCGCAAAATATAATTTTTAAAATTTTATCAAAAACTTTTTCAATATCATTAATTTTTTGACAACTTCTGTGACTACATGAACATCATTCGGTGACTGAAACGAAAAAACATAATTTTTGAAACAGGGAACCATCATGGAAAAATGAGTTTGTAAAACAATATGCCTTTGAATGAATACAAAAAATAAAAACTGTTTCGCAATAAATACAATTCATGAAAAATGTCAATTTTCAATAACAATACTCTCCTTACTAGTTAGGCCGAAATTATGAATGTTTGGAGGTATCTGTTTTTTTTTGTTGAAATTTTTTCGCAAAGTAAGTATATATTTGCAACTTATATCATTTTAATTCATCGAAAGAAACCGTGGAAATCAGTCTAATAATGATATTTTCAGCAGAAATTTTTTTACAGTTTTAGAGTTTCGTCATTTTTTTTGTGAATATATCATAGTCTCAATCTTCCGTCAACAAAGATTACATTATTGCCTAAAATTTTACAGCTGTCAGTAAATAACAAAATATTATGGATAAAAAAGACTCGACCAGCAGTATTTTAGAAAGTGTGCAAATCAGGCTTTGTAGCTGAAACAGAACATTTTCAAAAAATGACATGAAATATGGTTGATATAGCTCTGACTGTCATTTTCAGCTTTTTTCAGTTTCAGAAACTTCTCATACTCGGAAAGTTTTCAATCGCGTAATTAACACAAACATAATTGTTTCAAATTTACTGATTGTTTTTCTTGGTTCGCTAACTACTTTTTCTGAAATATTTTTAATCTCTTAGTTGAAACAACTTATAATTCAAATTTTTACTGTTTCAGAATTTTCATTAATTTCGAAAAGGATTTATATTCTGCAGTTTATCGAGGCTGGGATTGAATTTTATTAATTTTGAGGATCATCACTATTTCAAATAGTGGCTATAACTAATACAAACCGATGGTATTTTTTGTTAAAATTTTGAATGAAATCTCTCATCAGGAACAAAAGAAGCATTATTGTTCTGAAAATTTCACGGAAGCGAAGTGTTGCTGAAACAGTTACCTCTCAAAAAATGACCAATGAGAAACTGTTAGCAATTGCGATTTACTTATGACCAACGAACGTTGAGCTACAAAAAAAACCAATATTATTTTGAAACAGAAAATATCACTGTCACTACATTTTCAGAATAATAATGTTTCAACATTTATAAAAAGGTTGAGACCATATTTTGTTGTGTTGACATTACTCGATGCAATGAACTCGTCAAGGCCAACCGGAACAATCGACATTTAACGCTTTTGTAAAAAATTCAACAAATTTTTGGAAAAGTGAATTGTTTTTCTGTGAATATTGGTATTTTAAGCATGGATACAGTTTCAAAGATAGCTGAAATTGTGAAGATTCGAAATTTCTAACAATAACTCAATGATGGGAAAAAAATACTAGAAGTATCATGTGGAAAAGTGTCTAGTTTTGAATGTGAAAGAATTTTGAATGTGTGAAAATGAATTGGAATATTAAGATAAAAACTGTTTCTCTTAACAATATATGATTTTTGATACAAATATTATTTTAATATTAGAATCAGTTTTGCATAGAAGCACGAGTGAGGACACTGTGTTGAACATTTTAATCAATTTGTATCAACCGAAATGCATCAAATGAAACTGTGAAATAATTTCCAAAGAATATTATTTACTCAAGTTTTTTCTGTTTCACGGTTCCCTAATTTTCGAAGAATATCGTACTTTCTGATCTGTATTTTGTATTCACCGAGTCCAATAATTCTATAATTGTTTTCCAAAAGTATTGAAGTTACTGACATTTCGTAACTTTTAGCTTTCATTACGTCAGAAAAAGAGTTCCAAGAAATATCGTCATATTTATCGCAGGAAGATAGTGTTCGGAAAATTTATATGATATTTGAAACAGAGCAACTTCATTTTAGGATTATTTTCAGAACACGACTGTTTCAGAAGTGATAAGATTGAATCGAACACTTGTTTGAAATATTACGAGGTTCGAAAATGCTCAATCGAGCTAGTTGTTTGTTTTTCAAAGCTTGAAATCTATAAGTTGAAACAGATTTGAAATCCCATTTTCAAAAAAAATCAGGAGTTAGATTTGCATAACATACCTGTCAATAATTTGAGTTTTTTGTTTCGAAACTTTACGTTTGTTTAAACAGCAGTCTATATTTTCTGACAAAATATATTACTGTTCCAGGTTAAAAACAATTATCGTAATTATTGATTTCAGTGCTTGTTTGTTTGTTTCATATATAAAATACAAAAAAAAAGAGTCGCCAGGGAAAGCCCATTGAAAAAAATTCAACTGTCGAAATATTCGTATAAATTGTGGAACAGTGAAATATTTCGAAATAAAGGGAAGCCAAACACTGAAAAATTTATAATTGAAGAACAATTGTATAGTTTCTGAAACTGTCATTTATGAGATTGGTACACCCTCGGCCTACTAAAATTAATCAGTTGTTGCTCTTGATATCAAATTTTTGAAACATGAAAACTTTTACTGCAAATAGTATGATTTTAAGAAATCAGAATCTATTTTTTATTAATTTTTTTATCGCTCTTTATTTTCTGATTATACCTAACAATTTTGTCATGTTGAAAATGTGAACTTTCAAAGAAAATCATTAGAAAAACATTGATTTTCAGATGAGTTGTACTTTTTTCGCTCGCGAATACAAACTGAGATAACACATTGAAAAAAAATTGAATCTTGTGAAAAATTTTAGAAATTCTGAAACAGTGAAAAAGATCAAAGTTTCATGAAAAGAGTACAGATTTGTCGAAGTCTCGAGAATCGGAGTCTCGGAAAATGCCAAGCATGAGTTACAATTCGAATCGGATTGAAAAACTTCAACTGTTCAAAAAATATTTAGGACAATTGGAACGGGAAATAGCATCATGAAAAAAAAATTCAATCAATTTCAACGAAATGTCACTTTTTCAAAAAACAAACCAGTGAGAGCATTAAAAATGTTGAGCTCGTTAAAAATTATACAAATTTTGAAACAGTGAAATATTTTCAGAATTAACCGATATCGGTTTCATCGAATGTTCATATTTGGGCACGATCGTGAGTTTTTCAGTAAAGTTTTCCATCACTGGACAATCATGCGATTCCAAAAAATTAGACGTTTTTTGAAACAATGAAACTTGAAACCAGTAAAGAAACAAAAAATCCTACAGATCGAACTAAGGAATCGATGGATAACACTTCAGTTTGAAACTTGATTGTGTTAATGAAACAGAAAAATTGTATATTTTTTACAAATCAGCACTTCTCGGGCAGATCAAGTTGTCAAATAGTATGCATAAATATAATTCGTTACTGAAACTGTGAAACTTCAGAAAAAACGGTAATCAAAAATTTAATGTTAATTTTTAGGAAAGCATGAAAATTTGGATTGACAAGTGAAAAATTCAAATAACCCAAATATTCCCATAATTTTGAAACAGTGTGATAATTTTCTTGGATATTCGAAGTTTTTTGCAGGTTCTTAAAAAAAAACTGTATATTGAAACACTTTCGTGAGTCTTACATATCTTTGAAACAGTGAAACAAAACTTTTTCAGTGTATATTGTTTCAAAATGTTCAGTTTTTCAGAATTTCTACAACTTACCAATGCAAAAAAGGTGAATGATAAATGTAAAGTATTGATATCTATGAACATTGATTTTATTTTGAACTTGAAAATTGTGAGATTCTTGAAACAGTTAATGTCAGTTGTTCTCATTATACTACCTGAAGGTGATAATCCTAAAAATTAGCAATATTTTTGAAACAGTTTTCTATCAATTTCAAAATTTCGTGTTTTTTCTGTTTCGAAACAGTTTGAAACCATGAATCAAAAGTTCAAGAAGTTCCAGTTGATTTTTATCATTTCTGAAACAGCACCTTCATTTCAAGTTTATGAGTTTCATCAGTACCTTGAAACAAAAGTTTTAGCTCAAAATTAATTGAAACGGTTAAATTTCACAGAAACCATTCTCAAAAATTGAACTAAACTACGGAAAGTATTGATTCTCACCGTAAAAAAATGTTGACTTTGAAACATGGATTGCTGTTTCAAGTAGACAATATTTTTGATTAACCAGTTTTGAGACACAAAAGAGTCTCATATTTTTCTAGTGAAACTGTAACAATGATAGTATCAAAAAGCCTTATTCCAGCTAAAATTTCATACATTTTCAGAAATGTGTCAAATTTGACAAACATCTCGAGTTAGTTTGGATTTTTTTCAAATGTGGTGTTTAATAAATAATTTGATTTCATTAGGTGTACCCCATTTTCCATGAAACTTCTAGATTTTTCGAAACGGTCAATGTTCGTTCCCACATTTCATCAAAATCAACGAATCAACATTTACTAGTCGAAATTGTATTTATAATTGACAGGTATCAGTTTTGGAGTGATCATATCTATCATAGTTCAAGATAGAAACAGTGAAAGAAATTAGCTGAAAAATATTATCTTATCACTTCGTTCAGATCAAGCCTTATATTCAGATCAAGGCTTATTCTTTGTTCCAAAGTTCTCAAATAAATATTTTTTAAATCAAAGTAGAAGAGGATCTAGAGAAACTTATTTCAGTAAAGAGCCATTTATTCTTGTTTTCAAACTAATTTCAGAATACTACTGATTCAAACAAAAAATATTCTCAGAATTAGCAACATGAAAGCATTATTATGGTTCTTGACAAGATACGGCCACAGCAGCACTAGAAATTTCAGTGTTGAACTTTTAGAAAATTTTGAAACAGTTGGAACACTATGGAATTACCGAAATTAATTGGTAATTTTCAAATGATTTCACTGTTTCATGACTCTTTCAAGTTTGACCAAAGTTTTTTGCGTAGTTGATCTGACTGTCTCGATATTCTCAGAAAGTCTTAATTTTTGGATATGTATTTTCAATAGTGGAAAATTACTGCGGCTATCCCATTAACAATAGATAAATTTTCAAAATTCATTAAAATTTTGAAACAGTGTTCTCCCAAGAGTACTCCATTTGAAGTAGCATCATGAAAAGGACACCCATTTAACTGAAAAATTATGTATTACCAAGAAAAGTGTTTTATTTTTGGAACAGTAAAATTTTGAGGAATATTACAAACTATTTGGGATAAAAACTTACACAGATTGAAATTCATACAAAGTACTCAAGTTAAGTTTGTTGATGAAACAGAAAACTCAAAGTTTCATAACTTTTATCACTCAACCTCGCAAAAAAAATTAGCAGTGTGGATATTATCAGTTTCTTCAAAAATATGAGAAGTTCATGATGTAGTTGAAACTGTGAGCATTCAGGCAATATTTCGGTTTATAGAAAAACTTTGGTTGTCAGGTAAGTTGAAATGTTTTGCAAAAGTGAGGATTCTATCATTGGAAAATGTGTTTACAGAACATATGATACAAGTTTGAAACATCATAAATTTTCCAATAATTGTTTGCTTCAGGTATCTCAAAATTTTTTCTGTTTCAGATTTGGAACAATTTCTTAAAACCTTGAAAGTCATTTACTGTAGATGTTCAATCTGTTGAAAAAAGTGAACACTCAAAAATTCAAACAATTTTTGAAACTTTTTTGAGACTTGAAAACCATATTTTCGCATTAAAACTGAGCTTTTCACTGTATTTTGGAAGGTTTTGAGCACATGATGATAAAAATTCTCAAAATCAAGCCACAAAGACTGATCTATTGTTAAAACTTTGAAACTTTGAATTAAACTTCGCAGCTGAAACTGTAAACATCGAAAGAAGTACCCTGCAAACCTCAAGTGTGAATTTTCAGATTATTTATGTTTTAACTAATTCCAGATGTTTTCGTCATAAAATTGAATACGATAATTTTTGAACAAGACTTATCAGTTTCCTGAAACAGTGAATATTTCTAAGGTTACAACACTTTTTGCTTAGTCTACTGGATATAAATTTCAGAAAGAAAAAGCCAGTCTCCTTATATCAATTTTTCATTATTTTTACCAACTATATTCACAACAACTGAAACAGTGAAAGATATAGGCTGCAAATGATATTTTCAACAATATTTTTCACTACTTCAGAGACGTTTTGAAGCATTTTCAAGTCTTGCTAAAATTGATCTAGGATTGAAACCATTTTCAAACAACGATTTATTTGGAGTTTCTGATATTGATAAAAATTGGAAGTTTTCGAGAAAGATTATGCCAATAAAGCCTTAACGAGAAAACTATGTATTTCCAAAAATTGAAGTTTATTTGAAACAGAAAAAATATTTGGAAGCAATCGTTTTCTCAGTGTTCTATCTGTTTTTGGATCAGAGATGGTTGTATTTCGACAAATCACTGACTTCAACTTTTCAATAACTAAATAAATAGAGAGAAACGGTGAAAAATGTTTGGATATGGTAAAAATTTCGAATTTTGTTCTTCACTGTTTCAAAAATTTCACATTTATCAATACTTTTTTCATTTTTGATCCATTTATCATCAGATCATGTTTTGAATATTTAACGATGAATTGTGGAACAAAATGGTTTGTAGACCTTGTAACTTGTCTGAAACTGTGTTTTTCACAAAATGCTGAAATGTCTAGAAAACATGAGTACACCGATTGGTGAAACATAAAATTTCAGTGTATCTCACACTCATAATAGGTCTGAAACAGAACTCGACAAAATTTGAATCTTGGTACTAAAACCTTTGCAACAATCGATTTTGAAGTTATCAATTTTTTCAGCAGCTGGTAGGTGGTTTTTTGATCACAACTATCTTATGAATCATATACCATCCACATTACCATTATTTCTAATTGCGTTACCAGAATATTTAACAGTTTTTTGGAACAGTGAAACATATTTATGAAAATATATTGTTTTTTCCTGAAAATTTGCCTTGTTTTGAGCCCATTCCTATTATATTTGTCTGCAGAAACAATAGAAGTAAGTTAGATGATGAGATTTTCAGATTGAATTATTCTCAGTTTCAGAAAGTTTTCATTTTCATGACGTGCATCGATTTCTTGATTATATCCAATTAAGGATGTTTATTGTTTTCAGAGATTTAATTTATATTAGTTTTGTTTGCGACGAAATCCTTGAAATGAAACAAGAGAAAGGAACATTTTCAGCATTCCTAAATATACACCTCCTGAAAATATTTTTGAAAATTCGTATTTAATTTCTTTATTCATGTCGGTGAGATTGAATTTTCATAATTTTTCAATAATTGTCGATCACATGAAACCGTAATTCGAGCTCGATTTTGCTGTTTCGAGTGAATCATTTCTAGAATTGCCAAAATAGTGTTATTCGCATATTAGTTTTAGCTAATCTAAGGAACTTGAAGGACAAATTATTTTTTTCATAAGGTGTCAAATGGTAATAAGACTTATGAAACTGCAAAAAAATATGTCGTTTCAATTTCTGAGACTATTTTTATCGGAAACTTGAATAAAAGTTTATGAATTTTGTTCGGTATCATCAGTAAAGTGTCACATTTCAATAAAATGTTTATTCATAATTTATCTGCAACTGAATTATCTCTAAATCAGTGATCCATGAGTTTTTCCATTGGCAAATATTTCTATGATGGAATACTATCAGTTTGCTTTGAGAACTGTTTTAGAAAATTTGAAACAGAAAATGTTAGAAAATTTCAGATGATCAAAATTAGAATCAGGATGTTCCAAGAGAACATTAGAAAAAATTGAATAATTCAATTTTCAAATTTTTTTGAAGCTGTAATTTTCCGAATTTTCATATTTTGGATTATTCCCATTTTTTTGATTTTGGTTATTATTGTGAATCAACCAAACTTTCAAATTCCAGTTCAATGATAATTGAAGAAGGAAACAATGATTTTTTTTTCTGAAAATCGTAATTTCATAGAATTTTTTACTGTTTCAGAAGTTTATTATTCTCCATTACAATAACATTTTCCTCAATATGCGTTCCACTAGTCGCCGATTTTTTCTGAGATTATAGCCAGCTAAAGTTTTTGTTCGTAATACCTCTGAAAATACATTATTTTCAGCACTTATGTCTGAAATTGAATACTTTTGGAACACTATACTTATATGCATTTCAGAGGCTTCCTCAAAATCGGCACCTATTCTCTAAACCTTAAATTTTTTTCCAAAAAATATAAATATTTTGATAATGTGGACTTTTTGTAATATCAGAACCCATTAAAGAGGACATATTGATGCAGACTTACAGTTTCAGAGTTTGTGCTTTATCTGGAACAGTGAATCATTCTGGAAATTTTTTTTCAGAACGTGCAATAATTTCAGCCGTTTTGCAGCTGTATACTTATCAATAAACTGGGAATTGTCAGGAAAAATTACTTGAAACGTTTTGGTATGAAAATTGAAAAGATAATTGTTTTTTTTTTCAGAAAGTGTGCATATGCTATACTGTGGATCGAAGAAATTTCAGATAACAACAGTACTCTGAAACTGTGAATTCTACTGTAATTGAACAAGCTGACTATTATTTCAGGTTCCAAAAAAGGCTTGAAAATATACTGTTTCAAACTGATCGTTTTGATATTTTGTCAAACATCTGGCAATTTCTTCTTTTTTCATCAAGCTAATTTGGGCATCGTTATTATACTTTTGGGTTGATTTTTCCAGACTGATACAACTTATCTGGACAATCGACAAATCATTGGGGGATTTCACTTTCAGATGTTCAAATTTATCTGAATCAGTGAAAAATTCTCATTCTCATTTTTGACTGTTTTTCTGATATTTTGAAACAAAACGCTTTTTTCAACCTTCTGTTTGTAAAGTGGTATTTCCTAAGTACTTCCTGAAAACGCACATTTATCTGACACAAAATCAGATTTGGAAAACTTAATTTTTCACTGTTTCCCTATGTTTTGAAAAACAATGGATTCCGAAGAATTTTCAATTATGTAGAATCCGGCAAAAAAAATTTATGCTCGATAAGTTCACTGAAAAGTTGAGAGTTATATCATTAAAATTGCTGCTGACGCAAATTTTTCACATGATTTCTGTAACTGAAAACTTTGGGACCATCAAGATTTTGGGAAAATATTGGCTTTCGTCGTCTGAGCTAATACTACTGAATTCGAAAAGTTGTAGGTCGATCTTGCAGATTGTTTTTTGAGCAGAAAGTCCCGAGTTTCAGTGATTTCAGTTGATTATTCTAACGATTACCAATACTGTTCATCAAACTTCACATTTTCAGATATGAAGGTAGAAGGTCTGAAACTGCAATTTTTTTGCATTTCAAGCCTATTCATAAGTCAAAAAGATGCCTAGATGAATTGACGTTGGATACAATTTTCTGACATACATATATAGACAATTGGAAACAGTGGAAAACGACATGAATCAGAAGTCATAATATTTCAAGTACGACCGTACCAGCACCATTGTTAGATTTCGCAAATTCAAACAAATGATAACTGAAATAGTAAATATCAATGCAAAACAGATGTCGTTCGCTCACTCCAGTTCAAAATTTTTGCAAAGTCAATTGTTAGTTTTGAAACAGGATTTCAATGTTAATGTTTTCATTTTCAGAATATCATATTTGGAAAATCCATCATTATCGAGAAACATAAAACCCGACTAAAATTTACTACAGTTTCAGATACTTTTTGAAACTGTGTATTCTAATGAATCATCATTCATATCAGTGATGCTATAATATCGACTTTCGAAAAATCAATTTTCAGACATTCATGAATAATCTGAAAATGATAAGTATATATTGTAGATAGCAAAGTGAATCCGACTATCAAAGTTGTATCTATACAACACAATGTTTCAAACAACTTTTGAAACTGAAAATTCTTTGAAGTTCTGTAAATTTATAATGTCACGAGAACTACAAGCATTGTGATTGTTTTAGTTACTGACATCGACAAAAACTGTCTGGTTTTTGAACTTTCGACAATATCTTGAGTTTTAGAAACTGATTTTTGTGGAAACATTTTTACTGTTTCTCTTTCAAAACGTCTGCTAATCCAATGAATGCAGAGCGGTTTTTCTTGCTTCGTTCGATTGCATTTTTAGCTCAATACATTATACTAAAATCACAATTTTCGATTTTTTTTTTTTATACTAAAATCACAATTTTTCGATCGGCTGGTGCATATTGAAACAAAATTTCACTAAACTATGAATAGAATTATGAGTTTGAAACAGAGAAAATTTTCAAGATACTAAAACTTCCAAAATTGACAATTTCTAACAATAATCATGTTTCTTGAAACTGCAATATTTCACATATTTATAGTTTTTTTGGCGTAGTATTTCAGGTACGAAGGTGGTTGTCATTACAATCTTTTGCAAATCTTCTGTTTCAAACAAACTTTGAATCGTTAAATTTTTCCTGAGAATGTTCCGCGTTTCGATTCCGAATTTGAATGCATGAAAAATTTCGAAAGTTAATGAAAAGATCCTGCTTCAGACGGTCAATATTTTATAGAAATATTCAAAATGAGTAGTTCAACAAGGGAATGTGAAAAAATTCAAAAAATAAATTATTCAGATTGTCCAAATAGTCGACATTTCTTGGCCACAGGAATGGTCGCAGTTTTGTCCTCAACCGGTCGTTTTGCAGTATCAAGTGGTTTGATTGCCAATGGTGCCGGGATTGGTGCGGCTTGGTTAGTTTCAGGATGGAGATTCAATCCAAGTCCAACTATCAACGCATTATGTCCATCTTCTGGATCAACTGTTGATACAAGTTTCATTGGCTTCAATACATCAAGATACGCCTGAAAATAAAACTGTAAGAATCCTTCATGTCTATAGAAAAACTTGCCTTCAGTTCAGACAGTGAACATCGATCCACAATATCCAAAATGTGATCTACCCATTTCTGTGGCAATCGGTTCTGTCGAGCCAAGCTGGTCATCATTGCATCGAGATATTTGACGATATCAACAAATGCATATTTGTTGGCCACCAATAGCAAATTGCCGAGTAACTCGTCTGAGAAAATATGAATCTATGAATCTATGAATCTATGAATCTATGAATCTATGAATCTATGAATCTATGAATCTATGAATCTATGAATCTATGAATCTATGAATCTATGAATCTATGAATCTATGAATCTATGAATCTATGAATCTATGAATCTATGAATCTATGAATCTATGAATCTATGAATCTATGAATCTATGAATCTATGAATCTATGAATCTATGAATCTATGAATCTATGAATCTATGAATCTATGAATCTATGAATCTATGAATCTATGAATCTATGAATCTATGAATCTATGAATCTATGAATCTATGAATATATGAATCTATGAATCTATGAATCTATGAATCTATGAATCTATGAATCTATGAATCTATGAATCTATGAATCTATGAATCTATGAATCTATGAATCTATGAATCTATGAATCTATGAATCTATGAATCTATGAATCTATGAATCTATGAAGCTATGAATCTATGAATCTATGAATCTATGAATCTATGAATCTATGAATCTATGAATCTATGAATCTATGAATCTATGAATCTATGAATCTATGAATCTATGAATCTATGAATCTATGAATCTATGAATCTATGAATCTATGAATCTATGAATCTATGAATCTATGAATCTATGAATCTATGAATCTATGAATCTATGAATCTATGAATCTATGAATCTATGAATCTATGAATCTATGAATCTATGAATCTATGAATCTATGAATCTATGAATCTATGAATCTATGAATCTATGAATCTATGAATCTATGAATCTATGAATCTATGAATCTATGAATCTATGAATCTATGAATCTATGAATCTATGAATCTATGAATCTATGAATCTATGAATCTATGAATCTATGAATCTATGAATCTATGAATCTATGAATCTATGAATCTATGAATCTATGAATCTATGAATCTATGAATCTATGAATCTATGAATCTATTAATCTATGAATCTATGAATCTATGAATCTATGAATCTATGAATCTATGAATCTATGAATCTATGAATCTATGAATCTATGAATCTATGAATCTATGAATCTATGAATCTATGAATCTATGAATCTATGAATCTATGAATCTATGAATCTATGAATCTATGAATCTATGAATCTATGAATCTATGAATCTATGAATCTATGAATCTATGAATCTATGAATCTATGAATCTATGAATCTATGAATCTATTAATCTATGAATCTATGAATCTATGAATCTATGAATCTATGAATCTATGAATCTATGAATCTATGAATCTATGAATCTATGAATCTATGAATCTATGAATCTATGAATCTATTAATCTATGAATCTATGAATCTATGAATCTATGAATCTATTAATCTATTAATCTATTAATCTATGAAACTCACATGTTAACGGCGCGCCACAACCATACAGTATTTTGAAACACACCACCAATGCATCCCTATCATCCCCTTTTAGTGTACACCCATCTCGATTATCTTCCTCAAAATTATTGTCACACATGTGCACAAAATATTCCGAGTTTGCCAGCAGTACCTGAATTGCCTTGATACTATTTTCTCAAGTTTATCTATCCTACCTCTCTATTGATATGAATCTCAACATTGTCCGCTCGAATAATATAGTTATTAACTCCATTAAACCTTACAACACTATCATCCATATTTTTTGTACCCTTATTTTTAAACTTCAACATCACTTTTGCATTCTTGTGTCCCATCCCGATTTTCTCAAGCTCATCAATTGTTGTCAACACCAGGGAGCCATACGAATATTGAGCATCGCTTCCGTGAGGCGTAAGATCGAATGTTAGAGTGGTACCTTTGAGACGACCTTCCTTGGATACAAACCCTTTGAGCTCCAACACCATATTATACTTGCATAATTCTCTCTTTGTTAGAGACACCAATGAATAGCTCAAATATCGAGTTTTCTTGTATTTTGTTGTGGACAATCGCAACACCCTGAAATGTTGATTATCCGTCCACCTATATACAGTTTTGTGACACTGATACAATATTTAGGTCCTTTGGCCTATCTCTGGGTCTTTAACGGATATTTGGGTCCATCGCATACCTTTGTGTCTTTCAGGATCAATATGGACTTAAGGATCCACAGATATGCTAAGGGACCGAAGATTCGATAAGGCACTCAAAGATACGCCACACAACCCGGATACACGCTATGGATCCATAGATACGCCCAAGAACCCGAATATTTTATTACCAATCGCTTTGTGGTTCGAGTGCTCGATTCGAGCTGATCACATCAAGCCAGTTGTCGACATCAGCTGGCTTGAAAAATTCCGGACGATCAAAACATGGTGCGCCACGGGAGTTCTGATTCTCGATAATCTGAAATATCACTTTTGTAACGTTTGGGTTGTTAAAAAAACTACCTCATTGTACTCTTCAAGAGAGTGAACATTCCACATTTTGCGAAAATTCCTGTAGAAAACGAACAGCAGTGATTTCACATGCACATCCGAATCCAAATCAGAAACTCGGACACCAAATGTACCACAACGGAACAATTGATTTTCTGAAAACAATATACGTATAAAAAGATTCAGCTCTGATGAACAATATGGGTCCGTTGACCTTTTTCTTGAATAGACTACAAATACTACATTCTGGGAGAAGACTACAAACACTACAATTTCGTAGGGCAGAAGACTACAAATACTACAATTTCTTGAGGCAGAAGACTACAAATACTACAATTTTGTAGGGCAGAAGACTACAAATACTACAATCGCATAGGGCAGAAGACTACAAATACTACAATCCCGTAGGGCAGAAGACTACAAATACTACAATTTGGTGTGGCAGAAAACTACAAATACTACAATTTGGTGTGGCAGAAGACTACAAATACTACAATCTCGTAGGGCAGAAGACTACAAATACTAAAATTTCGTAGGGCAGAAGACTACAAAAACTACAATCTCGTAGGGCAGAAGACTACAAATACTACAATCTTGTAAGGCAGAAAACTACAAATACTACATTCTCGTTGGGCAGAAGACTACAAAAATTACAATCTCGTAGGGCAGAAGACTACAAATACTACAATCTCGTAGGGCAGAAGACTACAAATACTACAATTTGGTAGGGCAGAAGACTACAAATACTACAATCTTGTAGGGCAGAAGACTACAAATACTACATTCTCGTAGGGAAGAAGACTACAAATGCTACAATTTCGTTGGGCAGAAGACTACAAATACTACAATATCGTAGGGCAGAAGATTACAAATACTACAATTTCGTAGGGCAGAAGACTACAAATACTACAATATCGTAGGGCAGAAGATTACAAATACTACAATTTGGTAGGGCAGAAGACTACAAATACTACATTCTCGTTGGGCAGAAGACTACAAAAACTACAATCTCGTAGGGCAGAAGACTACAAATACTACAATCTCGTAGGGCAGAAGACTACAAATACTACAATCTCGTAGGGCAGAAGACTACAAATACTACAATCTCGTAGGGCAGAAGACTACAAATACTACAATTTGGTAGGGCAGAAGACTACAAGTACTACAATTTGGTAGGGCAGAAGACTACAAATACTACAATCTCGTAGGGCAGAAGACTACAAATACTACAATCTCGTAGGGCAGAAGACTACAAATACTACATTCTTCTGCCACTAGACTACAAATACTACATGTTCTAGGTGTTTCGCATTGCGCAACTTGCATTTTTCAATGTTTTTTTTAAAATTCTGACAGATGTAATAACTCACGCGTTGATAAACCATATTGATTGAAACGATCAGAGCAAATATTGTCAATTCGAACCAAATCCCCAAGGTGCTCTTCGTTCCAATCTTCAAAGTGTGGATGAGGACCTTTGAGAAGCAATGCCTTGAACGGTGCCGGTAAAATATCAAAAAGCTGTAAAAACCAATTAAAACCACGGAACGGAAATTCGAAACAAATTACTTTTGTGGGAATGTGAAGACACTTTTCTTTCGAATCACCGACAGTGATATACATATCTTCCGCTGAACAGTTAGAAGTATTTTGAATGCTTGGTTGAAATACTGTCACTTCTAAGGAAAACACCAAAGTAGAGTCTGGAGGCACTCTTAAATTGTACCAATCTATCCTTAGAAAACTTGTGGCTGGTGTGCTACACTCGCAGACAATTTCTTCTGTTCTCAACACTCTATCGTCAATGCGAGCATCCAATTTCATTGTCACATGTGACCATATATCTGCTTTTGGTTGTACTTGAGCCATGACCCCAAAGTTTAAATCCTCTGGGACATTCAAAGTTACCATAACTCTGAACAGGCGGCTTGTGCAAAAATCACATTTATCACATTTGAGTAACTCACGGCATTGTTCCGACCATAAATTTTTCAATACTGAGGCGAATTTCTTCTCCTTTAATGTATGTCCGCGAGAGTTTATTTGATATTGACATACTGAAAATTAAACAATTCGGAAAGCTTTAGAAAAGTGAAGACAAGATGTTTTTCAGAAGAAGTGGATGTGTATTTTACATGAAGGGGTGTATCTATGGCAACGGATGCGAGAAACTGAGAGAAACTTGCTGTTCAAGGAAAATTGATAATAATAAACTTTGGGTACATACAGTGATGGCCATAAAGGTATGTAATTTCGTGTTTTTCAGTGCATTTTGCCTATATTTGGTCCGTTCATGCTCGGATTCGAGTGCAACCTGAACTGAGAGGATACTGAAATCATAAACTACTTGTACCGACCTACTCAAAACCCTACTTACTTAGATTCTATGATCACTCAAATCTGATATACGTATGATATACGATTTACCCCATTTTCCGCATATTAGCAAAAAATGTAAAAAATTAATTTTTTTAGAAAGTCATAAAACAAAATTGGGAAAATGTTAGGAGTATGTGTGCTCATACTTTAGTCGAATTCCAGCTCAAATGGTCCATATTAATAGTAGATATGTGACACAACAGAAAATTGTAATATGTACATTTCATAAAGATCCATATATATTTTGTTCGGGAGGTGAGATAATCCAAGTAAGTAGGTTTTCGTGTAGGTGTATACAAGTAGTTTATGATTTCAGTATCAACTCAGTTCAGGTTGTACTCGAATCCGAGCATGAACGGGCCAAATATAGGCAAAATGCACTGAAAAACACGAAATTACATACCTTTATGGCCATCACTGTAGGTCAATAGAGAAGATTTTTGAGAGATGGCTAGAGTGAAAGCCTAGGCCACACAAAATAGTGCAGAAAAGGTTAGAAATACCCGGTCATTACGGTAACGCATATTGGAGAAAAAGCAGTTGGAGACATTTTACGGATTACCACTTGGGATACAAATTAAATTTACAATTAGGTCACCAATCAATCCAATAAGGTTTTTGGTATAGTTTTAAACATTATACCTAAGAAAAGCCAAAACTTGCAAGATTTCTACTTTTAGAAGTCTTTTTCCCGCGGTTAACTTTTCTGAAATGAATACTCGCGGTTGGATTTGCATTCGACAAAAACTGATGTAAAATAACTTCAGCGTTTGAAAATATGTGCAAACACTTCTTCGCGGGCAATTGCGTATCAAAACAATAGAGCAGATGTTTGAGAGACGGCCAGAGATAATGCAGGAAACAGCTAGAAAGTAAAGTACATGTGAAGTTGAAAGAGTGCACAGAGAGAGATAGAAAAATCGAGAGAAATATGCATAGGAGACAATAAACATTCGAAACATGTGAATCTATGAATCCATGAATCTAGTGAATCTATGAATCTATGAATCTATGAATCTATGAATCTATGAATCTATGAATCTATGAATCTATGAATCTATGAATCTATGAATCTATGAATCTATGAATCTATGAATCTATGAATCTATGAATCTATGAATCTATGAATCTATGAATCTATGAATCTATGAATCTATGAATCTATGAATCTATGAATCTATGAATCTATGAATCTATGAATCTATGAATCTATGAATCTATGAATCTATGAATCTATGAATCTATGAATCTATGAATCTATGAATCCATGAATCTATGAATCTATGAATCTATGAATCTATGAATCTATGAATCTATGAATCTATGAATCTATGAATCTATGAATCTATGAATCTATGAATCTATGAATCTATGAATCTATGAATCTATGAATCTATGAATCTATGAATCTATGAATCTATGAATCTATGAATCTATGAATCTATGAATCTATGAATCTATGAATCTATGAATCTATGAATCTATGAATCTATGAATCTATGAATCTATGAATCTATGAATCTATGAATCTATGAATCTATGAATCTATGAATCTATGAATCTATGAATCTATGAAGCTATGAATCTATGAATCTATGAATCTATGAAGCTATGAATCTATGAATCTATGAATCTATGAATCTATGAATCTATGAATCTATGAATCTATGAATCTATGAATCTATGAATCTATGAATCTATGAATCTATGAATCTATGAATCTATGAAACAAAAAACTAGTTGTATGCTCACCAACCAGTACGAAACAAAAAACAGAAATGATTCAACTCGCGGGTCACCCCACACCATCTTTCTGCTCTCTCCATTCTTCACACTCTCTATTTCTTGCATAGAGAGATTTGAAAACCGTACGATGAATATATGAGAGTATAGAGCAGCAGAAGGGATCGAGAAGACGGACAGTGCACGTTTTTTGCAAATGTACTTGTATCAACAGAAAAAACTTGTATCAACGGAAATCTGGAAAAAACGACCGAACTGCATCAAAACTGTTTGAATATTCGGATTCTACATCTCCATGGATCGCATTCGTTGTGTATCGAAATATAACTCAATATCGAAAACATACTACTTGAATGTTGATATAACGAATTCGCCGAATCTAAGCAACTATGTGGTATTTCTTTCGATTTTTTCGGAAAACTGTAAGTTTACCAAAAAAAAAGCGACGAATAGTGACAAAACTTCACAGAAAAAACTTTGATGTTTTTACAGTTTCAAAATGTTTCGAGTAAATTTTATGTTATTTATTGCATGTTTCGTTTAGAATTCAATGAAAGCAATTTCAAGAATTTATGAAAACACTGAAACTGAGAATATTTGTCTTAATTTTTTCAGAAAAAAAGCTTGGTGTGCAACATATATTGCTACTATCTGTTATGAATTTTCTGAAACAGAGAGCAACTCTAGTAACGTTATGTAGTAGTAAACATTTCTCATGAATCCTATTTTTGCCATTCGAATCACTGTATTTTTCAAAGTTTTCAAAATTTTATGAAATAGTTGGAACAGTGAAAGTACTATTCGTTTCATGCACATGGGATAAGTGATCGTCTTTTTGTTGTTGAAAAAATCATATGATACACATAAAAACACCAAAACATTTTTGAAACAGAACGAATGTCAAATATTGAAACACTCTGAAAAAATATGTGTTGTTGGACCTATTGTTTTTGTGATTGTTTCACTGTTTCAAAAACTTTCTTTCAAATATTTCGACCTGATTTTTGCTCCTATGCAGTTTCGGCCGGATTCTAATCATTTGATATTTTTGCTGCGAAAAAGTGCTCAACAATGTAGAGATTAACCAAAAAGAAATTTACAATACAAAAGTTTTCAGAAATTTTATTTTCTTGGAAGCAAGCAAAAACATTGTTGACGACGAAACGTTCGAAAAAAATTATATTAAAAAAATCTGAAATAGTAAAATTTTCAGATGGATTTTGATTGATTTCTAAAAAAAATATAGATGCAAGTTATCATTTTTCTTAGAAATTTTCAAAATTTCAATTTTACTGTTTCAAAAATCGTGTAAACTTTTCAGTTGTTCTTTCAATTGTGTTTCTTTATTGGACTATCGACTACGTCCGTATGATTCAAGTTTGAACCAGTTTTCAGAAATTATCATAGTACTGAAACTGTCTTTTCCAGAATATCAAAGAAATATTTTTGATAACTTAGAAAATGAAGATACATTGAAAACTTTTGGAAATTGTTTTTGTTTTAGCTATTTTGAGACAGTAATAAATTGATCAAAAATTTTATTCGAGATTCCTCAAGATTCAGGTCATAAAACGGTGATATAATGTTTTACTGTTTCTAAAAATACTCAAGTTTAAAAAAAGTGCAATTAATTTCAGTAGTGATGACATTCCACAACGTTTTTTTTTCGGAAGGGTTATTTGATGAGAACCAACCAAACTGAAACTTTTCTTCAACTTCAGGTGTTTGTATATTTTGTGAAACAGTAAAAACACAACAGTAGAATCTTGTTTGAAAGTCATTTTTCCAATTAGAAGCGGATTTTTTCCCCACTTTTCACTGTTTTCATGAAGTCGGATCAAATAAACTTGATTTATCAATGCTAGTCCTTGGACAATTTTAGTTCTCTTATCTAGATCTATTGCTGCTCTTTATCAGTTGATATGAAAAACAAGGATCAATAAACTTCAGGATTCTTGTTAGAACGTTTGAAAATAATTAGTGTATCTCGATTCCGGATGAACATTTATTTGTATCATATTATGCTGGAATTTTCTCAGAGAAAAAAAACTTAGGGCTAGAAAAAAATCAGCAGAAAGTAAAAATTTGACACTTGTCAGCCAACTGGAGTGATGTAACAATCAAATGTCTGTTACTGTTTCTGAAAATTATTAAAACACTGAAACTGTTATTTTTATCACTCTCATCATAAAATCAGTTATATTTTAATTTATTATTGTTGATAAACTAGCAGTTTCACTAAAATTGTGCAAAAGAGCAGTAGATAATGCCTTCCAATTGTTGGAAATTTAATCGGAAATGTTTTCAGATCGAATCGAAACTGTAATTTTTGGAATCGATCAGCAAAAAGCAAACGATAGATTTTCTGAAATGAATACAATATAAAAATAATGGGACATCGAAAAAATATTCAATCGAAAAAAAATTCATTTTCAGGATTCTGATAATTTTGGGAAACAGCGAAAAAATTATTGTAGAATGACTAAATGGTTCGAAGTGTTTTTTTTCAGGTTCTTTGGCATTGTCGTTAATTTCCCCGCTTGCTAACTTTTTTGATGAACTCGGCAAAGCTCTATAAATACTGCTAGTCGATTTCAAACATGCACTAACTTATATGGACTGTTCATTGTATATTTGGCGAGTGAAACAGAAAATGTGAATTTTGTTATCAACATAATGTGATATTAATGGGAATTTTGGAATGAATAGGGAAAACCTGAAGAACTGAAAAATTTTTCGTATTATACGCTTATCTTTCAAATTTGAAACAGAAACAAAATGTGAGTACCGCTTTTTTTGCCTGGAATTTTCAAGGTTTCAGGAAACTTTGAAAATTTTGCCGGGAAAAAAATACTCAGTGAAAAAGTTCCAAAATAACTTTTCGTGTTTCCAAGAAACAATGAATTGGCAAATTGACTAATTTCTCTACTACTATTCCGAGTTTGATCATAGAACTTTTGCTAGTCAGAAAAATCACACGAAGATTATAGATCATCCACATTACACTTGTCCAAAGCCTATAACTTTACTGAAAGTGTAAATTTTCAAGGAATCGGCTGATAAAACAGTTTTTCCAGTTTCTAAATACGATCAAAAGCGCGGAATTGGTAACAAATAACTGATGTTGTTACAAAAAATAACTTGCTTGTTGATAAACCATCAGAGCTTGAGTGGAAGAAAAAAAAGATGATGTTTGAAAAATTCCCTCTGTATTTCAACCAGGTACTATATTTTAGTTCAGTTTCAGAAATTTGATAAGTTTCGGAAACAGTAATCGTCTATAATTATTTTAATTAGTAAATTTTTTTTGTTTTTTTACTGTTTCAGATATATTTATCATTCGAAGTTTGACATTGAAGCGTATTCGGTGTTTATGTTACAAATTACAACTTGGGAAGAAAACGGTCGAAGTATATTTAAAAATTTCAGTTTCAAAACATTAACGAAATCCTGAACCTGTAGAATATTTTCAGTAACAAAATCGCCACAATTATCAGCACATTGGTATACACAAAACAATATCACAGATTGAATCACCAACAATCACTGTTTCTAAAATTGACAACATTTCTGAAACTGTGAGGTATTCAATTGACCTTCTACACTGGTATTGAATACAATTTTGGTTATACGGATCGGAAGACTATAGTTTACATATATTCAAAGCTTTAATTGTTTCCAAGAAACAGTGTTTGATCTATTAAAATCACCGGCATGGTTCGTCGCAAATTTTCTTGAAAACGAGTTTTGTATCTGGTCCATTGGCAATCACATACGGAATACCATTTTTCAGGAATTTTTTGAATCATATGAAAACACTGAAATAGAAATCTATAATAATATGAATCAACAGTTGCTATATATCTGACGGTGTTTTGTCAAAAAAATCATTATAATAGAGAATCGTATCAAATGTTGTTTCTAGAAATTATAGAATTTCCGAAACAGGAAAACATCCAACATTTCACTATATCGGATGTATCAATTACTTTTTGCTGTTTCAGTAGAAAATTCAAAGCTTGATACTGATATTGTTTGATGGTGAAGGTAGCAACCGATACAAATGTTCAGCTGTGATTGTTTTATAGGAACCATTCTTAATTCAATTTTGACAGAAAATACAATCTATATTGTTCTGTTTCAAAAACCTATTAAACTTCTTTTCTTTGTTTGACTTTTCGTTGGTTCGTAAAATCTCTTCTTGGTAACTACCCAAATTGTGTTAGATATGAACTGAATAGCTGTCCAACATTTTGAGATATTATCATAATTCTGAAACTGTAATATAAAAAATTTGGATCAACCAAAAAAACTGGAAGACTTCCAAGCTCCTATTTTCATTTCGCGGAACTTTTGCTGTTTCCAAGAAACATTATATTGCTCGATTGTTTGATCAATGTACTAAATCCAAATTTGGTAGGTAAAATTTCTTTAGTCTCGAAAAACTCGAAACTCGAAAAAAACTCACATATTGCAAGTTTTCCACCTGAATCTCCTTATAAAAATACTAAAATCATGCGAGATTTTGGATCAGTATGATCATCATGACAATAACTGTTTCTGAGATTTAACAAAAATTTGGGACAGTAAAAAATTTTAGTCTATATGACGAGTTTATTGCTCAAATAATGCATAAATGCCTGTTTCAGAAAATGTTAAATTTTTATAGAACTTGTGCTATAATACTGATTGATTTGAGCCGATAGAAAGCAATATATTTTTTAAAATATATATTTTTTTGAAAAAAATTACTATTAAATGTTGATTACAAAATTTATTTATATGTTTTTGAAGTAGCGACACAGTCCAATAAAAAAAATTAGAAAATGAAAACTGTTCATGGTATGAAAAAAACACTAAAATTCACAACTTTCAAATGTTTTTTTCACAAATGTTAAAACAGGAAAATATTTTTAATGTTTCAAAAATTCTATTTGTATCGTTTCTGTACAGGTTCATTGATGTATTTGATGCCGAGGATACTTCCGAAGTTTGCGAATTTTTTCTCCACCAAGTTTATCCTGGAATGAACAGATAAAATCAGAAAAAGATTTGGACAGGTTTTGAAACAGGAAAATAGTGAAACAAGCTGAAAAATGATACAGTTTCATAGATATTGTTCTTGTGATTGTTTCACTGTTTCAGAAAATTATGAAAATTTGTTCAACTGAATTTTATATTGGATTTTTTCTTCCGAATTCCAGTCAAGTGCTCAAAAGTTTTCTGAAATTTTTTTCTTAAATCAGGAGGATTGTCCATCTGGAGGAGTATCTGAAACAATTCTTTCAAAGAGAAACTCAACAAGAGAAAAATCTGAAATAGTAAAATTTTTTCATCCAGATTTCGATTGATTCTCAGCATGCTAAATGCAATTTTCAGTTTTGCTGTTTCAAAATTTTCTCAAATTTTTGTTTTCAACTGTTTTTTCAATTATCCTGATTTCTGGAATTTCAATATTGTGTCCGATTGAATTTTCAGACACTTTCAAAGCAGAGTTGGGCGGAATTCCGACTTCCGACTTCCGACTTCCGTTTTTCAAAAAATCACTTCCGCCCAACTCTGTTTCAAAGTATTGATACTGTCTTTTCCAAATTTCTAGATATCTATTTTTAGTAACTCAGAAAATGAAGATCCATTGAAAAATTTTGAAACAACTTTTTGTAGAAGGTACTCTGAAACTGTGAAATTTGTTGAATATATATGATCGATTCCAGAATATGCTTTGCCTTTCTTGGTGATCTATATATGCATTGCCTGACTACCGTATATATTGCCATTTGGTCCAAAAAAAAGTATGTATTCACTGATAACACTTTTTTTGTAATTTGTTTCATTTTTTTTGAGTCAGTGATCGTTTGAATACAACACGTACAACACCAAACTGGATAGCAAAATTCTCGATTGAAATAATTTAACTTGAACTGTGTGAAACAGTGAAATTAAGAAATTTTGAAAAAGTTCGAATAATGATTTTATTTTCATGTAACTCACTGAATTTCAATAATTTTTACTGTTTCAGAATATTTTCAGAAACTAATTTTCAACTAGGTCGCCAGTTAACTGAAAATGGATTCTGCGAAAAATAACACTTTTTCTAGTCATATAATTTATACAACTGTTTCGATCAAAGATTATAAACTTTTTTTTTCGACTCTTTGTTCAACTTTCGAATGTTAATATTTGTTATCCAACATGACTTCTAAGTTCAACAATTTTTTCAAATGTTCTAAATTTTGACGTAGAACTGAAACAGTATGCCATTTTCTTCGTGCAACCTGAAGAAGTTTCAAAATATGAGATACTTGAATCATCACAAATTGAAACAAAAACAAACTTCAAACTAATACTGTCCCTTGAAAACGGTAATTTTTAGGAAAATAAAAACTTACACCCTTTGTTTCAAAATCTTCTCCTTATTCAGACTCCCACATATTTCGTTTGATAAAAAAATCGTTTTTCTTAGAATGAAAACAAAAATTTTCTGCTCTTTCAGAAAATTTATGATTCAAATTTTTCAAAAATATTTCACTGCTTGAAATATTGTTATTGATCCGTGTACCCATTGTCCACTAACTTTTTTGTTGTTTCACATATCACTGGAAGTTTCCCAGAAACTGTGAAAATTGGAAGATTTTTCTGATTTGAGATATTGAGTTTCGACTTTTTCAAAGTTTCTAAACAATCAAATTTTTACATAATGATGCCATTTGATGAAGTTCCGAAATGCAGCACCAATTGAAACAAAAACAAACTTTAAACTAATACTGCCACTCGAAAACAGTAATTTTTAGAAATATAAAAAGCTTGAATGGCTTGTTTCGAAAAAATATTTTTATTCAAGTTCCACATTTTTCGTTTATTCAAAAAATCTACTTTTTCAGGATACTGATTATACAGTTTTCTCATAAATATTTCAATGATTGAAGCATTCTATTATGAAATATTGTTATCTATCCGAACAGCCCAATAACTTTGTAGTTCTAGCACATATTATTTACAGCTACTCAGAAACTGGAAAGAAAATAATTTTGCGAAATTTTCGTTTTTCGAGCATTTCTAAGTAAGCAACATTTTGATTTTTTAGCGTTTTGAAGATCTGAAAAAAACATAAAAAACGATTTTTCTGTTCCTGATATTGGCTTTTTGAAAATCATTTTCGACAACACTGAGAGCAGGTAGACTAGGTTTTTCAATGTATGTAAAATATTTGACTTTGCTCAGAAACAGTATATTTTTTTTCCTTTTTTCATTTTTTCCAATTTTTCGCAGGGTCATTTGAAAACAAAATCGAAAGTTTCTGTCGCTGAAGATTACTGTTGCCATAAATTGTTAAATTTTTGGAAACAGTGAAATATTCAATTGATCAAACTTTTTGGTGAGAATATTCTCGAGTAGTACCACTTTTTGCATCTAAATGAAAAGTATTGATAAGTCACTTTGGGACCAAATCAGCTCATTTGAACAGTTTATCGTACATTTGGCAGCGAAACAGAAAAATTGTTCTGTTTCTCAACATAAATAGCAATTAAAATATATGTTTCGGAATCAATAAACAACTTATTTTTAAAAAACGCTCTTACCAGTACTTTTGCATTTGATGAGGACGCCTAAAGTTTTTCACTGTTTCCAAAATCTATGCAATTTTTCTAACAACTGGTAATTTCAATAGATCATTGATATATTTTACGAACAAAATGGGGCTTTACGGTTTTCGGTGTTTTTCTAAATTCTGAAGCTTCTAACTTGTTTCCTGGTAATGTTCAATGGTTTTTTCTCAGTCGCATTGTACTATTTACTGTTTTCAGATAGTTGTATAAACTGACAAACTTTTTTTGAAACAGTTATTTTCGATGTTATCGCCGAAAAAATTTCTTCGAGTTCTTTTTCAAGCGTTTTTAATTGTTATGATGGCTTCTGGAAACATATAATTGTATTGAAAAAATTTTTTCACAGTTTCAGAAAATTTTCAATATCTGACAGCGTGAAGCAACCCAGTTCTTGTCACGATTTGATAAAAATTAGAAAAAGTGAAAAAAAACAAGCAAAAAAGTGAGGTGTGTCCGTTACAATTTTGATGTAGAAGTCGAGCGGTGCTATTTAACGACTAAAAATCTATCAAATGAACTGAAATTTCGTCTTGAAAACAGTATATTTTTCAGTAAAAAGTAGAGCGTCAATTTATTTGGGAATGGACACTTTTTCAATGTTTCAGAAGTTCAATATATTCAAATTTGCAAACACGTTGTAATCTTAGCTTTGGAGGTTCCCTTCATTTGACATAAAACTCTGATTTTTCCGATATTATATGTGCCAAACTAACGGCTAGGAACAAAGTAAGCGCGCCCCTGGGTCTCGACGCGTTTTTGCATTTCGAAAATTATTTTTGAACGTAAATACAGTAGCCAAACTGCAATATCGTATCGGGACCCAGGGGCGCACTTTCTTTATTCCTAGCCGTTGGTTTGGCACTGATAATATTTTTGTTTGAAGCTTTGCCAATACTATCAAATTTTGTATTGTTTTTCATATTTCAGAAGACGCTGAAACTGTTTAAAATTTTTTTCCAAAAAGAAAAATGTTTCTTGTTTCAAAATGTGACAATTTTTCCCAGTTTCAACAAATCTTTGTTCTTCATCATCGCTTCATTTTGCGCTTTGTGTCCCATCGGATATGTTTTGATCAAAATATACATTCTGATATTATTATCATAAGAATCATCAACAATGGGATTATTGATATCTAACCATGTCAATATCATTGGAGTTGTATCATTATCCCATACCATTTACAGTTTTTGAGCAACTGCAAAAAATGTGTTTTTACTCACTTTTTGAATATAGACTTTTAGCATTTTTGTGTTAATTTGACAGCTGGAACAGCCTATATTTTGATACCTTAAACTCATTGTCAACTGAAACTGTAATAGTAGTTGTCTGATTCAAATATCGCATGAAACATATTTTATTTTCATGCATATTGATTACAATCAAAAAATAATTATTTTTAAGGATCATACTCGATGTCAACTTCAGCTCAAGAACTGCATTTTCCATATATACCAAACTTTTGCTGTTTTCAGGAAACAATATTTTGTCGAATACTTTTCACTAAATAGTTTTAGCATTCTCTCATAACTGGAAAAATTGGTTTTATTAGGCAAATAAACTTTTTATTGGTATAAGTTGTTTATCATTAGTCGTCTCAAAGCATTAATGGCAACTGTTTCTGAAACTTATGGAGACCATGAAACTGAATAATTTTCTTTTGTACACGTCGCAGAGTTTGCTCAAATAATATATCCATGTCTTACTGTTTCACCGCAAAAATATCAACTTCGTGAAAGTTATTTTTATGATAGTAATACGTCTTGTATTGTAGAAAAAATATAAAACTAAAATAAATTTTCACATATTCTGAAAATTTATAAACTATGACACTTTTGGAAAAAGATAGTGCATTGGCCTCTCTCTCTATAAGTAGAAAAACTATTGCTAATATTCAACAATCGATTGAATTTCAAATATATTCTAAACTTTAACTGTTTCCAAGAAACCGGATTTTGTTAGTTGGACGTATTTTTTTAATCGGTCTCAATTTTTGTTGGTACAGAATCAAACGTATTTGCCACATCAAGTTCATATATAATATATATATATATATATATATATATATATATATATATATATATATATATATATATATATATATATATATATATATATATATATATATATATATATATATATATATATATATATATATATATATATATATATATATATATACATATATAGGCATTTTTTTGCTGTTTCAGCCTATAGTTGAGTATTAAGAATATTGCATGATGGTTATTGTACAGCCATGAATTAAGAGAAAACAAAAAAAATATCAACCTCATGTATCAGCCAATAGTTGAGGAGGTACAGTTTCAAAAATCTGTAAAATTATATTTCTGAACTGATTCATTGGTCCATATATTTTATTTTTGGTGACTCTCGCAACTTTTGTGGATTCAATTTACTAACATTTTCGGATAATATCGAAATAGTTTGACTGTAATTTTCAGATCTTTGGAAGCCTTATTGACATAGAAGAGAGGAATATAGATTCAGCGAAAAATTAAAAAAACATTCTTGATTACAGATGCTATGAAACTGTGAATAATTGAGCCTGGTATCAGTGAATACATCATATATATATATAATGACCGATAGAGCAAGAGGAATACACTTTGAAAATTATAAAAAATTTGATGTTTCCAAAAAACGGTATATTGGTATACTTTTTTCCACAGTGCCTCAAATATTTTCTCTCCATAACTTATGGTAGTCAGAAAATCTGAAAGTAGGGAATAAATCATCAAATTGACATAAAATCTTATCTTGCAAAAATCTTGAAACTGTTATTTTTTTCCAATGAAATATTTTTATGTCAAATTTTGTAAATGGTAAACACGGTTATCATATTATACAACGATTTGGAAAATACTAAAAAATTACTGTTTCTGAAACTTATCAAAAATCTGAAACTGCGAAAAGATTCGATCTCCACTGATTGTCGGACATTTTTCCCATGTTTCACTAAAAAGTGAAATGTGTAAACTGTATTCTCTGATAGTTTTATTTCCAAAATTCTGTCTGTCATTTTTTCGAGTCAGGAAACTTCGAAAAATGCGAAAAAAAAATATGATAAAGATGTTTTTTTCCTATTCCAAGTCAACATCTGTAGATCGAATAGTTATCATAAAATTACACAATTTTTTTTACATTTTCAGAAAATTGATGTACCTGGTCAATCGAAGATTATTGCAATTGGTGACATGGTGACGTTTTCATAATAGCAATCAAACTCTGAACCATAAAAAACATGCCGTATGGTAATTACCAAGTAAAATTGTATCACTATCACATTTTTTATAGTTTTTGAAAAACTGCAAAAATCTGAAACAACTAACAGAAAAACTGATTCGTTTTTTTGAATATGCCGATATCGGGATCCAGTGATTCGAAACTTGAGATGTTTCCGTTTCGAAACACTTGCCTGTCACGAATCTTTTCGCAGCAGTTTGATTTCAAAATATTTCTGTTTCTAAAATTTTTGAAACAGATTAATCTGAAAATTATTTTGGTGGATGTATCGCATGTTTGAGGGGTATATGCCACATATTTTGCTATATTTCCTTCTAGCTAAACATATAAATAGGTCCAATAAGTCATAGGTAAAACAAGCAATTCTCACTGTTTCGGTGAAAATATATTTTTTGAAACAAATAGTTCATGTTAGTGACGTTTTCGTAAACTCTTAAAAAAACTTCAAGACACTTCAAGATCGATTTGATTGAAAACAATATAAAATGGTGCAAGTTAAATTAGGAAAACTAGTTTCAGCACATTTAGATATTTTTCTGAAACTATATTTTTTGTCTGAGAAATTTCCTGCTTCAAAAAAGTATTAAATATTATTGAATATGAACATTTGACAATCATTCCAATATGTTAGGTTGAATATCAAAAATTATGTGCGAACACCGTGACGCAAAACTGCATACTAACCTCAATTTTGTGTTGAACTCCAAAAAGTGTGAAAATCTGCACTTTTCAATGCCTCTCTGCGAAATATCGAAAATTTTTACAGTTTCGAGAAGTCGAAAAATGCTGCAACTGTAATAATCTGCGATGACAGGATAATTTGATGACATTCCAGACTTTTGATATTATTCAAATATTACTGTTCCAAAGATCAATTATGATGAAAAAATAGAGTTGAAATGTAATTTTTTCTGAATATTTGAAATCATGTGATTCGTTATGTCACTGATATTTTTACAATTTCAGATAATCATAGCAGAGTACTGAAACTGTAAATATTTTCAAAAAAAATATCTGTGTCATCATATTTTCAAGCAAAAACTGTAAGAACTCGGTTTTTTTGGCGTTTCTGTTTCAAATATAATTTTATGATATCTATTTATTATCAGTTTTGAAAAACTTTGGAACGGAAAAGTATTGAAATTTGAACGTTTGTTCCAGTTCGCAATGGGGCGCGCTTGCATACACCACTGTTAATTCAGTTTATTCGCATCACTGATATTAATTAAACTGTCCTTTTAAAGCTTGGATAGCTTATTATCGACTTTCCGATTGTTGTTATTGTTCTATTCTGATAATAACCTCTCTTGAGAGAAAGAGAAAACTGAATAAACCAATTTAACAGTGGTGTATGCAAGCGCGCCCCATTGCGAACTGGATTTAGCGTTCAAATTTCAATACTTTTCCGTTCCAAAGTTTTTCAAAACTGATAATACGAACTATTGAATATTTTCTCTGTTTCGAGGTATATGGATTTACTGAAACTGTATATTTTTTCAGTGAATCAAAGGCAATTTTGTGAAACTCCAAAGTTTGTACAGAAGCTTGAAAAAGTATTTGATTTATATTGTTTCAAGTTAGAACAAAAAGTGAAAAAAAAATTTTCCCAAATAATTGTAACAAGAACATCAAACGGAGTAGCACAAACTTGTACAGTTTCAAACAACTAAAAAAATTCTGAAACTGTGAAAATTTTCAGTAGCAAGTTTTGTATCAAGCAAACATGATGTCAAAATTTGCTGCCAACTGATCAACAGAATATTGAATACATACACCTTATCCATGATCAACCATCAAAAATCATGTGCAAACACCATGACGTCAATCTGCACACTTTTTGCAATTTCCTCAGACCTTGTTGTCCAAAACTCAGAAAGTCGGTGTCTTTTTGTTGTTTCAGTTTATCGAAATATTTTTCGATGACTATATGTAAGGAATAAGAGTTTTTCAGTGTTTCGAGAAATCTGAAAATAGTGAAACTGGAATTGTTTTTTAGTGATGCGTTTGCGCAATTTGCGAAGATTTTAAAAATATTTTTTTGAAATTCTTGAAACAGTTTTTTGGGATTTTATTGTTTCGAATTTGAATGACAGTGGAAAGTTAAATACTAAAAATAATCCAAGAATCAAAACTTTTAAAAGTTTCTAAAAAATATCAGAATATTGAAACTGTACGTATTTTCAATTTTTCAAATACGAGTTGTAGGTCAATAATGCGCATTGGAAGGTCGAATTTTTCGAGAAAGAGCGTGGAAAAAGCTGCACACTAAACAAAATTAAAGAATATTTGAACAAGTTATAGGGAAATATTGAAACTGTAAAATTTTGATTATTGTATATTGTTTTCTTGTTTCAAGCAATAAGTGGAGCAAGAATGATAGTACCTTCAAACATGAAAAAATTGTTTCAATTGAGGATGAGAAACAGTAAAAATATTTCCCGAGAATTCTGATTGTCCGGCCTAAACATACTGAAATTATATATTTTTCGATTTTCAGAAAATTTCAGTTTCAAACAAATCATAACAAGGAGATTCTAGTCGTTTTTAAATAGTTCATGGTAGTTCCACAACATAGGTTTATTCACAAAAGTGCATTAATAGCTCTCACCAATCGTTTCAACTTCATGAAAAAAGTAGAAGTTTCAGAAACGAAACAGTAACTTCTCCTCAAAAGTTTTTCATGAAATTTATGAAATTTCAATTCATACTGTTTCAAAAAATATTGAGATGCCAGAGAAAATGGTAATTATCATTGTTGATATGGGTGGAAGTTTGTGAAACACAAACTTGGAATAAATGGCACTGCTCCTGTTTTAAAAAAGGCTCGATTTTCTCGAATTCTTTGGTGAACTAATTTTTGGCAATTGACCCTCTGCTTTAATCATGCAAATTTTTTCGAATTTTGAGAAATTCCTGTTTCAAACAAATCATATGAATGAGATTCCAGCTGTTTGAAATAGTTCTGAGTGACTTTCTAATACAAATTTATTCTAAAAAGTTTATTGATATTGCCTTTCAATTGTTTCAACTTCCTGAGAAGTGAACAAGTTGGAATCTGGAAACAGTAACTGGTCCTCAAAGTTGTCATGAACTGTCGGGGAATTTCAATTCATACTGTTTCAAAAAAACATTAACATAAATGAAAAATGGTAATTATCAATATCTGATTTTTCTTGTTCATTTGACAGCATTGAATCAATTTCTGAATCAATGTTCCATCGTTGAAGGAAATAGTTCAAAACTTCTCAATTCCTTCTGTGAAAAAAATGATATTCGTCAAACGAAATTTAACCAGTGGATCAAGTTACGTTTCACTGTTTCACAATATCTTAAAATACTGAAACTGGGATTGTTATTCAGTGTCTTTTTTGTCAATCGGTTAAAATTCGAAAGCAGATTTCTCAAAACCTGAAAGTCAAAGTTTCATCATAAACAAATGAATGATAATTCAAGAAAATGATAACCAGTTGATATCAAGAACACAATTTTCAGATTTTTGAAACTAAATATTTTTCAGAACACAACGGATCAACTAGTGTTTTTACAGTTTCAGCAAATTATCAACATGCTGAAACTGAGAATTATTTTCAGTCATGGTCATAGATTAAGGCATGAAAAAGTGAGAAAAATTACCTCGAAACTATGATGCACACTGAGTGTGAGCTCAATTTAAAAAAAAACGATGCGAACAGTGAGTCACCTTCCCATTGGTCCCGAGATTTTTTCTAGAACGTTAAATATAAATAGTGGAACTGTGAAAGTTCATATATTGCCAAGTTTATACTGTTTCAAATATAGTATCTATTTCATACAATGTTTACTAGAAAATATTGGCTCAAGCTTTTTGTGTTGATTCATTTTCGTATAATATTCCGAAATACTTCCATGAAAATCAAAACAGTGAGTTTTCCAACCGTTTTTTTCAATAGTGCATATGGTCGAACATTTTTTCCAACTGTTTCAAAATATTTATGAAAAATTTGAAAATGTAGATTCTTCGATGACCGGAGCTTATCAAGTGAACTAAAAAAACTTTTGAAACATGATCTACCTGTTTTTGTCCGTCACAAGTTTCACTGTTTCAGAAACTATGATAATTCTTAAACTCAAAGTTGTTTTTAGTCAAACCTTCTTGAGAGTTGCATTTTCTTTTTTTTAATACGATTTGGCGCAAAAAATTAGGGAAACTAATTGATGCTATTAATTTTTTCACAACAAATTTAACAAATTCAAGGAAAAAAAACAGTTATTTGCACAATTTTTTCATGAAAAGTTGAGGATTCGATACCTTCCGGATTACTTCAGAATTTTCAGATCATATCATGAAGCTGAAACAGTGAAACAGTGTTGAAACAGAAAATAATATATTAACACAGTCACCAAATGTCAGCTAGTGATAAAAATCTCCATAATTCAGTGAAAAACTTCAACTGATATGGTATATTCGCTGAATGAAAGCTCAACTGATCATGATCTGATTTTCCGTATATTCATATTTTGTGAAACAGTGAAAAAGTATGCTTTACGAGAAAATTGAAGAACTTCAAAACAGTATTTACCAAAAAAAAATTTTTGGAACAGAAAAATTCCATCAGACTGCTATTCGGTCCTTGAACTTTTGAAAATAATTTTTTTAAAATTCATCTGTTCGGTATGAATATGGTTGTCAGAACAAAACTATCCACTGTTTTCGAAACACATAAGAGCCATGAAGCTGGAATTTTTTTTGCTAGGTTCTGAGTTAATTTTTTCTGAATTATCGTTAGTTTCTCACATTTCATGGTCTTAATTTAATTATTTTTTACAGTTTCAGATAAATATAAAATATCTGAAACTTCAAAGTAGTACATAAAACCGCAAGTTGTATGATACTTTTTGAAACAAATCTGTGTTGACTATTACACATTGTAACTGTTTCAAACCAGCCAGAAAATAACAAATTGAGAGAGATAAACAGTGCACTTTTTTTTCATATATAATTTTCCGGAACACACTAATTTCACAATTGTTACCGTTTCAAAAATAATAGAAAAATCTGAAAATAATATGAAATTCAGTTTGCTCGATTTTTTGTGTGCTCTAGATACCTCCGTTTCCCAAAAAAAAATGAGAATGATGAAATCAGGGGCAGTCAGCTAGTGTCACAAAATCTTCATCATAAGAATAAATATAATAGTTGAAACAGGAAAATATCTGAAAAAAATCACATACTTTCCCTAAATAAAACCAGTTTCAAAACACTTTGAAATAATGCGACATGATTTTTTGAATGATGCGTATTCTTCAGATGCTCGGACACTTTCTTTCTTTCAAAAAAGTATCATGCATTGTAGTTCTCAATTATTTTATGTGACTAGGAGAATCTGAAAAGTGTCAGATTATCAGAAAACCAAAGAAAACTTTTTTTTGACTTTCATGGCCTCAATCTCTTGTTCAGCGCTTCGAAACAAACGAAAAGTGACAAATGTGTAATGCGAAACAGGGATCTTCAATTATTTGTGAATTGCAATACTTTTTACTGTTTCAAAAATCATTTTTGAAAAACTTCAAAAAGAAAATATGATCTGGTTGCCGTCCCAGGTTTTTTAACACAATTTTTATCGAAAAACACATGAAATTGATCGTTCGACTGCAATTTTGGGGTCTTCAAAAAAAAAAAGAGAACCTTTTTGATATCTACATATTACCCGTTTCAAAAATATTGGCGTGTCGCCGTAAATATTGCCAGCCACGTGGCAGGTCTCGTGTGGAAGAGTCGCTAAAATTGTTTCACTACACGTTATAATATAGCAGTCATCGTAGACCCTGAACTATGTCTGCATGTCAAATATCATGAAACAAAAATTATCACGTGAAACCTGCTCAATGCAAGTTGATGTCATCTAGTTGATTTTGACTGAAATGTTTGAAACAAAGACAAAAAAGAAGAAATTTCGATAATCGGTCAACGCTCTTGTTCGTGGCGAGACCACATGTCCCAAAAGGGGCGTGGTTTATGGGAGATGCCAATATTTTTGAAATGGGTAATAAAGGTCCAATTGAAAAACTGGAAACTCTGACATCGCCAGAAAGTCAGCCAAAAATCATGAGTTCAGAGCTAGAAACAGTAACTATTTGCAATTCTTCTACTACTATCAGATACTGTTTCTAAACATTTTGAAACACTCAAAACAATATTTATAATTGCTATTTGGGTAATCAGAATTCTCTCACTATTTTCCAATTTAGAGAGATATTTCAAATTGTATCTTTCCATTTTTTAATAAGTAAATAAGTATTCTGGTTCAAAAATGTTGTTTCTATCATTAACGAAATCAGTCGCTTATTGACAAGTTATAAATTTCCAAAGCTTTAAGAAGTTCTGAAACTGTAAAAGTCCATGCTTTTTCAAAAGTCCAGCTTTTTCTAAAGATGGATACAATTGCAAGTTGGAAAATATTTGTATGTGCATTTGGCAAAACTTCCGGGAAACAAGCCACTAAGTGAAAAACGTTGACTGTTTCAGTATATTGTGTAATACTGAAACGGCAATGAACTTTAGTTCTGCACTGCGGTGGATGATGAAAAAACCTAGAAGGAAAAATTGACAGTCATTTGTTTTACTTGTTTCAAAATATACTTGAAACAGGAAAAAGTTTGAAACAATAAACATAAATCGATGAGGTGAATGATGCTTTGTAATTTGTCACTGTTTCAGAACAAAAATATATCTCGGAAGTTGTGAGTATTTTCAATCTTCGCAACCCAAGGGCAAGACAAATTAAAGCAGCTGTCAACTTATTTTTGGGAAGACACTAATATATTATTCAATAACAAAGAAACAGATAGTGGTACAGTAGTAGGATACTGTGTAAACACCGTGACGCGATAATTCAGAAAAATGAGAAAATTCTGAAACAGTGATATTTTTCACTATCATTGTCTTTGGATTTTCATCAAATAAAACAATATGATAGTAGTACACGAGTACTGTATGCATATCAAAAAATGTGCAAACACCGCAACCAGATAATACACTAGTGCAGACTACGAATTGTTAAGATTTGTACTCAAAATACGAGATTAACTATAAAATTTTACTGTTTCAAATTATGATAAAACCTTGAAAATGTAATAATTTTTGATATTGAATGGAATGTGAATATTATATCCTCTCAAATGTTCGAAGAAAATCGTGAGATAGGTAACGGTGCAAGGTTTTTTGAAAAAGTTTTCACTATATTTGGATATATTGAAACTGTGTATTTTCAAACAAAAAAAGGTCAAGTAGTTTAAATACTGTTTCAAAATAATATGATAAACCAACAAATATATAGATTTTCAGTATTAGTGTCGTTAAAAAATGGCTATTTCTAGTAATAGTTCTTCCCAACCCAATTGACAATATTGTTCCATCCTGTTTCAAAATATCTAGATTTTCTAAAAGTGCAATTATTTTCATTGGAGGATTCATCAAGATGATGAGAAAAATTGAAGCTTCAAAATTTGAGAACGAGATAGTATTAGCAAATGAATTTCAATGTAGTTGAATATGAAACTAATGAAACAGAAAAACATCGCCTGAGGCGACTGTCAATACAAAATATAGGAAAAATATGAATATTTTCACTTTCAGCTTTTTTTAATTTCAAATGTTTTACGAAGTCAAAATGAGTTCGAAACGAAAAAGTTAATTTTTTTCTGTTTCACAAAATTTATATACAATTGTCTGCTTTCAATTTTTTTTGTTGATACGACCTTCATTGGAATATGTCTGAAAAACTCGATCTTCAAGGCTTTCAATTGATTTAAGATGTATTAAAAAGAAGCTGAAGCTGTATTAAATTTCGATGGTTGAGAATAACGAGGAACAATGAACCTGTTTTGTAAAAAAAAGTCCATTATTGAGAATGCGTTTTTAAAATGAATTTATCCCCAAGAAATTTGATTCAAACAAAAACAAGATATATCAACATCGTTTTTACTGTTACAAAAATTATTAAAAGAATGAAACTGCATATTGTCTTTGGTGGTCCTCAAGAACTTACATATAATTCTCTACTGAAGGCCTTTTCCAATTTCAGATTGAAAAAAAAACATGAGCTATTTATTTTCGAAAAAAGATGATAAACAAAGAGATTTTGGTCGTCAAGAGTTTAGAACACAATATTTTACAGTTTCAGAACTTCTGAAAAATCTGAAACTGGAAAATTTATCAGTTGGCTATCCTCAATTATACAAACACGTCTCCACACATTATCACCTACTCTGAGCAGTTTCATAGCTTAATCAAAAAAATGTACAAAAATAAAATATATTGTTTCAGAAAAGTTCTATCAATATCGATGTATTATTCCAAAATAATCAATGTACATTTCACAGGTACATGAACAAATTCAAATGGTCTTGAAAGTAAACTATTGCTACCTTCATGCATCATATATGCAAAAAAATATTTTAAAAATGCACAATTTGGAACAATTGACAAAAAAACTGTTTCAAATCAAGGAATTTTACCAAAATGAAGTTGATCATTTGATTAATAGCAATATTAAGCCATTTTATTTTCCACAAAAAAACTGGCTGACAATCAGTCAACTCAAAACTTTTTTACTGTTTTAAAATAGAATCAAATGTTGTAAAGAGTTGTATCAAAAGTTTTTCAATGAAATCTACAATCGGCCTTGAATCGAAAATATTTTTCTGTTCCAAAAAATATACAAATTGCTGTACTCGCATCTATTATAATGCACGAAATTTCGATGGTTTATTTCTCAAATGTCATATTCAAAAAGAAAATCGGAATTTTTGGAATTGCATCGCACCTACAATTTCGTCAGTGAAGGATTCTGCGAAATTCAAACAACAAAATTTGTTTCAAAAACAGGAAATTTTCGGGAAGTGTTTCATTGTTTCAGAATGCAGAGTTTTCAATGAATATATTCCAAACAAGGTGTTCTGTTTGAAAACTGAATAAATAAAATTCCGTTTCAGCTGAAATTATAATAGGAAAATGATATAAAACGTTGTTGGTGTTAATGAAATCGCCGTTTGAAAAAAACTCCAAACATAAGTTTCAAATTTGACAATATCAGCAAACTGTTAATCGATTTACTCGCAATTACTTGACTGTTTCACAAAGAATTGGAAAATGATCGAATGAATAAAAATTGTGATTGGTTCTAACAATTTTTCGAGGTGATTTCGCTTTCACCATCCTTGTACATACTTCTGAAATTTGTGAACGACAGAAGGATATGAGTTTGAGACGATCGGATATTACAAAATCCATCTGATAATCTAATACCTCCCCTAAATGAGAAAATATTCCCGCCACCTATCCATCGGAGATGACAATCTAACCGGAACAAGGCGCATTAGTCTCATTCATTTCCTCTTTTCAACTTTCTTCCTATTTCCCTTGTTACATGCATATCATTTATGGTTTTCTTACTTTGCAGGATAATTATGGATCCAAATAAATGAACCTAAGCCATCTACAGTTATAGCAACTGGAAAAGTGAGTTTTTTTGAATCAATCTTCCTCAATATCACATAGTTTTTAATCAGATTGAGAAACACTGTTCGAGTCAATCATTTCAGTCTTTTATGCGATGTCCAAGAGGTTTGTCTCGGTGTTTTATTCTAGGATTTGTGTGTTTCAGAAAAACGAAGATTTTATCTCGTCCGTCAGATGGGATGACATTTTCAGATGTCGTTGTTTTGAACAAAGTAATGATAAAGCCGGGTAATTTATATTTCAAAATCCTGACGAAAAACCAATCTTTCAGATTATTTGATCGATAATGGTATATACGCTTCGAATACAAGTGTAGCACAAAACGGTACTTTTTTTCATTCCAACTGAACCACCCTTTTTGTTCAGGTAACTTCACCCTTGATGCAATATGTAGATTTTACATCTACAACAATATAGGCTAACAACTTTCAACCGGTAACATTTTTCATTCTTCCTCAATTTCTCATATTTTTAATCAGAAAACGTCTGGATACAACTTTATAGTCCCCCAATATGCAGTCAAATTCAAGCTCCGAATGATGAAATTTTTGATATGTTCTGAATAAAAACTTTCTCTTCCCCGTGTGTTTTTTTCAAAACAATGACATCTGAAAATGTCAATCCATCTGACGGGCTAGATAAAAGAAAGTATATCAAAAATCGAAAAACATCACTGTTTTAGAAAAATAATAACAGCAGGAATTTGTCTTTCGATTCGTTTCAGTTGCTGTTTGTGGAGAAAAAAATCAAAGTCATGTATGAAAAAACTGTTTCACAAGTTTTGTAAAGTTTTATTGGTCAAGTGGTGTGTGATTAATCATCCATCAGGTAATCAGGTACGCTTAAAACTGAGAAAAAACCAGAACTTGTCGAGAAAATATTTAGTAAAACATGTGAATATAATTTTTATCAGAAGTAAAAAAAATGTGATGAGAAAACGTTTTCCACACGATTGAGAAGTTTTTTCAGTTTCCAAGGGTTTTGGAAACAGTTGCCATCTTTGTCGTTTCGATGCGGGGTTTTTTCAAAAAAAGAAAAGTAATGGTACTATAGTCCATCCAACGACACTCCGCCGTTTACGAAGCGCGCAACCATCAGTATGAGTACCGTAGTCAGCCGACAAACATGTTTCTTCGAGGATGACATTTTGCTCAATCTACTACGCAGAAAACAAGACAATTTTTGAAACAAATAAATTTATTGAACTCGTGAAAAAATTGTTACATAAAAACCGGTAGAAAAACTGAATAAAATATGAAAAAATATAAAATATTATTGAAATTGGAAAAAGAGGATTCATAATTTTACTTCCGGACTGTTAATCCAACTTGTCCCTCCCCGATCTTCTGGAATTTGATTCCATTTTCCTTCAGCCATTTGTGGACCGCTGGTTTGATCTGAGCCACATTATTAACAGAATTATTTCCAACTCCAGTTATAATGGTCATTTGCGTCCCATCCATCGCATGCGCATACGCCTTCTTCACAAATGCGACAGCACCATCCACTGTCATTTGGTGAAGATCCAAGTCCACCATGTCTCGGTGAGACCTTTCGATGAGTCCATTGATTTGCTCTTCTAAACTGTCCACTTGAGATTGGAGTGGTTGTTTTTGTTGCCAACTTCTAATGCCTTTCAGTTTTGCTAGTAGAGCCTGAAAAATTTTGTCAATACAAAAATCAATGATAAAACTCACATTCCGTTCCACATGGAGTTTCGCAGCTTCCTCGTTGGCATTATGGATGGGGACCCGTCTTATCTCCACTCCGGTATCAACCTGACGCAACCTCGGTGCAGGTGGGCTCCTTGATGTTGATGGCGACAGACTATATCTGTCCGATCTCGGAGTTACTCCCAATGAGTAGCATGTTTGGGTGTAACTTCTGAAAAAATCGTAAAAGTTACTTTTCAGCGTTACCATTCTGATCTACTTACCGTCCGTGAGCTTCGTAAATTTCCAGGGCGACATCCTGGCTCAATCCACAATTTTTCATCAACTTCTTTACATCCTCCTTTTCGCTCATTCTGAGTGGCTCCGATCGATCAACAGCTGAAAAATGAATCCATATGAACACAGCTATATACCTATAAATGACTAACCTCTCTGCTCCTGGCTCTGCTCCTCGGCCAATAACTTCGCCAACAGCTCGTCATTCTTCCGCTCTTCTTCGGCCCGACGAGCTTCTTCTTCATATTGCATTTGAAGTTGTACTGCAAGTGCAACATCCTCATCAGCGATTGTTGAAGCCATGGTATTGATCGTTATCTGTAAATACAACTGATTAAAATAATGATAATGGTAGGAAAGAGAGTAACGAAAAAAAGGAAAGAAGGAATTATTGGGGAGAACATATGATAATACTGTATGGATACTGTACCCGATGACCGGGTGTGAGCACGTACTGATGCATCGGATGTTCAAATGACAACAGTTTAAGGCCGATGAGCGCCTTGAATGGAAGTGCACAATGTGTAAAATAGATAAGAAACACCTGCTCATGGGAAAACAATGTCCTGAGAAAAAGTGTACAGTCATATAAAGTGGAGGTGGGTAGATCAAATGATAAGATAAGAGAGAATTAGAAAAAAGTTATCAACCGTAACCTACAGTACCACGTGTGTAGAGAAATATTGATTGATATATAAAACTAAAAAAAGAGACTTGAATTTAGTTTGCATGTCTGCGTCTCTCATTTCAAACACTCTCTCGCATGTAAAATTCTAATTTTTGAGGATGAAAACATGAATTGAACGATGAAAAAGAAAATAAATTAATATGAAAATATTCGGAAACTGGAAAATAAATTTGAAGATACTTCGATCGACATATTTCAGATAGTGGTCTCAGCCGGAAAATTAAGAAGTTTAGAAAAACAGGTTGATCAAAAAAAAACAATTTGTGGAGGATAATGAAAAATGTTTGGTAAATAGAAAGAGGACTATCGCACTTGAATTGAATTTTCAGAATTATCAAAAAATATTTTGCAATGGTTTGAAACAGAGAAAGTTTGTCGAAAAGTTGGATTTTGAGTTGGAAAGCTTTTTGATCTACAGTTGATTACTGGGAAAATCAAGGTACTGTAGAGCACGTTTGATAGAATATCCAGTACTTCAGCTATATAAGTGAGCATTGAGAAGTTGAGAAAGTGGGGAGATAAAAATAGATTCACAACAAAATGGGAGGAAGGTAGAAGGGAAAAAGACAAAATGAGGGAATGAATCGGATGTGGAGATAGGAGGAGTGTTGTATGACACGCGCCTTATCCAAAAATAGGCGCGCTCACAACATAGGTTAAACAGATGAAGAACACAGCTGCTCGTGGGAATATCATTCGGAAGTTGGTAAAACATGTATCAAATGGACATTGTGGGTTTTGATCGAATGGGACATATGATGAGAACGGAGAGATTCAGAGAAGCAGAAGGTGATCTACAGTAACCTACAGTATGCCATACTTCATATTTTCAGTTTTTGAAATCCAACAGCTGAAGTGGATGTCAGAATACATTACTTGAACTCTAAACAGTCACTGATAGCGTTTTGGGATATTGTAGTGTATTGTAGATCACTCTGTGGCAGATACTTTTATCAGTTTCAACTAAAATTTATCCACACATCCTTCAAAAATGTAACGATTTTAGCACAACTATTGATGCGAAAAAATTTCGAATGTAAAATGAAAGATGAATTGTTAGTAGTATCAATGTAAGTGGAAAAAGAATAGGATTGAGTTGAATTTCAACAATAATCATGTATTGAATAAAATTGAAACTTCATTATGTTTGAGAAACAGAGATAAAGGTGGGCAAACGCGAAATACTCCCGAAGAGCAGATGGTGATCAGTGAGGTGTGATGACACAGCCAACAGATAAGGGTCATGCACGTGGTAGGTCCGAAGTCGTAAGATATGCTCAGATGAAATACCGGTTTATCCGTTTATTGATTCCGTTTATGAGTCTCATGTTCTTGTGTGCACCTTTATTACAGTATCCCTTTCAGTAACAGTATCAGTTTCAGAAAATAAAAGTTTATTAAATATAACAAAAATATGAACAATAAAGATAACATAAAAGATAGAAAAAAGTTCAAAATCAATATCTACCTACAGTCAACCCAACTATCCCTCCCGTAAACTTGAACCTGATCCCGTCTTCTTCGAGCCACTTCTTAATGGCAGGCTTGATCTTGGCAACATTGTCCTCTGAATTGTTGCCCACTCCTGTAATAATAGTCATTTTAGTACCATTTTTAGCCTGGAGATAGGCTTTTTTCGCAAACGCGACCGCCCCTTTGACCGTCATCCAATGAAGGTCGAGGTGCACCATGTTACGATGGGATCTCTCGACGATCCCATTAATCTGAGCTTCCAAGATGTCCACTTGAGACTGGAGCTGCTGTTGTTCGCTCCAGCATCTTGAAGCGTCTTTCCTGGCAATCAGGACCTGAAAAGTGTATCTATGCGAAGAGATGAATGTATGAAAAACTCACATTTCGTTTTTTATGGAGTGGTTGGGTCTGCTCCTTCACATTTTGAACGGTGACTCGTCTGACTTCAACACCGTTATCGATCTGACGCCGGATAGCTGGAGCAGGTGGACTCCGTGACGTGGATGGTGACAGGCTATACCTTTCCGGTTTCGCTGTTACTCCGAGCGACTGACACACCCGGAGGAAGCTCCTGAAAATAAAATAGGTCACATTTCAGCTTTACTATTCTTTTAAACTCACTTTCCATGAGCCATGTATATTTCAATGGCGGCATCTTGAGTCAAGCCACACATTCTCATGAGCTTCTTGATATCTTCCCGCTCACTCATCTTCAGCGGCTCGGTCCAAAGCGCCAAAGCCAAAGCCGCGTCTTTGTCGTAGATGGTTGGTGCCATTTTTTGATTCGTTATCTGTAAAAACAACTGATTAGAATAAGGATAAAGAACAATATATGCAAAAAAAGGTGCAAAAAAGAGCATCACAAGAAGAAAATAGAGCGCATGAATGGGAAAACCATGTGGAAATACTGTACCCAAAGATACTGTGTAGATGGTCCCCGATAAGCAAAGTTGGCACATTTGTGAAGCGTGGGATATGATGAGGAACAGAGAGAAAGAGAGAAAGAGAGAAAGAGAGAAAGAAAGAAACAGATAACGATCTACAGTAAACTACCGTACTAGATGTTAGATACAATAATATCGATTGATTAGCAAACGGGACTTCATTTCAAAATATATCTGCGTCTCTGATTGAACACACTCTATCGCTTGGAAAATAGACTCGGGGAGAATAAAGGGCACAGCAAATAAAATTAGAAGGAAAATGTTTTCAGGACTTTTTGAAACTGGAAATAGCTTCAGACTTTCCGAATTGACTAAAAAGTTTTTAAATCAACAGAAGAATGGAATTATTGCCTGTGTTGGAGATGACAGGTTAATTTGTGAATGAATGGATCACAGTGGAACTACTGAAGAAACAAAAAGTACGATTTTCGGTAGAGTACAGTAGAGCACGTTTGCTGTGTGAAGACGGACCGGAATGATAGACATCGACAACAAAGAGAAGCAGAGATGTAGAAATCATGTGAGAAATCAGTGATCTACAGTAATCCACAGTATTTTTTTGTTTTTTTCGCTGAAATCTGATTGCTGATGGTTATTGTAAACTGATGTTGGATATGGAACCAAAAAAATATAGTTGCTTCTACCGACTGGATTCAAAACTGCTCTTGAATTTTTCAAAAGTTCTAGAAACTGCAAGAAATCAGGAAGAATTAGATATATCTCAATATGTTCAGAATTATATGCGCAATATTACAAAACGTTTGGAAATTGGATTTTCTCGTCAGGTATTTTGTGCAGTCGGGCGTTGAAATGGAATGGATATGAAGAAAAGAGATGTACAGTGAAATACAGTACTCTGATATAATTCGAGCAGTGTGAGCAACAGAATGAGAATTGATAAGATGATAAGTGTATCAATTGGACAATAAATAGGAGGAAGATAGGGAGACACAATGATCGAATGAATTGGATTTGCAAATGAGGGGAGGAGTCTTGTAAAAATGGCCACGCCCACAGAACGTGCTAGAAAGATAACGAACCCACCTGCTCGTGGGAATATCATTCGGAAGTCGATGACTGATACGCATGCACCTAGATGGCGCGTGTTGATAAAAGGTGTAAAAATATGAATCGAATGTGTCGCATGATGAGATAGAAGAGATGTAGAGAAGCAGCAGGGATTACAAACAAAAATGATCTACAACAAACTACAGTAACCCTAAGTGTCAGATAACTTGAAACAAAACTTGGTATAGTGCCCAAATAAAATAGAGAGAGAGAGTATGGGAAAATGAGAGACTCAGAGAAAAATAGTTGTACTTTTACAATAATTTCTGTTTCGAAAAATTTCAACATTTCAGAAAAAAGTCAAATATCTAATGGATCGCACTTTTTTAATTGAGAAATTTCGAGAAACCAAAAAGTAAGGACAATCAATGTACTAAAAATGAGAATATATTTGTTGAAATGTTGAAACAGATTTTTTTTAGATTTTCAAAAATTTCAGATGACCTGTATATAGGTGAGAAAGAACGAGATAGTGAGCATATCGAGAGACGCAGGCATTATTTTTATCTCTGTTTCAAAATTTTCTCATTTTGAGGACGATCCCATTTTTTCTGATATGTCGTCCGGAAATGCTCCACATAAAACGAAAATTCTTAGCACTTGTAGATACTGTAGGTTACTGTAGACGCTGATTTTCCTCGTTTGTCGCTCAAAATAGGATGTTTTATTTCTTTGAGATCACTTTTGTTGTATATAGCGATAGTTAGATCTTATAAAATTGGTAGTATAAAATGTTGTGTACTGTAGTTTACTGTAGATTAATCGATGGTATTTCCCACTTTTCCATTTCTCATGACACGTGTCGTCTTATCATATCAATCAGCAGATGTTTTCACACCTTTTATGATCTTGATCCAGTAAAAGCGCGCCCATCCGGTAATGGCGGGTATCGGGATTATACTACAGTATCAACATCTGCCATGATCACTCAATCGATCTATTTTTTCTGCTCCCACCATATTCATGAACAATTGTCGTCTATTAGCCTAGTGTTAACCTATTTTTTTCCAGAACACAATTCACAAAAATGGCGCCAAACTTCTCCGCCTACTCACAATTGGCTTCAAGATACCGACGCCAATATGCAGTGGATGTTTGTCGGTGAAGCAAGGTACTGGAGAAGGAGCAGCAAAAGGGTTAGTTGAGATTTTCTAGGTTTGAGAAGTTTCATAGGTTTAGTACCAGTTTTTAGGTTTAGCTCCTTCTTTAGATTTAACTTCATACTTTCGGATAAGCTTCAGATTTTCTATTTGAGCCGACTATGCGATCCAGCTCTTAGGTTTAGGTCCTTCTTCAAGATTAGCTAGGTTTAGCTCCTATCGTTTAGTTCAATCCTTTTTGCTAGGGTTAACTTTTAGGTTAAGCTCCATCTCTCAAATTTAGGTTTAACTTCAGCTCATTGGAAAATGGTTCATTACTCTATTTTTCAGTTATCGTCTCTCCACCGCGCCGGATCGACACTGGTGTCGAGACTCGGCCAGTGCTCAACCATCATGCCACGGAGCAAGTTGCGGAGCTCCATCGGGAGCGAAAAGTGAGTTTTCCAGTCATACTTTTTTCAATGTAGATGTTTTGTTTTCAGATCCTTCTGGAACGAAAGAAGATCGCCAAAAGATATGTGAGGTATCTCCTCAAGGTTCAGGTGGCCAGGCTGTGGACAGAAATTGACGAGCTCGTCAAAAAGTCTCACGGCGACTGGAACCGCCTGGACCTGCACTTGCTACTTCGGAGTTCTCCGAAGTAGCTGTGGCACGGGCAGAGCATGGGACAGAGATGACAATCATCACAGGAGTTGGCAGGCACTCGGAAGAGAACAAGCCGAAGATCAAGCCAGCCATCCATGAATGGCATGGGGCTACGTGAAATGGCACCTTCAGACTGAAATGTCAATGTTGAGGGTCCAGATTGATGACTTAGTGAGAAAGTCTCATAACAACTGGACCCACCTCAACTTACATTACATGTCTGTCGAAGGTGCCGAGGCTTTTGCCAAGGAAGCCGTGAGACGAGCAGAGCATGGCACAGTGATGACCATCATCACGGGAGCGGGCAACCACTCCGAAGACAATTTGCCGCGAATCAAGCCAGCAATCCATGAATGGCTGGAGAATAATGGGATTCGGTTTTGGGAAATCAATGAGGGAAAGGTTGGCCTAATCGAAAGGAAATATTGTTATTAGTCCTTTTTTTGTCAACTCTATATGTATATTTCTGTATATTACTTTTCAACCGGTATAATAAATTAATTCACCCTTCAAATTTGTGTATCAAGCGCTCAAAGTAGAAAAATTGGATTGTGTTAGGTTACTGTAGACCTTGAATTTGATGAATTGTCGACATCATTCGGATCTTCCTATTTCTCTAGATCTCCACCAAACAGTTGAAAATTTCTTATCAGCTGGTAGACCTCAAAATATCGATTGGTCGTATCCGTTTTTTGTTGGATTCCCATCGGCAAATTTCCCTTATCAGTTAGATAAATCTTGTGGGCGGGCGTTCCATCCAGACAGCTGCGTATTGTATTTTACTCCGCCTCTTTTGGTTTTGGTCATTCAATCATTTCTTCTTCCTCCTTTCCTCCAGTTTGCTCATTTTTCTCTGTCAATCCGGTGAACACCTTTTCACTCAAAAATCACTCAAAAAATATGAAATTTCTGAAATCGTTTTCGATCAGATAAGTTGTGAATATCCGCAAAATTGCTTGATTATTTTTTGAAAGAAATTATTTTTATGAAAAAAAGATTCGAAATCAAAATTTGATAAGTTTTGTACGAAATTTTCCGCTTTCTCTGAAATTATTTGTCAGTTCGAATAATTTTGAAAAAATTATCCTTCTCACACTTAATTTTGTGTTTGTCCATCCTTCGCCCCGGAAAAGATTTGTTGTAGGAGTGAGAGTGCATGTGAAAAAGAGAGACGCAGACAGAATTCAGAACATGAAAACTTTAGTTCTTGCCATATTTTTCTAAAGCTTCAAATCTGTGATTGATATGTTTTTTCAAAGTTTCTGATTTTTGGTATAATATTGTAGTATACTGTAGATCAGTCGATAGCATTTTCCACCTCTCTACACCCCACGTGTCGCTGTTCACCGTTATCAAATTATCAGCATTTCCCATCAGCAAATCTTCACACTTTTTACGATCGTGATGCGGTCAGCGCGCGCACTTCCGAACAACACCTGCTCTTATCATCCTTAAATGCTCCATTTTATCGTTTTTTCCCATCTTAATCTCCTCCTCTTGTCAATATCGTTTTTTCTACCGAAATTCATCGTTTGATTATTTTTTTCCAATTAAGATCCTCGTTAATTTGACTTTTTTTTCAGAAAACAAGTTACAAAAATGGCTCCAAACGCTTGGAACAACGTGTTGGTGGAACGATACAGGAGGCAACAGGGAAGAAGTAAGTCATAGATTCAAATATTGATTTTTTTAATGGGTAGTATAAAATATACACCTTTCCCTAATTGCATGCTTTCCCTTGAGTAGTTTCAGAATTTTCAGCCTTTAAAGTATTTCTGGAAGCTGGATTCTCGTCTTGAAGCGATGATAATTTCTGTAGATCACTATGATTATTACATTTTGATTAATAAAACTTGTCATTTTCCGATTTTAAAAAATTTTGATTTTCAGAATCTTTTGAATAGTTTTGAAGGTTGTTCACTGAATTTTTATTGTCCAATGAATCTCATGAAACTTTTTGTGAATATTATTCTTCCATTTATAACCCTTTTTCCATAGTGCGCTCCAGTCGAATCGAAAGTCCATGACGCCATATACAAAACCAATTTGTGTGTCTGTAGGGTGGAAGTGCGCTCTACTGAGAATAAAGATCTATGAAACAAAACGATGGTTTACTGTTGATGATGACGTCATTTATTTTCGATAGAGCGCACTTTCATCATACTGAACACAATTAGGTTTCGCATATGGCGACATAGACTGGCGATTTCATTGCAGCGCACTTTCAGATTTTTGAACGGTAATTAAAAAAATAGGCTTATAGTTAGAGTCCCCAATTGACAAGTTGGAAAAGATTCGTAAAAATTTCCGAAAGCTCTGAAACTACCTCCCCCCACCTTCCACCGAAAGTTTTTCCTCAAAAATTTGAGTCCAATAGCTCATATGAATATTCATTTTTCAGTTTACACCTCGCCATCAACGTCGTGGAAGCCAGCCGCACCATCACCACGTCAGATTGACACTGGTGTTGAGGTAAGATTCGTGCCGATCAACGATTCGGACGAGCGAGTTGCGGAGCTTCATCGGCAGAGAAAAGTGAGTTACCAAATTGATATTTGCCAATATAATATTATTTTCAGGATCTTTCAGCCCAGAAAAAAGGCGCAAAACGGGATGTGAAGCACCGCCTCAACGGTGAAATCAAGATACTGTGGGCTCGAATCAATGATTTGGTTGAGAGTTCCCATAGAGACTTGATAGACCTGGACCTGCACTCTATGAGTGTAGATGGGGCGGTGAATTTTGCGAAAAGAGCTTTTGCTCAGGCGAAGCTTGGAGCTGAGATGACAATCGTCACGGGTGCTGGCAGGCACTCGGAAGAAAACAAGCCGGTGATCAAACCGGCTATCCATGACTGGCTGGAGACGAGCGGAATCAACTTTTGGGAAATCAACGATGGAAAGGTAGGTTTGAAGGTGAGTAAATATTGGTATTAATCTCTTTTCTTTTATGGTGACTCTGCCTATCTATTTCAGTTATTTCTATCTATTTATTCCTATTTTTATTTATTTTTCAGTATTATTAGCCTCTACATTATTTTGCAACCGGTTTAATAAATTAGTTTCTTTCGAAACTTGTGTATCAAGCGCTCAAAATAGCAAGCTCTTACTGCTCCAGATATAGATGGTAGGACAGAAATCGGATTGTACTATGTTACTGTAGACCTGGATCTTCCTGAATCTTCCTATTTCTCTAGATCCTCACCATTATATGAATATTTACCATTCATTATCAGCACTCAAATCTCAATTCAAACAAATCGATTGAAAAATCGTGTATGAGATACTGTATGGTGTTTCTCTACTTCTCTCCTATCTCATCATACGACACATTCGATTCATATTTTTACACCATTTATCTACACCCGCCATCTAGGTACATGCGTATCGGGTATCGACTTCCGAATGATATTCCCACGAGCAGGTGTGTTCGTTATCTGTCCTGCACAAGTTGTGGGCGTGGCCACTTCGGATAATTCCCGTCATACATTTCTCCTCCTCCAGTCATTTGCAAATCCGATCATTTTGTGTCCCTTCCCTCCTCCTTCCTTCCTCTATTGTACTGTACAAAGCACCAAAGTTTTGCTTGAATTCATAATAAAAAGTCTCATCATGAACTTATAAATATCCTGTCTGCGTCTCTCTATTCCCCACATTCTCCTCCCATTATCCCAAACGTTTTCTGTTTTGACCACTTCATTGAAATCCCATTTCTACACGTTTTGCTATATTTCGCATATAATTCTGAAAATTTTGATTCACATGTGTGTCCGTAATCGAATCCCATCAGTATCCATCTGGCCGCCTCCGATCAAGGTGCGCATCATGTTGTACCACACTATTCATATTTCCTCTGCTGAGTCAATCGCTATGTTTTTCCATTTCTTCGCTCTATTATGTTAACATTGATTTCTCTAAGTAGCTAGATTTCACAAGATTTGAGTAGACACTGTAAACATGCTCTACTGCACTGTACCAACCACTACATTTTTGCTCAATCTCAAATTCCAGCCGACTACTGATTGATTTAAATCATCGAATAAATTATCTGCGTCTCTTCATTCTTATAATACTCTCTCTATTTTTTTTCACAAAATTTCACTGAATTTGAATTTTTCAAATTTTTGCGGTTTCTGAAACTCATAACATCTCCAAAATTTTCTCAAAGTTTTTGATGTAAAGTTTTCTCTGGTTTTTGTTTCAAAAAATTCCAAACATCGTTTTGAGACCTCGATTGTATGCGAAAAGTTCTGACGAGAGAGAGAGAGAATATGTAGAAGAAGAGATGCAGATGTGTCATATTTTGTTGGGAAATTCTAGAATCACAATTTTTGAAGGGGGTACGGTAGTTTACTGTAGATCGATTGATTTCCTACTCACATCTCAATCCACGTGTCACTCATCAAATTGTCGTCTTATCACACTAATTGGCAGATGTTTTACACATCTTGCGACCGATCCATTAGACGCGCGCAACATCCGGGTCAAACTACCGTAGTCCACCTTGCTCTCTTATCGTTCATTCAATCGTTTTTCTTCGGTCAATGCTCCGATTCTCCTTTTCCACAATTTAATCTCATTTCAAAATCAACATCAGATAATTTTTTTGCCAAGTTTCCTTTTTCTCTTTTAGTGAAAGAGTGTGTGAAAAGAGAGACGCAGACATTTATTCACAGTAAAATTCAGAATATGAGAACTTCCTTTTTTTCGGATGTTTTCTTAAACTTCGAACTTCGTTGGATCCTGAAAAACCGATAGTTTGGGGTACTGTAGTATATATTTTGTACACATTTTATATCCCTTATCTACAACCTATTTTTGATCTACACCCATCTTCCATTTTTGGAGCACCAATCGTTATCGATTGTTTTGTTCTGATTTCCCATCCGCAATTTTTTCTTATCACTTAATCACATCTTGAAAACATTCCCACCTGTTGGATCATTCTGCAGTATCTACCCTTCCAAATCACGTGCACTTTTTCTATTCGTAATTTTTATTCTCTGCAACTCTTTTATACCGTATTTTTGTACTTTTTCCCCAAACTAATAAGTCATTTTTACAGAAAAAATCACGATATGGCGCCAAACGTTTATCAAAGTTTCGCTGCGGCTTGCAAAAACGGGAGACAGCACGAAGGAGGATATCGACATGAAAAAGGTAAGTTCATTGATTTAAAAGATATATTTTTTTAGATTCGTATCAATCCCATGGAGAATCAAAAATTGTTGGCATACATGTGGAAGGCAACCTTGTTTCAGTTTCAACTTGGAAGTGCATGAAGATCGACCGTTGTTGGAGATGGAATAACAAATAATATATAGCTTTTTTCCGTAAAAAAAAACATAATAAAAATTTTATTGATAAAATTTGCGATTTTCCGAAAAAAAAAATTTTCCACCATATTTCTTGACTTTCGAATGAAAAATTGATTTTCAAAATTTTTTCGAAAATTTTCATGAATCTTGTTTTACTAAATTTCAAACGAAAATTCAGAAAAGTTGCCAAAAAAATGTAATTATTCAACTGACTGGCAATAGCTTCCATTTTCTCGATCGATTCGAGTGAAGGTACCTTGGGCTTTGACATGGCCTAGAAACCCATTATTCTTCCACGGCCATGACTCACTACAACGACGTATTGGCACACTGGCTCAAAATCCTGAACTGATAACATCTCTTCTTATCATAAATCATTTTTACAGATAACAAAATTGATGAGCCTCTTCTGATGAGCGAAAGAGAAGATGTCAAGAAGATAATGAGGCTGTCTGGATTGAGCAGCGACTGTGCTCTCCGAGTGTATCTGGGTCACAACAAGTAAGTAGATATATTGAAACGGAAAATCAAACGCCAATCGTTTTTCAGAAGCTATAAGACTACATGCGACGCACTTGGACTAGTTGGAAAGACAGATGTCTATGTCCTCTCACCAACGACGTCGAGGACTCCGGCTGCACCAAGTATGCGCCAAGTCGACACGGGTGTCGAGACAAGGCGTGTGCTCAGACACTATGACGAACAGCTAGTTTCGGAGCTTTATCGAGAGCGAGCTGTAAGTTTTGAAACTATAATTCTTTCAACATCAATTTTTTCAGGATTACAAAGCTCTAATCAAGAAGAAGAGCACGACATTCTGGGAACGACAACGGCTCAAGAACAAAGTGAAACAGTTGGAAGAGAGAATCGATAAAATTGTTATCGATTCTCACATCAACTTGTTTCATTTAGATCTGCACAGCATGTCCCCGAAAGGTGCGGTCGCATTTGCAAAAAGAACCATGCGTCAGGCGAGTCATGGCACAGAAATGTCGATCGTGACTGGAGTTGGGAATCATTCGAAGTTGAATATTCCACGAATCAAGCCAGCCATTCTTGATTGGTTCAAAAAAGATGGAATCAGGTTCAAAACGGTTAAGGATAATGATGGATACTTTGAATTCACTGTTGGGAATCTTGTGTATTAACTCATTTTCTTGATATCTTTATATTTCCTTTATTTTTGTATATTTTCCAAATATGTATATTATTCATTATTACTGTAAAATTGTATATCTCTTGGTAACTTGTCGAATAAATTATAAATCACATAAACTGTGCTATGCCATGTGCTCTAGATTTAGAAAAGGAATCTTGAAAATATCGATTGAATAGTGTATGAGATACTGTAGTTTACTGTAGATCACTTAATGATGTTTTCTGCTTCTCTTTATCTCTTCATATACGTGCACATTCCAAGTTTCTGATTTTTGATGGGATACTATAGTATACTGTAGATCAATCTTCGAGCAAGTCCTACTTCTTTATGTATATCTCAGCTTTGATGTTTACCGTTATCAAATTATCAGCATTTTCCCATCGGCAGATCTTCACACATTTTACGATGGCGATGCGGTCAGCGTGCGCACATCCGGCCAACACCTGCTCTTATCAATCATTCAAAATGTCATTGAAGATCAAAAAATAGATTGTCTGCGTCTCTCTGTTTTTCACATACTCTCTCTAATTTTTTCCAATATTTCTCTGGTTCGAATTTTTAATAAGAACCTGATTTTTATAATTTTCCTTGCTCTGTGAGTTTTTATTCAACTTCGCAATTTCAGTTTTTTCAGTTTCCGAAACTCATCAAATCGTCAATTTGTCTCAAAGTTTTTACTGTCAAGTTGCTTCGTCAACAGAATCCCTCAAATTTTTAGGCCTGAAAAATTTCAATTTTATCAATTTAGTTTTTGGAAAGACAGAATATGCGAAAAAAGAGACGCAGACATTACACATTTTGTGTGAAAGTTCTAGAATCACAAAAAGGGGGTACTGTAGTGTACTGTAGATCAATCGATTTTCGACTCAAGTCTTAGTCCACATGTCACTCATCAAATCGTCGTCTTATCATATCAATCGGCAGATGTTTTACACATCTCACTATCCATTTAGCGCGCGTACATCCGGTTAAGTCCCACCTGTTCTCCTTCCTTTATCATTCATTCAATCGTTTTTATTCGTTTGATGCTCATTCTTTTGTTTTCCACGTCTCATTCTTGTTAAAACAGTTTTTTTTACAGAAAACAAGTTACAAAATGGCTCCAAACGTGTGCAACGGCGCGATGCTGAAACGATGCACGAGGCACCAGGGAAAAGGTGAGCCATAGATTCAAAAACTTATTTTTTGTATTTATTGCATGGTTAATAAAATATTTACATAGTTTCATAATTATATGCGCTTTCCCTTGTACGCTTTCAGATATTTCAGCTTACATATATCAAAATGTTCCAAGGATCCCAAATGTAGATTCCAATAATTATAACATTTTGATTAATAAAAATTACCGTATTCCGAGTTGTTCCTATTTGAAAATAAAACTTTGTGATTCGCGTCTTTTTGAATTCAACGAAATCATTTTTGCCGCAACCAATTTTACTTCCCTCAAATCGACAAAATTTTTATGCCATTCATGGCAATTGTAGGATCATATTTATATTGCCACCTGTTCATATTTGTAATTCAGTTACAGCATTGAAGAACATGCATCTTTCTGATAAAATTCACAAGTTCAGTATTTTCATCGTTTTAAGTAGTCAAGGCCGTGTTGGTTTCTAGGCCTTGTCGTTTTATAAGAAGAAAAAAAAGCAACACACCGCGCCAAATCATGGATCGGTATTTTGATTATCGATTTGTGATGGGCAGTTTGGTTGAAAAAAACCCTCGTTACATGAAACCGTCGTTTTTTCTCTGTTTAGAATATATATGTCTGAAAACCAAAACTCTGAAAAAAAGCTCAATTGGAACAATATAGCTGCTGCTGCGCCTTTAAAGGAGACACAAACTTTTGCGGATAGACCAAATGGGCGTATTTCCCCGACTACTGTACCCACCAAATGTACAAAAAAACGCATAGAAAGCGCTTTGGAAGTTTCAGACGGTCGATCTAATATAAAATTGCATTTATCTTTTGTGGGTGTTGTAGACGGACTCCTACCTTCATTTGACATTGTCAGCAAAAAAATTTAGGCTTCTTCAAAGTTACTGTATTTCTATTTGAAAACGAGTTTTCTTTCGTTGTGGAAAAGTGGTGGTAAAGTAAATTCATGAGTTTTTTTTTTGCAGTTGTTCGTCACCCAAATGGATACGCCAACTCCCCGTCGGCATCAAAGTGCAAGCCGACACCATATGTGCGCCATGTGGATACTGGTGTAGAGACCAGATACGTGCCCAACAATCATGCAGAAGAAACAGCTCAAAAACTGTATAAGAAGTATGATGTAAGTTTTTTGCCTATTTTTCTTTTGCTGATAACGGTTTTTTCCAGATTCTTTCGTCAAAAGAGAAAGACGCCTGGGGCTACGTGAAATGGCACCTTCAGACTGAAATGTCAATGTTGAGGATCCAGATTGATGACTTAGTTAGAAAGTCATAACAACTGGAACCACCTCAACTTGCATTACATGTCTGTCGAGGGTGCCGAGGCTTTCGCCAAGGAAGCCGTGAGACGAGCAGAGCATGGCACAGTGATGACCATCATCACGGGAGCGGGCAACCACTCCAGCAATCCATGCTTGGTTGAAGGAGAAACGGATTACGTTTTGGAAGATAAATGAGGGTAAGGTTGGACTAATGGTAAGAAAATATTGTTGATAGCCCTATATTTTTTGTTATTATTTTTTATGTATCTATATTTCAGTTATTTCTGCATATCATTTTCCTATGGACATTACTTATCATACCGGCATAAGAAATCATGTCACTACAGAACTTGTGGGGGACTTCAACGCGGTTCAAATGACAAACTAGATGAAATTTTGATCAATTTATTGTTGAAAAATTTGAATAAAGCTTAAATTTATTTACTTGTTTATGAATCATCCGTTATTGCAAAAGGAAAACATGAAATCAGTCCACGGTCATCGACTCAATCTCAGATGGTGTCAAACCTGAAAAACCTTCTTTATATCAAAAATAGTAGATGAAGTCAACTCACGAGCTTCTAATCTCTGTTTTAGAATTCCACAAGGAAGGCAATTTGTCTCAGTACAGTGGTCGGCGTGGTAATGAAGAATTTCTTGCAATTGTTTGCATACCGGACAATTTCCAGAACGATGCTTTGTGCACACCAAAGAATGGTGGATTACTCTCTTCATCTTGAAGCAACTGATTCGTGTGCATTCCGCATCTCGGCACAACAAAGCGTGTTTAACTGAGTCGATACATCTGAGGAAACTTTTGGGTATCGCCTCTCTTTCTGATGCCGTAGCTGTTTCTGACAGAATGTCCATTCTGAAAATAGAATTTTTAATCACAAGAAAACAGTGTATTATGTCACGGTGCTACAAAAAATTATGATTTTCAGGGTTTTAAAAGAGCAACACATCATAAAATGACGCAAGGAAGAATATGATGACCACAGAAATGGCAGAAATCGATGATCGTAGGATAATTGATACAGTGAATGAGGGACCACCGCAGCGGTGTACAGTTTTGATAGAGACGCAGAGTCTTGCAAGTGCGCTCCACTGCGAAGACAGGTGTGTTGCGTAATTGGCAGGGTGTTCAAGACCAGACATTCGTCGTTTCAGTCTGATGGACAGCAATAGAGAGTTCAAATGCGCTCCATCGCAATACTTTGGGGATTTTTTTTCGAATTTCGAAACAACTTGGCCGATGATATATTTTTTGGTTAGGAAAAATAAAATAAAAAATATATAATAATTTTTGTTCCTGGAAGGTTGTTTAACCATACACATACTGTAGTAACTGCGGAAAAATATTTTTTTTTCGTCTTGCAGGTTTTTAAGCTTAAAATCGCGATTCAATGGTACTGAGCACTTTTTCATCGCACAATATCGGCCACATTCAATGAAAATTCTGATTTTTAGAAAAAATCATTTTTGTAAGCAACAATAACATTTAATTTTTTTGACATTTCAACAATTATCCTTTTGGAACGTTAGATTAATTCATCATCACAAAATTCGAATATCGAATACATCATAACAAAAGGAATGAGTGTCACGGAATGAGTCATGAGTTGAGCAAACAAGAAATCAGTCGAGGGACATTGTCTCAATCGCCAATGGTAATTGCTCAGCGAGTTGGTCGACCGAAGCGTTGACATTTAGTTGAAACACGGCTCCTGGAATTTCATTTTATGTTTCGGGTCAATGTTTATTAATTCAACTCACTACGTGGTAATCCAATTTCAGCTATTTTTTGCTTGATCTTATCACAGAAGGTAACTCGACAGTTTTCCTGTCTCACACACTCTTCCACATGAAGACAACCCAATGCGATGACCTTCTTACAGACTGGACAAGTTCTATTTGCACGATATCTGCACTCTTTGGTGTGTTGAATGCATCTCTTCATATTGATACAACTGATTCTACGACAATTCAGGAGTTGGCAGTAACTTGCGTGTACATAAGCGGCGATCATGTTTTGGATGACTATTTCATTTTGTGGCAATCCTCTGTCTGGGACGGCAGCTGGTGATTCAGGTGGCATTCTGGAAATTTTTCCTCGATACGAAAAAACAGAGAATTCAAAAAAGAAGGATACAAAGAATTACATGAAGGAAAAGTGTATCAAAGCAAACGGATAGATATAAAAAATATATTCACTAAATAGGGAAAAACTGAAGAGAAGGATGACAAAAAAATTATGAGTGATATGAAGAAAATAGAAGATAACTCTGATTTATATAGAGACGCAGACCGCGACGCAGAGCCGCACTGCAACTTTTTTCTGTGCCCCTGAGTCATGAAATCATGTGTTGGTCATTTGTACACGAGAATCAAAAATAGAAAGAAAGTTTTTCTATTACATTTCTGTTACACACACACACTATATCGAGAATACCAGAGAGAAAGACCGGATAGACAATATAGATGAGAATTAACAATGATTTGAGAAAATGAAGCTAGCTGGTGGATCACGACTTTAAATGTATGGTGCATCAAGATATGGTGCAAGTGAAACAAGATTTACAAGATTTCACCTGGACCTGAACTTTATGTCCGTGTAAGGAGCTGTTGATTTCGCGAGGGCGAAACTTAACTCAAACGGCAGGCAAAGTGCCGCAGATCAAACCAATGAAGACATTAGATTAACTGTTTATAACTAGATTTATATAGAATATGGAATGAGTCATGAGTTAAGCGAAAAAGTCCAACTACATCGTCTCAATCTCAATTGGCAAGAAATGGTCAGCCAGTTGATAGTAGTCAGCAAGTTGATAGTTGCCATTGCGTTGGAACGGAGCTCCTGGAATATCACATTATGTTTCAAGTCAATTTTTCAATCAATTTAACTCACCTCCTGATGCTACAATTTCAGCTAACTTCTGCTTAATCTTAACACAGTAGACAACTCGACAGTTTTCACTGTTACACTCCTCAACATGGATGTACAGTGGCGAGCAAAAAGGTGTTTCAAAATATTGTTGACCTCATAACTTGAGAAATACTGAACCGAATCCGCTCAAATTTTTTTTGAAAAACGATTGCGAGGTACTTAAAGAGCAAAATCATAACTCAATTACGGTATTTTTTCATTTTCAGAATTATTTTTATCACATTTCATGAAATATCCGAAAATATAAAACCTGAAAAATTTTTGAGATTGACTCTGAAAATACGGTGTATAACATCAAAAATGGGTTATCGGCATGAATTCACAAAATTAATCGACAGAATTAACTTTCCAGTTGCAAGAGAAATTTAAAGAAAAAATTCACCTTTTGACCGGGTGTGAGATGTGAAAACTAAAATTTTGGAATCGAAAAAATTTTTTGAGTTGACTTGTAATTTTGATTCCTGAGATTTAAAGAATCATTTCAAAAAAAAAATTGAAAAGATTTGGTCCAGTATGTCTCGAGTTATGAAGAAAAAGGATTTTGAAACACCTTTATGCTCGCCACTGTAAGCCACTGCAATTATTCTTCTACAGACTGCGCATGCTCTATTTCTACGATTTCTACATTGCCAAGTATGTTGAATACATCGCTTTATCACATTGCACCTGTTTCTACGACAGTTTCCGAACCGACAGTAACTAGCGTGAACATATATCGCAACCATGTTTCGCACGTGTGCTGCTTCGTTTAATGGCAATTGTCTCACTTGGACGATTGCTGGTGGTTCAGGTGGCATTCTGGAAATCTAGTCGATCTTTCACAGCAGAAAAATTGTATCAGAACAGGCGGACGTGCATAAGAAGAAAAATGTCGAAATTTCTGGTAAATTTGAGAGAGAGAGATACTAGAAAGGGCACAACAGAAGAGCAAAATGGCGAAAAAATTGTGAGTGGTATGAAAAAGATAAGAGACGCCTATGATTCGTATAGAGCCGCACCGCTGCACCTTTTTTCACGCATACGGTTTGTGTGGGTGAGAATTGTGTTGGTTTCCGGCCGTCCGATTTGTGTAACAGAAGAGATACGGAATTGCATGGTGTACAATGTAGAAGGACGGTTTTTTAGATAGTGTAATAGTGACGACCTGCAGGATGGAACCTTGGTGCATTGCCAAGTGACAAAATAGCGGGGTAAACAAGAAAGTGAAGGATATATTGATGATATTGAAATATTGATAAAGCCCTAGCTGGTCGGAAAATGCTGAACGAATGGTAGGTGGGATACGTATTGGCGCGTTAGATAAGTGAGATAATGATAACGCATTGATAAGGAATGGATAAGGAATGGATAAGAATGAAAAGTGAAGATATGGAGTGAATAAGGAATAACAAAGAAATGGATAATGGATAAGAACAAGGTAAGAAAATAAGAATTGTGATTGAGAAAAAGTACGTGTGAGTTTATATGTTGAAGAACATACTGTTTGTGTAGATGAGAAGTGTGTAGGTGTCCGGCCGCCCTATTTGTGTAACAGAAAAAATGGGGAGTAACTTGAAGGGCAATAGAGGGGACTGTTAGTCAGACAATATGTTAGTGCACGACCTGCACGATGGAATCTTGGCGCGTCGCCAGGTGTGTCGTAAAAACCGAGAAAGTAAAGTATATGTGAAGTATTTCAATTGTTTCAAATAATATTCACCTTTTTTTTCAAATTAAAAACATGGAGTTTGAGTTGGGAAATTAGAAAGTAAAAATCGGATCATGATATTATACGTGCCAAAACAACGGCTAGGAATAGAGCAAATGCGCCCCCGCAAATGCGGTCTCGATACGTTTTTGCAGTTTGAGTACTGTATTCATGTTCAAAATGAATTTTCAAAATGCAAAAACGCGTCGAAACCCAGGGGCGCACTTGCTTTATTCCTAGCCGTTTGTTTGGCACGTATAATAATATGTGTGGTTCATGAAGATATGCACAAAAAAACTCAAGGGTGAGTTAGGAATACGATTTACAACGAACCAAACGATGCGGTAAACATAAAAGAAAATTGTCAATCTCAAACGGCATGAAAATAGATATCGCAGGAATTACCAAAATTTTCTTTGATAGTATATCAAAAACCACGACATTTTTTCTGATTGGTATTTGAAATTTCATAAACCCCACTTTTGGAGTAACATTCCTAACGGGGATCCGTTTGCAGTTTTGTTTTCTTTTTTTTTCAATATGTACGGAACCAATTTTTAACCACAAAATTTTTTATTCAAAAAAGTTAACATTGCAGAAAAATTTGCAAATAATTTAGAATCAGCGCTGACGTCCGAAGTCCAATTGAAGTATCGCTATGAGTAGGTCAACAGTTTTATTCGCCTATAAATTCAAATGAATATGAAAAAAAAATTGCAAACCCACCAATTGAACACGTTGATGATTAACCTGCTCGACTTGTTCTTGTTCAGCTATCTGTTTCCGGATTTCTGTACAAAATGGAACAAGGCAATTATAAATGTCACAACGTTTTGCATGATAGACACAAAGACGAATGAGTGGCTTGCATATTGTGCATTTTCCATCCAAACGTTTTTTGCACAATTGTGTGTGTCGAATGATTCTTTTCTTTTTGTTGCAATCCATGGCCTCACAGTCCGCTTGTTGGCATTTGGCGGCGTGAACAATTGAAGCAATACATCGTTCAACAATCATCCACTTTGAGCCGTTTCCTGCTTCATGCATGGTGATGATTAAATCAGACATTCTGAATTTGGAAATAAAAAACCAGTTAAACAAAAAGTGGACAATATCCATCACAAAAAAAACAAAAATTGGGAGCAGTAGCATAAAACTAAATGTGAATAAGAAATGAGAAATAGGAGGAGTCTAATAATGATGCACAGATTGCGGGATGGTGAACTATTAACAATGCCTGTAGGAGAGGAGGTGCAGATGGTGTGAAATACTTATGATAAATTGATGTTTTTATTAGAAATTCTACAAAAAAATATAGTTGATTGAGTGGACACACATTGTGGGACTCTAGTTTTGGAGATTCAGAAATAATAGGTTCAATGGTATATAACAACAGGAAAGAAATATGAGTCCATCACTTGAGTATACAACCCCACAAAACAAAAAGATAAACAATGCAGTGTACTGGACCTTTACCATTTTCTATTGTTTATGATACAACCAGTCCACCATCTGTCGCTTGTGGAGGTAATTATTATTGCGTCATGTTGTCCATTGTATTGGGGGAAGAGTGGTCAAATGTTGTGCGCTTTTTTTTCTTATAAATACTCCCCACTAATACTGTGACCTATTGAAGAAACAATGAAACATTTTATTCATAAGAAATTAAAACCCATGTTAAAAAGCTCAAATATAATTCGCGGCTATGGTTTTTATAGTTAGTTATAAAAACTGGAACACACACATTTTATTGATGAAATTTGAGAGAGAGAAGCTTGATGTAATAAAAATGCAGAAACTTTGTCAAGCCAAAAGATTTGAGATTAGAAAGTTAAATGAGTTCAAGGACATCATCTTGCGTGACAATTGTTGAGCCACCTCTTCTATTGGAACGTTGTTGTCTTGTTGAGTTGATGCACCTGGAAAATTTAGTTTTATTATTTCAGTTTTGATCCCAGAACTTGAAATTTACGAAATAGAAGAAGTAAACTCACCAGCGGAACACAAAGAGAGTTCTTGTCTTATACCCTTACAGAATGGAACCAGACAACGATCCACGGCACAATCCTTCGCATGATAACAACACAACGCAACCAGTTGTTTGCATGGTGGACATGTTCCATTCGCACGCTTCTCGCAGTTCCATGTATGTTGAATAATTATTTTCTTCTTGTGGCATCCTGCTTCTGAACATTGTGCACTTTGACATTGACTAGCGTGTACCAGTTTGGTTACACATTTTGCGATTGATTCAATCGCCTTTCTTCGATCGCCTTTCATGTCGGCCATTCTAAGAATAATTAAGTTAATATGTTAAGTTAGTTGTGAAATGGAGAAGTACATATGGAAAAAAGGAATAAATGCGAAAAAAAAACGTGAAAGATTAGTAACATAGTAACAGGAGTGCTGTGAATCAGTGAATGAGTGGATACACACGTATAGGCGCGTTAGATAAGCAAGATAATGATAAGAAGTGGATAATGCGGACAAGAATGAGAAATAAGGATAAGGATCAAATAAGGAATGGATAAGGAATAGATAAGGATAATGGATAGGTGTAAAAAGACTGAGTATTCAAAGAAAAGAACACCAATCAGTCATTCACATGACAATATATTTTCAGTTAATCCATTCATAGTTGCAGAAAATGGAATATACAGTGTTTCACTTGTTTCAAAATACCATCCGTATGTTTGATACGATTAACAAAACTGTATACTGGAATCGTTTCAATGAAAAATACCATGATATGATTAAAAACAGCTATTTTGAAGTATGAAAAGATAAACCAAATGTTTGAGACGCAAATATTTATTAAATTTCAGAACTGACCCAGAAACTGAAGTCATTTTATATTGTGAGATCAATTTGCCACATCAGTTAGAAGTACTGTAAATGTTTTATAACTATTTTAAACTAGCTGCATTTTTCAAATGGAAAATAATTTACTATATAAAAAATTTCATTATATCATTCAATCCATAGTAAAAGCAAATATTGAACGGCGACTATACACAGAAATTAGAGCGCAGGGCAATTCACATATTTCGAATATTATTCGTATTGCTGATATGAACAGCTCGGCTTCCTTCCCATCATTACGTTTCAGTGTGAATGCCTTGTAGGGTTCACTGAATCTGTTGTCCGTTGGCTGTTCAACGTGCTCGATTCCATTCAATGCCTCCTCAAGTGAAAAATCAGTGCTCTTTCGGTCAAAAATGATCCCGAAAAACTTGATGTTCTGTTCACCATTCAACCACTTTTTTATCTTCCGATTCACTGCTGCCTCAAGGATTGACTCCACAACAATTAGAAGAACTTCAGCTTCTAGGTTCAGAAATTGAGCATTACTTACATGGCAAAGATTTTCAAGCTCCAAATGTTTTAATCGTTTACACGCTTCAAAAAGTTTCTCGTCGAATGATATTCTTTCCCAACAATTTCCGGTGATAACAATTTCCCTGTCGCTATCAACGGTTTTCAAAAATGGCATAAACTGCTCACATAATATCAATTTTTGATATATCTTGTATCGACTTGCTGTTTTGAAATAATTCAACTCGAACAAGTCATCAAGCCATTTATCTCCTTCGAATGTAACTGTAGTATGATGAGGTTTTTCACCCGTCAAATATTTCAAACGTTCGGTCAAATGCTCTTGGAGAATTTCAGCAACGTTGGCTTGAGAATCAACATTTTTCAGAATACTTTCTGTGGTAATCCTGAAATCAGCATATGACATTTATAATAGCCAACAATGCAACAAACCGGTGAGAAGAATGATTCAAAATAATGCAGTTGCCTTCTCCGTCTCTATAGAGTCGTATACTCTCTACTTTTGAATCATTGTATGTTAGTTCAAACATAGGAATCCTCGAATACAAGACTTTCACACAAATCGGCCAAACTCGATTGGATTTTCTAGCAATCTCAATTGCTTTATGACAAGTCTGTGCAAATCTTCGTTGTGTTCTCAAATCAAAGTATGTGGCGATTTTGTAGAATATGCTCATAGGTAGTATAACATTGGTTCCTAACTGCTCCGTGGTGTTCTAAATATGAAATACATTTTAATACATTACCAATACTCTCAACACACCTTTATTACAATTATATCAGTTTTTCCTTCATTAGTAAACTGAAATACACCTTGTTTACACCATAACCTGCCGACAGTTCCATCACTCCGTTGTATCACATATTCTGTTGTTCCATTATTCTCCGATTGATCAACCACTGGAATATCCTTTAAAACTTCATCCCAATCGACTGCGATGTGCTTGATTGTGATTGTTTTATACTCCATCGTAACATCTCCTAACCACTTTTTGAGTTTCAAGTTGATATGATTATCGAAGTGTTTATCAACAACAAGCAAAGCTATGTTTTCAGCTTGTGATGCCACAAACACCTCTGGTGAAATATCGATAAATGTGTGCAAGTGGATGTTTTTGAGTTTTATGAACGCCATACTTGTCAAGAACTTTTTCTTCATAATATCTGATGGGAACGAAACTACGTGAATCTCCTTTGATGGATCCACTTGCTTGAAAAAGTCCATAAAACTTTCATCATCCTCATCATCCTTTTCCTCAATCCAAAAGGTATAGCAATTAGTCTGCTGTACAAATGGAATTTTGAACAGCAGACATGGTATCGTAGGCATTATCACTTTGATATTTGTATCATTTCTAGGCTCTCCAAACTCCTGATCAGCAAGAAATTGAACCATCGAACTAATCAAGCCATCCTGATATATCTGGCTATACAATACACTGTTCGTGGTTGGACCAATTCTGAAGTTCAACTATCGGTTGATTATGTCAATCTTGTTATACCTTTTCATGAGCGTCTTCTCATCTGAATCATACTTATCAAACGTAATATTTTCTAGTTTTCCCATCTCATCAATTAGTCTAACATCAATTAGTTCATCATCTTTTTTCTGACTGATCCTAATAACTGTTGGTGTAAAGGTAGGAAACTCATTGCTCTGAAAACCAATCGTTCTAATTTTTTGAAAAAAAACTCACAATAATGTTGCTCATTATAAAATTGGCCCAAGGGCTTTTTGTTAATTGTTTATACTAGTGAGAAAACGAGAATGACGATTCTTATCACTTTTCGGAGTGTTAACGGGAGGTGTAGTAATAACTATGATTGTTTGCACCGATCGAAAAATCGTTTCTGATAACGAAACAGAAATGATGGTTTCTGTGGAAGACGTTGTAACAATCAATAAATTCGAAATATTGCTTCGAGTTTTTTTCTTGATAAAATTCTACTTCTGAAAATCAAGTACCTTTTACAAAACTGCACAATTTGCTCTGTGCATTGTATTCGTCCGATGGTTTTTCCGAATTTGGATGATCTTGATAATTTCCACTGCTCATTCGAAGTTTCATAACTTTTGTCATTGAACTTTTATGTTTGGTGTTCCATCATATATTGTTTAGAAATGTATTTCAACTGATTGAAATTAAATTCGTGTTTTCCAGAAGAAAAAGAGTTTATTTATGATAAATTCACAATATCAATTGAAAAAATAATCAAAAATTGGATGATAACTATACACAGAAATCGGAGAACATGGCAATTCACATGTTTCGAATACTATCCGTATTACTGATATAGACAGTTTTGCTTCTTTCCCATCGTTCCGTTTCAGTGTGAATGCTTTGTAGATTTCACCAAATCGATTATTCGTCGGTTGCTCAACGTGCTCGATTCCATTCAAAACTTCCTCTAGCGAAAAATCAGTGTTCTCCCGGTCAAAAATGATCCCGAAATACTTAATATTCTGTTCTCCATTCAACCACTTCTTTATCTTCCGATTCACTGCTGCCTCAAGGATTGACTCCACAACAATTAGAAGAACTTCAGCTTCGGACTTCAAAAATTGGGTATTACTTATCTGACAGATGTTCTCAAGCTCCAAATGTTTGAATCTTTCACAAAGTTCAAAAAATTGTTCGTCAAATATTATTCCTTCCTCATTTCTTTTGATAACGATTTCTCTTTCGTCATCAACACTTTTAAAAAACGGCATAAACTGCTCACATACTGTCAATCCTCGACCTATCTCGTACCGACTGGCTGTTTTGAAGTATTCTAATTTCAACAAGTCATCCGGCCATTTATCCGGAGGTCCGGCCAACCGGACTTCAAAGTTAACTGTAGTATGATGAGGTTTCCCCCCTGTCAAATATTTCAATCGTTCGATCAAAAACTCTTTGAGAACGTCAGCGAAATTAGTTTTAGAATCAAAATTCTTTGAATTACTTCGTTCCAGCATTCTGAAATTCGCTTATGATATTTCTTATATCTCACATATCTCACCGTTCCGACCTTATATAAATAATGCAGTTGCCTTCGTTGTCTATTTTAAAACGTATTTCCTCTACTTTTGAATCATTGTATGTTAGTTTTATCATAGGAAACCCCGAACAATTGAGTTCCACACAAGTCGGCCAAATTCGATTGGATTTCCTTGCTATCTCATTTGCTTTTCGACAAGTCTGAGCGAACCGTCGTTGTGTTTTCAAATCAAAGTATGTGGCTATTTTATAGAAAATGCTCATTGGTAGTATAACATTAGTTTCTAATTGTTCCGTATTCTAAATAAATAATGTATATTATCAATTTGTTAAGACTCTTACCCCACCTTTACTACAATAATATTAGTTTTCCTTTCATTTACAAGCCGAAACACACCGTGTTTAAACCAAAGTCTGCCGACAATTCCATCAATCCTTTGTATTACATATTCTGTTGTCCCATTATTTTCCACTTGATCAACCACTGGAATATCCTTCAAAACTTCATTCCAATCGACTACGATATTTGTGATTGTGATTGTTTTGTACTCCACTGTAACATCTCCTAGCCACTTTTTCAGTTTCAAATTGATATGACTGTCGAAGTGTCTATGAAAAACACCGATAGTTATTTTTTCAGCTTGTGATGCCACGAATAACTCCGGTGAAATGATGATATCTGTGTGCAAATGAATGTTTTTCAGTTCGATGAATGCCATGCTGGATAATAATTTGTTCTCCATATCTGTGGGGATTCTTAGAATGTGAATCTCCTTTGTTGGATCAACTTGTTTGAAAAACTCCATAAAACTTTCATCATTTTTCTTCCCGAACCAAAAACTGTAGCAATTGGTCTGCTGTACAAATGGAACTTCGAATAACATGAATGGTATTGTAGGCATTATGACTTTGATATTTGTATCATTTCTAGGTTTCCCAAACTCCTGATCAGCAAGAAATTGAATCATCGAACTAATCAAGCCTTCCTGATATATCTGGCTATACAACACACTGTTCGTGGTTGGGTCTATTCTGAAATTTAACTATCGGTCGATTATCTTAATTTTGTTTTACCTTTTCATAAGCGTCTTTTCATCTGAATCATACTTCTCAAACGTAATCCATTGTAGTTTGCCCATCTCATCAAATATTCTAACATCAATTAGTTCATCATTTCTTTTCTGCCTGATCCTAATAACTGTTGGTATAATGGGTGGAAACTCATTGCTCTGAAAACAATTTTTTTTGATTTTTTGTTTTTGAAAAGTAAACTCACAATAATGGTGCTCATCATAAATTATTAGAACAAGACTCAGACAAATTCAAGTTGGAGAAAAACGAGAATGCCAACTCTTATCATTTTGTGAATTTCTTATCAGGAACTACTTTGGGTTTTCATAAACGATAACAGTTGCCTTTTTCGTTTTTTCACTTCTTTTGCTTGGCATAACTTTTGATTTTCGTCAAATTCAAAATGGACGACATTATTGTGAGTTCAAATTTTTCTTGAGACATCTTGTAAGCAAAATATATTTTCAGAGCGATGAGTTTCCGACTCTTAGACCAGTTCTCATCAGGATTGATCAGGAGACTGAGGGATCCCAAATTAACGTGAGGATTGTTGAAGGTGTCGGCAAAATTCAAACACTAACATTTGATGATTATGGTACCCAGGAAGAGAAAAAGACAATTGTGAAAAGGTTAACGAAAATTTTGTCTCATAACTGGTTTTTCATTTCCAGAACGGATCCAGCAACTGAAGTTGTTTTGCATTGTGAGATATATCATACTGACTTGGTTAAATCAATGATCCAATTTCTCGAGGATCAACAGTTTGGGGATCCTAGAGATGATACAAAACTTGAGTTCACGATGCCTTCGATTCCAATGAAATTGTTCAAAATTCCGTTCATACAACAAACGAACTGCTATAAGTTTTGGTTCATACAGAACGATGAACATTTTATAAACTTTTTCGAGCAAGTGGATCCAACAAAAGAGATTCACATCACAACGTTCCCCACAGATATGATGAACACATTCTTATCAAGTTCGGCCTTCATAAAACTCAAATGCATTCATTTCCGAACGATCATCAAAATTTCACCGGAGATGTTCGTGGCATCACAAGCGGAAAACATATCATTCAGAATTATGAGTAAAGACTTTGACAATCATATCAATTTGAAACTCAAAAAGTGGTTGGGAGATGTGGCTGTGGAGTACAAAACTATCAGAATTGAAGACATTCGTGTAAATTGGGACAACGTCTTGAAGGACATTCCGTTGGTGGGTCGAGTGGAGAATAATAACAAAACTGAATATGTGATACAACGAAGTGATGGAACAGTTGGCCGACTATGGTGTAAAGAAAATATGTTTCAATTTGTCAATGAAGGGAAAACTGATATGAAAAAAGTCATGGTGAGATTAAAGTCTCTTACGTGTTAATAATGTTTAGAATGTTTTCAGAATATGAACCAAATAGAAACCGATGTAATTCTACCCATGCACATATTCTACAAAATTGCGATTTACTTTGATATGAAAACGCAACGAAGATTTGCGCAAACTTGTCACAAAGCTAATGAGATTGCAAGGAAAACCAATCGAGTTTGGCCATATTTTGTAGAACTTAATAGTTTCAAGATGGCAGTAACATATGATGATGATTCGAAACTGGAGGAAAAGCGTCTCTACAGAAACACAAAAGGCGAATGCATTTTGCAATCGTGTTCTAAAACGTTTGTGAAATTTTTTTTACTATTGAGAACACCACATTTTTTTGCAGAACTTATTCAACACGTAATTTGAAAGATATTGGCCCGGAAGTCAATCTTCCTGCAATGGTGAGAGGATTCTTGACCGAGCGATTGAAATACTTAGAAAATGACCAACCGCATCACACAACTCTTCTACTGGTAGGAGAGGAATGGCCATCTAAAATGTTCGATTTGAAATATTTCCAAACAGCGAATCGGTACGAGATCAGTCGGGAATTGACATTATCTCCCCATTTTGTGCCGTTCCTGGAAAATGTTGACGCCGAGAGAGAAATCGTCATTACCAGACATCAATGGAAAGGAATATCATTTGACGAGCAGTTTTTTGAAACCTGCAAACGATTGAAGCATTTGGAGTTGGAGAATGTTTGTCAGATAAGTAATGCTCAATTTCTGAATTCCGAAGCTGAAGTTCTTCAAATTGTCGTAGAGTCTATACTTGATACAGCAGTAAATCGCAAGATGAAGAAGTGGTTGAATGGAGAGCAGAATTTCAAGTTTTTCGGGATCATTTTTGACAGGCTAAATGCCGATTTTTCCATTGATGAAGCTTTGAATGGAGTAGAGCATGTTGAGATACCGCAGGATAACAGGTTCCGTGAAGTCTTCAAGGGATTCAAACTAAAACGGAGTGATGGGAAGGAAGCAGAATTGTTCATTTCAAAAATACGAATAGTATTCAAAACTTGCAAATTACCAGTCACTCCCATCTCTTTGTATAATTATCATTCGATTTTTGATTATTATTTTTATCAATGATTTTGTGAAGTTATTACAAATAAATTGTTTTCCATTTGGAAAAGTGTCCATCTAATTCAAATCAGTTTTGAAAAGCAGAAACGGCAACTGTTATCATTTCGACAAGTGTTATCGGAAAGTGTAGTGTATTATTACCCAAGCTGGAAAAAAATACAATAAATCATTTCTTCATTTGTTCGAATTTGTTATGTGTGGCTGAAACAATTGTTCAGACGCCATAAAAATGGTCCTTCTTTTTCAAAATTGCCAAAAAAATAAATAAGGGAAGAGAATGAAATTAGTTCAATGACATCATCCCAATCTCAGATGATAACAACTCAAGATCAATTGACGCTTTGTCATTTTGTTGTGTTGATGAGTCTGAAACCAATAAAATTTGTTGAGCTCAAAGCCTCAAAGCCCCGAGCTCCAAAATAAAAGATGTCAACTTACCAGCAGATAACAATTTCCGTCTTATATTAATACAGAGTGGAACGAGACAGCGATCCTCGGCACAATTCTTTGCATGATAACAACACATTATAATCAATTGCTTGCATTGTAAACATGCCCCACTCTTACGTTTCTCGCACAATCTTGCATGTTGTATACTTCTCTTCATCTTAAAGCAATCTGTTTCTAGACACTTTAGATTTTGACAATGGCAGGAGTGTACAAGTGTAGCGGTACTTTTGAAGAGATTTACCCATGCCTTGCTCTCTGCTGGACTGGTCATTCTGAAATCACATGAACATAACAAGAAAATCGAGATAATGTGAAGAAGATTAGTAGCAAAAAGAGAAAAAACAGAATATTTGCTATTTCTTACGAATTTCGAAAAGTTTCCAACTCAGAATACCATTGCCCAAGTACAAAACATTTTTTCAAGAACAAAATATAAGTTATGTCGGGAATGTATTTGAAAAAAAAAACTAAAACGGCAATCATTATCGTTTGATAACTGTTAACACAAATTTCTGTGTTGTTGCTCATTTTGATTCTTTGGAGTGACGTTTAATTCGAAATGCTGAAAGAAATACTTGAAGTTTTTTTCGATTCAATAGGAAAAACAAAGTTATGAAAAAAGTTAACTTCGTCATTAATTATGATCAACAACACAATACGTTTTGTTATCAATTCAAAAACTGATAAAAACGGGTCTCTTTTTTTTTCATCATTCACAACTATCGTCTTTTCGAATAAAAATCTATTTCAACATGAACGACATAATTGTGAGTTTAAGATTTTTTCCAGGTGTTAATTACAAAATTATTTCAGAATGATGAGTTTCCCACCTTGATACCAACGCTCATTAAAATTGAGCAGTACTTTTTTGATTCAGAAATCAAGATGGCGATTGTAAATGAGAAGAGAGAACAACAACAAATTACATTTGATGCATATGGAACACAAGAGAAGCAGACAATTATGAAAAGGTATTAAAAAAAGTTTTGACCTGTAAGTGATTGGCTATTTTCAGAATTGACCCAGAAACTGGAAGCGTGTTGTGTTTCGAGATATATCAGAGTGACATGGTCAGTTCAATGATTCAATTCCTAGCGGATCAGCGGTTTGGGGATCCGAGAGATGATACAAAACTTGAATTGAAGTTAAATTCAATTCCACCTGAGTTATTCAAAATTCCATTCATACAACATACCAATTGCTATAAGTTTTCGATCCAGAAGAAGGAAAGTTTTATGGACTTTTTCGAGCAAGTGGATCCAACAAAGGAGATTCACACCACATCCTGCTCCCCAGATATGCAGGACATATTCTTTTCAAGTACCGCGTTTGAAAAACTCAAAAACATCCATTTACACAACCCCATCAACATTTCTGCTGAACAGTTTGTGGCATCACAAGCTGAAAACATATATTTCCGTATATATCATAAAATCTTCGACATTCAAATCAACCTGAAACTTAAAAAGTGGCTAGAAGATGTTACAGTCGAGTATAAAACAATCAAAATTGGAGATATTCAAGTCAATTGGGATGCCATTTTGAAGGATATTCCTGTAGTTGATCAAGTGGAGAATGATGGAACAACTGAATATGTTATACAAAGAAGTGATGGAACTGTTGGCAGATTATGGTGTAAAGAAGCCGTTTTTCAGTTTGTCAATGAAGGAAAAACTGATATGATTGTAGTAAAGGTGTGATTAACGTTTTCAAGTATTGATAGTACGCAGTTTTCAGGAAACCCAGGAGCCGGGAATCAGTGTGATACTACCTGAGAGCATCTTCTACAAAATCGCAACATTCTTTGATCTGAAAACACAACGAAGATTTGCGCAAACTTGTCGTCAAGCTACTGAAATCGCAATGAAGTCTAATCGAGTTTGGCCGATTTATGTTGGACTTACAAGTACAAGTGTTCAAATAGCATATGATGGTTCGAAGATAGTTGAAGTACATTTCAACAGGGACAGCGATGGTAACTGCGTTATGATTAAAAGGTCGAACAGGTTTGTTGAACTGTTTGTGAAAAAATATCACAAGCTACTTACAGAGAAGAGTTTAGAAAAATAATGAGAGAAGTGGACGCAACAACCGATCTGAATAAAGTTCTCAATGGATATTTGATGAAACAGTTGAAATATTTGACGAATGAAAAACCACATCATACGACAGTCTGTTTTGGAAGAAGTTGGCCGGTACATTTGCCATCGTTAAAATATTTTGAAACTGCGGATAGATTCGAGATATTTCGGAGTTTAACATTATCTATACATTTCGAGACATTTTTGGAGAATTTTGATGTAACGAAAGAATTTGTTATCAAAGATGATTTTTCTGATTACCCGACCTTCGATCAACAGTTTTTCGAGAATTGTAAACTATTGAAACATTTGGAGGTGGACTGTCCTTGTGAGATGGGTCATGCTCAGTTTCTGGATTCTGAAGCTGAAATTCTACAAATACATCAAGATACAATCCTTGAGGCAGCAATAAATCGCAAAATGAAGAAGTGGTTGAATGAAGAGCAGAATATCAAGTATTTCGGGATTATTTTTAGAAGAGAAAAAAACGATTTTTCAAAAGAGGAAGTATTGAATGGAATTCAGCACATCGAAACACCATTTGTGGGGACTTTTCCCGAGCCGATTGAACAACACACAATAACGCGGAATGATGGAAAGGAAGCTAGCTTATTCATATCGAACAGACGGATTGTATTCAAAACATATGACTTACAGTGGCCTTTAATATCTAGAGATCATCGACATACTTGAACTTACTGGCGAGCCTATTGTTATTGGCATGTCAAGTCACTGTGCCGTTAGGACCACTAACTTAAAGATTTTTCAAGATATCGGGATTCCCTGAATTCCTCAATTGCTGTTTTTTGCTTTACTAGATAGTTAACTGAAAATAAACACTTATTGCGAATACTCGACTTATCCGACAAAGACTGAAAAAGAAGACCATCTTTGACTCGATTATGAAATTTCATCAAGAACTGTAGTGTTTTTTATAATTTTTTCACAAATTTGAGGTTTGATTTTCTTCTTGATAACAAAAAATAGTTCATCATGCCGGAAACGTCTTTAATCTCCATTGTAATAATGTTGCTTCTTGGTGCATTTCTGCTTTTGAATAGTAGAATATCTCTTCTTAAACTCTATAGTTTTTCCTCACAAAAAAGTTACAGATAGAGCAATGCAAAATTTTCATTGTAAATTTCAAACCAAACAGGAATGGGCAACGCAATAATCTCTGTTATCAGTTCATAGAGTGATAAGAGTTGCCTTTTTTGCCTCTCTCACACTTCATGACCAAAGTTCTTTCTATTTTGTGTCAATTTTACAATGAGCGACATTATTGTGAGTTTAAAACTTTTGAGACATCTTGTAAGTGAAGAACTATTTTCAGAGCGATGAGTTCCCCACTCTTAGACCATCACTAATCAAAATCCTGCAGCGAAAGGAGGGTGAACAAATTATTGTTATTATAACTGATGAGGACGAGAATAAAAAAATACAAAAAACTACATTTGATAATTATGGTACAAGTGAGGAAAAAACGATTATGAAAAGGTAGGCCAATATTTTTGACATTTATTCCATTTCATCAACTTTCAGAATTGATCCAGACACTAAAAATGCATTATATCAGCAGATATATCGGTGTGGCTTGATCAGTTCAATGATCCAATTTCTAGTTGATCAAGAGTTTGATGATCCAAGTGACGTTTCTAAAATTATGATAAATATTATTGCCACTCCCACTGTTTGAAATTCCATTTGTACGAAAAACTAATCGCTATCAATTTTATTTCGACAAGATGGATGATGAAAGCTGTACAACATTTTTTGAGCAAGTGGATCCAACTAAACAGATTAGCATTGTACATTTTTTTGCGCATTGTCTACCGCTGATTCTGCCTATTAACCCGGAAAAAACCTTATTATCTGCTATGGCAATCAAAAGAATAAAAAATATACATCTGAATGTATGACCCGACGACATGCCCGAGTTTTTTCTGTCATCAGAAGCAGAGAATATGTCTTTCTATCTTTGCATAAATGAATTCGAGAACCATATCAACTTGAAACTTAAAAAATGGTTGGCAGATGTGAGATTGAAGTACCAAACTATCACAATCAAGGGAAAGATACTCAATATGGAAGCAGTTCTGAAAGATATTCAAGTGGTGAATCGATAGGAGAATAATGGAACCACGGAATATGTAATACAACGGAGTGATGGAACTGTAGGTAGGTTATGGTGTAAACACGGTGTGTTTGAGTTTGTCAATGAAGGAAAAACTGATATGATTGTAGTAAAGGTGTGCGAGAACGTTTACGTATAGATAGTATACATCGTGTTTTCAGAACACTGAGCAACTAGGAACCGATGTTATACTACCAGCTAGCATCTTTTACAAAATCGCAACGTATTTCGATCTGAAAACACAACGAAGATTTGCACAAACTTGTCATATAGCTAATGAGATTGCTAGAAAATCAAATCGAGTTTGGCCGGTTTGTGTCAGACTTTATCATTGGAAAACCTTTTTGTTATACAATGATTCGAAAATGGAAAAAATATACTTTGGAAGTGACACAGAAAGCAGCGTTATTATCGATGGGATTTCAAAACGGTTTGACTCCATTAATTATTAACAGTAATAACACTCGTGCATTTCAGAAGAGCTAAAGCTACTTTTAATGAAATACGAAAAAATTGTCTGATTGAACGATTGAAATACCTGACTGGCGAAAGACCACATCATACAACAATTATATTTGAAGGAGATGAATGGCCGGAAGATTTATTTCATTTGAAATATTTTCAAACAGCCGATAGATACGTGATTAGGTGTCCGATGACTTCGGAGCAGTTAATGACTTTTTTGGAGACTATTGATGTTGAGAAGGAAATTGTTATCGCCTCAATGGATCAACCTAAAAGAATATTTGATGAGCAATTTTTCGAGAAGTGTAAAAAACTGAAGCATTTGAAAATTGAAACTCTTTGCCGGATAAGTAATACCCAATTTCTGAATTCCGAAGCTGAAGTTTTTCAAATTGTTGTGGAGTCAATACTGGAAGCAGCAGTTAATCGCAAAATAAAAAAGTGGTTGCGTGGAGAGCAGGATTTTAAGTTTTTTGGAATTAGATTCGAAGATGAGGTTTCCGATTTTTCAATAGAAGAAGTTTTGAATGGGATTCGACACACCAAAAAACCAAAGACTGGCAGATTTACTAAACTCTATGAAGGCTTCACATTGAAGCGGCATGATGGGAAAGAAGCGAGTTTGTATATATCAAATAGGAGAATCGATTTTGAAACATGTGAATTGCCAGTTATTCCATCTCTAGCGCAAATACTGATGACATATACAAAACTATTTTTTCGTGAATTGGATCTGAATAATGTATAGATGATCTGAATTATGTGATTATTTATAATTGTGTGAATTTTTAAAGTTGTTTTTCATAAAGCTCTTTTCTCACAGCTTTTTAAAAAATTAATTCAATGAACAAAACAATATAAAATTGTACCGTGAAAAAACGAAAAGTTGAGTTAATTACAACTTTTAAATAAAAGAAAAGTTTTGGTCAAACTCCGTTTCATTGTTCTTATTGTGCTGAAATTTTTCGATTTTAATTGACTTACTACAGCGAAATAACTTTCATAAAATTGTTTTAAAGAAAAGAAAATAATTATAAAAACAACAAAAATTCAAAAGTTAGCCTCACACTCAGTGGCAAGTTTGATTTTTTTTTTCAGAATAGCCTCAGATGTATTTGCCAGTAAACTATCCATTATCATTTCAAGTCTGACACAAATAAGTATGAGCAACAGAACAATAATTCTCGTTATCAAGGCGAAATGTGATAACAATTTTTTCCCTTTTTTTCCTTTTGCACGCCATAACTTCCAATTATCGCAGATTTCTAAATGAGTGAAAATCATGTAAGTTACTTCTTTTTTAGAAAATTTCTGTAGTAAGTAGTTCTCAGAGAGATGTGTTTCCCACTGTTACACCAGTATTCATCAGAATCGTGCAAAAAAATGCTGATGGACAAATTGATGTTATGATAGGTGATGAAACTAAAATGCTACAATCGATAACGTTTGAAAAATATGCAAAAGGGAAAACGGAAGTTATCAGGTGCATTAAATCTGTGACATTCTGAAGATTGTTTTGTTTCAGCCTTGATCCAAAAACAAAACGTGTGCAATCTTCTGAGATATATGCGGGCAACTTGGTTAATTCAATGATTCAGTTTCTTGGTGCTCAACAGTTTGGGACTCCTATGAGGGACACATCAATTATAGTCGGGATGATTTCAATACCTGTTTCCTTGTTCAATATTCCATTCATACAACAAACCAATCGCTATTATTTCCAATTGGAACGGGATGATGGAAGCTTTATGAAATTTTTCGAGCAAGTGGATTCAATTAAGGAGATTCATATTATGTCATTCCCAAGAATCATGAAGAGTATATTCATATCCAGTATGGCGTTCAAAAGACTCAAACACATATATTTGCACACAAACATCAATATGTCTGCACAAAACTTTTTGGCATCACAAGCACATCATATTTCATTCTCGGTGGACAAGATAAATTTTAGTACTCATATCAATTTGAAACTTAAAAAGTGGCTTGGAGATGTTTTGGTGGATTTCAGAAGTTTTATTATCAAGGATTGTTCAATCGACTGGGATACCGCATTGAATGATATTCCAATAGTGTATCAAGTGGAAATCAAATCAACAACTGAATATGTAGTGCAAAGAAGTGATGGAACTGTTGGAAGACTATGGTGTAAACAAAATGTGCTTTGGTTTGTTAATGAAGGAAAAATTAATATGATAAGAGCAAAGGTGTGGTGAGAGTATTGATTTACTGATAACAAATATTATTTTTTAGAATACCGAAGAGTTAGGTACTGATGCAATACTACAAAAGATCATATTCTACGAAATCGATAAATACTTTGAATTACAAAGACAACAAGCTTGTTTCAATAATCCAACTTGGCCAGTTTATGTTAAAGTTACTGATTATGGCGTTGAAGTGAGATACAATGGTTTTAAAGTCGAGAAAATACTCTTGCGAAGAGACCACGAAGACAATTGCAGCATTTATCTGACTTCGAAACGGTTTGTAACAATGTTTTTAACGAGAATAGACAGCCTCATTTCAGAATCTATGAAAAAATTGTATTGAAAAATGTGGACAATAAAGCTGATCTAGCCGGAATGCTCAAATGGTACTTATTCGAGCGATTGAAATACTTGACTGGTGAAAAACCACATCATACAACAGTTTGTTTTGGAGGTTCATGGCCCAAAGAATTGTTCAATTTGAAATATTTCCAAACTGCGAATAGATACGAGATAATGTTTCCAAGGGACTCATGCAACCAGTTTATGCAATTTTTGGAGAATGTCGATGTTAAGAAAGAAATCGTTATTATAGGGGATTCTTCAACTACGAGACTGTTGGACCAGCAGTTTTTTGAAAACTGTAAACGATTGAAACATTTGGAGATTAAAAATCTTTGTCAGATGGGTCATGCTCAATTTCTGAAATCTGACGCTGAAGTTCTCCAAATTGTTGTTGATTCAATTCTCGAGGCAGCAATAAACCGCAAAATAAAGAAGTGGTTGAATGAAGAGCAGAATTTCAAGTTTTTCGAAATTTACGCTAGAACTGATGACACTGGCACGGTAATAGATGATGTTTTGAATGGAGTTGAATATATCGAACAATCCCGTCAGAGATACTTTGCAGAGCCTTGTAGAGGTTTCACAATAAAACGAAACGATGGGAAGAAAGCTAACCTGTTTGTATCGAAAAGACGAATAGTATTTGAAGTATGCGGATTACAAGGTGTTCAAAACTCGGGAAGAAGACGACATCCATATGAACTTCGATTTAATTACAATTGACTCGATTGATTCAGAATAAACTGATACTATGAAAATGTTGATGTTTTAAATGAAAAAATAATTCATTGAAAAAATTATTTTTTTTTCAACTTATGGAGTGAGATGCTTCTGAATGACGGCGTTGAGCAGGAACGGACTCGTTTTAATGCCGAATGGTACCCGTTTGAATCTGTATGCAAATTTGATGGTGCACTCCCGGTGGTTGCCACAGGAATCTTAATGCGTCAGGAACAGCGGAAAGCAACGGAAGTAATTTGGCAACAGGATGCGGATTCTCCGGTGTGCAGTACATCATTCAGTGATTTGGCTTTCTTGTTTGCTCTAGCAGTTGCATCGTTTGCTCTGACAGTTGGATGAGGTCTTGACCACTGGATGATGAGACAGACACTATGTATCATATCAGCTGCTACAAAATTCTATAGATCAGCTAATACTGCTTTTGATCAAACCTTGCATCGGTTCTATCTAGTTTTTCGTCGTGCTGATTGAATTCATTGAGTTATAACTGAATCTTCATTGGATGAAGACGTTTTGGCCATGTCCTTTCGGATCGAAGTCACCCTGTAAGTTGAAAGATAATGTAAATATCATGACACGAAAAAGAAAAAAAATAGAGTAAAATGGGGAATCGAATGAAAAGGAAGAATTTTGCAAATGTGTGGCTGTTTGATTTTAATAGCCCGCAAAACCATTTGGTGAGGAAGAAAAAGAAAAAGAACAAACAAATACGTATCACAAAAGGGGAATATATTCACATTATCGGATGTTTGATGTATGGGAATATGCATATCTATTGTATATTGTGAAATGTGTCCATGACAAGGTAGGAAAAAAGTGTATAAAACATAAAACGGTTTGTGACGTAGTTTTCCCGCAATGACAAGTGTCGTACTTTTTGGATGAATGTGATGATTCGTTGTAAACACACGTTATTCAGAACTTTTTATCTTTTTACATATTTATCATTTTAGTATACTAGCGGAAAAATTATTTAAACTTCCACGATAACAGTCTGGACCCCCATTATAGCTTCGTTGTTGACAACCACCTTCACCAAAACTGTTCCTTCATTTCTAGAACGCAATTCATGATTACAAAAATATCGAGCTGTTCACAAACCTTTGTATGTGTTGTTAAGAATAGGGAAACTCCGAAAAGCAGTGTGGCATATGAATGGTTTTTTTCTCCTAGTCGTTTGAGCAGGTTGCACTGCATCTGTTGGATTGATCATTCCGTCGGTTATTTTACAACTTAACCACTAAAAAGAAAGAGTCAGTAGTCGAAAATTATTGAGGCAACTACCTTTCAAACGGTTACAAGCTTCGATGTTGAAAATCTCTCTCCTTCTCATGGCCGAATCTCCGTGTTGTCGATTTTCATCTCATCCCTCAAATCTACTTTTGCAGTAGCATTATCCCAACATCATTTCCATTTGTTTTGCGATTTTCCAGTTTTCAATCCAGTTTCACTGTATTTTTTCATCCTTCTGGTCAGATCTTCCATCACGATAGCACAAGCCTGAAGGAAAATATACTTAGCTTCAGATTCCACTTGACAAACTAACCTGTTGAAAACTTTTTCATCCTCTTGGCATACTCCAATTGATAGTTCAACCCTACGCCTTTGATCTTGACAAGGCAATGATCATCCATCGTGTCACAGTAGCTGTTCGCTTGTCTGGAAAAGAGTCACGTTTTTGAAATCTTGGATTGATGATCTCACTCAGTGGATAATACTTGCAAATAATGAAAAAGAGGATTATTCTGTTATCACTGAATCCTTCAAAGAAGGATTGTTTAGGTCATGTCCATTGGGAGCCAAATTACACCACTGCAAATCGAAAAAGAAGTTATAAATCGTATTAGCTCCGAGGAAAATGTTGGTTCGAAAGAAAAAAGAGAAAAAATTCAGCTATTCGGTATGAAAACGCAGCAAAAAACTATTTGGAGGAAAAGAGGGGGAAACAGCAAACACGTGCCTCAAACGGTGGAAAAGGAATAATAAATTCACATTATTGGATGTTCATAATGTGGGAAATTACTATTCTGTGTTGCAAAGTGTGTCGAGGAATGAAGTAGAGATTGTATGAGGGAAAAAGTTGTACCGGGAAGGCACCGATTAAGAGAGAGACATTACACAAAACTGTGCGGAAAGTGGGGACCGCGCTTTTTTGTGTCGATGACAGTTGTTCGTAAGAGAGGAATTGCTCTTCGGACTCCTAATGGCTTTTTGTTATTGTAAGACAGCACATATAGTCGATTTGGCCTCGTGAGTCATGTTATTAGCAATCAAATTGGGTCAAAACGTGCATTTTGTTGTAAGTGCCCGCAGGGCACTTTCACGATGCACTTTGATAAATGAAGCGTGCTCGCTCATCAGTTTGAAGGTGGTTTCGAGAGAAATTTCAGAGTAAATTTCTTAGAATTTTAACTTTGACCATGAAATTGTTAATTCAGAAAGAGCAAACAGCCAACTTTTGATTATTCCAGACGATTTCAAACAGATTTTCAACGTTAAGTTGCAAAAGTGTCATATCTTTACATAGATTTATTATATATAATATAAAACAATATTAGAAAACCGATAACTTTATTTTTTCCTTTCCAACCAAATTGGGTAGGTGGCCTTATCAAAGTCAATCACTGGACGACTGATCGACTTCCATTGTTTACAGGGAGCATCATCTGAAATGAGAGTCATATAAATATGATGAAAGCCTTTCATCTTACCATTGTTGATTGCAGCGTACAACTCTCTTGATTCAAACTGTGTTAGCTCCGAACACGGTACATTTTCTCTTTTCGCAATAGACCATTCCATCGGTAGATCATCTAATTGCCTGAATACATTTATGATGATCGATAAATGTTATAATTACCGACTTTCTCAGTGAACCAATTCCGTCTTTTTCCACTTTCTTCTTCATATCCAATTGATTTTCCAATTTCCCATTCCATTCTGGTAATGTCCTCCATCATGACGTATGATTATAGCTTGATCTTCGGCTTTTCTCACAAGAGGTTTGACTTTCCACATTAGGCTGACAATTGTGTCGCAATCTGTGATCATTTGCCTGATCTTGACAAATGATGTCATTTTTTCTGAAATTTAAGTTTATTTTACTTCCATAATGTAGAGTCAACTTACTTTTCCAAAATATCTATGAATAAATAGTTAAGATTGTTCCCTTATCACTGAATCCATCATTGATGGATTGTTTTGGTCCGGCCCAGAAGGATCCTAATTACACTGCAAGTGATACGGTAAATAACCGGAGGAAATGAAAAAAAACGGAAAAAAACAGTGAATATTGCAGAAAGGACGAAACGAATGGAATATTCACATTCATGACTGTTCAAAATATGGGAATATGGCTATTGTGTATTGCAAAATGTGTACATGACAAGGAATTGTTTGTTGGGGACTATACGAAGGAAAAGGATGAGCCTGCGGGAGAGGAGAGGCATTACACAAAACGGTGAGTAACTGTGGGGACCGTGCTTTTTTTGTGTCCGGGACGGAACGTCGTATGTGACGTGTTTAGTTTCGATAGACTCTTTCAACTGAATATTGAATAATCAGGCATTGTTGTGATACCGTGTATATCGACTATTTGTGGTTGTAATTATCGGATACAATTTCCAACCAGTATACAAAATATCATTTATTAAGGATGTCAAAAAGAATAATGAAAACTTTGGGCGAGTTCGCAACCAAATTTGTACCATGTGCATTCACAACCTCTGGTATCAATGGCATCGAGTATCAATATCGCAGCATTGACGATAATCGATGCAGAGTAGTGTCTGAGCAACGGCCAATAGCATGACAATCCGAACGAACGTTTGGATAAGGGCCACCCATCATCATTGGCGTACCCAACCATCATCTCTGCCGCAAATTGCCTTGACAAGTTTCAGGTCTTTTATCGAATAGTAAGTCGTGGCTGACACGAACACTTCTCCTTGATACTAAAAAATTGAACTAAAAATATGTTATTGAAAATGACATTTCTTACCTCAGCAAACCCGTCATCAGTTTCAATTCCACAAATAATTTTTTGCTACAATGTGAGTTGTGACGCATTTTTCATTGGATTCATAGATACCGTCTCGATGTGATGACCACTCCATTAGATTGGATCCCAATTGTTGAGAAGAGGAAGAAGGTTGGCACCGAGATCAATCTGAACAAACATGAAATTTTTTTAACCATGCCCAGTTGATCTTACCTGGTTATTAATATTCAAAAAAACAGAAAAAGATCAGTTTGTTGTCACTGAATCCATCAAAGAAGGATAATTTAGGTCCATGTCCATTCGGAGCAAAATTACACCACTGTAAATCGAGAAAGAAGTTATATATAAAGGAAATTTAGAGAGAAATGCGGAATGGAAACCGAAAAGGAGGAAAATGGAGATATGTAATATGAAAAATCAAAGATGGAAGGTGGGCGATACAACAAATACGTATTGCAAGAAAGGAAGAAGAATAAAATAAAAACGTTTTCTGTTTTTATGGTATGGGAATATGGCAATTTTATATTGAAAATGTATACACGACGAGAAATGAAGTAGAAATGGTTTGAGGGAAAATATGGCACCGAGCGGGAGACATAACATAAAACAGTGCAGAAAGAGTTTACGATGCATTTTATGAGATAAATAAAGGATAGAGTGATAAAATATGGCATAATGGAATAAAAAAGTGATAGCACCGTATTTCATGAGAAATAATTGAACACAGCCCTATTCAGTGCTGTGCTTCCATCGTTTCATCTAACCGCTTTGGACACTTCCCATGAGAATAAATAAAGAAATTTGGAAGAACGTTGTTTTCAAGAAATCTGGATACTGATTCTGCAGAAGCATCATTTGATGATTACGACGATTATCCTGATTGTGGCGCTGGCGCCAGTATTAGCCCAACCTTGGGTTATTAAACCATTTTATTAGGATGAGAAAAATAACAAAAAATAGACGATGATGTTGCAAATGTATTGGCTCGGTGACCGTTCTGAATAAATGAGGCATCGACGGTAGGTTGGCATTCTTGTCCGGTGACGATTGGTCCACAATTGGTCCAGTGAAGAGTTGTACCATTTGGTAGGTTCCGTGAAGCTGTGTTGCCAGCAACTGATTCATGAGATCTAAGGCAATAGGAATGTCCGGAAGACATTGAGATCGAGGAACTCTTTCGACTTCCAGATGTTACCCGTATCTAAAACCATGTTTTTTATACCTTCCTAATTAAAAAATCAACTCACTTTTATATATCACTCATAATTAAGCCATTCTATTTGTTTGTAACTGATTTCTTCATTGAGATAATGAAAGAATGATTAGCTTAGTTCCTATCAGGATACAAACCACCCTGAAAATTGGAAATAATATTGAACAAGAGAAGGAAATGTGAAATCAAAAGAAAGAAAGCAAGAAAGTGCGGCAAATCGGTTTGAAGACCCGAAAAAATCATGTAGGGTGGATAACGAGAGAACAAAACAAATACTGCCGGTATATTTTATGATCAAATAAACCATTTTATTTCCATTTGTACAACACGGATGTACCGTATCGCTCATAATACAGGTGTCTGTGTTTCAAATTGATCTGTGATGTTTGGTCGGGTTCAAAGATTCCCGCATAATAAAAACCAACAATAATTTATTTATATAGATTTATTGTGTAAAAATTAAGATCAAATAAACTGTAGAACACCATGATCTCGCTAACTGCCCCATGGTTCACCATCTTCTTATCCAAACTGTACACACCATTCACAAATTTTTCTTGAGTATTGCCTCCGGAAGTTCTGTAATGAATAATTGTAATGAAATAGTGCTAACATGGATTGAACTAGAAAAAACAACGGTGAAAAGTATGTCAATAGTTACCTTCGGTAAGATCAGTCTCTTGTAGTATTTTTGTTGGTGTCGTCCGAATACGCGATTGCTCTTCAGTGTAAATTTTTATCAAATGTTTTTTATACCAGATAAATCAACTGCTTTGATATTCTGAAAACGGTTGTAGTTTTTTTACAGATCAATAGTCAATCAAAACATACTTAACTAGAATCTAATTTGTAGCAAATGAATACAATATTCTTGTTAGTTTGTGGCACCAAAAGAATAGATATGCCTGAAAAAAATCATCTGACACTTGAGAGTTGAAGAATATAGAACTTACGGTGGTCTGATACTTCAAGACTGACAGTTATATATCAGGTAGACTATTCGATTTCTATCTAACAATTATTTCGAACCCCTCATCCAAAAATCAGTCATTTTCATACAAAACTTGCAAAAGCTAGATTCTTCTGTTTTAACTGCGCCTCCTTTCAGTGAAGGTTTGTTTTGGTCATGTCCTTTCGGATCCTAATTAGCCTGCAAGTTCACAAATATATCAAAATATAGAGAGATTTGTTGAAAAGTAGGGACCCACAATAGAACTAGATGATGGAGTGAAAAGAGAGCGCAATGATGCAGAAAAACAAGAGAGGGACATTACACAAAACAGTAAAACAATATTGTGGAGGCGTATTGGAATATAAACTGTGTGACTATGTATCTTGGTATATTGATATTAAATTCGTATGTTGGGAAAATGAGGAACAATATATAGGTACTGTAGTTTTACGATGCATAGTATGGAATGAAATAACACATAGATAGAGCGATGAAATATGAAATTTATCAGTAATAAATATGGTTATAAAAAGTAGTATCACCGTCGCTCATGAAATATATTCTATCGATTTTGTTCTCGTTTTTGTCCTACCATTATTTTGAGAAACGAGATGAAGAAAAATACATTTATTTGCAAAAAAATGTCACCCGAAAAAGTTTCACAAAATACATTATACAAAGACAGAAAAATACTAGAAAAAATGTACCGGTAGATCAAAATAATATGAGACAGTTGATATGCTCTAACTACACTCCAGACTCCAATTCCCCTTGGTTTGAGATCTTTCGATATGGAAAAAGTCGACGATTTCCGATACATAGTATCGACGATCATACCAGTATGTGTTGGCGAGTAGCATATTGATTATTGATTGGTCGAATCTGGAAAAAAACTTAATTTTTAGTCTAAAAATAGAGTTTTCTGGCTTTAAATACGCATGAATGAGTCCAAATCAGAGTCCCATGGCTCTAATAACACCAAAACCATACCTGCAAAAATGAAAAACCAGTATGAGGAGTTGAACCAGCGACCTTCATTTGGTGGCAGCGCCTTGTGCCACTGGTCTACGCACGCATTAACATTCTAAAACAGGAGGCGCTCATGGCTTAGTGGTACAAGGCGCTGCCATCAATCCAATTGAAGGGTACAGGTTCGAATCCTCATGGTGGTTTTTCATTTTTGCAAATGTATTTTCGACTGAATCAAGGATCAGGAGGCTAAATTTCACATTTTTAGAGCAAAATATTCAGTTATTATTTTGAAATGCTAGAAACTCCTGAAAAAACTTACCTATGACACCTAGCATAATGCTGAAACCGATCATCATTCACGAAATTACAATTCAACTGTGAGTCACCAGGCGCCATACACCCTTCCTCCAATGCACATAGTAAATACCATTTGACAATATATTGCATTGTTTTCTCGGTATTCACGGCATAGACAAAACCAGCGTCGTACATTTTTGCCTTCGGTTTTTTCATTTCGTCTGGATTTGTTGGTAGGTATTTGTAGACTTCTGAAACAAAAATGGAAAATCTGGATTAGATACGAAAAAGGCAAACATTTTCCGGTTTCAAAACTTGTTTGTGATTAATTTGATGAATATTCAAACAATCTAATCATAGTTTTAATTGGAAAACTGAAAATTTTCAACAAAAAAAATCAGAATGATTTTTTTTCTATTTGTGAATCATAAGGAGATTCAAAGTTTCGAAATTTTCAAAAAATTGCAGTTTCAAGGAATCTATGTGATTTTCAATCGGTTTTGATTTCTAATAACCATTTTTTTGGAAATTTTCATTTAGACACTTTTCACAACAACTTTTGGAACTGAAAAATTATTACTGTTTCCAAAAATATTTTTTTTCTCAAAGTACCCTGAGAACTTGATCAAACGCAGAAATTAGTGTTAAAACACAAAATCGGGAGAACTAGAGTGTCGTTGAATATTCCCGTCGGGACCCAACACTGATATAGCAATCATCTACTACAGAAGCTTCATAAAATGAACTTCTTCTTCAAAAAAAATTTCTCTCTTTCACAAAACTGACATATAGGAAAATTTTAATAGTATATAATTAGAATATTTCCTTGAATTCTCTCAATAATGAAGTAGAAAAATCTATGAGAGTTTTTTGAACAATATCATGATATTCCAAATTCCTAAATTTTTTTACTTTTCCAATTAGCGAATATATTTTGATCGAATTCTGGGTTTTGTAGTTGCAAAACGTTCGCCCTTTGCTAATTTTGTGAAATTTTCTTTCCGAATCCCGTGAAAACTTCCACCAACCTGGATTAGTCACCGAATAAATACCATGTCCACTATATCCATGCAACAAATAAGTACTCTTCCTACACTCCTCCAAGTTCCTTCTCCATATTTTTTTATTCCATCCACTTTCATGCTCCTCTTCTCTTTCCCGCTCATCTCGTTTTGAAATCGACGCGAGTTGTGAGCTGAAAACAGCGAAAATGACAAAAAACTGAACATTTGAGCAATTCTACCGCTTGAAAACAGTTTTTTGGCAATTTATAAGGTCGTAGACATGAGAAACATTTTTGCCTTCGAAGATCACGGAAGAGTCAAGGTACCATATTGCACCGAAGTCAGCGAGCGTTTCCTGCAAAAAAAATTTTCTGGATTTGATGGACTGTCAGAAATTGAAGTTATGAATCAAAATTTTTCACTTAAAATTTCATTGAAGCTGAAATTTTTAAAGTATAGTTGAACGTTTTTTCAAAACTCTTAGTCATTCTTAGTCATAGACTGTTCTGGTGACAAGTATTTCCAAGGTCAAAAAAAGTTTCATCTGAAAAAACTCACCGCAATCACAACCGGCTTCCATCGATAGGTCTTCAAGTTCTTGAAGTAGCTTGGGTAGATAGAAAAGTCGAATTTTCGAATTTCGACGTTGCAGGATTTCTGGAAAAATATATCTTTTACGATTCAAGTAAAAAAGACCCAGAATGGAAAATGAAAACTTTTTATGATGACAAACTATTTTTGAAACATGATAAGTTTCGGAGCATTCACTACAAATCAAAACACTTTTTTCCGGAATCATTTGCTCAATGTTTTTTGAAACTGCATTTTTTCGGGGAAAAAAGTGAAATTCCTGTTTCAAAATGCTCAAATATGGTTTATGATCTGTTCTCAGTCAGTTCCATGTTTGCTAAATTCTCATCGGTCACAATTCTCATCGAAAATTTTTTAGTTTTTGTTTTTCTCATCTTTTTTTGGAAATCACAGATTTGAAGTTTCAGTTGGATTTTAAACATTTGTAAAGTTTTTTTTCGAAAAAACTTTTATTTGTTCTTTTTCCGTCTGAGCCCACCTGCAACTCAACCAACTCCTTCGGCCATATTCCCAAATCATAGATCACTATTTTTTGATTCGAGCCAGTTGCTCGAATATTATGGATCTGAAAATTCGTTGTGTTTAGAAAAAAATCTGAAAATCCTTACCAATCTAAGTCCATTTCGCAGAAAACCTGCTGAAAATGCAGTGACAAACACTGGATCTGGTAGGGGATCAGTGACTGGATCGATGTAGTTTCCAAGTTTTCGAGCGACTGAAAATGGATTTTGAAGGTTTTTTTGCCAAATGTTACTTTTTTGAAATATAGAAATACTGAAACATTAGATTTTCAACCAAAATTTCAGAAAATTCTGAAACTGAAATTTTTTTCAATAAAAAATTTTTCGGAAGAAAATCTTACGTAATCTCTCCCATTTGTCTACATATTTGCAATCAAATCTTTTGCCTTTTTGTCCATTCTGAAATAACTACAGTATGATTAGGACTACTGTAAGTACAGTATACCTCCGGTAGGGAATAACAAAAATCATAGATATTGCCGGATCGGGATATGCATTTGCAGGAAGGAAGGATGTCAGTTACAGCACGTATAGGCTGAAAATCTATGAATCTATGAATCTATGAATCTATGAATCTATTAATCTATTAATCTATGAATCTATGAATCTATGAATCTATGAATCTATGAATCTATGAATCTATGAATCTATGAATCTATGAATCTATGAATCTATGAATCTATGAATCTATGCATACCTCCTCATCCATAGAACTTCCGCTCCTCTGATATTGCACAAATATGAATAATGTTATAGTGATATAAAATATTGCAATAACATATTTGGAGAGTCGAACTCTCATTGAAATGCAATTTCTGTAAAAAACGTTTTTTCCAAGTTTTATGTAGCTATAAAACGCCGAAAACGTTATTTTTCGGGCCAAAAAAAACAATGTATGACATTTTCAAAGGTTTCCTACCAGATTAGTCATAAAAAACTAATAACGGAAGTGTATATGGCACAAAATGTGTGCTCCATGAGCTCTGCGTCTCTCATATCAACAAACTCTATAGTTAGGCGGCTTGCAAAAATCAAATGACCACCATATGGAGTCGAACCTTTGACCTCGAAATCGAAGGAAGCGCCTTGTACCACTAGGCTACGCGCGCAGCTACTTTTCAAAACTAGGTGCGCGCATGGTGTAGTGGTACAAGGCGCTGCCAATGAATCAGATGGAGGGGACAGGATCGAACCCCATGGTGGTAAATAATTTGTCAACGTTTTTTGAGTGAAATTCAGGCTAGAAAACACAAATCTCTCAGAAAATGACGATTTTCAAAGTTTTCACACCTTATGAGACAGGAAATGGTGGTTTAGTGATCATAACACTTAAAAAACTTTGTCGAAGAAGAAAAATCAGGTCATTTTTTCCCGTTAATGGAAAGCTGTCTGGCAACACTTGAAGGCATTCCACAGAACATTTTTGACCGGAAAAGACCGAAAGTGTGGTTTTTAGGGTGAATAACTTATTGAGCATGCCCTTTTTCAGATTTTTTCCACAAAATTCAGAATCTAGAACTCAAATAACGCCAACAAAAAAGTTTAGACCCTATTAGGGATTGAACCCGCGACCTCTAGATTGATAGCAGCGCCTTGCACCACTACACCACGCGCACAGACTACAAATACTACAATGTAGCCTTTCAAAACCTGAGATTGTAGTTTTTGTAGTCTTTGTAGTCTGAGCGCGTGGCCAAGTGGTACAAAGCGCTGCTATCACTCGAGAGGTCACGGGTTCGGTCTCCATGGTGGTCAAAACTTTTTTGCAGACATTTCCGGGCCTCCTGATAGCTAAAATATAAATCACCTGCCCAGGTTTTGCATATTTTACAGGAAAAATGCGATTTTTTGTTTTTCGAGTCAAAAATTGGGTTAATGTCCGAAATCCTCTCTTTTTTCTAGTCCAAAACGATGAAAATTGCATTTTTAAGGCTTTTACATCAAAAAGTGAGCAAAAAGACAAATTTCAATACATAGTATAGTGAAAACACAAGAAAATGGAGCGAGATTAGCATTCTGATAAGTCACCATAGCAACGCCCAAGTTTTCTCACACCCTTTTCCGTTATCGAGAATATCATGTGGAAATGGGGCTTCGATAGATGAATAGGGCGTTTGATTTCCTGTCTGGCTTCTTCGAAATTTTGGCATCATAAATTGAAATTGAATTGTACTTTCGAGAATTTTAACAGAAAAAAATCTTTTTTTTCTACCAAAAATGTAACTTGATGTGAAAAAATGGAATACTTGGGGAAAATATGTTGATAAAAAAAATTTGACCACCATGGGGATCGAACCCGAGCTCTTTATCTTGATAGCAGCGCCTTGCACCACTAGGCCATGCGCGCTGCTTTCAAAGGATTAGCGGGCGCGGCCTAGTGGTACAAGGCGCTGCGACGATTGAAAGGTCGCGAGTTCGATCCCCATGGTGGTCAATACTTTTTTTGCTTTTGTTTTTCGAGGTGTAGATTCAGAATTTCATGACCTACAGCTTGAAAATCAGTTTGCAGTGCTAAAATGCTATAAAAATCGCAATTTTCTATGTTTTTCGAGCATGAAATGTAAATTTTTCGATAAATAAATAATTTTTATTCAATAAATTACAATAAATATGGACCCGGCATACTGTAGGAGTTATGGTTGTATATTTGAAAATGTAGTCATCATGAATAACTAGAGAAGCTTTAATTTACGTTTGAGCTCGTTTCGATGTCTGAAATTCTAGAAAAGTTAGCTGAACATGACGGAAAATGTCGAAATACCTAGTTTTTGATCGTCGTGAAACTTCTCGAATCCCTAGGCAATCCTCGATGGAGAAATAATCGACAATTTGTGTTGGTGAAGGTTCCTCGAAAAATGAGGCACTGTCGGCACGATGAGTGGAATCGTTGAGGACGCAGTTTAGATCACGTTCCTAAAAATATTTGGAAAAATAGTTCTGGTTTGAAAATATCTGGAAATGCTGGAAATTTTCAAGAAAACTCAAAAATAGTGAAATTTTTGCTGTGAAACTTTGCAGTTACATGAAAATGTAATGTTTCGAATTTTCAAGTTGTTTCAGTATTCGAGAAAAATATCATCCAAAAAAATAATACTGGAAAAGTTTTTCATGGTATATTTTTGGGACTCAAGTTTTTCTGATAATTTTAAGTTGAAAAAATTCTGAAAAAGCAAAAATTTCACTTTGGGAACATTTTGGGCTGGGAATCTGTCTTTGAAATATATATTTTTCACAAAAAGTTACTTTTTACTGTTTCAAAAAAATTTCAAATCAGTCGTGTTTTTTGAAATGTTCAATTGATGCTTAATACGAAAACCAGAATAAAATAACTATTATTTCAATATTTTGACTCAAAATGACCGAGAAGACAGAAAGCTTCTGAAAAAAAATTTAGCAAAAAGTGACTTTTTTTCTGTTTCAAAAACTTCAGAAAATTTAAAACATATTTGTTTTTTTTAATTCGATCCATTATGCAACGCAAAATGTAAATTATTTTTTCTGTAGTTTTTGTGTTTGTCAGATTATGTTGTTATAAAATCAAACCTTTTTTTTTTTGAAAAACTCGAACTTTCTAGTGTTCTGGTTATTTTTACACCATAAGATAGAAAATGTTCGAAAAATTCAAAACAACCGAAATATTGCATTTTTTCTGTTTCAAATTGTTTCAAAATCCGAAAAGTTTCTCAATTCCTCAATTTCAGCGTCACCCTACCCCCAAAATCAAAAAAAAATCATAAAACTCACACTAGCATAGAACATCAAGCTAACACATCCAATGCCACTCTTCTCAATACATAGATCTATGCATTCCGACACTGTATCAACCTTGTGCGCATCCACAATATGATCAATCAATACCATTTGTCTAAATCGAATTGGTTGTCCTCCACTGCATTTATTCGCCGATGAGCCTATAAATCAGGATATAGGGTGGCTGGAGCTAAACCTAAACCTACTTTTGACACAAATTTTCTCGTAAAGGTTCACTGGATTGACTGGAATTGGTGTCATCGAATTTTCCTCAGGGTTGGTAGTTAGTAGATAACAAAATCCTCTTTTCCTGTCGTATTCTATGGCAGCACACTCTAGAGTCCCGCCTCCAGCTTTCTGGAAAGGAGTACTGTAGCTACAGTATACCTACAAGCCTACCGTATTCGTCAGGCAAGCAAATACACAATCATCCTCGCTTATTTCCACATAATGATCTACCCGCTCGACACTTCTTTCCACATTGTCACTTCGCACAAATATCATTTCATGATGAGCCGCGCATTTACCTGGAATTCCAGCTCATTTATTCAAAGATTAGATTCATAGATTCATAGATTCATAGATTCATAGATTCATAGATTCATAGATTCATAGATTCATAGATTCATAGATTCATAGATTTATAGATTCATAGATTCATAGATTCATAGATTAATAGATTCATAGATTCATAGATTCATAGATTCATAGATTCATAGATTCATAGATTCATAGATTCATAGATTCATAGATTCATAGATTCATAGATTTGACAAAAATGAATTAGGGGGCACCCGGAGTTGAACCAGGGACCTCTCGATCTGCAGTCGAATGCTCTGCCACTGAGCTATACCTCCATGCAGAGACACAGCGCTCGGTAGTTTGTGTAGTTTTACTCACCCGGCGCGGCGGCCATTATGTTGCTATTCTTCTCGACCAGCCGCAAATATGATGGTGAACTACAAAATGGGGTACTGTAGGTTGGGATACTGTAGCTACCGTATACCTATCTGTATCTTGATTCTCTCGGGAGAAGGCGGCAGCAACTTTTTGTGATACAAACATGTTAAGACACTTTAAAGTAGTGTTTTTCAATTTTCGGTGAAGTGAATGCCCTTGACTTCGAGTAATTTGACTTCCAGAAATTTTCTGACTATAAATTGCACAATGAGCCAATGGCTCAGAATATGTCGCCACTTCACAGTTTGCAGATCTGAAAATTTTGATCTACCTTTGGGTACGGTAGGTTTTGACCTACTCTGCACATTTTGTGAGACACTCCATTTTGGAGACGTTTTCTTCAGACTCAAGAGGCGATAAATTTCGAATCGCTGAGTTTTGCAATGTGTTGTAGCACACGGTTTCAATGTCTTCCTGAAAAAATTTGAATTTTCAGAATCAACGTTTTTAAAAACCTTGGCAAAAAAAGTTTTGACCCCATTGGGGATCGAACCCCCGACCTTCAGATTGATAGCAGCGCCTTGTACCACTAGGCCACGCGCACAAACTACAAAAACTACAATGTAGCCTTCCAAAACCTGGGATTGTAGTTGTTGTAGTCTTTGTAGTGTTCGCGCGCGGCCTAGCGGCACAAGGCGCTGCAATGATCTAGAGGTCCCGGGTTCGATCCCCAAGGTGGTGAAAACTTTTTTTGCTAAGGTTTTCGAAGGTGAAGATTCAGAATTTCGGTGTTTTAAACTTCAAAAAACACGTTTAAGAGTAGAAAATAGTATAAATGTATTGATTTTACCTCATTCCTCGCCAACATCTTCCTCCTAACTCCTCCATCAATAATCCTGCCATTCGAGTTCAACAATTTCGTTCCAAACACCTTTTTCACCACTTTCTCCTTCACTAAACCATCATCAAACACCGCACCAGGATATCGCATCAAATCATGTCCATGCAACATCTTATTCCACAATTTGACCGTAGTTGTCTTCCCATCATACACACTTTTCCGTGTCTCAACCTCTCTTCCATTCTCCACTCCCATATCTACAGTATCCTCATACGGTAGCTCGGTTACCGTATCCCCTCCCAACTCTATCGGCTCTGATATCTCCCGTATCTTTGCTCCATGCATTCTCGCCATCTTCTTCAGCTCCCTCTCCACCGCAAATGGGTCCTACAGTAATCCAGTATACTGTAGCTATCCTACTGTACCTACCGTAGTCAATTGCTCCGTGTTGATATGCTCCCCATCCACTCTATTATCCACATAGTATTTGGTAGCTGATACTGAGTATCTCCCTGAAAAATCATACTGTACTTTGAGGGGTACTGTAGCTACAGTATACCATTGAACTGTGTCACCTCATTTTCATCATCTCTTTGGGGTACTGTAACATCTTCTTCTGGAAATACAGTAGGAAGTACTGTAGGCTTCCCCAATTTGACAAACATTGATCCTAAAACTACATTATACCACATACAGTATCCCTACAGTATACCTTGGTATGTCGCCTGTGGTAATCCCATGGTAGTTGTCGAACTAATATCCTCAACTTCCTCCTCCTCTTCCTCCTCATCCACATCCAAATCATTACTGAAAAACTGCTCTACAGTATCCCCGAGGAGTACGGTAGTTGTGGATACTGTAGTTGTGGGAGGGAATGAGTTGAAGTAGGGAGAGGCGGAGCGGGATACGGTAGCATCGAAAAGTTGGGGGTTGGCGGTGAAAATTGGGGGATCGGTGACGTTTTCAGATTTTATCGCGGTTTGGAGGTCTTCTTCGTCTAGAGAGGTGATGGCGGAGTCACGAAATTCCTGGAAAAAATAAACTATTTTGATTTTTGAAAATGCTCAGAATGGGAAAAAGCTGAATCTCAAAAACATTTTTTTCAAAACTTTTGTCGGCGTTTGTAGAAAAGAAAGCCTCAGATTGAACAAAAACGCTGGAAATCGGAAGTTTCTAACACTTTTTGAAACGGAAAACGATTTTTCAACTGGAAACATGACTAAAATTGGAGAAACAGTATGGAATAATGAGAGACGCAGACACTATGTATTTTTACTGTTTCAAAAAAAATTATGAAACTTTAGCAACAATAGATTTTATTTGTTCATAAGTTGATAACGAATTCTACATGTAAACTAGCTTGGCAGGTTAAGAAGCTTGATTTTCAGCTTTTTTTTTTCGATATTTGAAGCAATTTCAAACTACAATGGAGCTATATGGAAAGATTGGATCAAAATATGAAAGACTTGAAAATTTTTCATAGGTTTTTTGAAACAGAAATAATTTCGTCTGAAATTGAAGATTATTTGAAACAAAGATAAATAATGTAATGAGAGTTTGATATTTCTATTTCTTTTTTCAAAAATCTCAGATTCTGCAAATCTGATTTTTTACAAATACAATCTTTGTGATATCAACGCTGTGGGGCTCTTGCGAGTTAGTGAAAAGCAGTTGAAACTGTAAGATTTCACGAAAAAACAGGGATAATTGACAATCAAAGTTTTCGACAAATCTTGAAACAGCGTTAATTTTCGAAAATTTTCAGTTTGATATGAAACTCGGAAATGAGCACTTACTGTTTCAGAAATTTTTTTCGGAAACTTCAAAAACTTTCTGGTCACTTTACCACCATGTTCTTTTTTCAAACAAGTTGACTGAAGCACTACTTGATTAATAAATTTTTTTTGTAAGCTGACTTTTTGAAACAGGAAAACTTTGAATTTGGAAATATTCGGAAAGTTCAAATGATAATGAGAGAAAAATAGTATGAAGTGATGAGAGGCGCAGACGCGATTGTCTAGATTCCTGTTCGATCTTCACTTAATCAAAAACAATGCGAATATAAGATTGATACTGATTTTTCGAAACAGTATATGATTTGATTAATAAATTTGTTATCACCCACCTGATAATCTATTTCTGTATCTTCAACATCTGCAGTTTCAAACATACTATCATTCATCTTCTTGTATCGGTCATCAAAATTGTTTGACACATATTCTCGCGATGATGATCGTTTTGTAGCCTGAAAAATTTCAAAGCTCAATATTTTCAGTCAAAAAATTTCAGCTACCATTTTCAAAGGCTTTGGAGTCGTTGAGCTACCATCCTCTACTCTGAAAGTACAGTAATCAACATACAGTATACTACAGTAACCCTTACTTTTGAAACATGGCCATTTTTGCCATTAGCGGGTTCTTGGCAATCATCTCGTCAAGGTCAGACATGTGGCATAGAATTAAAGGAAGGAGGAAAAGGAATTGGAGTAACATGGCTGGAGCATGGAAGGAATTTGGGGATGGAATGCTGGAATAGGGCATAGATATTCATAGAATTGGATGGGGAGGGGGCATAGAACTGGAGATATGTCGTAGAATCCTAGAAGGAAGTCATAGAACGTCATAGATCGAGTGATAGAAGCATAGATATACAACTATCAAGCATAGAACTTGATAGTAGGATCATAGAACTGATGGAGATAGTCATAGAATTTGTCGATGTAGTCATGGATTTCAATTACAGTTTCATAGAACCAAAATATACAGACATAGATTACAGTGATATTACCATAGATATGTGTACATCAAACATAAAAATTAAAAATATATTCATAGATATTAACAGTATCATAGAATCAAGATTATGTATCAACAAATGTAATAATATGTATATCCATAGAACTTCAAATAAGAACATTGAAACTGAAAAAAACTGTCATAGATCTTCCCATAGATCTGCTAGATTTCTATCCATAGAATCTAGCAAAAAAACTATGCATAGAATTGAACAACAAAAGCATATATGTGGATAGAGTAGTATAAATTGCAAATATATATCTATAAGTTTAAACATAGAAACTGAAATAAATATTATAGATATTCCATAGAACGTAAAAATCTATGCATAGATCCAATATTCTGCCATCATAGAAACTTTTGATTTATTCATAGAACCTCTCAGGGAAATCATAGAACCTAGAACCTCATGTTTGTAGCATAGAACTGAATATCATAGACATAGATTTGAGTAGAGTCATAGAACCATAGATCTTCATATTAGAACATAGAAACTGAAAAATAATTCATAGATCGTTCCATAGAACTTGGATATCTATGCATAGAACTAATTACCAAAAGCATAGATTTGTATATTAGCACAGAATCGACCAATATCATAGATATAAATTGAACTATATGTATAGCCATAGATCTTCAAGTACAATCATAGAAACCGAAATAAATGGCATCTATCTTCCATAGAACTCAGTAATCTATGCATAGAATTCCAAAAGTTTTTCAACCATAGAACCTGTTGATCCATGCACAGAACTGATAATGCATAGCCATAGATCTACAAATAAGAACATAGAAACAGAAATAAATGGCATAGACAGTTTCATAGAACTCAGAAATCTATGCATAGAATCCAACTTTCTCCAGAGACAGTAATAAATTCCAAGGTACAACCAACACACATATAAATTGACACAATACGGGAAAGGGGAGTGTTTGAATTGAAATCGGAAAAAGTGAGAATAATGCTGCTAGAGGAGTCAAAGGACACTGACCCATGAAACTATAGGATGGAGGGGAGGGAAACTTGTTGGGGATGAAGAAAAGAAAAGTATCCGGAGAAGAAGAAGGAGGATGGATTATTATAGGAGGATAATACACACAATGGATCTATGGGAAGGAAGGAAGGCGAAAGTGAGAAATGATTGAGAAGGAGGGGGGTGGGGGACATTTGAATAGGAAGTTCAACAGGAAGATGAAAAGTAGCGAATATGAAAGAAGGGGAGTACTGTAGTAGAGGAGTACTGTGGTATGGGGTACTGTAGTATGGAGGTACTGTAATATAAGATACTGTAGTAGAGGAATACTGTAGTAGAGAGATATTGTAGTAGAGGGAAACTGTAGTAGAGGGATACTGTAGTAGAGGGGTACTGTAGTAGAGGGATACTGTAGTATGAGGTACTATATTATTGGGTACTGTAGTTAGCGTACTGTAGTTAGGATACTGTAATTCATCGAATGAACATTCTCACATTTTCAGCGAAACACTGATTATCCACAAAAACATTTTTTTTGACTATTTTGTATGAAACAGTGCACCATAATGTTTGTGGATACTGTAGTTAGAATACTGTAGCTGAGTACTGTAGTGGGATCGCAAACATCAACAAAAGCGAACATCCACAAAAATGTGATGAATGAAGTCTGAGGGAAACAGTAATGCTTGGCAAAGTCATGAGATAATGAGATATACTGTAGTTGGATACGGTAGTCGGTGTACTGTAATTAGATACTGTAGCAGATGAAATACTTAATGCTAGACAAAAAGCAGTTATTCAATAAGAATGGGATACAAATGTTTTGAGTGAAACATGATAATTGTCAGGAACAACTTAGAATGTATAAGAGTATACTGTAGTTAGATACTGTACTCGGTTACTGTAGTAGGAAAATGTATCAAAGAATAAAGCACATCCGAGAAATGCTAGTTGTATGAAAATTAGATATATTCGATTGGTATGAAACAGGAAAGATATGTCAGAAAATATGTGAGATGTGTTTAAAAAATACTGTAGTTGAATACTATAGTGGGTTACTGTAACATTTCATGTATATAGAATGAAGTACTTAGCAATCTTCAATCAAGTATTGCAATACGTGTTACGACTGGAACAGTAAAATATGAGAAGGGTTACTGTAGTCAAGTACTGTACTGAAGTACTGTAGTCTCGTTGTGAAAAAGCTTCAGTTACCTTAAACTACTGTAGCTGAGATTGGTCATCTTTAGATTTGTCAAAAACCAGTTACTATTGCTGAGACTGTAATACATCTAGTCGAAGTACTACCGTAGGAGGAGTACGGTAACTAGATACAGTACTACTCCAGGGTACTGTAGCTAGAGCTGTTACAACTGACTGCCAAGTTCTAAACGGATACAAACCAAATTAGTAAGAACACCTTTTTGTGATCTACCACCTCCTCTCCTTCATCCATTTTCTAATCTAACAGTATGCAAATCTATCCCTCCCGCATTCGAAACCAGTTGCCTCCTCCCTCCTTCTTACAAACGAGGTTAATCCATCAGGATGGAAGAGCGGATTATGAAAGTAATTAGAAACTGTGTTGGAATCTACCACTTTTTCTTCTTCGGGCGTTTCAGATTTGTGGATTTGTATTGGAATTGTGAATTGAATTAAATAGTGGGAATAGTGATATCGAAGATCTAATGTTTGATACTTGAAAACGACAAATAGTTGTAAATAGTATGAAACAGTAGTGAACAGCAACATTTCGAACGAAATTGGATCGTTTTTACTGTTTCAAAAAATCATACATTTTTTCCCACAAAAGTTGATTTTGATGTGATAATGAAAAAAAATATTGTTGGTAATTTTGTTGGAATCTTGAAACAGTAAACTAATACTATTTTCGGTCCAACATCATCTAGGTAATTAGATATTCTTAATATATCCCACAAAATGACGATATTTGAAAGCCAAAATATTTGGAAAAATTCTGAAACAGCGATTTTTTAAATAATTCCAGATCGTTTACTGTTTCAAGTTGATCGGATGTTTCTGTTAGCATTTATTCCAATGTTTACAACCATAACAGTATCATGTATTCTTAGAAAAAAGAAACATGATTGTTCTGCTGGAATCTATGTTTTTGAAATTCTATGCATAGATTACTTGATTTTATGGAAGATCTATGGAGTACTGTAGCCTACTGTAGGTCTCCCAGACTTGCCTTTTTTCAATTTCGCATGTTTTGAAATAACAACTTTCTACGGATCCGGATTTTTTTTTAGAATTCCACTGTTTCGAAACAAGCACACTTTTTTGGAAATATAATTTCTCCACTTGTAGTTGTTCGACTTCAGAGAAAAATTGAGCTTTGTGATCTACCAGAAGTTCGCTCAATACATGTTTTGATTTCCGAATTTTTCAAAAGTGAGAAAAGTTTCAAGAAAATGGCAAAAATGAAAATTCTATTCGAAGAATAATCATCAAGAGACAATAATTGGAACAATAAAATAAAATTGTGAAACAGTAAAGGTTATCGCTGTTTCAAGGTTGCCGTGTAAACTTGAAGATTTAGAGTTGTTTTTAATAAATTAAAAGATGCCGACTGACACGCAGAAAATAATGATGTTTTTGATAACGAAGGTAAAATGGACAACTGTTCATTTTTTAGAGAAGTTTAATCTCACTGACTTTTTAAAGTTAAAATTGTTTTGCTGACTAATCAAATAATATTAATTGTCTTATCAAAACACTCTGATAAGAAAACAGTGGCTTGTTTCAAAATTTTTGTATATATTTCGCAATTGAGAGTTTTCTGATAACTTGTTTGATTGAAGCTGAAAAACTTGCTCTGGGATTGGACTCAAGATAATATCTGAAAACTAGTGGGACTTTTGATACATAATTTTTTGTCAGAAATCCACAACTTCAGATCGGTATTTGAAACTCGACCCTGTTTCAAAATATGAACAATAATTTTTTGAAACAAAAAAAGTTCGATCACTCTCAATCAATTGCTTCAAAAATTTATAGATTGTCATTGAAAAAATGTACCTGCCACAACTTTTTAGCAAGCTCCGAAACGTCAATTTAGTATGAAACTTTTATGTTTCGAGTACATATCCATTGTTGGTTTTACAGAAACATAATAATGACAGGATCATTGTAGTAACAGTGTGAAATTTCGAGTCATACTGTCGGAACAGTAATATTTTGAATACTAGGATAGTATGAATCATACATAGTATGAATCATACTGTATGATTTTGAAAAGAATGAAAGTTTTGAACTTTTGCTTGAATTTGAGCAATATCATTCAATTCGAATAGTAAAAAAATCAGTGTTCCAAATTTTGAAAAAATAATTCGCATTCAAGTTCCTACAATTATTTTGTTTCTCCGCCTTTCAAAAAATGCCTTTTTCTGGCTTTTTCAGTTTCAGCTGAATTTTATAAAAACATTCTTCAAAACTACAGTCATTTCGCCGTTGCCACCCTCAAACTATTTCAATGAAGCATAAGTATGATATACACTGATCAAAATTTCATATGATCATTGTGATAAGAAATCTGTGAAACTGTTAATAAAATTGATGTAGACCAAAAACAAATCAACACAATCATTTAAAAATGTTATGCATTATAAAAATGCTGAAACAGAAAAAAACCAATTTACAAAAAATATTCATCTTCAATCGTAAACTCTTGAAAATTTAGATAACTATCAATAAATTTCGGCACATCCTCACCCCACTCCTCGATTGGAATCACAACTTCCTCCTGTTTCATTGTCTCCATATCATACCACTCTTCATTGAACTGATAACAGTTTCTTTTCTTATCAATCTATAATCACTGATAAATCAATAATTTATAACTGATGATTATACCTGAACCAATATACCAGTCATGCAATAACTGGATAACAATAATTTGATATAGTACACCGCGCAACTTCTCATTTTCTTATGCACTCTCGCATACATCTCCCCCAACTTTTCCATATCATATATACAAAACTCCTTCTTATCCTTATCAATCCAACCAATCCAATCGGTGCGTGTTTGTTCCAATAAGAATCTTATCATCCATTCGTATAATGGTCCTACTTCTAAAACATATCAATAAATTTTGAAAAATATTTTTTTACCTACTCAAATCATCAACAATTCTTCGTTTCTTATCCGATTTCATTATGATCGTCATTGGTTGCATGCCAAAACGAAAGTCTCCTAGCCTTTCCTGCAAATTTCTATATATCGAGTGATCTACAGTATGCTGCAGTAGGATGAAGCCGAACTACAGTACTCTTAGAAATGACAATTTATCTAGCTTTATAATTAATGTTATATACTGTGAAAAATCTATTTTTTTGATGGTACTGTAGTCTTTGTTATGCTTACTGTAGCATACTAGACAAATCGGTATAAAAGTATGAAAAGTAATAAATATGATTATTGCAAAATAGAATTTGAAACAATTTTGTTGAAATTTTGAAACCGAACTTTTTTTTGTTGAAAATTTCCGGTTTCAAAAATCTTCCGAAATAATGAAAAAAAGGTTTCAAAAAAAGTAGCTGCGTCTCTCCATTCACACATTCTCTCGTTTGGTAATTTCTGTTTCAAAAAATTATTTTTTATATAGAACATTTTTCTCACGAAGAAACAATTATTTTTGAATAAAACTTCGATTCAAGATTTTTCTGAAATAGTATTTTTTTTCCAAAATTTTCGAATCCAAAATAATTTTTTTCGTTCTGTTTCCAAATTCAGAAAATTTAAAAAATTTTTTTAAAATCATATTTTCGATATCTTTAATCCTCTAAACTTTGCGAGAAAAATTTAAGCCTCCAAATAATTTTAAGAAACTCTAAAACTTCAAAACATTTTCAAACCCCCAATTAAACTCACCGTAGCCGAATTAATGTTCAAATAAAAATCGATTCTATTCTGATATTCAAATCGATCATCACCAGAATATTCCTTGCATGATGTCGGTCGTGCAATCAATTGCCATATTTTCAACATTTTCTCTCGACACACTTCGAATACTACATTTTTGATGGTCCATTGTGCTATATCTTCGTTGAGCTCGTCATTCAAATATTCCATCAAGAATGCTCTTGGTGTTATATATTTGTATTGCGTTAAGATGACGTGGTCGTCGTGGTACATTGGAGAAGAACTAGGGTACTAATTTTATGAATCAGAGCGGGAAAGGGGAGGTGACCCACTGAGCTACCTTTTCGCAATAGAGCGCACTCGCACACTTGTGGTTATATTTGCATAAGGATCGATTCCATAAGAATGTACGCCAGATTATAAAAAAAGACCCAAAAAACCTAAAACAACTAATTTTACATAACTTTCAAACAGAAAAATAGTGTTTCTTTCAAAATTATGAAACCAATAGATCGGAAAGAGAAAACATTGGAAGTTTATAGGAAAAATGAGATGTTTTTGAAACAATAAAACACTGTTCCCACACTGTTTTTATAGTGATTTCATAAAATGACGACCAAGATGGAATATTAAAGCTAAGTGTTTATTCTCATTATTGGATCAGTGTTGAAACTGTGAAGAAATGAATGTTTTCTATTTCAAAACTTCCATGCCTGAATGAGACTTGTGGATACAACAATTCGCAGTTGACGGATTCTGAACTTAGTTTTCTGAAAAAATACTACAAAAAAATTAGACAGTACCCGGTTTTTTGTATATTATTGACCAAAAACCTGTTTGGGACTGAAAACAACCACATTTGCCGATTACATGTCATTTTTCTAAAACGCTAATTTTTTTTTTGAATAACGTCATTTGAACACCTAGACATTACTATAGTAGAATTTGTCACGCAACATGAATCAAAACTTCTGGAACTACCCAAACAACTGAATTCACTTTGAAACAGAAATCTTCCATAAAAAACACATAATTGCTCTAGACGACTGGAATCTGAAAGATTTATCATTTTATTGTAAACATCATGATTGGAAGTGAAATACCGATTTCGCCACTAAAACAAAATGAAACATAATATATCAGTTCCAAATTAATGTTTTGAAACTTTAATTTTGTGAATAACAAAATATACTGTTTCTAGATTTCGAGATATTTCTATCGTAATTGATTTTCTTCAATGGGTATAGAATATCCATCAAACAACCAATGAAATTATTATGATTTTCAGTATTTTGGTTTCCATGAAAATATGGTGAAAAAGGGCCACATTTTTTATTGTTTCAGATAAATGAGAAATTTGAAAACAGGAGCGTGATTTGCTCTTGGTTATTCAGAAAGCATCACTACTTTATTATTCTTATTAAAATTATTCGATATTCCAACACCAAGCCAATCAAATAATAAAATCAGTTGTTTCAAAAAATGTTTGTGAAGAAACAGTGATATTTTTGAGTGTTGGAAGATACTGTTTCAGACATTTTTGAATATTTTCAGACTTTTGAAAGTCAAAAATTTAAGAAATGCTATCTTTTGCTTCGTTCAATCCAGAAAGCAGATGTCAAAAAAATCTGTTTCTCCCACCCAGTATGGTAGAATTTTCATGATTCATTGAACTCGTTTTCTAGAAACAGGTAAAATAGATAACAAGAAATATTTATAAAATATTAATATATACATAACAAAAATAGCAACAAATATTTATGAATATTTTTCCGGTATTTTCGCCATCATACCTCCACTGATATCCTTCCTTTTTCAAGTAGTCGATTACCAGTGGCTTGATCTTTGGCTGACCATCCTTCGAATGGTTGCCCTTTCCTGTGATGATTGACATTTCTGAAACACAATATATTATTACTTTTTCGATAATTTCAGACAACTAATCTTTTTCATCTTTCTGGCTCTCAGCCTTTCTAATGGATTTTTTTGCAAACTTCAATGCCGCCTTCGGCGACAAAGAGTGAAGGTCCAGATTATATAAATCTGTCTGGCCCTCCACAACTGTATTGTTGATCCGTCGCCAGATTATGCCCACTTCCGCGTTGAGAAGTTCCTCCACGGGCTCAGAAGCGGTGGCCTTCTGTTTCGTGATTGTCTGCAAAAAAAATTTATGAATCTATGAATCTATATATATACCTTTAGCTCCTTGTGTAGCTCGGCAACTCGAACTGTGCATACTTCAGTTGCTCTTCTCATTATGAACCCACATTGTTGAAAATTCCAGAAACAAGTAACTTTCCGAAAATTGCGTTTCCACTGCAACTGTGGTTGGAAAATCGGCCGTTGCTCTCCTTTTTCTGACCATCCTTTGAATTGTTGCCCTTTCCTGTGATGATTGACATTTCTGAAACACAATATATCAGTACTTTTACTATAATTGCAAATAACTAACCTGTCTTATCATCTTTTGTGGTTTTCAGCCATCTTCACTAAATCATCTGCAAACTTCAATGCCGCCTTTGGCGACATGAAGTGGAGGTCCAGATTGTATAATTCTGTCTGGCCCTCCACAACTGTATTGTTGATTAGTCGCCATATTTTGCCCAATTCCGCGTTGAGAAGTTTTTTCTTGGGCTCAGGAGCGGCGATCTTCCGATTGGTGATCGTCTGCAAAAATATCTATGAATCAATGAACTCGAGAATCTATGACTATATACTCACCTTCAGCTCCTTGTGCAGATCGTCTGCCATTTTCTTCCAAGTGCATCTGACAACTCGGGTTGTGCACACTTCCGTTGCTCTTCTCATTATAGTTAGTGAGTATTATGGTCCTAAACAGAGCAAATGACACAAACCGGATGTCTGGACACGCGCCTAAAAATGTGTAAAATTGTGTTAGAACAGTGTCAAACACCTGCCTACTGTAGTTTTATGATCCATTTCACTATAAAGCCATCTGTCCACGTGTCCATATCCTTATCTCAATTTGCAATCATGCCTACTTTCTAGTATATAATATATCAGTATAAATCTAGTGTATATACTTAAAAATTGCGCCATGCAGGACCATGAACCAGTCATATTCTCGAAACTATCAACTGTATCAATACGATGACCATTTTACATTGAATTGGAAGATTGTTGTAATTCATCACAATATATTCTGAAACATTTTTTTTCTGAAAATTAATTTTTTCCTGTTTCAAGATATCATCAAATTTCGCAAGCATGTTATTTTTACAGTAGCATATCTTTATTCATATTGTTTCAGATTTTTTCCCAATGTTTTTTTCAACCATCAAGCTTTTATTTCCACTTTTTCGGAAAAAAATCCTGTTGCAAAACATTTCAAAAAAATTTGGAACATCAAAAATAATCAGTCAAATCATTTTTTAGAAATCTTGCAAAATTTGAGAATCCCAAGATTTCCTTGTTTCAAAGTTTGTTCGAAAATCTTGAGCTGGAATTTTTGATGATACGTTGATCTTTTATGCTCGATCCTTATCTTCTTTTAAAAATAAAAACGGATATTTGATTTTGGTAGATCGATATTTTCTGAGACCATTTTTGACTAGGCGGGCCTTTAGTTATTCAAATTTAATTGCATGATGATCATCAAAAATGTCGACCAGTGTGTTTCGAAGCATATCACTGTGATAAGGTATCAGTGAAACTGCAAGTTATCACTGCTACATGATTCTCATAAATTTTTATTTTTCTATTGTATGATGCTTCAAGTGGTTCCATCATCTTGTCCTGTTTCACAATAATATCTACGTACGTCAAAGTCACGACCAAATGAAAAATGTGCATCTTCTCAGAAAACTTATGATTCTTTGAAACAGTAAAAAATAGTCCAATAAATCAATGCGACCCACATATTTCACCAGTCTCGCTGTTAAGAAACTTTTTTTGGAATAATTTTCTGTTGACATCATATCTCCCAGAGTTCGACTATTTTTATTGATTCTTCTTGAGCAACAATATTATTAATAACTTCACAGCTAAAAAAATGTGCGTGTCATAAATCAAAAGTGAATATCACTTCCTGATTTACAAACAATACGGAAACAGTGATTTTTGCGTTGAGAAATGATATTTACTGTTTCATAGTATCTAGAGATTGTGGGGAGTCAACAGTTTTTGATATTTGAAATATGGTGATTTGAAATTAACATTCAATTAATAATTTATGTGATTTTGGCATGATTCACATGGGGAGCAAACTATTTTGAACAAAAAAAATTGTATCTAAAACAAAATATCACTGTTTTCAATTTCCATGATATTTTCTTAAGGGAAGTCGACCGAATATGATATTGCTGTTATGTGATATCAAACTAATCTAATGTAGTACATGCACCCATTGGGTGCATTATGTAAAATAAGGAAAACAAAATCAAATGATCACTATCCATTCTACAAATGCTAATTTAATAAAAATATGATGAAACAGAGAAACCTAAATTTTATATTCAGTGTTTCAATCAAACTTGTTCTGTTTCAAAATGGTCCCTTGTTTCAAAATCCATATTTTGAGTTCAGATTGAAAAAAACAACAAAATGTGGATAGATATGTGAAACAAAACGAATTCAGAAAATTCATTGATATTCGTTATTTGAAACAGTATGGATAGATCAATTTTGAAATTTGTATAACTATAATGGAATTATGAGTAACTCGATAGTCAATAACTTTTTCGGTTTCAAAATTTTGAGAAAAATCAAAGTACGTATAGCAACCTCAATTATGCGGAGTCTGTCGTAGCGAATAAATATCCAAAAATCATCTATACGGATCTTGAAAAATGATGACAAACAAGTTATGATAAACATCATATTCTAGTGATAAGGACGATATGAATTCGTGATGGTATCAGTGATAATAGTGATGAAATACCAATAAAGTTATTTTGAAACAGAGGAAGTTTTCAATTTAGTGGGAGGAAAGTTTGGAGAGCAAAAAGTTTTTTTTAGTTTCTTTATTTTTTTGGAATTTTTTTCCTGATACAAAATATCTTGATTTTTCTGGAAGTCAACAATTTTCCATCAAAATCTTCACAGAGATCGAGCATTTGTGAAGATCAATTTAGTTTTTCCAAGGATATGAACGAACATTAGATCATTTTACAGTGTTCTAACAAAATTATGTTAAAACAGACAAAAATGTTAAATTGATTCTCGGATACTGATATTGAAATCTAGTAGTTCTTCAAAGTGTTGAGATACTTCAATTAACAAATTACAAGGTTTTGAAAACTTTTTACAGAAATTGTGAAACATAAAAGTTTCGATTGTTTCACACTTTTTGACCATCAGCGTCCCCAAAAAAAATGCCGTTTCAGAAAATTGTGAAATCGATTGCAGTTAGAATGGAAGACATTGATGGTGGTTGATCAAAGAAATTTATATTGATAGTGATAGTGTTGTGAAGCCGAAAGTGACCAACTAGACTCGAAACAGAAATTGATTCTTGGAAAATCTTTATTTTTTACTGTTTCAGAATGTTTTGAAACCAATTTTTGTATAAATACTATTCGTTTGTGAAATTGATAATCAATTTTCTTGAATAAAATTTGTATTAGAACAAAAACAAAGTTTGCAAGTTTTGATCTGCTACCGTAGTTCGGAATTCGAAGCTTTTCAAAAACTGCGCGTATTGAAATTTGTTCAAAGTTATAGCAGTTGTGTTTGAAACAGGAAAAAGTATCACACTAGAAACCCCGGCCAACAAATTTTAAACTGAGTCCTAAATCGGGACCCAGACAGGGACCGTGACTAATCTGTATCATGTTGGAAAGTTGAGTCGATCACTGTTTCAAAAGATATATTTTCAAATATAGAAACATTTGATGTCAATGTCGTATCAATGAATAAACACTTTATCATGCTGAGCAACAACTGATGTTATGGAAACAGAAAATGAGAATGGAAAATGAGGAAGTTTCTGAAACAAATTATGAAATAAGATAGTGACACCGATAAAAAACGAAACACTACTGTTGATATCGATTTGAGAGTATATATTGACATGAAAACATTAAGAAAATTAAGAATGACAATAAAGCTTCATAATTTTGTGTTTATTCTGAAACCGTAAGTTTTTTGATATTTACTTCACATAATTGACACAATTTGTTGAATTAAAACTGGAAAAACTACTTCATCAAATATTTTTCGATAATATTCATGGATTGAAAAATCAAAAATCTATCAAATATTTGTATCTCTACTGAAACAGTATTTGTTCTTTGAGAATATATTTGTTACATAAACCAAATTTTCTCTGTTTCAAAGTTGTTTCAAGAATATCAGACGTTTATTTTACACAGTTTAGCATTCGTCAAAATTGGGCATGCTTTGAAAAATGTGGTATTTCCTCGAAAGATATTTTTGCGACAAAAAATGAAAGAGTCTCAGTGGCACTGAAGTTGTATCATTCCATCGGAAAGTTTTGAAACATTATGAAACAGGGAATATTCAAAAGCTCATTGAAATATTGTGATTTGAGACAAAGTTGAGTAAACTCGGATCACTCGAAAAACTATTTTATGTTTCAAAATTTAGCATGGAAACAGTAAAATGATTCAAAGTGGACTTTGTTGAAGATTCAATAATTTCACTGTTTCAAGTTTCCTAGATGTGAAAGTTTCCAAAAAATCATACATTATTATCGGTACACACGTGTTTTTAGCTTCAGCGTCATTTTTAGTAAAAATAAATAGTTTCAGCATGAACACAGTGGGAGAACTAATGATAATACCAAGTTAAGAACATATTCTGATTTGGAAGCAGTAAAACTTCGAGGCAATCCTAATAATACCATTAAGTCAGGGCATGACCAAAAGAATAATAGCTTTCACTTCAGGATGTTATTTTGAAACAAAAATTTTCATAATCAAACTGGAAATAGACCCATCACGAATGTAAGATTCATTAACGCATCAAAAACTTCTCTAGAGCATGAATCATCACTGAAACGGTATTGTTTTATGAAAAAGCTTCTGTCTAGATTATTTCACTGTTTCTCAAGTGTTTCAAAATGCCTAAAAATTTGAAAAGTTAATGGTGGAGGTACTTTCACAACGACGCGTCTAATTCAAAAAACTGAAGCAAAAGTTGAAAGTTTGAAAATGGAATAGTTGAAGAATACTTTTCCCTGTTTCAGGTGGAAAATATTTTCAGTTGTAAGTTTTGTTTATTGATGGTGAGCAAATGTGTGTCTTCAAACTTTATATTTACTGAAAAATAGATTTTTAAGCCGAAATTGTGCTGAAACTTCCTTGAACACACACGTCGGGGTTTCGGACGATAAAATTTCAAGATCACTGTTTCAAGATTTTCAAAAATATATCTTCACAAAAGTTTATACGATTCTTTACTGTTGGTAAATGCATCTTCTTTTTCTGCAATGTCAGTGCTTTTGAACATGCCAAAGATCCATTGATTTCACGATATTTACCATATTTTTGCTGTTTCTAATTTTTCAGGAAAACATCTGAGGAGTTTTAGGGATAATTTCTGATAGATTAACAGTGTTTCCTAATGTATCATGGTTTGAAAGTTTTAAAAAATAGAATTTCTGTGGATAAGTAACTGACTTGATCAGTTAGGATACTTTTTTGAAAATAATTGAAACATAGAAAAAACAGTTTCAGATTTTTTTTTCATTATTTTAAAATGATAACATTACCAATCTGATTGACAATTATTGGATTACATTTTGTTTCAAAATATTCTAGCACTGTTAGTTGAGAACCTCAAGATTTTGATGTCTCAAGTTCCTACTATATTTGTAAACAGTTTCAGAAATCTCAGAAATTTTTCTGGCAACCATTATATGATACTTACACTATCACATCTTCAGATACCGCAATAGGATAAGCACGAATCAGGAGAAAATTTGGTTATCGAAATTTTTTGTCATATTCATTTTTTTGTGATAAATTTGAAACAGAAAAAATTGTACTTTTCAGTAACTTATAAAAGAATCGGACGTGGAACTAACTCAAAAAAAAAACGAAAAAATTGATATGTGAGATTCGAAACAGGGAATCTAAAATAGAAAAAGAATAAATATTTTATAGCTAATGCCAACAAAAATTCTGATAACTTTTCCTGTTTCAAACTTTCCAGAAAAGTGTGAAATTTTGAATAAGAGATGGTTGGTTGTAGAAATATTCATAGAAGTTATTATGAACATAAAAAATAGATTACCATCTATTATATCAATGTATGTGATAAGTGATAAGCTATCTAGAACTGTCTTTGCAAAAAAGAAACATCGATTGTCACTCAAGTTTTTCAACTTTCTAGTATCTTCACTGGAACAGTGATATTTGAAGTACGAAAATTTCAATATTGTTAACAAGATGATAAGTGATAAAGATAAGAAAGTGAAAAAAAAACAGTTGATAACGGATGAATGCTTAAAAACGTTAGGTTTGCGTTTCGTTAGTGGTACTGTGAAGTCGGAAGCAATAGGAGATATAATGTAGACTAGATACAGTAGCGCTCAAAAGTTTAGGTACTTTTGGTGTTTTCAGTGCATTTTGGCCATGTTCAGCCGTTTGTGCTGGGCGTCTCCGTGGAGATATGGAAAATTCCTCTGACAATAAACCTATTGGGAACTGAAACTTCAAGAAATTTCTTCCAAATCATAATTTGAACTTCACCAGAAGAAGTTGAAAAATTGAGCGATGACCGAAAGTTGAAAAAATCTCGAAATTTCAAAAGTTTGCCATTTGATCACAATTGCTCTTGGGGGTGTTTTAAGGAAGGTTTTGTAGACAACATGTTCGAATCCTAGCTCATAAGAGGCATTTTCAGCCGAACTGTGCTCCAAAAACCTCAGGTACCTTAACTTTTGAGCGCTACTGTACGTCGTTTCTGAAACTGCAAAATAATTCCTGTTTCAAAGTCGGTATTCTTTGAATAAATGAGATTGAGATATGCTCAAAGTGTTGTCTTGAAGTTTCAACAAACTATGAGCAATTTTTGAAACAATGATATTTTTCTAACTTTATTCCGGTTTCAAAACTTCCCGACAAAGATTTATAGTGAACTACATTATTGACGATACGAATAAGGGCAATAAGCGATAAAAATTTCTAGTTGCAACAATAAAGTTGATATAAGATAGTGATAAGTACTTTGTGAAACTGCAAAAAAAAACCCTGTTCCATAGTGTTGTAATTTTCTAGAAGTCTATGTTTTTTTCATTGTGGGGGTCCCATTTTGATTTTTTTTCACAAGTTATATTTATTTACTGCGTATGATACGATCATAATTTTTTTTATTTGCAAATTTTAAGAATATTTTGTGAAACTGAGAATCAAAGTATTTTTATCATAATTTGTTTGCGGTTTCTGTGAATGTATTAGAATGATCGAAAAAAGGCAGTTAATAGATTCTAGAAAAAATACACTCGAGAAATATATACACAATTTGAAACAGGGAAAATTTCGAAAAATAATTATTTTCAACTTGATGACAAACATTATCACTGTTTCAAAAATTTTATGATCTACTGGAACATAGTTGTTTTTCATTATTGCTACGATTACAATTTCAAAAAAAAAAACCTATTTTTCAACTGTCTCGAGAAAGATATGCACCTAAAATAAAATACTGTTCCTCAAATTTGTTATATTAAAGACAGCGGGCAACCATTTTTGGGCGATTCGAGCTTTTTTAATGTTTGAATCCGTTATATTATTTAATTTTCTTGCCAATATTTCATTTTTAGTGTTGAAAATTCTGCCGGTCGTATTTTTATTTTTCGCAAATTTGGCTTTTTATTTTGAACTACGCGCGCCGCGCCAAATGTTGGAAATGCCGTCAGTGTGTTTGCAGATGTGCATTTAATCCCACGACATATGCCTCGTAAATCTACACTGGGAGACGTTAGTGCAAACACACTGACGGCATTTCCCACATTTGGCGCGGCGCGCGTAGTTCAAAATAAAAAGCCAAATTTGCGAAAAATAAAAATACGACCGGCAGAATTTTTAACACTAAAAATGAAATATTGGCAAGAAAATTAAAAAATATAACGGATTCAAACATTAAAGAAGTTGATATCGCCCAAAAATGGTTGCACGCTGTCTTTAACGGAAATATACTATTTTACTGATCTGTGGGTTATAAAACCTCCACAAGGCGATATTTGGATCCATCAATTATGAAATATAAAATATCATGTGAATAGAAGAAGGATTGTAGATTCAAGTACTGGTAGTTTTATGAAAATATGGTGAAACAGAGGATTCTTCAAATTAATACATCCCTTGATATTTTACTGTTTCGAAAATATTGAAAGTGTCTAGATGTTTTTTTTCGAAAGTCAATGCTCAATTCATGTATATTTGCTCTATAAACCATATCGAAACGTTGAGAGCCTCACTAAATTTTGATGAAACGAAACTTTTTCAGTTGTAGTGTTGATCGGAGCCAAAAGACACTAATGATATGAAGTAATTATAGTGATAAGACTGTCATGAAACTGTGATTTATGATTTTCTTCGGAATGAGCACTCCAGTTTTTTGAATCATCGAACTACTTCTCTGTGAGATATTCATAACAAAAATTTTGCAAAGCTCACCATGATATGAATTTTAAGGAACAGTAAATTTTTCAAAGTTTGTGAATTTCGGAAATCGAATTGTGTTTCCACAATTTCTGCGGACCAATAATAAGTGTCTTTAAATAGATTACATATGAAAATTGTGAAACAGGATCATTATTATGATGATAAAACAGGTTACAAAGCGTTATGAAGTAATTTTCGCAGTTTCAACATTTGCATATATTTGCCGGAAAATCCAAGTTTCCGATGGATTGCGGAAATGGGTTGCTTCTATCTTTATGTTTACAGTTTCAACATATTGTCAAAAAACTCAAGGGAAAGATTATTTTGTTTGACTTGCAAAACTTATTTTTACAATTTCGCTGTATGATATTTATATGTTTACATAGTATTCGACTAAATTTGCGTTATTGTTTTCGGTTATTGCACGGTACTATCTACTGACGAGACTCGGTACCTTATGTCGTCTAGTTTAGAGTCGAAAGGACAGCGCTTCACTTCCTTTCTCCTTCCCTATTATTACTATTCTTCAATTTTCACTAATTTCTAACTTTATTCTTCTTCTCATTATTAACGACAAGAAAAGTTTTCAAATATTTTTTGAAAACTTTTTTTTTGAAAAATCTCAAGACTTGCAGCATGTATCAAATAACCATCACTGTTCAAAAATGATAATGATCATCTGAAACTGTATTTTGTTGAATCTTTGAACTACTGATCAATAACACAAGAAAACTGATCCAATACACTCGTTCTTTTTGACAACAAGTTTTCCGGATTTTACTGTTTCAAACTTTGAACCAAAATTATATTGCAATGTAAAATTTGGTCAATTTTCATTCTCTCGCTGGAAAAATTCAAAAATGTATTCAAACTGTTTTTGCACAACTTCGTATCACCAAAATGTCTAAAAAGTAAAACTGTCATATTCTGGAGAAAAACTTTCTGTTTCAGAAATTTCTGAAACAAATTAGAGTTTTCTGGAAATTGTTGATTCTCTACTACCGATGATTTCATTCTATAATTTTGAATCTGAAAATGGATCTTTTCCTAATAAATATAGTTTTGAACTATCATTGACTGATGTTTATATTGAAACAAGTATGAATAAGGAAATAATATAAAACTTACATATTAATTGATATATCCGATTTGTAGCAGTAAGTTGTAAATCAAATGGTAGATCAAAATATTACTATGTTATATCGAGTGTATCAGTCTGGAATGACGTGGCACTAATTCAAAAAAAGTGAACAATATTGATATGGGATGTTTGAAACAGTTGGAAGATTGAAACAAGTTTTATTGTAGTATATCTCAAAACATGGACTGAGAATGAGAAGATTTCCACATTTTTTGCTGTTTCAAAGTTTTTAGGAAAACATAGCATGAAATATCAACATCAGTAAATCGAGGCATTGAGTATGAAAAACGTTTGAAACTATGCAAAGTCGAGGATCAACATTATTAGTAGAATTATAGTTGATAAAATACTTGTTCCTATTTTGAAACAGTCAATGAATAATTTTTGCTGTTTCAACAATTTCTATTTGAAAAGTAAGTAGAAATTAGGTTATTGATTACATACTTAGGTTAAAAATTTTGAATTTACTTTCCCATGAGAAGCACGTGAATGTGAGTGCCTTATATAAGAAGTATCGAAATTGGGACAGCGAAGAAAAAAAATAACAGTTTTGGAATAACTTGAAATTTGTGAAAGTTTCCATAACTCGTTTTCATGATTCTATTTATCGGTGAAAAGTTGGAATTGTGAAGCTTGAATAATGATGGCATTGGAAAAAAAAACACATAACAGTTGATATGAGTAACCTGAAACAGTAAAGACCATAAGAAAAGTACAAATATCATAGATATCTGTGAAACATGGATACAGATAGGGTTGATACTTTTTTTCGGTTTTAAAATCCTGAAAATATGAAGGTCGAACGGTATAATTGGTTTATAAGCATTGAATTGAGGAAAGAAACGAAACGTGAGAGAAGATCGAGATTTGCACTGTTTGATTCTAGTAATATGTAAATTTTGAAACAGTATAATATCTGCAAGTATATTATTGTAATTCATCAGGAACATTGCTATGGTATGTAGGTTTGAAATAGTATACCAAAAAAGTGAAACAAGAAACAGGAAGAAGATTCACATTATTTTCAGTTTCAAAATTTTTGGAAAAATATTCAGAGTGTCTCAAAAATCAGTATAGCAGCATATGATAATGTCAGTTCTGCAACCATTGACTTTAGCAGAAGACGTTCAGTTTTCTAAATAGTTATAGTTTTTTTTGAAACTGTAAATGGATATTTCGTGCTGTTTCAACAACTTTATATAACAGTTCAGCGCAAATGAAGTTGATTGATGTACTATACAAGTGTAAATTAGCTATTTTCCTCAAAACGTCATTCGCATAAGTTTCAAAATTAAGACAGAATAGTTACCATGTGGATCACATTTTGAACTCCGAAAAAGTTAGAAAACAGTGATATTTGAGACTTGAAACAGCACATCAAGGTGTGTATCAATCATACTTGATCATAAAAATATGGAATGTCAACATCTTTCCATCAAAGTTTCGTGTTTCAAAGTTTCTGGAAAAGTTGAGAAGAATATCGAGCAATGATTTTCTCAGAAATTTAATTTCAAAATATTTATGACTGGTCAAAACAATCTGATTCTAGTGATATGCATTTGACTAATTGTCAAAATCTAGTAGTAATATATTTTTGATAAAATTGTGAAACAGAGAAAAACCTGAGTAGGTAATTGAATGGGAAACGCATAAATGAGCATAATCGATTAGTCAAATTACCACATAATTTTTCTAATTTCGTGAAACAGCAAAAAATTTTCACAAACTGTGAAGGTTGTGGGATATGAATTTTTTTCAAACAAATTATCTGATTCAACATTTCATGATCTATCTGGATATTTCAATGGTTTTTTCAATACACGGTGGATTTTAGGTTGTGCCGTCACATATATTTTCAAGTCATATGAACTAGAAACTATTCGAAACAGGCGATGAACAAGTTATCAGTTGTCAGAAAAACTGCGAATTTTTCTGTATCAATAGCTTGATATTTTGCAGGATCGTCCCTTAAAAGTGATAAGTATGGAGGCTCGAAAAATTTTGAAACAAACTTTGTGCAAACACACAGACCTAGTAATGCACAACTTACTATGATTACCGTAGTCGACGAAAAATGTTGGTGACATTTTGAAAAAAACAACTTGACGATTTAATGAACGTTTTCGCTTTTCTGATCTGTATATATGCATATCTTTTGATTTGAACCATCATTATATCCAAATGTGTTGGTAATAGCATTTCAAATTGTTATTTAGTCATTTTGCCTGCTGATTTGCTTTTATAAACAATAACACGTACACATCTTAACCTATAAGCATTTATTGTAATTAGAAAAAATTGAAAATGGCCAAAGATTAATTTAGAAAAGTTACGAAATTGAATATACTGAATTAAAAAAATAAAAATACTTATGGAAATATATATGTTAGGCTGGCCAATGATGCTTTGGTGCCGTTTCCATACTGCACCATTCGCTCGTCCCTCTCGTTCCTTTAACTAATAGTTGAATACTTGAACAATTTTTTCGTGTAGATTACCTTTCTTGCAGGATTTCTAAACTGTCACACAGGTTTCCCCTGTGACATACGGCACCACCCCTGCTGTTGATCCAGAGGAGAATGTCATGGACATTCTCACCGTCCTCTCCAGGTATCAACACCTGGTGGTGCTTTTGCGTTTCCATCCATGAGGAGAGAGCTCTCTTCTGACCCGCATGTATCCTTGGGTTTCAGTTGGATAGGCCGATGCGGGCTTATGAACCCCCTCAAACAACCTTTCTATGAATCTATGAATCTATGAATCTATGAATCTATGAATCTATGAATCTATGAATCTATGAATCTATGAATCTATGAATCTATGAATCTATGAATCTATGAATCTATGAATCTATGAATCTATGAATCTATGAATCTATGAATCTATGAATCTATGAATCTATGAATCTATGAATCTATGAATCTATGAATCTATGAATCTATGAATCTATGAATCTATGAATCTATGAATCTATGAATCTATGAATCTATGAATGACTTACATTGTATTATTATTCTTCCATTGTTACTGCTATTTGGTCCAGGGTCATATGATGCCAGAATACCCTGCAGATTTGTATATTTGATTAAATAAGAAAAGAATGGAAGAGGAAGGAGAAAAAGTAACACGAAAGAAGTAATGGTGGATAATAGAAAAGAGGAGCGGCTGCTCCTCCATCGCACACAATTAATCATTGTGTGGAGGTCATGTATCTGGTGACTGTTGTTTGGTGAGAAACTAAGAAAATGGACACTCGGACGGGGAATGACCGAAAATTTTCTCTAGGGGTCCTGTGGTTGTAGAGTGTCATTTTTCGTGATTGTGGTAATATTTGCAAGCTGAGTGATCAGAGTCGATCATGGAAAATTTTCACAGAATACAGCTGGAAAACAAACAATTTTGGCCTTTTTTTTGATGTGGGATCCGATTTACGGATCAGTTTCTGAAGAAAATATCTGAGAAAGGTCAAAAATAGTGTTTGAATATTTGAAACAAATTTTTTTTCGAGCTAGGGGATTGATTTAGGATCATATTATATCAGAAATCGAATAATAAGAAGATAGTTAAGATATAGTACGAAATGATTAGAAAAAAGTGAAAGGGATATTGGTGTATATATGGTGGACCATTCTGTGGCGTAATGGTGTAGGAAGGGTGGGGCCAATAAAACAGCTGGGTATCCGTGACCTGAATTGTAACTTGATATGTTTTTTACAAGGCATTGTTCTATTACGGTTTCAGATATGGTTGGTATGCCGATATCTTTCATATCATTCAATCTACAAGAGCACGAGTACCATGCCATTTCAGATGAGCTCAATTATTTAAAATTTTGAAGGGAACACAGGGATCGAAATTTCATATTCTTTACGACGACACCAATAGATCAACTAACAATTTGTCAAACTCACTAGAAAATTTTGTTCCAGCTTTGAAACAGTTATCATTTTCAGATATCACCACTCTTCACTGAATAGAACACATTGTGCTGGACAGTAAGCTACAGTAAGCCATCCTAAAACTACAGTACTCCCACACAATAGACTTTGAAGATATTACCAGTTGTTTCAAGTCGATAACAACTGAATTCCGATTTGAGATGACGAAAATTCAATGTTATGTATTACTGTACTCTTGGTAGATCACAGTCAATAATATCTGGTAGATCAGATATCGATTATTGGATTATCATACGCGCCAAAAAATGGAGCATGGGGTCATTCCATTTTTTACACCTCACTGTCATGTTTTGACACATTCTGGCGCGTGTCTCTCTTGTGGATAGGATCATCATTCATCCGGTTTTTATTTATTCTGTGCTCTATCAATGGCTCCACGAACTGATGACGATATCGCTTGGGAGGAGCCATTTCAGCTGGTGAAATCGCCAAAGAGCCGCGGATCCGCGGCTCGAAAGAATGAGGATGTGGAAGAGCTGCACCAACAGCTAAAGGTAAGCATTGATTCATAGATTCATAGATTCATAGATTCATAGATTCATAGATTCATAGATTCATAGATTCATAGATTCATAGATTCATAGATTCATAGATTCATAGATTCATAGATTCATAGATTCATAGATTCATAGATTCATAGATTCATATATTCATAGATTCATAGATTCATAGATTCATAGATTCATAGATTCATAGATTCATAGATTCATAGATTCATAGATTCATAGATTCATAGATTCATAGATTCATAGATTCATAGATTCATAGATTCATAGATTCATAGATTCATAGATTCATAGATTCATAGATTCATAGATTCATAGATTCACAGATTCACAGATTCACAGATTCACAGATTTTTTTGCAGACAATCACAAAACAGAAGGACGCCGCTTTTGGGCGTGAGAAGGATCTTCTCGATGCGATAGTGGGCGAACTTTGGCGACGGATCAACAATACAGTTGTGGAGGGCCAGACAGATTTATACAATCTGGACCTCCACTTCATGTCGCCAAACGCCGCATTGAAGTTTGCGAAGAAGACCATTAGGAAGGCTGAAAGATCGGAGGACACAAAAAGAGGTTAGTTATTTGAAACTATTGAAAAAGTATTAATATATTGTGTTTCAGAAATGTCAATCATCACAGGAAAGGGCAACAATTCAAAGGATGGTCTGCCAAAGATCAAGCCGCTTGTGATTGATCACCTGGACAGCGAAGGATACCAGTGGAGGTTCGATGGAGAGAATGATGGAAAGATTATTTTTAATGTTCGCAAATAATTATTGTTATATATTTTCTGTTATTTCCTTGTTTTGTATATATTTCATTTTATTGTTAGTATTTCATGTTATCCTTTTATCCTGTGATCTTACCCTAACTTACGGTTATACTTTTCTATGGGTTATTAATATATGTCGAATAAATCTCGATTCAGATATGAAAAAAATTATGCATAATAGTCAAGATCCAAATACTAGCATTTTAAACTAGAAATACATCCGAAAACTGTCAAAAACGAGCTGATCCTTAGGAATATATATGTCGTCCACACCATACATAATGAGATTAAAGATAGTTTGATTAGTTATCAGCGAAACTGTAGATTATCACTGTTACGTGATAATCATATATATCACCAGGTGCCATGTAGAACAGTGTTCGATAGATCTCCGATTGACGAAAAGTTGTTGGTTTGTCTAGGTCATTTAATAATGTGGACGGAAAGAATAGCAAACTCGACGGCTGTTCCAGTTTTCACGAAGTTCACGAGAAACAGTAATATATATAGTTGTTATTGTTATAGGTTTAATATAGTGTATGAATTACTCGGATTACGGTTTTAAGGTCTCTTTGATCTACCACACACTTCAAAAATAATCACGCAACAAAAATTTCAGATTGTTCACAAGATCCATCCTGTTTCAAACATGCTATATCCACAATAATCCTCGACCCATCTTGATTTTTTTGTTATTTCTTCCTCAAGAGCACACCATATTTGATGACAGTCATGGAAACGTACACATGACCGTCTAAACAGAAGGCTCGAAATATCGATTATCCATATCACCTGGATGATCGTATAATATGATAAGGTTATAGACACGTGCACACATGTTTCAAAATGTGTGCTCTCACACTCATGGGCCATAAAACTACAGTAGGCAGGTGTTTGACACTATACCAACGCAATTTTACACATTTATAGGCGCGTATCAAGACATCCGGTTTTTGTCATTTGCTCGATTCAGAATCATAATATTCATCAATTATTATGAGAAGAGCAACAAAAGTCTTTACAGCTTCAGCTGTTGGATGCACTTGGAAGAATGTGGCGAGCGAGCTACACAAAGAGCTGAAGGTAAGTATATATTCATAGATTCTCGAGTTCATAGATTCATAGATTCATATATATTTTTGCAGATTATCACCGATCGGAAGATTGCCGCTCCTGAGCCCGAGAAGGAACTTCTCAACGCAGAAGTGGGCAAGATCTGGCGGAAGATCAACCAGACAGTTGTGGAGGGCCAGAAAGGTTTGTACCATCTGGACCTTCATTATATGTCACCAAAAGCAGCTCTCACTTTCGCAGAGAAGACTGTTAAATGGGCGGAAAGCTCAAAAGATGATAAGACAGGTTAGTTATTTGAAGTTATCGAAAAAATATTAATATATTGTGTTTCAGAGATGTCAATCATCACCGGAAAAGGCAACAATTCGAAGGATGGGCTGCCGAAGATCAAGCCACTGGTACTCGACTACTTGAAAAAAGAAGGATACCAGTGGAGGTATGATGGGGAAAATACCGGAAAAATATTCATTAATATTCAATGATTTTTTTCTACTATTTCATTGTTATATAGTTAAATTTTATGCCCATATTATGTTTAGTATTATTATTGTTACATTGGTTTAATGAATTTTATCGATTATTCGGGTTTTTACGATTTTTCTCACGGTATACGGTGGATCCTACGGTAACGCGACACATTTTGATCTACCATCGACACACACACACACACACACACTGTCTTGATGCACCATGCGGATATCGATTGTGATCTACTACGTGATCTACGCTCCTATTTCGTACCATCCATTCTAGATCAATGTCACATGAGTTGATAAACGAGTGAGCCGTGAACATACTATGATAGATAATGAAATTTAGAAACCGATATATTTTTCAAAATTCCTCAAAAGTGGTTTGTGAGAAGTTAGTGTTGTTTCACAGTTTTTTGTTCCGATTGAGTCCGATTTGGAAACAATGAACTGAATCTATGGTTCATTCAAAATTTAAAAGTGAAGTGACAAGATTGTAAAAAATGGAATCTAACATTGAGAAGCATCCAACCTGAATATCTATGAGATTTGCGAAACAGTGATTGTGAAAGGGTCGACAAAAATGATTCAATGTCATGTGAACTTTGACTGTTGCACAATTATTACAAAAATATACACTTGTATCATGGAAATTGGTGATTGATAGGCGTTTGTATTGGTCAATAATTTGAGATTAATAGATACGATACATTATTAGTGTTCACCTTGTTTCATAACAAGTCATAGTGTAGAAACAGTGATTTTCTTTAAAGCAACACTTTTTCGCAAAAATTCATCATCACCAAATGCTTCAAAACATCTAAAATCCACTTCTAGTTGCTTTTAACAGTTTCACTTGCAATATAAAAACTTTTGAACATTTTTCAAAAATTTAAAATTTTGCTCCAAAGTTGGGATTTTTGCAGTTCGGACACTAGTGCACTGGGTGCACCAGGCATCGGTATGCGGGCCGTCATGCACCCAAAACCAATATTTGGTATATATTCTTGTAGATATAGATGATTTATCACACATCCATCATTTTTAGAACTATCGGACCGCTGTTTGGTGCCCTGGTGCACCAAGTGCACTAGTGTCCGAACTGCAAAAATCCCAACTTTGGAGCAAAATTTGAAATTTTTTAAAAATTTTCAAAAGTTTTTATATTGCAAGTGGAACTTTTAGAAGCAATTAGAAGTGGATTTTATATGTTTTGAAGCATTTGGTGATGATGAATTTTTGCGAAAAAGTGTTGCTTTAAGAAACTGGGGTGGTATGAAGGTCAACATATTTTTCAGGTTCAATGATCGGTTAAGCGTTCAATAGAGTTATCACAATCTTATCAGAATGCTATGAAACTGTGAAAGAATTAGAGATATAAGGAATAAAAGATTTTCTCAAAAAGCTTGAATATTTGAATTTGGATGAATAGTGCGGTAAATTAAAAGTTTCAATAATTGATGAGTTTCGGAAACTGGAAAATTTCACTAATTCATGATCTACCCAAACATCAGAAATATAGTCCTTATTTTGTGTCATAGATATGTAAATACAATTAGGGGAAAAACATGAGTTGCATTTTTTATGAAGCTAGAAATATTGTTTCAAAATATGAATAACATTATAGGGTATCAATATTCAAGAAAAAGTAATAGAAATATTGCGAAATGTTTACTGTTTCAAAATATTTTGGTCAATCTGATCATCTTCCGTTCTCAATGCGTTGATTAACCTCATATGCTAGAAAGCGTTAATGACTTTATTTTCAAAAATACCGCTGAAAGTTATACAGAAACGGTGAAAATTGGGGATATTCTAAAAATGTTTCAATTAATCCATAAGATTTTTGGGACAATAGAAGTTCCTAAGAGAATATTGGACATATTGTACAGAACTTGGTTCAATTTATTTTCAAAACTTCATGATACAGGAAAAAACTTTGGTGAAAAATAGATAAGGATTGCTATTTTTTATCAATTTTGAGATTTTTGTAAGAAGTGGGGTATTAATTTTAGGTGGAGCAGTACCAATTTCGGAAGTGAAAACGTTCATAACATCTATAAATGATAAATTTGATTTGAAACAGAGAAAATATTTTGAAACAAGCCAACTCAATGTTATCATCATTTTTTTCTAAATTATGGAGAATATTATGAAGCATTTATGAAACCGAAAAAGTTTTTTACAAGTGGTGAAAAAGTGAAAAGCTATTCTTTCTCAAAAATGATTACAAGAGTGGATATTGTTCGTAAGAATATAGTGAAACAGTTGGGAAATAATGTTAATGACATAGAGGGTGAACAATAATCAGGCTCTTAGAATCAGATCCATATGAATTTCCTGAAGCAGTGAACGAATTTTTCCGGTTTCACTTCTTCTACAAATGTTTTGTAAATTATGTGATCTATAATTCGATAATGATGTTAATTTCCAAAACTGTGAGGAAATTATAAGCAACCAAAACGCTATTTTGAATTTAACATTTTTATTGAGATCATGGTCCAACAGTGAAAAGCCAAAATAGTTGAGACGTGGAATTGTTCCATCATAATAATCACGGAATTGAATCAATTTGTTGAAACTGTGAAGTTATTTCAAATTAGAAAAGCATTAGTTGTTTTTTTCTGGTTCAAAAACTACATTTTTTTCGAGTAGTATTATGGCAATTCTCAAGCCAAAAATTAACCCGACATTTTTTTCAGTGCTCAAGTGAAACGACAACTCTATAATAGCAAGATTGAAAAATGTATCACTTTTCCAAATGTTGTCGATTCGGAGAAACCGGAAAAAATGACAGAATATTTGAAGAACTTGGTGATTGCCTACCATTAGCAGCAAGATTAGCAGAATGAAGGATATTACAGGGTGGCTATTAAGTATAGGACGTTTTCAGCATAATGATTTTTAAAAAACTAGGCTAGGAATGACCAAATGCGATTTATTTTAAGTTATAATGGACGATCAAATTTCTTTATCAGCAGAGATTTTTTGACTCACTTCGTGCTTTCAAGCATGAGCACCAAAAAAGCATGATTTGAAAAACAGCCTTGCGCCGTACTTTTGCTGTAAAAACTTTGTTCATACATTACGAAAGTTCCAGTTACGATATGTTAGATCTGAGTTACTAAAATTATCAATACTATACCTAATTCCAATATTTCACTTATATTTGGGGTTTCGAATAGTTAGAAAATTTTCAAAATTTGAATAAATTTGTACATGTCCAATTTCAGTAGTTTCTGAATTTCCCATCAGGGGCTGCTCGAATAGGCGTTCAAAGTTCTTGATGACAGCTTTTTCTGATAGATATAATGCGATAACATATTTCGAAAATCAAACGTTTCTTAAAACGCTTTGTTTTCCGAGATAGACACCAAAAGATTGAAAAATGGTAATTTTGACAATTTTTTGAACTTTTCTTCGAATGTGTTCTATGACTCGGTGTGATTATGGGTCGATAGATCGAAAGTTGTCTATGCTGTCAAATGTTGGTATATATAAGGACTTTATGTCACATAAATTGTTTTATTCGATATCGCATGCATCGGTAGTTATGACGCTTTGAAAGAGGTGAGGTACCTCGGCGCACAGGCTATTTTTTCGAAATTTTCCATAGCTTGTATATTTCTACCGGAATGCAAAATTCTCAATTGATATGTTCAGCCTATCGTAGTGTGGTCTAAATAGACAAAAAATGATGTTTATCCGGTAATACACGCCTCATTTTTAAAAATCCGATAGAAAAACCGGCGAAAAAAAACGTCCTATACTTAATAGCCACCCTGTATAGTGATAAGGAATCATTGAAACTGAAAATTATCTTTGTTTCAGAATTATCATAGATATTTTCAGTATAAACGACGCGAAAAGAAGATTCACTTCAATCAGGATGTATAGAACGTGAAAATTAACTTTCATGTCAAGTTGTAACAATAAAATAAATTGTGGTATTGAAAGAGAAAATAAGTTTATATATCTGTTTTTCACAATCGTTATGATATTCTTGTAGAAAAAGTGAGTAGAGTATCGGGCACAGATAGTGTACTGTTGATTGTTGGATTACATAGGTTTATCATGTTTTGTGAAACTGACATTTTTTTGAAAAAGTCACACTTGTCATCCTTTGATCGAATTCGAGCAATATGGAAAATTCAATAAATATTTTCTGAAACAGAACAAGTTTTGAAATATGAACAAAATACAATGATTGTTTTGAAACTGAATGATGTGATCATATATATGGAAGTCGATGTCGAATCAAAAGTGGAATTCCCAATCAAATATTTTTGATAAGAAAATTGTGAAACAGTGTTGAATAGAAACTTCAAGCAGAAACGACATTGGTATCATTGCAAGAGTTTTTTAATATCGTATTATTTTTTTTGAAACAGTGAAAATTTTTCTGCGGTTTCAAAGTTCTAGTAATTTTCTTCTCTCGTATATACCGACGCAGAATACTGATAGAATTAGTTTTCTGCTGAAAAAAAGTTTCAAGTTGGAGTCTTGTTTCAAATATGGAATCTTCATGAAAAACAACATTTTGAGCTCATTTTTCTGAAAAATGTTGCTTATATTGAATCTTGTTTGTCCATAGTACAACTAACTTATGAAAGTGTAGAAACTGGAAAATATTTTACGAAACCAATGTGAACGACTTTTTGGATATTTGAATATTTTAAACTGAAATTCGACGGGAGCATTGAATATTATTGGATTGGGTATATTTTTTCAAGTTTTGTGAAACTGACAATTTTTGAAAAAGACACACTGATCATCTTTTAATTGAACTCTAACAATACGGAAAATTCAATGAATATTTTCTGAAACAGAACAAGTTTTGAAAATAAAATATATGACACAAAAGACAAAGATTTTTCTGGAACTGGAATGATATAATTAGCAACTTGACCTCAAATAGTAGTCATTATCTAGCTAGAGATTCATGATTTTTGATGATGTATGTATTTTACATGGAGGGCAGGTCCAAAAAAGCTGCGATCTCGGATCGTCACCTAGTACATCTTATAGACCATGGTTCGAACTCTCAATGACGAAAAATTCAGCTGCGGACTAGCGTCCTACGGTAGGATTACGGTAGTTTGAAAATTTGAGAATTTGACGCCGCGCTCCTCATTGCTTATACGCCATATGAAAAATATGTCGTCGTAGTTCAGGTGGGTAGGTGTTAGGATTCCAAGCGAGATGCCGCTGGTTCGACCCCATGCTGTGTTAAACTTTTTTTGCAAATTCCTGACAGCCATAGCAAGTCATAATTTCTAATTTTATTTGCAAAAAAAAAAATAAAACTTGAACAAATAACATATTCGAATTGAGCGTGACATATGAATGGATTTTCATTTATCAAATCTCTTTTGATATTTCGCAGTTATTGGAGGTGACGATGATGAAAGCGATGTTGTTCCAGCTTTTGGAGAGTCTTGGATTTGGAAAAAAAATTCAAAAAAAGTTGAAAAAAATGATGCCAACCACCTCCAGAAACTGCGAAATATCAAAAGAGATTTGATAAATGAAAATCCATTCATATGTCACGCTCAATTCGAATATGTTATTTGTTCAAGTTTTATTTTTTTTTTGCAAATAAAATTAGAAATTATGACTTGCTATGGCTGTCAGGAATTTGCAAAAAAAGTTTAACACAGCATGGGGTCGAACCAGCGGCATCTCGCTTGGAATCCTAACACCTACCCACCTGAACTACGACGACATATTTTTCATATGGCGTATAAGCAATGAGGAGCGCGGCGTCAAATTCTCAAATTTTCAAACTACCGTAATCCTACCGTAGGACGCTAGTCCGCAGCTGAATTTTTCGTCATTGAGAGTTCGAACCATGGTCTATAAGATGTACTAGGTGACGATCCGAGATCGCAGCTTTTTTGGACCTGCCCTCCATGTTAGTTGGCGTTAGCAATGTAATAATTGAAAAAAGTTTCTGAAAACTTATCTAACTGTTGAAACTGAAAAAAATAATAATTTCTGAAATAGTACCATTTTTTCGAGAAGCCCCAAGCTTCATAGATGATATGGATGATTATAGATCTTATAAGTTATACTGTGAAATAAGAACTTCAAGTCAATTTTTTGAAAATTGCACCTGACGAATAAAATGTTCGTATATATCCAGGATAATGTGAAGTAGTGATACAGTAAAAGTTTGAAAATTGCACAAGTGAGAATTATGAAAAAAAAATTTAAAAATTACTGTTTCTATTAAAATTATTTACAAATGAATACTGGGGAGTATTGTTGTAGACAACAAATTTTTTGAAGAAAATTTCCAATAAAGAAGACATAAATGTGGGAGTGAAAATGCCCATAACACCTATAAATGATAAATTTGTTTTAAAACAGAGAATATTCACTGAATGCATATCAACCGCAAATCACATCAATTGCACCGAGTTATGGAAAATATTGCGAACAATTTGTAGAACAGGAAAAATTTTTGGAATATGCGAGAACGTGAAAGACTATTATTATTTAGGTAAGCCACAAAAAACTAACAATATAGTGAAACAGAGAAAAAAGAAAGGAATGATATGAAAATGTACCATCCTTTGTAAAACAGCAAAAAAGTTTTCAAAATTGCTAGTGTTCTGAAACGGAGAAAAAAATTTCCAGTTTCACATGTTGCACAAATATTCTTGATGATCTACGTTCTGCAGTTTGATGCCGGAAATGTGTAGGTGCCTGAAAAATTTTTTTTAGGATCACAATAGTGGACTATCACAATTATATATATTTTCCAGAAAATATATTTTTTTGGTTTTCTGAAACTGTAAAGTTATGCTAGGAGTAAAATACAAAAATTTTTTTATGAAAATATGGGAAAAAAGTGGGACAGAAAAATCGGATATATCGGATAACCTTAAAAAAATATTGAAGAGGAATAAATATTCTGAAACAGTGAAATTTTTCTTGTTTCAAATTTTTCACAAATATTCTTGATATTATGTGATATACAATTCGATTGAGACGTGGTATTGTTGAGCAAACACTTTGAAATTATTCGTTGAATTTCTGAAACTGTGAAGATTTAAAAAAAAGCATGATTTTTTTCGGTTTCAAAAGTTTCAGAATATTTTTGTTTGGGATTGTGGCATATTGATCGACCAGGTTGTGATATTTTTGGCAATAAACAGGTTTTCAACGTTAATTTTTCATGAAAATATTTATACTTGATTTACAGAGAAATACGAGTATTGAAAAATGATTACTTGCATCCAATTGCTGAGAAAATGAAAGTATTGGAAGATTAAGAAGACTTGCAAAATATTAAGCGATTGATAAATGGTATGATAGTGATAAGTAATCAGTGCAACTGCAAATTATCACTGTTCCAGAAATTTCATAGATGTTCTTAGTGATATGGAGAAAAACAATAAGATACGACCCGAAATGCTGCCTTCAAAAAAGTTCACTTCTATCAAAATGCCTCACTTTCAAATATGCCGATCAACATTCCTATCAAGTTTCTAAATAAATAGATATCGAAACCGGAAAGATGTAGAAATTTCTGTACATGATTTTTGTTACAATTTGGAATGATTTTATTGCAGAACACATTTGCGATACTCCACTGTTTATTATTGACTTGTTTCGTTTTTTTGAGTTTTGTGAAACTGAAGACATTTGAAAAAGACTCTAGCATCCAATAATCAATTTCTAGAAGTATAGCAAAATCTGTATATGTTTTCTGAAACAGAACAATTTTTGACAAAAAGTGTATGAAAACATGTTTTCTCGGGGATTGAAGTGATATGATTACCAACTTAACCTCGAATCAAAGTAATATTTTTGATTAGATATCTTTGATAAAATTATTGTGAAACAGTGATAAACAAAACAGATGAATAGGAGCTAGAACGAAGTTCGCAACACCACAAGAACATTTTAAAAACTGTATTACAGTTTTGAAACAGTGAAAACGTTATTGCGGTTTCAAAGTGTTGTAATTTTTCTTTTCTTGTAGATAGATTTCGATTATATCGATGCTTGATTGCTAAAGTTAGTAAGAGTTGAAAATTTATTAAATGGAAGAAACCGGGAAAAATTCAGAATATTTAGAGAATTTGCAAAAGGTTAAGCAACGAATACATTGTATCATCGTGATAAGTAATCAGCGAAACTGTAAATCATCACTGTTTCAGGATTATCATAGATATTTTCTGTTTTGTTGTAAAAAGCAGTTTGATTTCTGTGATGGTTGCATCGACTTTTACCTGAATACAAACAAAAAAATGTGATGCTCAGAAAAATAGCGAGTTTTCTGAAACTGTATATCAATTCGAAGTACCAAAAAGTTAGGTTTAGACAATCGGCATGACTATCAGTTATCAATGAAAATTCAAATATGATAATAATTTTTTGAAACTGTAATTGCTTTTTTTATCGGTTCCATCATTTTCATGAAACTATTCTTTGAGAAAATAATACCAATATGTTCAAGGTATCTTTGAATCGCATCACTAACTGACAAAGCGCTTTTGACGGTGATAAATGGTAACTGATACTCCTCGAGAACTTATCTACCTATAATCCACGTATAGGCGATTCATTGCTTCATAAATCAATATTATTTCTGAAAATCCTAACAAGAAGCAGTGAACATTATCATTTTCTCTGATATGATAATGAGCAGAAAGAATAATGTCAATACTAAGTGGTAGTGATAAATATAGATAAGAAATCAGTGAAACTGCGAAATAATTCCTTCCTGTTTCATCTCCATTGTAACTCCAATAAAAATCAGTTTTTTTAAAGAAAAAAGTGGATTTTGTACCAAGTATGGTCTCAAATGCCGAATATAGGACTTTTTGCGATTCATGTTAGATTCCTATAGAATCAGCGGAAAACGTAATGTCGGGAATTTGTGCGGTTTATGGAGTTGTTTTGGAAATCTACCGAACTGGCAGGATCATTTATCAACCAAAATTCAAATATAATATTCTTTTCGTGAAACTGTGTAAAGTTTTTTTTGCTGTTTCAGACGTTTCTTGAAACTAGACAGGGTAATTGAATGTCAATCGTGATATCGATTTGCAAACAAAATGACGAATGTATCATGGAAAAATGTTTGTTTCAAAATAAATAAAATCCGTGTAACAGTAAAATTGTGGAAAGCAATCAATGTTTTTGTAGTGATAATTCACTATAGATACATATTATATCAACGTTCCAGACAAATATGCTAATTTTATCACTGATAAGATTTTTATCAGTTCCTCATAATTTTCTAGTACCACCAACACACTTTATCCCTTATCAAACTGTTACTGTTTCAAAATAGTGTTATCAGTTGATGATATCGATGAATTTCGGTTCTGGAAAAATTTCTTTGCAAAAATACACTATATTTTCAATAAATTTATTTATTATACAAGTATCCATAAATTCATAAATTACTATAAAAATACATTAAATATGGTGAAGTTACCGGTCAATAAAAACGTAATATCTATCCAAAACCACTCAAAAAACGGCCCTGCGCGACCGTAATTCTCGTAATTTTTGGTAGATCAAAAAATAAAACAAAAAATCAATAAAATAATTATTTAGGTGGATTATACCTCGCACCTTTCTTCATTCTCAATGATGGTATACGTGATTGCTTATCACCGGCATCGGATGATGCACGGGATGATGGTCGAGATGGCAATTGTTGATTTGAGTCGATTAGTGATGAACGAGAGTTGGATTGTGAGTTGACGCGACTCAAACGACCTGGAAAATGTTGATTGTATTTGTGATCTACCAAGGTTACTGTAGTTTTGATCTACCGGAAATACTATAGTTTTGATCTACCTGGGTTACTGTAGTTTTAATCTACTAAGGTTACTGTAGTTTTTATGCACCCGGGTTACTGTAGTTTTGATCTTCCGGGGCTACTGTAGTTTTGATCTACCATGGTTACTGTAGCTTTGATCTACTAGGGTTACTGTAGTTTTGATCTACCAGGGTTACTGTAGTTTTGATCTACCAAAGTTACTGTAGAAAATCGAGATTTTCAGCTGGTTTTTTGGCTGAAAATCTGGAATTTTCAGGATTTTAGCATTATATTGTTTTGGTTTGATTGAGTAATTGAAAAGTCATACGATCATTTTTTAAAATTTATGTTTCTTATAAAATTCAAATTTGAAACTGCAAAAAATCCATGTAATTTCTATTTGGTGAAATTTTCAGCCACTCTTGTATAAATTTGCAAGATTTTCAGAATTTTTCTGAGAAAAAAAAATTTTCTGGATGACATTTTTTTTGAAGGAAAGCCATACCAATTGCCCAAAAAACTACTTTTTCACAATCCATTAATTTATGAAACTGTAAAAAAATTCGCATTTTTACCCGATATCCGATTAGATGATAATCTTTATTATTTTTCAACTGAAGAGACTTTCATTCATCAAATTGAATTTAAAAGGGATCTATTTTGTGACAAACCATATATATCAATTCGGAAAGGAAATACAAAATAGAAAATACCGTTTGAAACTGCAAAATTTCACTTCCAAATTTTGTAAGTTCTCAAAAATTTAGCGGTTTCACTGTTTGAATGTATGGCAAATTTTGAATTTTTTTCACTGCGCAGGATAGTTGTTGTGCTACAAAAACTACAACTTCAGTTGTCACTTTTTTTCAAAAATTGTTTTTTTCAATCTAAAGTCGATGATGAAAGGAATAAGGACAACGGATCATCATTTTAAGAAAATTATTTTGTGAAACAGTGAAAATATGAAAATGTTCTGAGTATCTAGGACGATGGTTCGATATTTTCCGTAGAGAAAACATTTGAAACATGGAAATCAAATCTCACATTCCAGAATTTTCAGTTAAATTATTTTTGAAACTCAAAATTTGTTTTTTGCTCCAAATTTTGTTACAAAATATCTTGAAATGCATTGTTTTTTTGGAAGTTTTTTTGCAAAATTTTACTGTTTCACAATTTCAACAATTTCCAAATTCTACATTTTCTAAGATTCTGTCGACAATATTTTTCGGCTCAAAATTTTTTTTCGAGGAATTTCAAGTTTTTTTTACAAAAAAATATTATTTTAGAGCTCAAAAATGCTCCAACCTTATTCATTTTGAGAATTTTCAAAAAAAAACCAACTAACCAGCACTCATATCACTCGGTGCCCTCGGTATCCGACTAGGTTGTCCATTTCCCCCAGTGACTGTATATCCAGCAGTTCCACCCAATCCACCACTCATCGGCACACTCCTATCCGTCTTTTCCCTTATTTTCATTATCGGACCCGGTGTACCACTCATCGGCAACTTTTCGTGTCGATTTTTGGTGAATGCCCTCATCGAGTCCATTGCGTGTGTTGGTTTCGCTTCGGGGAACATGTTGATATTCAGACGACCTTTTGCACGGCATGGATCGTGTTTGTGTAGGAATTCGTCGAGTGATTCCCAACCACCACCGACACGTACCATTACGGTTGATCGAAGGATACGGACCATTCGTTTGATGTGTGTGTCACCGAACTGAAATGATAAATATTGGGATACTGTAGTGGGCGGAGCCTATTATACCCTATAATGATTTTCTGATATCTTCTCGATTTGATATGGTTGACAGCAGCTACACGTCTGTTTTTGTCGCTCGATTTCGTGTTTGATCTTCTCCGTGTCGGTTTGTGGCTTCGCGTTTCTCTGGAAATATTATGATTATTTCTGTTTCAAATTCTTTTTAAGGTTTTTGATCTCATGAATACAGTGGTTCGGATGCTGATTGTATTGCGAAATTTTTTTCACAGTTTTCAAAACTGTTCAAGTACTTTCTATTTGAATTTCACACTTGATTTCGGTTTCACTAACTGGCGTTTCAGTTGATTTATTCTGTGTCAAAATTTTTTAGACGTAATTTTTGTCATTCTATCGTACTATAGTCATAGAACTAGCTTGTTTCAAAATCCTGATTTTTTTCGAAACAAGCTCAAAGTCAAAAAAATTGTTTTTTTGCTCATTGGTCTTCACAAATGTTAGGTTAAGCTCAAAATTTTAATATTTTTCAACTTTTTTTGATGCAAAATTTCCGAAAATTGGGTTGATACCAAACTTTTTCGGTAGTTTTTTTCTGTTTCAAAAATATTTTTCTTCCAAGACTTCGAAATGGGGTTTTTTTTAATTTTCACCGAAAAACGCTATCAAAATGTTGATAGTTTTCAACTGTTTTGTTTCAAATTTTTGAGAAAAAATATTTTCAGTTTCAAAATTTTTTCAAATTACAAATTCCTTAGAAAAAATCAGTGTTGAGAACATTGGATCCAGAATTTTTTTCAGTCTCAAAACGCAAGAATGAAACTGATTTTTTTCACAAATTTTCATCAAAATAAGCACAAAAATGCTCCTTTGTTTCAAATTTCCCTACTAAAAATACAACTCACATTAGCCAAATCAAATCTCAACGCATTGATAAATTCCTTTGAATTGATCATTCCATCTCCTTTGTCAAATATATTCGCAACTTTTTCCATTTCCAGTCGGGAGGTTGGGAATTCTGTAAAAATAAATTTTTTTTGGGTCTTGATACGACTTTTTTCAGGCCACAACATATTCAGAAAATAGAAGAAGAAGTAGAAGAACGTGCTTTCATTGTTTGAGATAGAAATGAAAGAAGGAAGAAACACAGATGATATAAGCACAACATTCATCAACAAATCAATAATCAGATAAATCAACCAATCAACAATATAGAGTTTTGAGATGGGGAGAGTTAGGCTGGAAATTATGGATTTTTGGCTGAAAATCGACGATTTTTACCAAAAACTGCTAGTTTTCTGTTTCAAATTTTGAGGACTAACATAAAAATTTAGAAAGAGATTGCTAGAATCTCCACTGAAATTGTCAAACTTTTGACTGAAAATGCTGAAACTTATACTGAAATTCTTGTTTTTCGGCTGAGAAAAAATATGGAATTATTTTTTCCAGCCGTTTTCTGCCAAAATAGTTGAGTTTCTAGCATAAGAAAATTCAACCTTTGCCAAAACATCGCGGAAAAGAACTTTTTTGTTTTGAAACATGATCCAAATATCGCGGAGTTTTGGAAGTTTTTGCCAGTTTTGTCATGATTTCAGATAAAGTCTAAGAAAAATTACAGTTTCTGGGAATAATTTTTTTGTGCATTTTGAGGAAACTTGACAATTCATGCAATACGGGCTTTTGAATTTTTCTGTTTCAAAAAAAATTGCAAAACATTTTTCTTTGAGTGTTTTCAGTTCATCAGCTTTCTCTTATCAAGAACTTTTTCAAAAAAACCTTTTTTTCAAGATCTTTCAGCAATTTTCACACAAATTATCAGTAAAAATTTTGAGCTTCAGCATATTTTCAAAAAAAAAACAGTTTCAGAGCAAAGTTATCTATTTTAGTTCCAAAAATAGTGATAATCATACGATCTTCGCTATTCGAAATTTTTGAAAAAATCCAATTTCTCGAAGGTTCAAAATGCGTTTCAAAGCGATTTCCAAGCTCTGAAAATCAGATTTTCAGTCAAAAATTTCCAGCTTCATCCCAATTTCCAGCCTCAACCATATCCCCATCCTCAAAACACACATTCTACCAACAAATCCTAAAACTTACTCGAATATGTGACTGTTGAGTTTTCGACGAAATCTAGAGTATTTTTTATGAAAAAGAAGTTCCCATTTTCCAAAAAAATATGAAAATATAATGACAAAAAGACTTACTGGACCCAATAATTCCATCAATGAACACTTGTCGTGGTACATTTCCAGTATGAAGACGATCGATTCGACGGAACAAGTCGGAGACGCGAGCCTGGAATGAAGATGGAGTTAAACCTATGTTGTAGGATAGTTGGAAAAATAATCAACTTTGATGTTTAAAAAAATTTGGAAAATTTTCAGTTTCACATAATTTTTTTGAGAAAAATTTTCGAATTTTTTTTGATAACTCGCCAATTATTTCAAATTTCCAAAAAACTGCAATTTTTTATGGTGCAGGAATATCAAGTTCAATTTTTTTCTTTTTTTTTAAATACCCAACTACTTGTGACACTTGTGAACAAGCGATTTTTTTGATAATCAGGATTTTTCAAACAGGAAAAGTTTTGTGTTCTCAGCGTATGAGAGTAATTTCCGGGTGGAAAAATTGCGGTACTTTTTGCAGTCTAAAAGTATACTGTAATCTACCGTACTCTACCGTAGCTCATTACTATTATGGTTTTCGTGTCAAGACCATTTTGAGTGAGGTGTTTTATTTTTGTAAAGTTTTGCAGTTTCAAAAATAACTTTTCCAAACATTGATCAATCTTTTTGATACATGTCGAACTTTTTCGGTAATTCATATCGTTCACTAACGCCAATTTTTTTGTGTAGAAAATATGAGAAGCCTCCGAAAAACTTCCCGATCAGAAATATTTCAGATATCAAAAATTCTCAAAACAGTGAAAACAAATTTCAAAATAAGTTTGAAACAAGACTAACGCAATTTGTCATTATGATCGAATAAACTGTTCAACTTTGTTTTTTTCCAGTTTCACAAAAATTTCATATTGTTTGAAAAATTTCGGATCATCACTAAAACACAAATTTTATTGATGATAAGTTGCTCAAAAGTGAGTTCCTCCAAATTTCTACATAATTACACTTTTCATCGTCATAAAAATTTTTAAATTTTATATTCCAATAATCTTACCATAACATTTGCTAAAAAATACTGCTCGAAAATTTTCGGTTTCACGAAAAATTTGTAAATTTTGCTCATTCTGGAGATCTACTGAACCTCGTGCTCTATTTCCTATACCAAAATTATCTACAATTACATAAATTTGTTTCAAATTTTTTGAAATTTTTGTTATAAAAATAATTATCATTTTTCTCAAGAATTTACAGTTCCTCAAAATGCTCATAATTTTCGTGCTCATTTTGTAGCTCTACTGGGTGTCACTTATGTATCAGTGTTCCAAAAAAAATCTCAACACTCTCAGTTTCACAATATGCTCATAATTTTTGATAGTCCTTGAGTTCTACTGAACCACGATCCCTACATTCTATATCAAAAAAAAATCAATCGTACCTTAGCATGATCATTCCACTCAACATATCTCTCCTTCCAATCCTCCCATTTCCATCCTTCCAATCTCTTCATCTCCGCTAATAATGCTTTTTGTGCATCTAATGATGATTGTAATCCCATTGCATCCAACCATATCTTCTTCCATTCCGTTGATAATTGCTCCGCTGCCATATTCCGAATGCCACCTTTTTTGCTGGTTTTACACGCCGCATCGACGTCCGGTTGTTTTTCGCGGAGTGCCGCGTCCATTTCGGACATTTCTCTGAAAAATATTGAGGTTTTTTGATATTCTATCAATATGTGACTCATGATTTGTGCAGTTTTGAGGTTAAAAAATTGTCTGAAACAGTAAAAATTTGTGAGTTTTTTTGACAAATATACCCAAAACAGTATCCAAAAACTGAAATCCCACGAAAATAACAGTTTCAGAAGATTACTATCTTATCAATATATCAAGGAATTTGTTTCTATGTACATTCCATAATCTCGAATAGTTCAAAATATATGTTCAAGAATCTCAACTACTTACCTAACACTATTAACTATTTTAACCTTATTAGATCGATAATTATTAGCTGATTCGATATAGCCAAAGCTAATCCTAAGAGTAACATGTACTTTTTTTTTGAAACAAGTGAATATGTTTGAAGAATATATTGGCATTTTTAAGATATTTTGAAACATAGAGATGTTATGAAGCATTGAAAATTTAAGATCCGATCAGAAGACAGGAGTTATTTCAGTTTCCGATGATTACTATCTTATCAGTCGATCAAAATTTCTATTACACAGTTGTCACAGAGATTGGTATTATGAACACATGTTTACGAGATTCGAAAAAGTTAAACCTAAATCTGACCGAAAAGAGTCGATATTATATGTGAGATAATATTGGTAGTTTTAGATATTTTGAAACTTAGAAGCTTTTGGGATACATTAAAATTTTGTTTTTTGAATAGATAAAACCGTAAAAAAAATGACAATTTCAGAAAAGTTACAGTTTCAAACAATAACCATCTTGTCAGTATCTCAAAAACTTTGATGACTATTTCGTTGGTAATGTTGACAATCTGAACACGAATTCAAATTATTCGCAAAATGTTAAACCTAAACCTAAGCTGGAAACTCAAAAGATTCCCAGTTTCAAACAATCACTATCTTATCAGTATCTCAAAAATTTTCGCTGTTATTTTTTTATTGGTTGATATTATGAGAGAGTTTTTACTAGATTCGAAAAAGTTAAACCTAATCTTATACTGATACTTCACATTTATTGGAGAAAAAAACAACTTGATTTCAAAATTGTCGATTTCTCATAAAGTTTTAGGTATCTAAATTTCATGAAACATTGAAATCTAACATAATTTTCTGTTTCAGGGAATTATTTTCTCATCAGTGTCTTAACAACATTGATAACATTATCATCAACCTTTGATATACTCAAGACACTTCAGCTTTATACAGTCTTAAAAGTTAAACCTAAACCTAAGCCTATATTCCTACAATATCATACCTCAAATTCTCGTCCATCTCCTCCAAATTCTGTGCCAACGGCCTATCAATCATCACATTCAATTGTTCGCGTTTCTTGGCCGCAAACTCCGCCAATTCTCCGATCATCTCATCCCGTTCCTTCTCCTTCTGCTCCTCTTCCAACAATCCGAATTCCTTCTCATCCACTTTTTCCATCACTTCCTTCCATCTCGCTTCGACGACACGCATCCAGTTTCGCAATGTTGGCTCGGCTTTTGGTTGACATTTTTCCAAGATTTTTGTGCCTTTTGCGAGGCATTCGGTGTATTTTGGAAGAGCATCGTTGAGCTCTTTTTTCACTTTGTCGACTTCGTTGAGTGCTGATTGCACGTTGATTGCGGGGACCTGGAAATTTTTTCAGTTTCTCGGTTTAAAAATATTTTGATTTGCAGAATTCCTAAGTAATATACGCATAATACCGGATGCACCTAAACATGAATGCTGGAGCTAATCCAAAGTCCAGGAGTTAAACCTCAATTCAAGAACTAAACCTAAATACTGCATGCCAGTCTAAATAAGAATCCAGGAATTAAACCTAAGCCCAATTCCTGAGGATAAAACTAAATCCTGAAATCAAAGTTTTATCCTGGAGCTAAACCTAATTTCTGGAGCTAAACCTAAAATATGGATCTAACCTTAAATTCTCAAATTCTTTAGAATCGTTGTTCAAAAATCGTTTCTTAAATTCTCTGAATCTGAATCCAGGAGATTTACCTAAAATTTAGACCTAAACCTAAATACTGGAGCTAAACATATACCTCACTCCAGGAGGTAAACCTAAAATCTAAAGCTAAACTCAAATCCTGGAGCTAAACATCAAACCTGAAGGTAAGCCTAATTCTAGAAACTTTATTACTCCCATAACTTGAATGCTGGAGCTAAACCTAACATTTCAAGCTAAACCTTTACCAAAGCCCTCTAGGAAAACCAGAATTCTGGAGCTAAACCTAAGTCTACTTCCTGGAGTTAAACCTAAATCGTAAAGATAATCCTCAATCCTGCAGGTCAATCTGAACCTAACTCCAGTTGGTAAGCCTCAAACCTGGAGCTTAACATAATCCTCAATCTTAAAGTTAAGCCCAACCTCGAAGATTAAAGTTAAACATCTAACCTGCAGCTAAACCTAATCCTAAGGTCAACGTCCTAGCTAAACCTAATCCTAACAAAATGTCGAAGCCCTCAATATAGCTCAAAACACTGCCTCACCTTCAACTTCTGCTCCTCCACCGCCAACCAATCCAACAACCCTCTCGTCATTCCATCAAACTCCTCCGCCGCCATCTCAGCCTCCTTAATCGAGTCACCCCTCTGCCTCGCCGCCTCCTCCACTTCACCCCATTTCTCCACCAATCGTTCCTTCGCCAATCGTATCGCATCACTCTCATCCACCCCATTCGCCATCAATGCATCCGCCTTCTTCACCACCGTCTTCACACCATTCTCCTTCATCTTCCTCTCCGCTGCTCGTCGTGCTTCCTCATCAACCAATGTTCTGACTGTCTCCGTATCACCAAACACCTTCACCTTCTCCGCCATCGCGTATCTATCCAACTCGGCATCCACCCATGTCTCCAGTTCTTGCATTGATTCCTCGAATGCGCCACCTTCCAACACAGCCTGTTCCGCTTCTCTAAGCCTATCCCTGATCTTTTTCACCATCTCATTCCACCTCTTTGACACCTTCTCATTCGCCATTCCAATTGTCTTATATTCACCCCGTGTCGCCCTCTCCGCCAATCCGATCCCTCGTTTTCGTGTGATATCAAACAATGCCTGCTTCCCTTGCACATCATTTTGTGCTTCCTTCACCTCGTCCAACTTGCTCTTCAACTTATCTAAACTTGATGTTACGGAGGTGTCTGGTGTGATTCTTTCCATGATTGTTGAGATGAAGGCGTCCAGCTCGTGACAACCGTCTTGCCAGAGAGCCACTTCGTCACGGGCGGCTATTAGTTGTTTTCCGCGGTCCGCTGTTCGAGAGGAGATCTGAAATATTTTTTTTGTTTTTTTTCTGGACCTTCTGGGGTTTTTTTGGCTGAAATTCCAGCAAAACTTGAGGAGAATATCAGATCTTCAAAAAAAATTCTGACATTCGTTTTTTTTCTAGTCCAACTATTCCACTGAACGAATCAAAAAATCGCAAATATTCACTTTTTTTGGTTTTCGTGAAACTGTTTTTTTCAAACTTACTGTTTCAAAAAACTTTTAGAAAGTCAATAGTTTTTATATTTCTCATTGTTGGACTTCTGTTATGTTCTAAACTGAGCTAATTTTGCTGGGCATTTTCAGATTTACAAAATTTTCTATTTTTCCTGTTTCAAAAATATCAGAAATTTGAATTTTCATGCATTTTTCAATGCTTCAGCGGAATTTTTGTTCTAAAATAGTTAGAAAATTTCAACAACTTCAACAATTGGTACCATCAAAAAATGTCACTGTTGTCAAATATCGCAATCGTATGTTATCGTATGTCGTATGTTGATATCGTATGTTGAAACAGAGAAAGTTTTCGAGTTTTTTTTTTGCAAAATCCTGCTTCACAAAAATTTCAAAAAGTCAATATTCTTATACTTTTCATTGTGAACCTTTAATAAAAATTATTTTCTGGAGAAATTCTGAGCTGAAATTTTTTACTGTTTCAAACTTTTCCAAAAACGTGAAATCCCAGTCGTTTTCCAGTACGTAGTTGTCTCATGAATTCGGTCAAAAAATCATTCCTCAAAAATATTTTCAGCCGTCATTTTCAAAAATTGCAGCCAAAAAATTATTCTTCTGTTTCAGAATTTTGTTAAAATTGGAAGTTCAGTAACTTCGTTAGTAATCCTTTAATTTGCATTTCTGCGATTTTTCACAAATTTCAGTCTACTCTCAGCCAAAAAGCATATTTTCTACACGATTTTTTTTTTCAAATTTAGCTGATTTTCAGCCGAAAAAAATGTGAATTTAGCATTTTTATGAAAAATAATCATGTTTTCTGTTTCAAAACTTGAAGATAGTTGAATTTTTCGGCAACTTCCTTAGTTCTTCTTGCAGGTCAACTTCAGCAAAAAAAAAACATGTTTTCAGCAACTTTTGTTTCAAAAATTTCAGAAAAAAAATTGCCGACTAACCTTCTCAACACGATGTTTCAACGAAACCAATCGATTCTTGATCGGTATCGCATCCTTCTTTTCACAATAATATTGCATTCTAACACCAGCTGCTTGATGTTGTCCCATTGCCGCTTTCCTTGCACCAACTTCATCCATCCATGTTTCATGTTCCATCAATTGTTTGCCAACAATATCTGGTAATCGCGAGATTGGCGGTTGATCCGTCAGTTTCCTCTCCGCATCAATTATCCAGTTCTCCATTTCATTCAATGCTTGTTCCAATGCAATTGCTTGCTCATATGCCAATTGCAGCTTCTTCTCTCGATCCACAAGCAATTCTTTCACTTTGTTCCATTTCGTTTTGAGGCCAGAGTGCGTTTTTGCCAACCTGAAACAAAGTTATGAAAAAAATTTTTTTGTTTTTTTTCGATAAAAAACGCTCAATTTCTTTTGAAAATGAGCCAAGAAATAGTTATTTTTTCCTGTTTCAAAATTTTCAAAAAGTTGAAATCGAAATTTTCTGGTACTTCCAAAATGATTCTTATTTTGAAACAGTTTTGAAACAATGAAAAATTTTGCCAAAATTTCCTCACGAAATACAGGAAAATTGCTCAAATTTGCCTTTCAATTACGCTGAAACTCCTTTTTTCTGTATTTTTTGACTAGAAACGGAAAAAAACGTATTTTTTGACTTTTTTTTTTAGAAAAAAGACACTCTATTTTTCTCCAAATATGTTGTTATCACGTTTTCGAAAAAATTTTCAATTTCAAAATTTCAAAATTTCTCATTTTTCTGTTTCAGTATTCAAAAATATTGTTTCATTGGTTTATACGATCAATGGGCCCCAATGTTCGGTTCAAGGTCTGTTCTAATGGATGGTCTGTTCGCTTTCATAATTTTTTTTTTTCGAAAAAATGTCTCGTGCGCCTTTAATACAGTAGTCTCAAATAAAATCAAAGTACTGTATTAAAATTCGGAAAAAAATCTGGTGCATTAATTTTTACTGTTTCAAAGTTTTCAAAAAATTGGATTTTTGTTAGTGAATGTGATCTTGTACCCGAACTCATACTCAGAAAATGTCAATATATCAAGATATGATCTACTAAATATGCAGTACTACAGTAAATAACTACAGTACCATAGTATAGTACTACAGTGTAGATCAACAACTTTACTGTTTCAAAATTTTCAAAAAAATTGAATTTCGTTTGCCAACTGACATTGGTGTTGTGCTTGATGTTCTCAAAATTCGAATAGTTCTTGAATTAAAACTTGACAAATTGTGATCTACTAAATGTACAGTATCTAACTACTGTACTACAGTACAGGTGAAATGCTAAAAAAAACTTTACCGTTTCAAATCCATGGAGAATTCGAATTTTTCTGAATAAATTCACTTATTCACCAATCCAAAACCACAATTCCAAAATTTTTCAACTATTCAAATTTTCGATCTACCAGAGCTACAGTACTAAAGTATCACATCATGATACAGTATAGTAGTACAGTACTACAATGTGGTACTGTACTATACTACAGTACTACCCTACAGGAATACACAACTACAGTATAACACAGTACCACACTACAGTATCCCCCACAACCCACCATGACTGTGCATCAACCTTCTCCTCAATCAAATACACTTCCTGTGCCATCAAATGTCGTTCCAATTCCCCACTATTCTGTTCCACATCCGTCTTCAACATTCTAAACTCATCCAATTGGAACTCAGCCGTCTCCGGTAGTCCGCCAGTCGGTTTTGTGCTCATCAATTGTTGCTCCGCCTCTTCCAACCATGTCTGCCATTTCTCAACTTCACCGCCAACATTTTCAGCCTCTCGTTTTGCAATGTCCATCTCGGCGGCCAATGCAGCCAACATTCGTTGTATCTGATCCCATTTTGTGTTCATCTCGCCTAGTTTGGTAGTTGTTTCACCATCGAGGCCACCGGAGGATTTGGCGTATTGAATGGCGGCGTTGTTTACTGTGTCGACGCTGGAATTATGAATTTTTTGTCAAAAAATCTCAGACAAATTTTTTTTGGTCTAGGAGTTGCTCTCTTCGCACATTTTTGGAACTAAAAACGTCAGTTCTCATGTTTTTTTCACCCAAATTTTCTTTGAAACAAACTTTTCTGAATCAAATCTTTCCCATTTTTTGATACAAAATGTTAATTTTGAAACAGAAGCCCATTTTATGTCCAAAAAATGCGGAGAATCAGCGCTTTTCATGATCTTGCAGCTGCATTTTCAGATTTTTTGGGACATTTCCAGATTGAGCTCCAAACGGGAGTTTTTTGCTCATTCTGGCTCAAAATTCTACCTGAAAAATGCATTTTACATTGATTTATTTTGGCCAAAAACTTTATCAGAAACAAATTTATGAAGAATTGGGTTTTGTCATCTTTTCAAGAAAAAATATCGGTTTTGAAACAGAACACCATTTTTCTAGGCAAAAAATGACGGCATTTTTCATAATTTCATGAAGCAACCAGAAAACACATTTGCGTTTTGATGAAAAAATCAGGCTATCATAGCTTGTTTTTGCAATAAAAACCCTAAAAATCATAATAAAATATACAATTTTTGTTCTCTGTTTCAATAGTTTCACAAACATTCTTGTTCAAGTTTTTTTTATTCTCTCTCGATCCCGGTAAAATTCACTAGTTCTTGAAAAAAAGACTACCATCTACTATTTTTTTTTTCATAAATGTACAAGTTCATGTCATTTTTGAAACAGTAAACTCCAATTTTTTATGAAACAAAATTCTAATTCGAACAATCACCGCCACAAAACTTCAGTTTTGTGAAGCTCAACAATTGATCGGTGGTATATTGAACGAAGTATTTTTTTTGGAAAATTATCATTTCTGTGAAACTGATTTTTTTCAGTTTTCCTATGTTTTTTTTCTACTGATTCGAAAAACGCTTGTGTGCCCTTTAATACAGTATACCTATATCATGGTACTGTAAAGACACATAAACACTATGTTCACTATTTTTAAACAAGCTCAATTGCTAAAGCATTGTTAACGCATTTTTCTCGGTTTTTTTCAAATTTTGCTATAAAAAAATGCTCCATTTTCGAAATTTTTCTAATTTTTCAAATAAAAAATGCTCCAAAGAGCCCAACTAACCTCAATTGATGTGAGTGAACATCATTACTAACAACATTCAATTTACATTTGGCAATCTCAATATCCCTCAAATTGACCGCATTCCTCGGTGGTGCAATATCCACCAATGTCGCCTTCGTTTTCTCCATCCATGCATCCAATTGTGCAATCGCATCAGTCAATTTGCCCATTTGAAGCAGCGAGCTCTCCAATTTGTGCTCCCTTTCAGCCAATGCCGCGTTCAATCGTGTCCATCGACCATTCAACTCGGCGACTGGTTGTCGTACTGTTGCTGCCAAATGTGGTGGTGCATCGGCGGCTAATTGAAGAGCGGTGGAGACAACTTGCTCTTTTGAGACACCTCTTGTCGATACTTCGTCCTGAAGGAAATATATGGGTTTGAAGTGTGAAAAATATTTTTTGTTCCAAATTTTTTTGAAATTTGTGGCTAAACTTTTTCTTTAATTTTTGTCTCGATCGTTTGTTTCAAAATTTCTAAATTATGCAAAAAAAATTTTTGTAATTGGAAAAATTTTTTTAATGAATTTTTTCATCAAATAATATCGAAATTTCTTCTGAAGTTCCCGATTTGTCGAAAAATTTCAAGGGGCATCCTCCAAAAAAATCACTATTTACAACTGTGTTTATTTTTTCAAGTTTTCGAAAATGTTTTGATTTTGCAAAATAAAAATTCCGGAAAATGAGCTCAAAAATGTTCCAAATGTGCTCACCACCTAACAATGTATACCAAAATCTCGAAAAACCCAAAAAAAGGCGGAAATTACAGATTCATCTAGAAATACGTGATTTCCGAAACTTTTTTCTCAAAATTCACTGTTTCAAAGAGCTTTATTTGTTTCAAATATATTTATTTTTTTGATCAAGCTTGGAACACAGATTCAAAATTTTTCCATCAAAATTTGTGAAAATGAAAAATCAAAATGAGCTCAAGAACGCCCAAAACACGCTCAAAACTTTCTATTTTGGAAAATCACTGTTTCAAATTTTTGAAATTTGTTTCAAAATTTCTGAGAATTTTTGATACGAGGAATGCCAAAGTACCACACTTTTCAGAAAAAAATTATCAGCTGGAGCTGCTCGAAATGAGCTTGAAATGCACAAAATCAGCATTTTATGGCTCCAATTCCAGTGTATCAAGTGTTTTTTCAAAACGTTTTCAAAAATTTCCAGTTTGCAGGACATCATATTTTAATTGTATCTAGTCCTAATCTACTCAAATCTTGGCCCACTTACCTTAAACGCATGCAACTCCTCCAACAACTTCCCAACTTCCCCCATCTGTTTCGCACTCTCAACCGGCACCATCTCCACCAATCTACCCTCCGCCAATTCCAACCATTCCAGCAACGCCCGCAAGTCACCATGGAACGCCATCGCCTCCTCCATCGCCGCTATCAAGTCCCTCTTCTTCTCCGCGAACAATCCAGTGATAGTTGTGAATCCACCATGCACATTCGCCACCTGGGCATCAATCACCGCCTTCTCATCATCCGGCACATACACCGCCAATTGTTGTCCACACACCGACAACGCCTCGATCCTCGGTCGCGTCTTCTCCATCTCGTTCGCCACTTGTGCCATCATCTCCTGCTGATCAGCCAATTGTTCCGGATGGCCGGTAGCCGGCTCGACGAGCTCCAATCGATTCCTCAAATCATCCACCGCCTTCTGGCAAGCATCCAACTCACTCCAGAATCGTTTCGCCTTCTCCAACACATCACCCAATAATTCACCCCTATCCACCGCCTCCTTCTCAATATCCTTCCACAGCTTCTCCAATCGATTCAACTTTTGCTCAACATCACCTGCACCCTCATCACCCATTGGTGCATTCGCCAATAGCTCGTTGGCACTTTGTTTCAAAGCATCATAGGCATTCTGCTTATCTCGAAGACTCTCAACTATCGATTGATTCTCCGCCAGCTTAGATTCCAATACATTCGGATCCGCTGATATCCCTTGATTCTCCGTAAGCCTATCCGCGGCACCTTGTAGATTCGCCACTAATGTTTCAAGTCGCTCACCAAAGCCGATCGTAGTATCCATCATATTATCAATAGCAACTCCTCTTCCTCGAATCGCCTCCTTCACCTCTTCATATCTTGATACAAGCTCGCCAGCCACCGATCCGAGCAAGTTGGCTTGATCCTCCGCGCAAATCTCCTGCAACGCCGCCACATCACCCTTGAATCCATCCACAATCGGTCGATACGCCGATATCATCTGGCTCAACTCCAAATTATGATCATGCATCAATCTCAACTCGGCAGCTGGTGTCGCTGTCGTCACACTATCCGACTCTTGTATCTCCTTCTCCACCTCATCCAGCCACTCGTGCAACTCATCAAATTGTGATGTCAAGTGCTCCGCGAGAGCCAGGGCTCGTTCCAACATTTCCGTCCGATCCGCGCATAGTCCCATGACATCTTCCACCAATTCCTTCGTCTGATCACAATAATCACTGATCTTATCAGCTTCTGGTCCATCAACACCCAATGATCGCGCCACCTTTTTCGCCTCATTTGATACATTTCGGAATTGGACTTTATTCGCGTTCGCCTCCTCGTTGAATACTCGTTGTTGTTTCAATTGATATCGTAAATATTCCGGATCAAGGGAAGGTGTCGCTGATATTGCACTACGATCCCGCGCGGCGGTGAACCATTCCACTAGATAGTTCAAATCATCCAACACCACGCGTGATTGCTTGCTCGCCATTTCGATCCGCTCGGCTCGCCGAGCAACTCTTTCCGCAACACTATTTGTGAGTCGATTCATCTCCGATGTGTTCGAGTGCAACTCCTCGGCTTTATCCGCGGAGCACAAGGCTTGGAGTTGGGTTGATATGGCGGCGAGCTCATCGACGGTTGGACGGAGTTTTGTGATATCTTCCTCGCAGATTTGAATCCACTGAAATATTTTTGGCTGAGTATTAAATGAGGTACGCAGTGAAATTACCTCGGATTGAGTCTCAGGATCCTCGTCGTCGATGGTTAGTAGATCGCGCTCCATGGCTTCGAGAAGCTCCATCACGTCGTTGAAACCTTCGTGGAATCTGGAAATTTTTTAGTAAATTGTTTCAAATTTTTGAAAGCTTCAAATTGTTTCAAAATCGCTCTGTTTTTTTTTTCAGAATTTTCACTTTTTTATGCTAAAAGTGACGAAATGTGTTTCGTTTCAGCACAAACTTCAGCATCAAAAACATGTTTTTTCTGTTTCAAAATCATAGAATATAGTAAAACTAATGAAATTTTTCAATTCGATGGTTCTTGTTCTTTTCAATCTATTGTTTCTAAAGCAATTTTTTTTATTTCGAGGCGCAAATGTCAAACGTGGAGCATTTTCAAATTACCCGAGTCGATCTGATCATCTAGATTAGCTCAATTTCAAGTTTCCTGGTTATTTTGAAACTGTAAATTTTCTCAGTTTCTGAAATTGGAAAAGTTCCAGGGAACTGCTGAAAATGTCACTAAACGCGGCGTAATATCGAATTTCGATCAAACCACAGATCGTTCATTTTTTCTCGTTATCAAGTTATCAAACTATTTTGAAACCGAAACTTTTGTCAAAATTCAGAAAGTAATTTGTGTTTCAGAATTTTCAAAAATTTTGAAGAAGTTGATGAGCTCCAGTTCATTTTCCACTTGTCTCGAAAGTTTCTCAAAAAAATGCTCATTTTGCTCATTTTCAAGCTCAAAACTCCAATTTTTGTCAAAATTTAATTATCCTACCTCTCCGACAACGGAATCGCCTTGGTCAACAACACAATCTTCTCATCAGCACTCGACATCAAATCCGTATATCGAAACTTCAAATCATCCAATTTCCTCTGCGCCTCCAATGCCTCATCCCTCTCGCCTTGAATGGCCAACTGTTTGCCAACATCAAATATATTCGTCATCATTTCATCGCGATCCGTTATCGCCGCCGTAATCTCTGCCAATATATTCGACTGCTCCGCCAAATCTTCCGGCTCAATCGGCAACTCGTCGAGCTCACAAAGTTTGAGCTCCGTCTCTCCAATGAATCTAGTCATATCCTCCGAATCCATGGTAAAGTCCTGTATCTGCTGCAGAAAATCTTCCAGCAACGGTTTCATGGAAGTAATCCCTGTATCCAGCTGCCTAGCTCGATTCTCCAGCTGTTGAGTCTGTTGACTAACAAGCATTGCATCCTCAACACTAACCAGACTGGTCAAGTGTGGGCTAATCTCCATAACATCCCTCAACTCCTCACTTTTATCACCCAACTCTTCCTGGAGCTGCTCTTGCTCCTCGAGCATCTTCTCAGCCTTTTCCACTGTTATCGGCACTTTTGATAGTCCCTGAAGCCTTTTTTCCGCGCTTGATAGCCACTGATCCAAAGGTACCACCACCTCCTGAAGCCGTTCCGCTAGATCAACAGCATCCAACAATTTCCGTTGTCGATCCTGCCCATTGGCGAGCAACTCTTGATATCTACCTTGTACCTGCTCATCCTTGCTCCTAAGCTTCTCCTGGTCACTATCCTTCAGCTTCCGTATCATTGCTCCAAATCCATCAACACTCGCCTGCTTATCCTCGACATGCTTCATCAACACCTCATAAGCGTGTAGCTGAGCCTTGGCAACTTTCGCATCAGCCGATGGCTTCTTCTGATTCTCCATCATTTCCTCAGTCTCTTCCAACCAATTGAGCAGGCTCCGATACGCATCCTCAACTCTACCCTGCTGCTGAACCGCCTGATCCACGTTGATCTCCTTATCAGACACCTTGCCGACTATATCCGACCAGGTATCGCCGACGCTTTTCAATAAACCGTCCAACTCTTTTGTGGAGGCGTCTGGACCCGCTGTCTTGATCATCAACTTGCAATCAGAGTTGAATCCATCCATCTTCTCGCCTATCGGCTTCATCTCCTCTTTGAGCCGCTTCACAGCTGCGGCGATTTGTTTCGGATCATTTTGGCTCGGTGAGAAGGCGTCGTGCTCGGCGACTTGGTGGATTGAGTTGATGATTCCATCGGCGTCCCTGAATAGGTTTAGGTTTAGGTACAAAGTTTAGGTTTAGCTCCAGTACCTGTGCAACTTGTCAATCTCATCCTCTGTCTCGTTTAGCTTCTTCTCACGTTGTGCGAGTCGTTTTCGAGCGCGGGTGGCGAGCTGGAAATTTGAAAAATAGTGTTTGTTTCAAATTTGGAGCTCAATTTTTTTTGTCAAAATTTTTTTTGCACTAAAACCACAGGAAAAATGCACATTTCCAGAAAAAATAGAGAATTTCCAGTTTTAGGATATACTTATCTAACATAATTTTTAGTTTTTACAGTAGTTCTCCGTTTTCTACATTTTGTTTCAAAAAAATTCGAAACAAGTTGTCATTATTTTCAACAATGACCAGTCAGTGGTTGTGAAACATTATTTGCATTCAAAAATAGAAAAATGAGCTAAATTAGGAGCAAAGTGTGCACTTTGGAGTCACTTTGTGAAATTTTTCGTGAAATTTTTCTGTGTCATGAAAAGTGTATTTGATTCTTAACTTCAAAAACATCAATGTTTCTTTGCACCCTACATCCCAGAAAAAAAAAACAAGTAAATATGATCCATAGAATTGAGCATATAACTCATCATAGAGTTTTCGAGTCGTAGCAAAAAAGGATCAATGGTCATAGAATTCTAGGTAATGCATAGAACCAACAAGTATCAACGAAGTTTTTCAAAAACTCATTCAAAACTTTAGACATTTTTATTATTTTTCTATTTCAAAATTTCGAAAAAATTAGGCATTGGCTCAATACTTGTATTCAAAAATAGAAAAATGAGCCGAATTTGGAGCATTTGAGTCACAGTTTGAGATTTTTTTCTGTGAAAAAATTTACTGTTTCTCGAAAAATAGATGTAATTCTGATCTATGGTTAGTCCAATGTTCTATTTGTATTTTTTGCTACAGTAATCCAAAATATAACCGAAGTTACTGTATACTGTATCAAAGGCGCATAGCACAAAAGAATAGTTTTCGCTTCAAAAAATTGCTGATTCAAAAATCTAGTGAACCTCAAACTTTTGAAAATTTTTTAGTACATTATGGATTATGGGGCTATATATTTTCAATTTTCGTGTTTGATATTTCCATTGTTTCAAAAATTATCATTTTACGGATTTTTAACTCAAAAATGCTCATTTTGTTTCAAAATTGTGCTCAAAAACTTAGAAAGCTCTAATTTCACCTTTTTTGAGCTCATAAAGCTTCAAAAATGCACATTTTGGCTGCAACCCATGCTCCAAAGAGCCCTCAAAACTTTTTTTTACCTCACAATAAAAAATAGGCAACAAAATAACGGGAGCCGTCTGCAAAGCACCATCTAAAGCATCAGAATATCCAATAATCGAGTAGTTCATATCAACTGATTCATATCAACCCTACTGATAAGTAGTTATCAGTGTTCCTTCCCTAGTCCCCGCCCAACAGCTGACAACTTCTCTGCGTCTCTCACTTTTTATACTATTTCGTCGGCCGATGCGCAACATATCCATCAAATTGCTTGGTTTAATGACATTACTACTACTATTCTATTGTTCGATCAAAACAATCCGTCAAAAATTTTGAGCTAGATACATAAAAATGCTCAAATTACGCTGGTATCAAGTGTTGAGCAAACAAGAGGAAAAACGAGTAAACTTTGTGTTTGAGGAATTTTTGACAAAGGTTTTTTAGTTGAGAAAACAACAACTGTTGGGTCAGTTTTTGAAGGGAAAAGCTGGAAATTCATGGGAATTTTAGATTGAAAATGTTCAGAATTTTAAGGAAAAAAAGTTTTTTGGACGATTTCAGATCAAAATTTTCAGATTTTTTGAGAAAAATATGCCTCAAAATTTCTGCTTTTGAGCAATATTTACAATGAAAAGGCTGAGGTTTTCAGATTTCCAGACGGAAATTTACAGCGTTTTTCACTAAAAGACAAAATAATTTGGCGATTTTCAGACAAAAATACGGTTCCAAATGTTGAAATTTTCAGATTTTTAGATAGGAATTTTCAGTATATTTTTCACAAAAAACTCTCCAAATTTCCGGGTTTCAAACAAATTCTAGGTTAAGAACTGTCGATTCAGATTTTTCCAGAGGAAACATTTTTTTCACTACTTTGGCGCTAAACTTACGAGCACAAAAGTATTTTCAGAAGAAAAATCGGTTTCAGAATTCTCAAAAACATTAATTTTAACATCATATTCTAATACAAGGTTTACATTTGTTGTCCAAAAAGCTGGAGATTTGAGAAAAGAAAGTATCACTCTCATACAGTTTTCTAATGTTTCTAACAAAAATTCTGTTTCAAAATATAAACTTCAAATCGTCACTTCTGTTTGTCATATTACTATTCTACCTTTCATTCATTCATGATTCAACAATATCAACAAATCAGGTTTGTGAACTAATAAAATTATTTCTAATGGGTAATAAATCACCATAATACCTACGATAGGAAGCTTGATAAATCAATCAAATTGATGTTTTTTTTCACAAAACACCAATGGTGTTGTTAAATTTTTTTTAATTTTTACAAGTAAAACCTACTCAACATCATTTTGAACAGACTATGGAAGTTTACATGAGTAATATGAAACATAAAACTTTTTTTTTTGAATTTCTAAACGACTTTTTAATTTTGAAATCGTTTTTTTTCAGTCCAAACAGAATTTTGGAGGAGTTTATTAGTGCTGAAACAAGCTAAATTATTATTCTCTGATTTTCTGAGAAATGTGAAGCTGGTATAAAAGTTACTGTACTAAAGGCGCATAATCATACCAAAAACTCGATTTCTACAAGACTAATGGCTCCGATTTTTAAACAACTTTTTTGGCTGGAATTTTTCAAAATACATGGCTTTTTATTTCAAGCAGAAGTGCAGTTCCACTAAAAAAAACTTTGTTGACAAAAAATTTTAATTTTTTTCTTTTGAAACAGGAAATTTTCAATTTTCAAACGGGTTTTTTGCTTCAATACTCAGAATTCACGCTCATTTTCCTATCAATATCAAGGGGTAACTAGAAAAAAATTTTTATCGAAAAAGAAAAAAAAATTTTTTTTTGAAATAGGAATTTTTTTTCGACACCCACCTTATTCAACTCCTCCACATTGGCCTTATTCATTTCAAACGCCGGTTTTCCAACAACACCCGCCTCCAATGCCGCCTCCCATTCAGCCATCAATTCCAGTATACCAGTTTCAGCACCATCCACATTTTCAGCCAAATTGGTCATTTCATCTTTCTGTCGTTTCAACTCGTCTCGATCCCGACCGATCGGATCGAGGTCCGCAATTTCAGCCATCAACGCGTTCATCCGATGTGTGGCCTTTTGGGACTCGGCTGCTACCCTCTCAGCCGCCTCCTTCTTCACTTCGAGCAACTGGCTCTGCTCTTTGAGCATCGAGAGGAGCTCATTTATGGCTCCGGAGAGTTTGAGCATGGTTCCGTCGATTCGGGCGGTTTCATCAGGGTTATTGTCCTTGATCTCGTCACCAACGGTTTTGAGCTCGCGGCTCTTTAGACTCCAGAAGTCCTCGACTTCGTTGAGCTCTGGAAAATTTGTTGTTTCAGGATTGTTTCAAACTTTTAAAGTTTTTTTGAGTTAAAAACAATGCAAATCTTGTTGATTTGGAATGATTTATGCATTTTTAGGTTTATAGATTCACGGAATTGTATCAATCGTGAAAAATACACATTTTGAGAAAATCAGTTTTCCTTGAAACAGAAAAATAGCTTCAAAGTGATGAAATCTTTTTTTTTTGCATTTTTTCCGGTTTCAGAAAAAATGCAAAAATTTATGAAAATTTATAGATTTTGACTGCACTCTCAATTTTGAAAGGAACAAAAAATTTCACTGTTTTAGACAATTTTCGTTTTGAAAAATCGCTGGCTTTGACAGTGCAACATTCGATAGTTCCAACACTTTGAACAACTTTTGAAACAGAAATCGTCTGAATATTGGCTCGAGCCATTATTCAAAAATAATAGTTTGACAGTTTCAGATGAATTTTATATAGAACAAATTGTGAATTTTTTAGTGGTACTTGATCTTGATCTGATTTTTCTTCTTCTAATTGGTTGATCTAATTTTTTACGCTTTGAGCAAGATCAAATAATTTTTGAATCGTCAAAATTTTCGGTCAGAAACTAAATACTGTTTCGAATCTTCTTAACCAATTTTGTTGATTTGATACATAGATTATTACATGTCGTTTTTTGTTTCAAATTCGGGTTTTCCGAAAAAATGTGTTGAAATTACTTGGATGAACATATCGAACATCTATAAAAGTGTCGACTTTACAGTATCAGAATTTCCTGGAAAATTTGTGAAATAATGTCGCTGATTTCCTCAAAACTGCAAATTTTCACCTTTCCTGTTTCAGAAAAGTTTAATTACCAAAATTTTTCAAATTAAGTAGTGATATGTTGGATGAACCTTTCACAATTTTTTGATTTTTTTTGCGTTTGGGAAACTACTAATCCCTATTTCTTGAATTTTTTGGGAGAAATATTTTTTCCATTTCAACTTCAGTTTTTCACTTTTCAAAACTTTTTTATAACGTTCTACTGAAGATTTTGTGCAACTTTTTTTCGATTTTTCCATACCTTCAATATAGATCTCCAAGTTATAACAAAAATAAAGAATAACTCACTCGACTGCACCCTTTCCCCATTCATCTGTTCCTTCTCCACCATCTCTCCAATCTTCTCCTTCTGTCCATCCGCAAATCCACCAACTTCCTCCACCAATCTCGCAAACCTTGTTTCAAAATCAAACTTCCTTTGCGCCTGTGCCGCCGCCAATCTCGCCTTCTTCGCCATTCCCTTGCAATCATCCGCCAACTTGTCGGCCTTTCTTCTAAGCCTATTCGCGTCGGGACCCGGTGCACTTGCTTCAATCCGGGTCATCAAACCATTCAAGGCGTCAACATCAGCTAGTCTCCGAGCCATCGTCATTTCCACCAGTTTCAGACCGTCCATATTCCCGACACCATCATTTTCAGCCAACAACACGTTCAACTCATCCCTGTCACCATCTAGACGTTGCACCAACGCGGTTTCACCATCGTTGAACTGTTTCAGCAAGTCGGCCGCCTTTGCCACCAAGTCCTTCCTCTCCCGGGCCGCTGCCATTGTCTTGGCCCATTTTGAAACAAGGTCGTCTAATTTGCGCTTGAGATTGGCGTCTGGCTTCTTTTTTAAGTCGTCGGCTAGTTTTGCTCTGGAAATGGGAATTATTAGTGTTTTGGAATGGAAAGTTGGGGCATGCGCCTTTAATACAGTATACCTTTAGGTTACTGTATCAAAGGTACAATCATGAAATTTGGCATCATTTATTTTCATCTGGGAGCGGTAATGATTGTCGAATCAAATAGAAAAATTATTTCGGTTGTAGATAATTTTTCTGAGACACGTTATTTTTGATTTATCGAAACAATTTTTCCCATTTCGATTTTTGAATCTGTATAGTTGCGGGATCACCTAAATTTTGAAGATAAAACATACATTATGACTGCAAAACAGCAAATTTTTTCGAATTTTTTGAATCAGTTTCAAAATCAATTTGTTTCAGTTTTATTTCAATGGTATTTTTTGAAAAAGGTTGATAATTTTGAACAAGATGTGATTTAAAATTTTTACCGCTTATTGACTACCCTATATTCCGTCAATTATCAAAATTCTCAAACAAAGCAAGAAACCATGTTTTTGAAACAGCATTTTTGACGATTTGATCAAAAAATCAGGGACTTTCAGGTTTTTATGTCAATTTGTTTCAAAACCTACAAATTTTCATTCGAAAAAGTCAACAATTTCAGACTTTTTTGTAAAAAAATTAGCGGAAAAGGCTTGTTTTCAGACAAAAATTGTGTTTATTTCCTTCGAAAAAATGAATTTTCCAAACTTTGATTTTCAGTCTCAAAAATATCGGACTTGATAGAGAAACATGATTTGTTTCAAAATTTTCTAGATTTTCCCAGCCCAAAACGGCAAAAATTTTTTGCGAAAGTTTTTGTTTCAAAATCTTAAAATAACCCACTTCAACAACGAGAAATCTCCTTCCTTCTCGACCAACAATCCATACAACATTTCCGCTCTCTTCCCATCCTCTCCTAATTTCCCAGCATCGGCACAAATTGGTGCCGCCTGTTCCAACTCGGTTTGTACTCCACCAACAACACCAATCAACTCATCCAGCTTCTTCTCATGCTCAACACCCTCATTTTGTGCATTCAACGCCGCCTTCTTCACATTATCAATCTTCCTCTCCAGCTCGTCCGCCTTCTTTTGTGTCGATTCGAGTTGCTCCTTGATTTCAGCTCGATTCGTCGCGTCGATTTCTAGATCTTCGGCCGTATCGAGCAAATGCTTCAGCTTTTCGATCGCTTGATCCACGCCACCGAAACGGGATTTGAGAGAGTCGAGAGTCTGAAAATGAGCAACTTTTTTGAAATTTTTGAGTTGAAAAAAAAAACTTACAGCTAGTTGTTCTCCTATATCATTTGGTGCCATGGTTGACGCTTTTTCGACATTTGATTCGAGCTCACCGAGCTCGTTTCTGAAATTTTTTTGATTAGAATTGGATTAGTTGTGTATGCCTTCAATACAGTATCCTGATATATAGGGTACTGTATTAATGGCGCATAAGACGCTTAAAGTGGGTTTTTCTAGTAACTATAAAGAAACAATTGAAATAATTTTTTCCAAAAAGTTTTTTGTGAAAAACATGAAACAGGGAATTTTTTGTTGTTTTTCTGTTTCACAAAATTTTCATAATTTTTTGAATTCTTGTGTTTTTCATTGTGTAAACCAATTTTAGATCGTGATAAATGCAAAAAATCTGGTGTTTTTCGATATAAAAATAGACAAAACTTGCCGCCTATTTCAGTTTTTTCTCGAAAAAAAGCAATTTTTATGAAAATATGTGAAACTTCCTGGCTTTCAAGAAAAATGCGAAAAAATCAAATTTTCAGATTTATAATTTTTTTTTCAAGGTGCATCAATTATATAATATAGTCACCAAGTTTCTCAATTTTTTGGGAAAAAAATTGAAACCGACAAAAATTGCATTTTTCTCTTTGAGCATTCAAAAACAGAGATTTCGAGCTATTTTCAGCGTCAAAAAATTTTCAATGTCAAAAAATTGTTTAAACGGTATTACATGGATAATGAAAGAAACTGACAATTTTTGCAGTCAAAAGCAATTTGAAACAGAAAATTCTAAAACTGAAATTTTAACTAAATTATTCTTCAAATCTTCTTTAAAATATTACTTTTCCATTATTTTGCTGTTTCATAAAACTCTAATATCTTTTTTGATTTCTGATTGTTTTGCGCAGATAATATGTCCATATGGTTTCAAAAATAACTCACTTCAATTTCTTATTAACATCTCTCAATTCCTCTCCAAGTTTCGCGGCTCCGTCAATTCTAGCTGATTTTTCATTGAGACCACTTTCCAGGGAGTGCCAACGGCGGTTGAGGTTGTCCATCTGTAAATAAGTTATTGGAATTATGATTTTACGATCAATCAACTAATTTTTAGGACTCGTTTTATGTTTTACGAAAAATTCAAAACTGCAAAATTTTTCGAGTTTCTGAGCATCTACATATTGAAATTTTTCATCAAAAAATCACTAAGCGACTCATTTGAATGCTCAAAAAAAATTAAAATAGTTGGAATTTCGGCGAATCGAGCAATAAGCTAATATTCAGGGTTTGAAAGCTTCATGAACATTTTGAAACGGCTAAAAATGTTTTGATAATTTTCTGTAATGTTGAAAAGTATTCATTTCTCAACTAGTATATGATGCAGAAAAAACTGTTTCAAAATCCATATGAAACAATTGAAACTGAAAATAATCTAGTTTTGCGATAAAATTGTTTTCTACCAAAAAGTCTTTGTCGTTTTGTTTCAAATAGATTCGTTTCAATTTTCACATGTTTGTAATAATTTATTGTGAAAATACTGTGTCAAAACTTTAAAAAATATTTTTGATACTGCAAAAATTTCAATCTCTCTTTGAACGTTTATTCGTCAAAATGCCACTATTTCTCTATTTTCAGTTAGAGCTTTCGTGTCTTTTCTGGTATGCACCTTTAGTACAGTATACCTCAAGGGTACTGTATCAAAGGCGCACAAGGTTTTTCATGCACCGACAAACAGTTTGTCAATCAAAAAAACCAAAAATCTTCCAGAAATTATGCAAATTTTGAAACAGTGAAATTTTAAAAAAAAAATTGAAAATTTGTAGCTCACCTTCTTCCCCAACTCCTCTCCACCATCCTCACCACCACCAATCAACTCCTTCGCCATCCGATTCACACCATCCAGCACCTCCTTCTCCTCCTCCGCTTCAACTTTCACAAACTCCAACTGTCCTTTTTGAGTTTTGCCAACAACCGCGTCAGTACTTGGTGCACCAATCATCTCCACCATCTTCCTCTTCCCACCAATCCATTTCTCCACCCCGCTCATCTCATCCAACACCTTCTCCGCCATCCTCGCCTTCTCTCTCGCCACATCAAATGCATCCGCCAATGCCTCCCAATTCTCCGCCAATCTTTTTTCTTTCTTCGCCATCTCCTCAGCTTCACCATCCACCAATGCCTCCTTCACCAATTCCCTGGCCATTAGCCTGGCTTCCTCCACCCGTCTCATCTCGCTCCTTCCCGTTTTATCCATCCGTTCCAGCTCGGCCATTTGACTTGATACACCCTCCCTGGTGGTAGGTATTGGCATAGTCGCCAGTATATCCTTCTTCTTATCCATATATTCCATCACCGCCTTCTCCGCATCCTCAAAATCCGACACTTTCGAATCATTCTTGTTGATCCTATCAGATCTAGCTTTCAACTCCCCAGCTTGTTTCAAAATCCGACCATTGACTTCTCTAACACTTGCTCCCGAGTCTCCTACCCGCTGAGCCAACCCTTCCAGCTCATCCACCTTCTCCTGAGCTGCTCCATGTCTCTCCATCATCCCGATCGTCTCGGCTCTCTGTTGGCTCAGCTTCTCCTTATCAATGGAGACCTTCTCCAAATTTTTCAAGTCATCGTCAAATTTGTTGAGCCAATCCTTAGTTCGAGCTTTTGAGTCCTCGAATTGATGCTCCAACTCGTCCAGCTCGGCGAGCTTACCCCGCTTGGCTTCCAGCTCAGCGGAGCAACTGTCGACCCGTTTTCGGAGCTCGGCAACTCGAAGAGCAACTGGTTCGGTGGCGACAACATTTGGAATGTTGAACAAGTTTTTGGCGACTTGCTCCAAATTTGAGGCGTCTTGTTTCAACTTTTGGAGCTCGAGATCGAGCTCCGCGATTTTTCCAGCATCCCGACCGTTTGTGGCGCGGATTTTGGAAGCTAGAACGTCGGAATCGCGGGATAGCTTCTCGCCGTCGGTATTGACCATGACGAGGCCGTTTAAGGCGTCGAATATGTTGTCGCGGAGACCCTGAAATTAAAAGTGTGGGTTTTGAAACAAAAATTTTTCTGAAACGTGGCTCGAAGTCGAATTGAATTTTTCGAAAAAATTGAAACTTAGCTAAGTGTTGAAACAGGAAAATTTTTGGTTTTTTTACCGAAAACAGCTTTGGGAACAGTTTGAAGTCTTGGAAAATTTATACAATTTTCTGAAACCTATGAGCTTATCTAAATAACATGTTGAAATTTGAAATTGTTTGAAATTATGGATTTTTCATTTTCAGATGTTGACGTCACTAAAAATTTTCACGAAAAATCAAATCTATGTAAGTTTTGAAACATAAATTTTTCCACTTTTTCAAAAATCAAACTTTCTATAAGCTCGATGTTTTTCAATATCAATGAAAATTTGAACTTTATCTACGTTTTGAAACCGACAAAATCAGTGAATTCATCAATAATACGTCGCATCTGATTGAAATTGTTTGAAACAGAAAATTGTGATACAAAAAATTCGACACAAGAATTATATTTGAGCGAATAATAATTGCCTTGGAATACTAATTGATGAAAATCTATGGCAGCGCCTAAATTATTCTTGCTTGAAACTGAAACTTTTTCTGTTTCAAATATCTCCAAAAAGTTAGTTCCAAAAATGTCGATGTTCTAGTTGTCGAACCACCGCAAAAAAATCGAGTTTCTTCACCTAGTCGGGTTCATAAAAGTTAAGTTCAAATTCCAGACTTTTCGTGGTGAGGTATTTCTAGATGGCAGTGAATAATATTGACTAAAAACTTCGAAGTTTGTGTTAATATGTTTCAAATTTAAAACAGAAAAGAATACTTTCCATACTAAATTGAGCTAGGAATGTGCGCCTTTAATACAGTAGCCTGAACCTATTTAAAAATCGGGACACTGTATTAAAGGCGCATAATACCAAAGGCATTCTAGAACTCAATTCGGTGAAAATGTATTTTTCTGTTTCAAAATTTTCAACTTCTTGTTTTTTTTATCAGAAGACCTGTTCTCATGACTTTTTTTGGATTTCGAAAAAAGTAGACGATGAAGTGAATTGAAAAATTTCAAAATATGTTAACTTATCTAACAACTGAAACTTCGATTTTGCGAAAAACTCATAATTCCCCTTGCTGGAGCTAAACCAAAAAAAAACACAACTCACATTCAAATCCGAATTGCTTCTCTTCAACCTCTTCCGACACTCTCCCAATTCCTCAACCGACACCATATCACCAACATCCTTCGCCTTCTGCTCCAACTCATCCACCAACACCAATCGGCTCTCAATTTCACCATGTAATACTTGCTCATCCCGTCTTGCTTCGTTCAATGCCACGTCGTTTAACGGGAGCTCAACTGGCTCATTTGTCTTTCGAAGTGTCGCTTGACTCCATGCCTTCATATTTTCGACGGCTTGTTTCACACCTTCAGCTGCTGCTTTTCGGGAGGCGGCTTCGTTGAGATTTTGCTGGAGGCGGTCCAGGACATCACGATGGCTGGAAATTTGGATTTTCAGATTATTTTGAAAACTTGAATATTTAGGCTTAGGTTTAGGTTTAACTCCTTCTAGTTCTAAATCTGAGCTTTTTATTTTAAAAAATGAGCAAAAATTACTGTTTTATGACAAAAATAATAATAGAAAATTTATTTTCCAGAGATTTATAAATGCTTCAGTTAGATAATAAATAATAATGATATTTTTCCTGTTTCAGTCACAAATTTTTTGAAAAATTATTTGTTTGAGATATTGGTGCATTGACCTTATTATCAAAAAAATTATCTGTCAATATTTTTCATAGCCTCAAAATTTTCGGTTTCAAATTGAAAATAACATTTCAAATCAAAATTTGCAAACAATTCGCACTTGGTACTGAGAATTTCATAATAATGATCTCAATATATGTATCCACAAAATTAAATCCGATTTCTCAAGTCGAACTACTCTCAAATCTTGTTCCAACACTATTTGTTATTTGTGAATCTGCATATTTTTCAAAAAAAAAACATGTTTATCTAAAATCATAACTTTTTCACTTTTGTTAATACTATCAATGGGCAGTTCGGTATTACTTTTCTGACAATTTTCAAAAAAAAAGTTTTTTCTAATTTGTGTAGGAAAAAGCTAAACCTAAACTTGCCAGACTTGAACCTATGGTGGCTGGATCTAAACCTAAGATAATTGAACCTAAACCTAAGATCACTGGAACTAAACCTAAAATTGCTAAGCCCATCACTGTAAGATTGTAAGACCTAAGCTGGTTGCTGGAACTAAATCTATGATAGTTAGCTCTAAACCTAAGCAAGCTAAACCTAAAATCCAGGTGTCTAAAGCTTAACCTAAGATCGCTGGATTCAAGCCTTGATACTGGATCTAAACCTAACGTAGCTAAACATGTTTTTTTGCTGATTTTTCACGTTTTTTTTGACTACGAGTAGATCAAAAATTTTCCAAAAAACTCACTTATCCCTCCGTCTCCCTGCCATCTCCTCATGCCTCCTTCTCACATCCTCCGCCGCATTCGTCCCCTCCAACGCATTCACCAGCCGTCTCGACGCACTTTCCGCCTCATCCAACTGCACCGATCCACCGGCCGCCATTCGATTGATCTCCTCGATCCTTCGCATCCTCTCCTCATCATTCTTCCATCTTCCATCCTTCTCAATATCCACCAATTCCTTCTCCAATCCATTCAACCATTCATCGGCTCGGCGAGCCCGTTCCGCGTGCTCATCATTCATCGAATACACCCGGTTTTGGAATTGTATCAAATCTTGACATTGCTTCAACAATTGACTATAATCATCCTCGACACGTCGCCTGATATCATGCACTTCGTTGATATTCACACCGGATGGTATATCGGTTGATGTTGATCGCAAATCATCGTACATTGACTCGATTTCCCTTTCGATTCGATTCACTGATGCTCCGATGTTTTTCAGACGATATTCCTCGTTTTGAACTTCTTCGAGCAGCGATTTTACGTCGAGGCGGGCCTGGAAATTTGATTTTTTTGAAAAAATGTCAATTCTTAGAGAAAAATAGGCGCGAAATTATGATCTACCAGTTGAAATGGGTGAGAGAGTGTAAATTTGAAAGAGACGCAGAGACTCGAAAATTTGATCTACCATCTGTTAGGTGGATATCTAGATCATCGATCTAGAACGAAATTTGGTACATGATCTACCTAGTACTCCTGATTTACCTGATATACTTGATATATTTTCTGATATATCTAATAGTCATGATATTCATAACGTACTTGATATAGCTGATATACCTGATATACCTGATATACCTGCTATACCTGCTATACCTGCTATACCTGATATACCTGATATACCTGATATACCTGATATACCTGCTATACCTGCTATACCTGATATACCTGATATACCTGATATACCTGATATACCTGCTATACCTGCTATACCTGCTATACCTGATATACCTGATATACCTGATATACCTGATATACCTGCTATACCTGCTATACCTGACATACCTGATATACCTGATATACCTGATATGCCTGATATACCTGATATACCTGATATACTCTATATGTCTAATGATGTATCTCACATTCATAATATTCAGGATATACATGATATGCCTGATATACCTGACAAACCTAATACATTTGATATATATAGTATATCTGATATATCTGATACACCTAATATACCTGATATGCAGATTTTTTTTCAAAAAAATATAAACGTTTCACAAAATGCTGATCTTTCCAGTCAATTTTTAATAATTGGTTTCGTTGATTCATGTGAACTTTTTCCAAAATTTCAAAAATTCCAACATACCTCATCCAATCTCTGTGGATCAGCAGATTTGTGGCGAATATCGCCACCAAATCTGGTGCGATCAGTCATCCATGATTGCATTGATGAAGTGAGGGATGAGAACTCGATGAGCAATGCAGCCAATATATTCAATCTGAAATAGTGAATCTATGAATCTATGAATCTATGAATCTATGAATCTATGAATCTATGAATCTATGAATCTATGAATCTATGAATCCATGCATAGTGCATACTATGCATAGATCATAAATATAGATGGGTATCGGAGTATAACTATCTATGTTTGCAATCATATATATGTCGGACATATATATGCGCCCCTCTCCACAAAAGTTATGCGTATTTGGGAAAGTGAGAGGGAAAATAGGGGAAATTTGCATAAAAACAATACGAATCGATGGAAATGTGGTGTTAAAAAGAAGCCGACCATGTGATATTTTTATGTGATTTCGTCTCTTTTTTTGTGTTTTTCGTGTTTGATACTAGTTTTTGTTGATGTGATGGTATCAAATAGTTTTTGACAACTATTTTTTTCAATTTTTTTGTCAGAATGTCCAGAATCGATGTTGATCAAAATATTGAAAATATACAAAAATTTTGAAACCGGAAAACTGTTGATCGGAAAAATCTCAATTTTCTGAAAAACCTCAAAAAGTGAATTGCTCGTTCAAATATCGAGAAACTGGCGATAAACATTTTTTTTGAAATTTTTTCATAATTTTGAAACAGATTTTTTTTTGAAATTTATTGCATTTGGCAAGTTGGATGTTTATTTGAAACTTTTTTGAAAAACTGAATATAATTTTGTAATAAATTTTGTTCTGTTTCACAATAATTTGATGTCAAAAACTTAATAAATTTCAATATTTTTTATAGTAATTCCCTATTTTCAGTATCTTGACGCTTGATATCAGTGTTTTTCCTCAAAAATTCAGTCAAAATATGGAATTTTTGCGATCTGCCACAAGGAAAAGAGGTGGATTTTTTTTTGGAATAATTATTGAATGAGGAAGTATATACAAGTTCATAACTTGGACTTCAATAATTCCAGAAACACTAAAAATTGGAATACTTCCAATCTGAAGAACTTTTGAGTCACAAAGTGTTCTGTTTCAGTTTCATGATTTTTCCTTGCATCAAATCGGATGAACATTTTACAATATGAAGCTTTTTTAAAACCGAAATAGTAGAAGACTTACATTTTCTCAGTTTCAGCAATTTTCGAAATACAAAACTAGACTATGTACTAACATTAATATTTTTTCAGCTACAAAAGTTGCAAGAATTTCACAAAACTTCACATTTTTCCTGTTTCAAAATCTTTCTTTTTTGTATATTTCAACTCAATTTTCTGATATCAAACAAGTTTTTTGCAAAAAAATTATTGAAGAATTGAAGTATGGCATCTCATAATCTTGACTTTTTCAGATTTTTAAGTTTTATGAAACGGAAAATGTTTCCAGAAATTTTTCGAAGCTTCCATTGTTTGATGATTAAATGTTTTCCGTTTCAGCTCATATTCATACTATATGCTGAAACTTCTGATGATGATAACTCGATCAGAAGCTCATCTTTTCACGATAATATCAAAATATCTCAAAACCGAAATTTTTTCTAAATTTTTTCGATGAAGTGGTTCTAATCATATTTTTTGAGTCAAATCTATCATTTTCAGACAATTTTTTGGAGCAAAATGCTCATTTTCATATATTTTTTCAGCAAAAATTTTTCAGAAAAAAATGCCACCAACCTCGAATGTATCCCCTCCACATTCCTCAACACCATATCATATTCCTCCGCCAACAATCTCCTCTTCTCCCTCAACATTCCAAATTGTTCCGGTGTCATCGAATCAGCTTCATCTCGACACAATTCATCGATCGCATCCAATCTCTCCTTGATCCGATCCCTCCAGCTATCCAGAGATTCTTTAACCTTCTGAAAATATACTAATATCCTTCTGATCAGCCCCTGATATCCTCCTACCTCAACATTCTTCGTTGCATCTTGAATCGACTGCGGATTCGGATCAAATGTGAGGTGTGTGGTGAATATCTCCGATCGGAATCGACCCAAATCAGTCATCATATCAGTCAGCTCGGCTTCACGGTATGATACAACTTGTGTCACATTTTCCTGAATTTGGGTGATATGGATTAATGATAGGGGTAGATCACACATAATTACGGTAGATCATAGTTACAGTATACTACAGTATGACTTCAAAAAACATGTTTTTCTAGAAAACATGAGAGTTTGAGAAAAATCTAACAACTTTTAGGTAGATTATTTCGAAATTTTTAGGTTTAGGTTTGGCGGAAGGATGAAAATATGGAATTTTGGATTTACAAAGTTTATCAGTGATAACAACATAGCTTTATCAATATTTTTTATAGTGATAATGTTAACATAGATACTGTAGGTATGGTAGATCAAATATAGTGGTACTGAAGTACTAGAATTAAGCCTATACGAATCGAGTATATCAAAGGAAAAAGTTTGGTGCGGCTTTGATACAGTATACCTCTAGAGGGTACTGTACCTCTGAGGGTACTGTATCAAAGGCACACACAAGAAATATCCTTGATTCGTATGAAACTGATAATAGTACACCACTTCTTCCAAATTGGGGAAAAACGAAATTATGGTCTGAAGCTAAACCTAAGTAGGCTGGACCTAAACCTAAGGTGCCTGGACCTAAACCTAAGCTGAAGTCCGGATCTAAACCTAAGCCAAGGCATTTGTCTGGACCTAAACCTAAGCCTGAACTCAAGACAGGACCTAAACCTAATATAAAAGCTCAAGGCTGGAGCTAAACCTAAACCCAAGATTTTTTCAAATATTTTAATATTTTTCTCATATATATATTTTCCAGAACCCAATATTTTCCATATATATATCCAGTCATTTTATCCACCATATATGTATATATATTTTATCCACCTGAAATGTTTTTCATCACTATATTTTTTTTATTTCTAATTTATTTCTCGAAATCCATAAAATATATTTTGATTATTATAACAAAAAGGTAATATGCACAAAATATGGGGCAGTCTAGATTGAAAAAAAGTGAAAAAAAAACGGTTGGCAGTGAAATATAGGTATGGGATGGGGGAATATACAAGAGAGAGAGTCACTCGGATATCACAAGAAAAAATATGGGGAACTGATAAGTGATAAGAATTCAATATATGTTGAGCAGGAATTGTTTGAAACAAAGGCACTTTTATCACAATATATGGTGATAATTTGGCTCAGTGGGTAATGACCTCGCCTAACTTCTTTTCAAGACCAACATAGATGGAATTTGGCGCGCGATGGTCTTTGTAGAAGTCGGAAGAGGGTGTTACCAACTGAGCCAATTATCAGCAATTAGGGTGGCACTGGGAATTGGAGGTATATATGTATATAGGGAATAATATATGAAAAACAATAAAGGATTAATTACGGGTGGTATATGGACCGAATGGATCATCACTCTTGCTATTCCTCAACTCGGTCGCCTTGCCACTCCAGTTGACAGTCCGGGTAGTTGTGGAGCCCGGAGCATCCTGATATGCTGGACCCGAGCTGTGATGTGTTGTGGTGGTTACGGTATAGGTTGAGTTGCCATCATCAGCAGACTGTGGGAAAAACTCGCTCAATCGTTTGGCAGCATCTGGCACCATCATTTTCAGCCTCTGAGCTTGCTTGAAATCCCAGAGCCGACCCGACTTGGGATGCACAATTGCTCCGGTGCTCACATCGAGTAGACCAGTCTCCACCGCTTCACGAACTGATACAAGTTGATTGGTATCCGGATTCTCGATCACCTTCTCATCCGTATCAAACAACTTCTCCTCCAAACTGCTCAGGAAGCTTTGCTTGAGCTCGGCGAGCTCCGCTGGATCCTCCACAAAACTCTTGGCTCGATCACCAATCGATGTCATTGATTGCCTCATCCTCACGGATAATCCCGGCTCCTGTGGTACCATGCGGGTCCGCACTGTTGTCGACTCCTGGAATCGTGGGACACTCTGCCTCTGAACCTCATCCTCATACTCGGTGATCTTGAACTTGTATCCTTCAGCATCCCGACGCTTCACACCTTCAGTAACCGCTTGAACCGCTTCCGATGGTGATGCGATCACAGTCATCCGTCCTGATTTGATAGCTTCACTCAAACGAAGGCGATTGTTACCATCGATGAATCTTCCACTATTATCAATCTTCTTGGTTTGCAAGGCGTCCCTCAAGGTGATTAGGTCCCCAGAAGCTTGAAGATGAATCAACGAGTCACCATCAATGATACCACGACTGACTGCATCGGAGAATGTTAAATTCAATCCAGAACGCTTGTCACGGATCCGTCCAGAGCTTTCATCGAAATCGGAGGAGTTGAGGATGCTAGATAGGTTGGCTTCATCATTTCCCTCGATACCTTGCACACTACCAGTATCGATGAATCCGGCATCAATGGCTTGAGCAATGGTCATCTTTCTTTCAGTATCCGGATCGGTGAATGTATTCGACTTCGAGTCGATCAACCCTTTTCCGAGTGCTTCGGCAAAGTTCAGCTTATCAACTCGTCGTAGTCGCTCTCCAATCTCCCTTGGTATTCTTCCATCTTCAACAGCTTTCGCAATCGGTACAGTGGATTGGCGGGAGACTTGAATGGTCCGGTTCTTCGGGTCCACAAGTCGTTCCCGAACTGCTTCAACCAAGTTGAGTTGTCGATTCGTGCGATAGTCGGTCAAAAACGGCTTGGTAATCGTCTCATGTGTGCTCTTATCAATCAATCCTCTTTCAACAGCTTCATTGAGTGGAACATCCTCCCCAGTGATTGGATTGTGATAATTTCCAGTCGTCGAGTTGATCAATCCATCATTCAATGCAGATGTAACTGGTACATGATGTCCCTTCGTCGGATCAAACACTCCATCATTGGTAATCGCTCGATACACTGTTTTCAACACATCCAACCAGGTGAGCTTCTCATAAGTCCTTGGATCCCGAACTTCACCACTTCGAGCGTCAACGATTCCCAACTCGATTGCCTTCTGGATACTGATGTTCTCATTGGTGCCAGGATGGGTGATACCCTTTGGCAAGATATCGGACAAGGTTCCATCGATGAGACCCATATTGGCAGCTTGAGCGATTGGAATGGAGTCGCCGGATTTTGGATGCTTGTAGGTCAAATTTCTGATGTCCACGATACCACTTCGGATGGCTTCCTCCAAGCTCAACTTGTCATCATTTCCATCCTTGACACCTCGATTGACAGCGGTTTGAATATTCGATCGGAACACTTGATAGCTCTTGGTCATTTGCTTGCCTTTCTTGTCAACCTTGGCGATTCCCATTCTCTTGGCATCTTCAAGCGACATGATCCGATTGTTCCGCTTGTCCCGAATCCGATCAATACCAACAAACTCGGCATGCGGCTCCAACTCCACGGATTGAACTTGTGAAGTCGACTTGACACTGGTCTTGGTCTCAGTCACAAATGGATCACCATGCATTTGAACGGTGAACTTCATGCCAGTTGATGGATCGGTATATTCTCCCTTTTCAACACCATCGGCTCCCTTGACAATCTTCATCGGTACTTGATTCCCACCACCGATATCCACCAATTGATGTCCACCAGCTTGATTCGGTGCAAATGGTGTCAATTGGAGGCGTTGCTCGACGAGCCGCTGTTGATGGTGTGATGAGTTGGTAGGTCTCTGATTCGAGCTGGCTGATGCGATGAGTCCACTTGTTAGTGCAGTTGGGAAGCTTGTTGATTCATTGGTTTGATGATTATGAATCAATCCTCTTGCTGGATCCACAATCCTTCTGTTGACAGCCTCCTGATACGAGTACTCATGACCGCTTGATGGATCCCTCACGACGACCGACGATTGATCCACTAGATTCTTGTTGAAAGCCTCATGAAGTGGTACACTGCCGCCGGATGGTGGTGCATATCGACCAGTCGACATATCCAGTCGCCCGGAGAATAAGCTGGAGTCCAGGGAGTCACCAAAGTTCTTGCCCTTCAATATTCCAGCTGATACTGCCTCAGTGAGGTTGAGTGTCTCCCCAGTTTGAGTGTTCTTGACAGTTCCAGCGATGGCATCAACGATTCCTTCGTCGATAGCTTCGAGGAGGGATATCTCATTTCCAGATCGCTTATCAATGATAGTAGTATCATATGGATTGAACACACCCTTGATAATCGCATCCTTCAATGTCATCGGTTTCTGGGTATCCGGATGGGTGAATGTACCCGATGTTGAGTTGTACCAACCGAGTGCCAACGCCTTGCCGAGGGTATTGTCCGATACTGGAATACCAGATGACAATGCTTCCTTCTTGGACACTTGAGTGCGGGTCTGGACCTTGACAGTGGTATGAACCGCATCCGCCGCATTTTCAGCAACTCCACCAGTTGGATACATATAATGTTGTTGAGCAGCTTCGGTGTAGCTCATTCGCTTGTTCTGCGACTTGTCCAGGAAGTATCGCTCCTTCGGATGGATGACTCCCCATTTTTCAGCTTCATAGAAACTCATCTCCTTTCCAGTTAGGGCATCGCGAACTGAGATGTCCTCCGGTTGGATCTTGCCATTATTCAAAGCTCGCTCCAATGTCATCTTCTCTCCAGACAAGTTGTCCACAAATATACCCTGCTGGACGTCAAACTCCCATGATTGCTCGGATTCCTCCACAACTGGTTGACCGATTTGTCGGAAACTGATCACTGGTCCATTACCGGCTGGTATTTGAATGATATTCTTCGATTGATTGTTGTATGGTACCAATGGCTCATTATCGATCACAATCGTCTTATCCTCGATAGCTCGCTCGATATTTCTACCATTCACACTTCCATCATGAGCCATCAATTTTGATTCGAGTGCTTCCTTGACACCAATGGATCTTCCGGATCTATCCTTGACAGCAATCGTCGACGCATCAATGATACCGAGCTCGATTCCCTCAGCAAATGTGATAGTCCGATCCACATCCGGTGCCGATATCTCACCATTCGTCAAGTTGATCAATCCCTTTCTCTCAGCTTCATAGATATGATATCCTTGCGTCGGCACCTCAATCGCACCCTTTCCACCAGTGATCGATCGATAGACGGATACTCCACCAGGTCCTCCAACAGCAGTGGTCTCAGTGGTGCGGACCCTCTTGACAGTTGTCACCGACTCCTCGATATTCTTGTCCGGGAAGTACTTTGGTGCCAATTGTTGTCCAGTTTCAGTCAATGTCTCGGTGGTCTTCTCTTCGATCGTTGGACCATCTCCCTTCGACTTGGCTGGTACAATCCACTCGGACTCCGGATCAATCAACCGCTTGAACAAGGCGTCGTCAAGTGACATATCAACATTTCCATCTCGATATCTTTGAGTCTTCGAGTCGATCAACCCCTGCTTCATTGCTTCAGCGAGTGTAACTTTCACTTGATCGGCTCCCAACTCAACATTCTGTTGTCCAGGTCGGCTGATTCTCTTCCTCTTCTTATCCAGCTTCTTGACCGGTGTCATCAACGATGGTTGAACATCCAGAAGAGCATACGCTTGAAGAGCACCTCGCAAGCTGATCAGACCGGCATTGTAGGCATCCCGAGTTGACATTTCTTGTTTGGTGTTCTTATTGAAGAATACACCCTTGCTCGGGTCGATCAATCCTCTGGATACAGCTCGAACCATGCTCAAGTCGAAGTTACCACTTCGATCATCCTTGATACCAACATTTTTCGTCAACAGCTCATGGTAGATCTCATCGAACAGGTACTTGGCTCGCGAGTCGGTGATCAAGTAGGATTGTTGTGTAGCAAGATCCACAACCCTTTCAGCATTCGGAATAATGACACCAGCTTCCACAGCTTCATTGAAGCTCACCTTCCGACCAGTTTCAGTGTTATGAATCTCCTTCATATCGAAGATGGTGTGTCGGACCCTCTTGGTGATCAAGCCTTCTCGAACAGCTTCTCCAATGCTCAGCTCACGTTGCTCGTTGGCCAGGTAGATCTTGCCAGATGCAGTGAGGACACCTCTCTCCAATGCTTCAAGAATACCGATGACATCCTTCTCATCCGGATCAACGATATGTCGGACTTCAACATCAACAACACCCTCGACAATCGCTTGAAGTAGTGGGTAGCTTCCCTTGGTACCTTTATCCACGATAAATCCTTGAGAGTCGATCATCTTGCGGGAGTAGGCTTCTTCCAATGTGACTGGCTTGCAGATCAAACCCTCTCGATGAGCTTCCTTGAATGAATATGTCGGATTGGCTCGTCGATTCCTCTTGGCTTCCAGATCGCTGTAGTTTCCAGCTCGTTGATCGACAGCGAGGTTCTTCAACGCTTCAGCCAATGTGACACGACTATTTTTGTCGGTGCGAACCACCTCCCTCACGTTGTTATTGAGCAAGTGATCCTTGGTGGCATCTTGGAACTTGAACTGATCCTTGGTGTTTCGATCATTGAACTCGCCATTGTTGGCATTGATGAACTCGTTCTCGATACAATCGGATAATGTGATGGCAAACTCTGGGATTGTTCTGCTGCTTGATATCTTCACATACTCATGATACAACGCATCCCGGATCGACATTTGTTCCTTGGTCTGCTTGCCAACGTATACACCGGTGACTGGATTCAACACGTTTTGCTCGATAGCCTCGGAGAGCATGATTGGTGGACCCTTGAGGATTTGCATGCGGACCAGTTGAGACATGGTGACGAAACTGGCAATATTGAGAGTCTCACAATCGTTGATAGATAGGACCTCGCGGGTGTGGATATCACGGATTTGGCGGGTTGTATCATCATACAAACCAATGTTGATAGCATCTTGAAGTGACAATGATTGCTTAGTATCCGGGTGGAATAATCCCCAATGCTTGTTCAATGTCTCCTCATATCCTTGATTGATCAATCCCTCCTCCACCGCTTGTTTCAACGATTTCTTGGATCCATCGGCAATGTTGAAGATGCGACCATCGGCTGATAGGAGCTTCTGACGAACATCCTCGTATATAGTGATGATCTCGCCCTCCTTCTTGTGTTGTGTACCCTCCATCTCGTAGAATTGGGTGTTGACGACGGTCTCCTCGGCGAAGGTTTGCATCTCATCCTCGATCTCGCTGATTTTGGCATTGTCTTCGAGTGGTTGCAACTCATCCCATTCATCGCCGTGGGATGTGACGAGTGGCTCGACGGTGATGGTTGGATTGTGGATGTTGAGTACTGGCTGGAAATATCAATATTATTGTCTTGAATATAGATACTACTATCTAGAGGGTTCATTTTGTGATCTACCGGGAATCATATAACTTGAGGATCGATGAATCTATAAATTTTAAATTCTATGGGTATCAGAATTTATAAATCTCAGGTTCTATGAATATCAGATTCTATGAATATCAAAATCTATGAATATCAGATTCTATGGAGATGAGATTCTATGAATATCAGATTCTATGAACCTCAAAATCTATGGATCTCAGATTCTATGAACCTCAAAATCTATGAATGTCAGATTCTATGTATTTCAGATTCTATGAATATCAGTTTCTATGAATTTCAGATTCTATGGATATCAGATTCTATGGATATTATGTTCTATGAAAATCAGATTCTATGGAACCTCAAAATCTTTGGATTACATATTCTATGATTCTCAAAATCTATGGACATCAGATTCTATGGATATCAGACTTTATGAATATCAGATGCTATGAATCTCAGGTTCTATGGATCTCAGATTCTATGTATAAATGGTTCTATGGATATCAAATTCTATCAATATCAGATTCTATCGGTATCAGATTCTATGGATCTCAGACTCTATGAATTTCCGATTCTATGTATATCAGATTCTATGGATATCCAATTCTACATAGTTCAGATTCTATGTATCTCAAATTCTATGGATATTACATTCTATGGAGCAGAGATTCTATGAATAACAGATTCTATGGATATCAGGTACTATGTATTTCAAGTTCTATGGAACCTTTATATCTATGCATTTCAGGTTCTATGGAACTTCTAAATCTATGAATCTTGAATTCAATGGAACCTCAAAATTTATGGATCTCAAATTCTATGGATATAAAATTCTATAGCACCTCAAAATCCATGATTCCATGTTTCTACGGGATCTCTAAATCTATGATTCTATGAAACCTCAAAATCTATGATCCTTTTTTCATAGAACCTATGATTCTATGATTCTATGGATCCTCAAAACCTATGAATCTATGATTCTACGGTAGATCACCCAACAAACCGGCTCAGCCTTCCTATATCACCCAACACCACTAACCCAAGGCTGAACCTCTATATATCATGCTTTTTTGCGCTAAATACAGTTTTTTTTGAGAAAAAATTGTTATAAAAAAGGGTGAAGAGTTAAGAAAATTCACTGCAAACCGATTATAGGGTAACTCAAAAGTATCAACCGATCCATGTATCTTACCTGTCTCTTCCGATCTTCCTCCTCACGACGGCGTCTTTCCTCATCCTCCCGCCTTCTCCTCTCCTCATCCTCTCTCCTCTTCCTCTCCCGCTCCTCATCCTCCCGCCGGCGACGTTCTTCCTCTTCACGTCGTCGACGTTCGGCTTCTTCCCGAGCCCGATCCTCGGCGGCTCGACGAGCCGCTTCGGCGGCCTCACGCTCACGACGGAGCCGATCGGCGTCTTCGAGAGCTTTCAGGCGTGCCGCCTCGAATGCTCGACGCTTTTCCTCCTCCTCGGCGCGACGGCGATCCTCCTCTTCCTGATTATGATTATGGTAAGTGGAATGGAAACAGAAATTCGTGAATTCACACGGTTAGGTAAAGTTTCAGATCAAGAAAAGCGCATTCGCCAGAGAGAAAAAACAATAGAGAGAGAAAAAAACACATCTAGAAGAAAAATCGTTTCGTTTCGTTTCGTTTTTTTTGTGAGGTGGTAGTAAACACTCGAAAACGGGCTTCACTCAAACTACAGTATCTTTTGATCTACTCGACCAAATTTTTTGATATACCATTGGTTTTATAGATCAAAAAGTGATCTTCAAAATGCGTTGTAGATCATTAAAATCTGACAGGTAGATCAAAAGATACGGTAGTTTGAAAGTTGTACAATTTTTTTTTTGAAAAAAATTTTTTTGGGCTCTACTCAAACTACTTTAACTTTTGATCTACTCGACCAAACTTTTTGAATCATCTTTTATTTTGAAGCTAACTTGAAGATCTACAAAACTACTGGTAGATCAAAAAAATCTGACTGGTAGATCAAAAGATACTGTAATTTTAGTGAACTGCATATAAAGCTTGGGGTGAGAAGCGTTAAAAACATGTAGAAAACTAAGAATAATTAGATGAGACACAGCAAATATATGAAACATATATCGAAATTATACAAAAAACACATACAAAAAAGCCAGGCGCACCACAAACACACAAAATTAGAGCAAAAAAAAATCTGAAATTATCTGAAAATATTATTACAAATATATTAACCTTACCTTTTGTATATAGGATAGCGATGGTTAACTTACCGGTGGATAAAAATGACACACGTTAGGTGGATAAAATGACTGGTATATTTTTGATATGGGTACTGATATGGTAACTGATATGGTGCTGATATGGTATATTGTGCATATTATGATACGCAAGATAAGCGGTAAGCTTTTGAACTTAGGTTTATATGTGTTAATATAGGATGATGATATTGGTGAAACTCAAAAAAATTAAAACCAACGATTTTCTATCTATATGTGTATCTAGTTATCTCTACATCCATTTTCTTCCCTGTATACTGTATATACCCACCCCCGGACTACTAGCGTGTTCGCCAATGGACTAACCTGTTTTTGTCGCTTCCAGTTTTGGATGAGCACTTGCATTGTGTTGCGACGCTCGAGAATCAGAGAGCTGAGTTGGGCGAAACGGCGGTTTAGGAGCTGGAATATGGGAGTTTTTGGGTGAAAAAAAAATTTTTTTAGAAAGTTTTTTTTCGAAATTTTTCTGATTTTTGCCGATGTTTTTTCGGAAGTTTAGTATGTCAGAAAGTGTTTTTGAGCTGGAAAATTTGAAAAAAAAACCTGAAAAAAGCAAATTTCATCCAAAAAGTCAGGCTTTTTTTTCGAGTTATCATAATTTGAAAAAAGTTGAAAACTCCAGATTTTTTTGAAGCTTGTAAGCTGAAAAACAGATATTTTCAGCTAGAAATAGCGGAATTTCAGGAGGAAAAAAATCGATTTTTTCAAAAAAATTTTGAAACAACGTATCGAAATTTTCTGGAAAAAAATCGCAAATTTCATACTAGAAAACTTGATTTTTTTGATTTGAAAAATTTTTTCAACTTTCGAAAAAAAATTTGTGACAATTCTAAAAAAAAATTGTGAATTTCAGCTGAAAAATTGCGAATTTCAGTCATAAATTTTTTTTCAAATAAATAATATGAACTGAAAAAACTGGAAAATCCCGTTTTTCCGGTTCATTTTCTGAGTTTTTGATGAAAAATTTGCAGAAAAAATGAATATTTTCCTGTTTCTAGGGCTCTTTTTGATCGGAAGTGCTCCATTTTCACAATCTCATAACTCTCACAAATTCCTGAAGTTTTTCAAAAAAAACCAACCTCCAATTCCTCGGTAACAATCTGTGCACCATTCTTCGGCTGCGGTTTCGTTCTTCTAAACTGCATTCGAATATCCGCACCATGTACACCAACAATCGCATCACCATATTGTCCCATTTTGGCGTCGAAAGTCTTGGCCTCTCGGATAAACTTGCCACCTTCCTTATTCACATTTTCAATGGCTTGAGTGTGTTCTTGAAGGTGTGAGTATTCCGCGACGAGTAGATCAAGTTGTTGTTGATACTGCTCGGGGCGGAGCTCTTCTGGCTTGCGGAGCCGGTTGATCGTCTCCTCGACGCTGTCCAACCATGACATTTCGGTCTCGTATTCGGATCGGTAGACCATTTGGATTTGGAGGGCTCGTTCGGCGGCGAGCAGGCGATCGGCGATTTGGGAGTTGACATTTTCCCAGCGCACGTTGAGTTTTTGCACTTCTTCTTCGATGGCGTCGACGTCGGGATGGCTAGAATTAGGTTTAAGTTTAGGATAGGTTTAGCTGCAGTTATTTTAGGTTTAGGTCCAGCTGCCTTAGGTTTAAGTCCAGCTATATTAGGTTTAGGTCCAGCTATATTAGGTTTAGGTCCAGCTCTCTTAGGTTTAGCTCCAGCTGCCTTAGGTTTAGCTCCAGTCTCTCTAAGCTTCATTTAGGTTTAGGTCCAGCTCTCTTAGGTTTAGGTTTAGCTTCCTTAGGTTCAGTTGTCTTAGGTTTAGCTCCAGTCTCTTTTAGCTTAATTTAGGTTTAGGTTTAGCAAAAAAAAAGCTCAAAAATACCGAAATTGTCAGAAACTTGTTCTTTTTGCTTCAAAAATAGGTGATTTTCAGCATTTTTTGTGACAAATTCGGTGATTTGCCGGTTTTTTGGTTCAAAAATTTTCATTTTCAGCGTTTTTGAGCTCAAAAAATTGAGAATTGTTAGCATTTTCAGTCAAAAACAGGAAAATCCACGTTTTCAGATTTCACACTTTTCAAAAACCCAAAAAACCACTCACTGTCCCTCATTGATCCTTGTCCTCGCCACATGTTGCCTCAACAACGCCACATTTCTGTTCAATTGATCGATAACCGTTTGTTGTTGCTGCAAAAACATCCTACAGTAATCTATCTACAGTAACCCCAAAGTGATCTACCTTGAGCACCATATTAATCTCCAACAATTGCGAATGGTGCCCGCGTAGTTTATCGAGAGCAGCCGGCAAATCGTCGAATGAATTCAATGTTATCTCGTGTTGCTTCACGATGTCAGCGACTTCGACCATACCATTTAGAACCGACTCGAGAACCTGCAAAAGCTCCGATCAGCCTCTGATCACCCTGATATAGTTGATATACCTTGATCCTCTGAACATACATCTTTGACAAATCCCAAAGATCATCCCATAAGGCGTTCAACTTGTCGTGATTGACGATTTGAGTTGGTGTTGGGTGTGGTATCTGTCGGAACAGCTCCTTGACATTCGCCACATCCGCATCCAATCCTTGCAACGCATCCTCGAACAATTTATGATCCCTGATCACCCGTTCCATTTCCTCAGCAGTCCTTGGCACTGGCTTGCCGACATTGTCATTCAACCGTCTCCAGGCTTCCTCCAACTTTCTGAGCAGCTCAGCCATCTTCTGATCATACTGACTGGCCCAATCCGGCTCAGGTGGCTTTTGACTGGCGTTGAGCAAGTTGAAGAAGTGCTCCATTGTCTTGCGAAGCTCGGCTTCGAGCTGGAGCCGGAGTGGATCGTTTGGATCGAGCTCGCTCATCAATTTCAGGGCATCATCGTTGAGAGCCTTCATGATTGCATCTCGTTGGGCTGGATCGATCGAGTTGAATGTATCGAGATCCCATCCTCTGGAAAATAGATTCATAGATTCACTAGATTCACTAGATTCATAGATTCATAGATTCATAGATTCATAGATTCATAGATTCATAGATTCATAGATTCATAGATTCATAGATTCATAGATTCATAGATTCATAGATTCATAGATTCATAGATTCATAGATTCATAGATTCATAGATTCATAGATTCATAGATTCATAGATTCATAGATTCATAGATTCATAGATTCATAGATTCATAGATTCATAGATTCATAGATTCATAGATTCATAGATTCATAGATTCATAGATTCATAGATTCATAGATTCATAGATTCATAGATTCATAGATTCATAGATTCATAGATTCATAGATTCATAGATTCAACGATTCATAGATTCAACGATTCATAGATTCAACGATTCATAGATTCATAGATTCATAGATTCCTAGATTCATAGATTCATAGATTCATAGATTCATAGATTCATAGATTCATAGATTCATAGATTCATAGATTCATAGATTCATAGATTCATAGATTCATAGATTCATAGATTCATAGATTCATAGATTCATAGATTCATAGATTCAACGATTCATAGATTCAACGATTCATAGATTCATAGATTCATAGATTCCTAGATTCATAGATTCATAGATTCATAGATTCATAGATTCATAGATTCATAGATTCATAGATTCATAGATTCATAGATTCATAGATTCATAGATCCTCGAGTTCTATGATTCATAGATCCTTGAGTTCTATGGCTCATAGATTCAAAAAAAAACTCACTGAATAGTTTTCATGGTATTGAGTACCATATTGAATCGAACCATTCGATGCTTCTTCTCCCAGAGCTTCTTCAGTTTCTCGAATTGTTGAAGAAGTCGGTTGAGGAATGATGTGAGACGAGCGTCAGGCGGTGGGATACGGAAGACGACTGATGGTACGGATCCTTCGACACCGGATAGATCACGGACGGTCCATTTGATGAGATCCGAGTTGTCGAGGAGGACGACGTCATCTCCTGGAAAAAATAGATTTTGATAGAAATCGATTGCTCAAAAACAGCTGGATCTTAACCTAAATCCTTAAACACCTTCTGGAGAAGCTAAACCTAAACCTAAGCTCAGATGGAGCTAAACCTAACTTTTCAAAAATAAATAACAACTGAAGCTTAACCTAAAAATTCAGATGAATCAAAATAGCTAAACCTAAATCTATCATAAAAAGACAAAAATTTGCTGGACCTAAACCTAAGCTCAGATAGAGCTAAACCTAAGCCTATATTCACAGAGATTGATAATAACTGAAGCTAAACCTAAAAATTCAAATGATTGAAAATAACTAAACCTAAACCTAACGCTAAACTAGCTATATCAACAAAAAATCAGATGGATCTAAACCTAAGCTCTCAAGGAATCTAGATTACTGGAACTAAACCTAAGCTCAGCTGGAACTAAACCTAAACCATACTTACCAGCTTTGATAGTGATATTCTTATCAGCATAATCACACAACGCGGTCACATTCATCGGATGCGGAATCCGCTCGCCCCTCTGCCAAAGTGGCGAAATGGTGGCACACCTCTCGGTCAACGCCATCAATACACCATGATACTTGTTTAATATCTCCTTGATCTCATCCAACTCTCTCAAATATCGCTCGCCCTCCTCCAACGAGAAATCCGATCGGGTGTAGTTGGTCTCCAATCGGCTCGATTGCTCGTTGATCCATTGCTCCGCCTGGCTGGCCTCTTCCATGAATGATTTGAGGTTGAGAGCATCGCGGAGGTGCTCTTCGAGACATTTGCTCAGAGCGAGGAGCCAATCCCATTGATTTTGCATGGTACGGAGATAGGCTTCAATGACATGAACCGCTGGGTGACCTTGATTCAATAAGGCGGCTCCTTGATTGTGGATATCATTGTATTGCTTCTCGCGGAGCTCCATCTCATGGAGCAATCTCTTGTAGTAGGTGGTCAAGCTGGGTAGATCCAGTTGATTGATATCAGACCAATTGCGGGTGACTTCATGCTCCTCACGCTCGGATACCCAGATCAACTCCAATTGAGCGGCTCGAACGAAGGCGATCAAGGAATCAAGGTCCAGCATTCTTCCAGCGGACAAGTCCCTCAATTGCTGGTACTCTGATTCGAGCACACGGAGCAACTCGCAATATTCATATGTATCCTCGGCGGATACCTCCGCTTGACGAGCGATACACTCATCAACGTTTTGACGGAAGTCTTGAATATCGCGATTATCGATTTTGTGTTGATCGAACACGTGCTCGAGCGTTTCGAGGTCCTCGAGGAATTCCATGGTCGCCATTTTTTCCTGAAAAATTTGTATGTTTTTTGGGGAAATTCTGAGCGAAAATGCCCCACATTTGGAGCATTTTTAGCTGTATATATGCATATTTTTTAGCTAAAAAAATTTCGGTACCAGAAAAAACTTATCTGAAAGTAACAATTTTTCAAAATGATCGTTCTCTTTTACGGTTATCTAATAAAAATTTTCACAATTTTACAACACATTTTCAGCCATAAAACCGTAATTTTAGTGAAAATTTGTTCATAGTCTAATTATTTTATTGACTAGCTGGGGATTTTTTTTCGAAATTTTATGAAACTGCGAAAAATATTTTTTGCAAAATTTGAAAAAAATATATCAGTTTCAGTGAAAACTTATGACAATGAAGCTGATATGCTCTACTAGAGACATTTTGTGTATATTTAGGCATATAATATCAGCTCACTGAATATTGCAATTGTTTTATATAAAAATTTGTAATTTTTCAAAATTTCATGAAACCGTGATAAATTTTTTTCACAATTTTTCAAAAAAAAAAATGCCAGTTCCATGAAAAACTTATCTAAAAGTATGAATTGTCCACCGCAATAATTCGGCAAGATCCAGTTGGAAAAAAAAGTTGAATTTTTTTTTGCAAAATTTGGAGCACAACTTTTACTAATTGTATCAATACATTGCATTCAATATTGACATTGTTTGATACAAAAAATTTGTAATTTTTCATGATTTTATGAAACCGTGATAAATTTTTTTCACAATTTTTCGAAAAAATTTTTTAGTTTCAGCGAAAACGTATCTAGAAGTGTAAATTTTTCTCAGTAATGCTTCGAACAATAGCGTTGGAAAAAAGTTGTGAAAATTTTTTTCCAATATTCGGAGCACATTTTCACACTTTTAATTCAAAAAATTGGTGCAAAATACTTCCTAAAATGTGAATTTTTTTCAGAAAATTTTTCAAAATAAAATTTTCTGAGTTTCAATCAAAACTTATCTGACACTATATATCGCGTAATATCACTCGGCATTACAAATTTTTTTGGTGAAAATTTTTTGTCTGTTTCGAAATTTCACTACACACTTCGAAAAACTGTGTTAATTCGATGTATCCTCACAAAAGTTCACTGAAAATTTTCAATCAAAAAGTAGATCAAAATCTCAGAATATCGATTGAAAAATTTCAGTCCCAAAATGCATCATGCCACTCACCATTCTAACTCGAACCCATTCAATACACTCCTCCACTCGGCTGAACGATGTTTGTCTGATATTCTCCAATCGTTGTTGATTCTCCTTATGCAGCGAATCCGTTCTAACACCAAGTTTCACCAAAATCTGATTGGTCAATCTATCCAAATACGCCGTTCTCCTCTGATGCAATCCATAAACCCTTCGATAGTAATCCGTCGCCTCCGCATGTCCACTGGTCTTCAATTCCTCCACATCTTCAAACAATCCAGTAATCGGGTTCTCCAATAGGTTTAGGTCCTCCACAATATCCGTCACAGTTCGCTCAACTGCTGCAGGTGGTGATGTTTCCACTCGTTTCTCCACATCTTCAATTCGTTTCAGAATTGCATCCAATTTTTCGTTGGTGATGCCGATTCCGCGTTCCAAGCGGCTGATCAAATCATTCACGTTTCCCTGCAAAAAATATTGTTTTTTCTTGATTTTCAACCATATTTTCAGCCAAAAACCCGGATTTTCGCGCTGAAAATCGGATTTTGGTAGATCAAAACATAGATGTTAGTAGGCATGCAATGAACATATATTCGTTAGGGTTTAGTATGGGAAGATGGATTTTTCTCGTTCAAATTTACGAAAAATCATGATTTTCAGACAATTTTCCAATAAGATGGAGATAAACCTAAATATAGGAACTGGAACTAAACCTAAAAATCAACCTAGTCCAAAAAACTGAACCTAAACCTATGATATGAAGTTGAACCTATGAAAGATGGAGCTAAACCTAAAGAAGGAGGTAAACCAAAAGGAGGAGCTTAACCTAAGGAAGGAGCTTAGTCTAAGCAATCTGACAAAGCTAAAAGAAGGAACTAAACCTAATTGTTGGAGCTAAACCTAAAGAAGGAGCTAAACCTAAAGAAGGAGCTAAACCTAAAGAAGGAGCTGAACCTAAGGAAGGAGCTTAGCCTAAGAAATCTGACAAAGCTAAAAGATGGAGTTAAACCTATTGGGCATAAAAAACATGAAAACTTTAGCTAAACCTAATAATTGACTCAAATAGTAAATCTTAAGCTAAACCTAAGGAAGGAATTAAACCTATTTTCTGGAGCTAAACCTAAGACTGGAACCAATCTTTAGGTCTGGAGCTAAACCTAAAAGTTCAAGCTAAACCTAAGCTTAAAGAAGGAGCTAAACCTAAATTAAAGGTTCAGAAAAAATATTCATCAAAAATCCCATTTCAGGTTAGTAAAACATATATACATGCATAATAACATCCAATATCTAAACCTCATTGACCCTATGACTCTCCAACACATCAAATCGTCGATCGATCGAGTAGAGTAGTTCATTCCATGCCTTGATCAGCTCTGGTCCACTGATCTCCCGCGGTATCGCATAGAACTCGGTGGAACGCATGGTTTTCTCGAGGTGCTCGTATACCATGACAAGCCGCCTCTTCTGCTCATCGCGAGGTGGTAGATCATCATCTCTGAATCGCTGCAACTCGTAAATGAGCTCCGTGGAGGAGCCCATCAATTGGCGATCATCCACCAATTTGGTGGCACGCTCCACCCATTCACGCCATTCGTATGCCTCTTCGATGTATTCTTCTTGCACTTTTTGCAACTGGAAATGAGGTTTAGTTTGACGGCACAGGTTGGACAAGATGGACAAGAGTTATGACAATGATACAAAAATTTTTTGGGTATATACTTACACGACTCAACTCCTGAAGATGAGGCAAAGCGGTATAGAGAGAAGAAACATATGTGATGATTGATTTTTCGTCTGGATTATTTGTATCAACGTCCTCGGCATCGAGTAGACGAGATACGCCGAATTCTTTTTCGGCAACGGCGAACGCGTTGTCCAAACGCTCGCGGTTTGAGACTGATTCGTCGCTGATCTGGAATATTGTATATAGGTAAGTTTTTGGCATAGATATTAGATAAGTGTCATAGAATTTCATAGAACTGGCATAGATCTATGAATGGAACTATAGCAGAACTCATAGATTCAGTATATATCTTAAGTAAGTGTCATAGATCTTCATAGAACTGTCATAGATTCATTTACCAAGTGTCATAGATTTTTGTAGTGTTGCATAGAACTTATCATAGAACTATGATAGATCTATGGGAGAGTATGTAGAACTAGCATAGAATTTAGCATAGATATTCATAGTATTTGAAAATACTCGCATAGAACTTCTAGATACTGTCATAGATTCACTTGTAGATTGCCATAGAACTTCGCAAAACACCAGATCATAGAGCATGGTAAATTCATAGATCTAGCATAGAACTTGTCATAGATTTTCGATAAGTGCCATAGAACTTCCTAGATCTCTATAGAACTGTCATAGATTCATTTATAGCTCACCATAGATCTACGCAACACTTTCTAAAGTTAGCATAGAACTAGAACTATCAATAGAAGTGCCATAGAATTCCATAGAACTTCAAAAATTTAGCATAGATTTTCATATAACTGTCATGGATTCACTCTTCGTCTATCATAGATTCATGCTAAATTTCCTAGAACTATCATAGATCTTGTAAAATTCATAGATCCAGCATAGAACTTTGCATATATCTATGACTGGCATTAAACCTATTTTTCTCGATCTACACTCAAAATTCCTCGAATTTTCACTATTTTCTGCTCAAAATCCCCCCAAATTGCTCCAAAATTTTCCCCGAAACATGCTCCTCCACCTAATCCATTTCTCAAACAATACAGTCCCCCATCTCATACAAGTGTGCTTGGCACCCCTTTTTTTCGGGCGACCTCTTCTTTTCTTCAATTCCTGTCACCTTCATTACACACAAATGACAATCAGTCGTCGTCTGGCGTCTCTCACAATGCCACACTCTCTCGCCTCCTTATCATTCATGTTTATCACCAACAAATCACCTCCGATTATGGCCAACAAACAACCTTCAGAGAAAGGAAATTAATTTTTACAAATAAATGAATTATTGTATATAGTGGGGGGCATAGATCTGGTTTTGGTATGTATGGTGGGGTGGTTAATTGAATCTATGAATCTATGAAGCATAGAACTGGAAGATCTATGAATCTACGAATCATAGAACTCGAGGATCTATGAGTTTATGTATCATAGAACTCGAGGACCTATGAACTGTAGAAATCGAGGTTCTATGAATCATAGAACTCGAGAATCTATGAATCTATGAATCTATGAATCTATGAATCTATGAATCTATGAATCTATGAATCTATGAATCTATGAATCTATGAATCTATGAATCTATGAATCTATGAATCTATGAATCTATGAATCTATGAATCTATGAATCTATGAATCTATGAATCTATGAATCTATGAATCTATGGATACCAGATTCTATGGATACCAGATTCTATGTGACCTTAAAATCCATGATTCTATGATTCTACGGAACCTCTAATGCTATGATTTTTTGATTCTATGGAATCTCTATATCTATGGTTCTATGAATCTATGAATCTACACACCTTATTCCAATCAACTGCACTTGGCTTATATCTGTGCAATATCGCATTGAATGCCAAACCATCGCGCCATGATGATGAGAAATTCGTCACGTTCACACGAGGATAGCCGGAAGTCACCTGCAAAAAATTTCAGATTAAAAAAAAATCAGAAAATGGTGGTACTGTACCTTCCGCGCCCATTGGAGCAATGCGTCGCGCGCAGATGTCGCATCGCTTCCATGTAACGCTTCAGAGACCTGCAAAAAATATATCAATTAATCATTTTGTTATCAATTTTGTTATGATAAGGGAATATCACACACTGATATAGGGGGTACTGTAGTAGATCAAGATAGTTGAAGAGTTGCTGTTTCAAAACTATGGTATTTCGGAAGTTTTCAAATAAATTCCGATTGGTGAATGTTTGGTATTTCCATTTTTTTGGGATTTCAGATTTCCAGCTATAAAAGTTTCTTGGAGTACTGTAGTAGATCACAGTGGTACTGTAGGTGTGGGTTACTGTAGTAGATCAAAACTAATGGGAATTGAAAATTTTCAGTTTCAAAATTGCGATTTCTGATTTTTTAAATGTCAAAGTTTGTTGGTTCATTTTTTGTGCCTGAATATATTTTCAACTATAAAAATTGTGATTATCCTATTTTTCAGATTCTCAAAACATTCAAAATCGTGGATTTCCAACAAAAAATTAGCCTGATCTGCCTGATCCGACCGATTTGAGAAAAATACGGTTTCTGATATGACAAATATTGTCAGATATAGTCAGCTGCTCAATTCTCTGATCAGCCCCAGGCTTATAGTTTTTAACACTCTGATATACTTTACAACCCATATCAGACTTTAATCACCTATTTCCTCCCACTCTGATTTAACTCAATTTACAATCTAGTATCTGATTCGTCTTTTCTGATATACCCCTAATTTCCTATATCAGGATCTGATCCACCATTTTTTCCTTATTCTGATATACACCTATTTTCCTATATCAGGATCTGATGAGCTACTTATCCACTACTCCTGATATACCCTTATTTTCAATATCAGGATCTAATCCATCACTTTTTTCACACTCTGTTTTTCCTGATTTTACTATATCAGAATCTGATCACCCCATTTCTGATATACCCCTAATTTCCCCCCTCATACTGTTTTTTGTCCTCCTCCTCCTTCCCTCCTCCATCTCCTTCTTCTTCAATTTCCATTATGTGTGTATGTGTATGTGTTGCCAATACACATATTCATACAAAAGGGAGACAGAAAGAAAGAAGGGCGTTGCATTTGGGCCTGTGCATACAAAATGGGCGCGCAACACGAAGAAGAAAAGAAGGAGAAAGGAAGATGGGCGAAGTCATATATGACTCAGGTTGGAGATGGAAGGAGAACTAGTCTTCTTCAACCGTTTTTTTTCTTGCCGTCTGCCCGAATGCTTTTGAATGCCTATGAATTCATAATGGCGGCAAAAAAGAAAGGTAATACTGGAATTTGTATAGAAAATGGGAAGGGGGAAAGTATTTGTCTGAAAATGTGAAAAAATTCAGTTTTTCCATCAAAATAATCACAGAAAGGGTGTCCGAAAAAGTTAAACCTAAATCTATTCCTTTGGCTGGAACTAAACCTAAGAAAGGAAGGAACTAAACCTAATTTTTTTTGAAAAACTTCCAGGGAAAATTTGGAGATTCTGAGAAACCGACATACACAGAAAATCACAATTTTCCTACAAAATAGGTTTAGCCTAAACCTAAACCTATGGTTGGAGTTAAACCTAAAAATATGGGAAAAGCTGGAAAATATCAAAATTTCAACAAAATCTGATAGAAAATCAGACTTTGACAGATGGGAAAATCGATTTTTTTTTTGAAAGATGGAGCTAAACCTAAGCCTCATTTTTGTGTGGAATATAGTGATTTTTTGTGAAAAATAGTCGAAAATGACTGGAAATTTCAAACTTTCAGGCTCTAAAGTAGCAAAATTGTTGCAAAAATGCTATTTTTCAATATTTTTTTTTGCAAAAATATTTTTTCGTTTTGTCAAAAAACCGCTGAAAATACGATTTCCAGCCTCAAAATCTATCATTTTTCATCAAAAAGTCCCCCAAATTTCATAGATCATCAGTAAAACAGTCCCTATATCATTCCAATCCCTTCCCTAGATACAGAAATTTCCTTCTCCGTTTTTTTTCTTGCCCCAATCAAAATCATCAATCTACCTTCCCTTCCCCTTGAAATCAACAAAAACCATTTTCTCCCCTCTCATCAAAAAACTGGGTGTGGCTCTCCCTTCTCTTCTCTTTTTCAAATCATGATGATACTAATTATTGATACAAAAAAGGTATTGAACACCTTTGAATGGAATGTGGATAGCAAAAAAACAAGTCTTGAAAATATATGTATATAGTAGTTTTTTTGTAAAACTGATTGATTGATAGCTTAACACTAAATACAAATATAGTGGTAAATTGGACTGGTTTTTTTTGTCATATTAGATAAGTTTGAAGCTTTTTTTTGTCAAAAATGGCCTGTAAAATAGGTTTACCTCCTTCCTTCACCAATTTTCAGACGAAAAAGTGAAAAGATTCCATTTTTCGACCACAAATGAGTCAGAAAAATGAAGTTCCAGGGACTATTGACCCAGAGTAAATATTGCCATATTTGAAATATTTTTTTGATACAAAAATATTTGTTCTTTTTTTCCACAAAATATCAATTTTTACAGTCTTACTCAGTGTCAAAACCCTGCCTGGAAGAGGATGGAACTAAACCTAAATATATGGCTGGAACTAAACCTAAAGTTTAGTAGGAGCGCTTCCAAGCAAATCAGAAACTTTTAATGGAAAAAAAAGTTGAATTTAAATATCAGACGGCTGGAGCTAAACCTAAATTGAAGAATCTTGGATGGAGCTAAACCTAAATAGAAAAAATGGGAAAATGCCACTTTTTAGTCGAAGAAAATGCGAGAAAATGAAATTTCTATATGGAAAAACATGTGGAAAAGGTTAAACCTAAACCTAGGAGTGCTGGAGCTAAACCTAAGCTGAAGAATCTTGGCTGGAGTTAAACCTAAATTCAAAAACTTGAAATTTTTGAATTTTCCGGACTTATCTAAGCACTTTTTTCACCATTTTTCCCCAAAACAGTACTATCCAACTTATCTAACACCCAAAAAAAGCCACCCACTAAACTTTTTTCTTCGCTTCCAAAACGCATTATACCACTATTCTCCCCCCATCGAAATCGTTCAAGTTTCTGTCTCTCTCCTCCGAAATAAATCCGAAATGGAATAAATGTTCGGTTTCGTCGTCTCTTTCCTATATATAATCGATTCAAGGCCATATCTACACACATATATACAGATTATTCTAATAGCGGGGAGGGGAAGGTTATCTATCTCCAATCTTGATGAATTCATCATAAAATCTCTCTGTATATACCCAGGGGCTGATCAAGATGATATCAGGCCATATATATAGGGGACTATTATTTGTATATATGATAATAACATAACGGCAGATAGAAATTGGGGGCAAATCAAGTGAAAGTTTTTGGTTTGGTTCAGAACAATTTGAAACAAACTGGATACTGTTTTTTTTTGCTTTGATCTACTCATGCGCTGATAATTGGATAAGGATTTTGACCAGTTTTGCAAAATTGCGCGGATCAGCTTAGGAACTGGATCAATTATGCACACCAAAAAATCTGTTTGATCTACTGGAAGAGGATTATTAGGAGGTGAAATTTTTGATCTACCATATATACATTATGACTTATCAATTATCAATGATAAACAAAATAATAGTGATAAGAGTTATCAATATTGAAAAAAAATTTGATCTACCAAAAGTTATCAGCTACAGTAGGACACTGATATCAGTTATCAATAAAAGGGTATATCAGGATGATCAGGATGATCAGAGTAATCAATTTATGGAAAAATGAAATTTGTAATCTAGGGTATATCAGGCTGATCAGAAAAGCTATCAACTGATCAGTAATGGAATAATAGTAGTGATCAGGTATATCAGGCTGATCAGTTGAAAAACAAATCCGAAAAATTGTGATCTACCAAATTATCAACTACAGTATATAGCTGATCAGGGTTATCAGTTATCAGTGATAAACAAAATATAATTGATATGGAGTATCCAAGTTATCAATTTGCAAAAAAAAAGTAGTTTTTAACCTATCAGGGTATATCAGGGTATATCAGAGTATATCAAGGTAGATCAGGATGATCAGATTATTCAGACTATATCAGGGTATATCAGGGTGATCAGAGTTATCAACTTATGGACGAATGAACTTTTAGATCATTAAGGGTATATCAGGGTGATCAGAAGGTTATCAGCAATCAAAATAGAAACATTCCTACACAAATTGGCAGCAAAAAATTTTCTAAACCTAAGAATCAACAATAGAATATAGGCAAACATCGCAAAATACCTCATCTCTCCTCATCGATCGGGACCTTTCCCTTTCGCCTCTCGTTTTTTTGACCCGTTGCATTTTTCGCTCAAAATGCTCCCGCGTCTCATAGCTCGACGATTCCGAGAATCCATTGGCTCTTTGTTGGCTTGATACATTCGACAAGTGTCGATTATCAGCATGGTGCATTATTTGACCATTCGATCCATGAAGGAATCCATTGGATCCACCATGTCCACCATTCCTCGAGTGATACTCTTCATAGTATTGGCTCCCGCCGCCACCCGAAGCTTGTGAGCTCTCATGCTTCCGCTCCGCCTTTTTCGAGTACGAACGCACTTCCTTGATCATTTTGAGTGTTGTCGCGATGCCGAACAATACAAGTGATATAGTTGCTAGACACGCTGTCGCATGCCAAACGTACGATTCGCAAAAGTCGCACGCGTGTCGTAGTTGTGTTGATGTTGGGGAATAAGTTGAGAGGTTGCTGGTCGAGGGCGGGGACGATGCGGGGACGTTGATACCGCCCACTCCTGCCGTCTCCCCTGTTGTATATAGTGTCTCTTCACTAGATAGGAGGTCGAGAAGGAAGCGGTAGATTTGACGAAGGAGCACATCCATATTTCAGGACAGCACTATATCAGCACTATATATGGTTGATACGCACCACTATATAGGCATATAAAAATCGATATTATTATATGGTCGTCGCATAGTTTTGTTGTCTTTTCCTTCCATTGTGTGTGTATCAAATATGCATTCCACTTTTTTTTGCATCGATTTTGAATCGTTAAATTTCCAGTTTGGCACTTGAGAATTTGACACTTTTTGCGATGCAAAAAGTGTTCTTTTATGGTTGGGAAGGTTCAAAATTTGTGGAAAACCGATTTTCAGCGTCTTTCTGATATGGTCTGATATCCTTCTGATATAGTCTTGATATAGTTCTGATATGGTCAATTTCGCCGATTTTCAGACAACTATACTGATTTTCAGCTTTTTCCTGATATGGGCTCTGATATGCTTCTGATATGATACTGATATGGGCAGATAGTGTTCTGATATGGTTCTGATATAGTTAGAAATAGTACTGATATAGTGCTGATACTCATCCTTATATGACTAGGAATATTCTTTATATAGTCTAGATATGGCCCTGATATGCCTCTGATATAGTCCTGATATAGTTAGATATAGTCCTGATATAGTTCTGATATAGTCCTGATATAGCTCTGATATGGTCCTGATATACCCCTGATATGGTTCTAGAGCAAATTTTTGCTCATTTTCAGCCAAAAACTTGTATTTTGTGCTCAAAAAACTGAATATTCAGCTGCAACTTCACTTTCAGACTAAAAAATACTCCTTATCTGATTTTCAAAACAAATTTCCGCCAAAATTTTTTTGACCATATCAACTTTTTCAAAACCATCCCACCTCCTAGACAGTTTCCCCCAATCAATCACAATTAGATCACCCAGCCAGCGCCACATTGATGGATTTATGATGAAAAGTTTCGCACTTCATTTCGAAATTTCTCCGTCCGAGAGAGAGGGACTACGCCCCCCCCCCTCCAACCGCACCGACCGCGCAAAAGTTTCGCCCACGTCTTCTTCGTCTTCGTTGTTGTTATTGATACCATTTTGATGATGGGTATATTGGAGAAGAGAAAAAGACAGAGAAATGAAATTGTGTGTGTTACGCCCTTCATATGGGTGTGGTTCGGCATGTGAGAGAGGGGAAAACGGTGATGTGGGGGCGGAATTTTGGGGTCCGACAACTTGTCTAACATGGGAATTTTGAGGGATGAGTAATTTGAGGGGTGGAAAAATATGATATACTGATATTCCTGATATAGTACTGATAAAGGCAGATATAGTTATAATATAAGTAAATATTGTACCGATATTGTCATGTTATAGTACTGATATGCTTAGCAAACGGGATTATACTTTATGATATGTTACTGATATGGGTGGATACAGTCCTGATATGGTTTGATATGATAGTGATATAGTCATAATATGGATAGTTTTGATAAAGTCAAAATATGGCTAGATATTACCATGATTTAGGGATAATAGAAATGAAAATAGTCCTGATAGAGCCCTGATATGGTTAGATATACTCCTGATATGCTCACATAGTCGTGATTTAGTAAAAAATTTTGATTAGATAGGGTTCTGCTGTAGTCAAAAAACTTTTAACAGTTTTATCGTCCTGATATGCCCCTCAGATATAGTAGTGATATGACTAACTATTGTTCTGAGATAGATTTTGATATAGTTGTGATATGGTTACACATAGTTCTGATATTGTGTTTTCATGGCTAAATATAGTGCTGATATAGTCAAAATAGGGTTAGATATAGTACTAATATAGTTCTAATATGGTAAGATATAGTTCTGCTATGGTCAGAATATAGTCAGATACTGTTATGTACTGATATAATTTGATATACCATTCCTATCTACAGTAAAAATCGCTTCGAGACCCAAACCACAGCTGTTTTTTTTCGCCATTTCCTTTCAATCACCCAATTATGTGTATGTCACTTTTGATCATTTTCACAGAAATGTGTCGATCTTCGTCTCGGTCGTTTTTGTATACAAATAGGCTTGCGGCGCAGCCGCAAACCTAAAAGCAGCTAACCATGCGTAACACAACATTTTGTGTCTCTCTCTCGATCGGGGGATGGAAAAGATGGAGACAGGGTTCAAATGGAAGGACAATGTTCTACTTTCAACCCGATGAATGATCGAGAGATGACGATGGGAAGAGAGAAAGCATGGGTGTATTGACAGTAGTAGTAGTAGTAAAATGGAAGGAATGGAAGGAACTGTCGGATGGATGGATATAGGAGGTTTTTGGAGGAAGTTTGCAAAAAATACTTCGATTTTATAGGTTCTTTGGGTCGAAAAACATGGATTTCGCGGAAAATTGAATTTTTCAGACTGAAAATGACAGTTTTTACGATTTTTAAAGTGGAAAACTACGAATTTTGAAACAGATTTCAACTTTTTCGATGTTTTATGAAAGCAATTTCTCAGGAATTTCAAATTTTTCATATGGAAAATCATTTGAAATTCCGATTTTCATCTTCGAAATAACCATAATTTCGAAAAAAAACTCCGAAAATACTTTCCAATAACTTTTTATTTCAAAAAATTTCAGTTTCAAAAATTTGATAATTTCAGAATTTTTCTTTTTTTCCAATGGCGCTTTTTTCATATCAATATTTTTTTATTAAAAAAATCAGTTTTTTGCTGTAATTTCAGCCAATATTCATTATTTTTGTGCAAAAAATTTTTTCAGTTTCACAAAATTTTTATCTAAAAATATTTATTTTTTTTCTTTAATAACTGGAAGGTTTTTGTTCGGAAAAAAAAATTGAAAAAAACGTTTGTAATCCTCAACAAATGCTAAAAATCACGATTTTCAACTTTTTGGCGATGCACCATGTCTCCAACTCTATTTCCAGTCAAAAAACCACCCAATAATTTTCTTCATTTCCGGCTGGTCAACGACACATTCCTTTAGTTGATCAACAAACAACATCAACAGAACCACACCCAAAATTCGAAATATTTTTCATCAATTCATTCATTTTCGTAAGTTCAATTAGACGGAAAAATGACGAATTGATTCGGGATTTTTCATAACTTTTTTTGTTTCAAAATGTGAAACAAAGGGCGTGAAGGTAACAAAAAAACCATTAGGTTTCTTTGTAATCGAGGTTTAGGTTTAGGTTTAATCATGATTACTACAGCTGATTAGAGGGGGGAGAGGAAGGAGGTGATCGAAAATCGGTAAATGGAAAGTTGAGAAAAAAAAGACATATTTCTGCAGATTTCGAACATCAGAATAGATCAAAATTATGAAAGAAACTTTTTGATATAATTTTGAAACAGTGATTTTGTTTCAAAATATGATAATTATACTGATATGATTAATGATTGTGATAAAATCAGAGTATCGAAAAAAAGGATTTGACAAAACTATTTTCCGATTTGAAAAAAAAAATTTAGGTAGGTTTTGAAACAAGAATTTTCTGAAACAAAAAGTTTTTAGATGTTATCGGATATTTCAGAATTTTGATAAAAAAGAAAACAAATCGAAACTCGTCCAGCACTATTTTTGAAATCGATTCAAATAGTTTCAACTAATTTTGATCCAGTAAAATTTTTTTTTAATTTTCGAAAAAAAAATCAGAGTTCTGCATGATTATTAGAAGTAAAAAAGGCGAAAAACGTATGAATTTGAGAATTGATAGTTTACTGATAGAATTTTTTGATAAGATTTTAATGAAATTATTATGAAACAGGTAATTATTTTTCAAAAAACTATCAAGACTTGAAATATGTTGAAAAGAGCAGAAGAACACAAAATTTTGCTCATCAACCATAGACAACTTGAAAAAAATTCTGCTCCATACAAATGACAAAATTCCGATACCACCAAGAATAAAATATTTTCAAAATTGTCCGAAATTGTGTCAACCAACTTTTGAAACAGGAAAAAAATTTTAATAATTCCAAAATCCCATTTGATATTTTCAGACAATTTCGAAGTCTCAATAATTTTTGATCTATGGGGATCAGATGAAGTGCCTACTAAAATACCACTAGATTTTAATACTCTTTTGAAACGGTAAAACGTGCTCAAAATGGCACTTTTCCACGAAAACTAAGATTTGGAGCATTTCGGAGCTCAAAAAGCGGGTGAAAAAAAAATCAGCACACAGCACTCTATCAACCAAGTATTTTCAGTGTATAGCGAGGGAATTTTGCGTGATATTTCCTCATTTTCAGGGACGCGGAGCCCCCAAAAATGCTCAAAAAAATAAAAATGGTTAGAAAAGCAATGGACCTGTGAGTTGTGAGCATTATCACTCGTTGATCGGCTGCTCGTCGCCAGCCGTTCGCTTTGTGTTTCAAGCAATAGGCGTTGCCTGATAACTGAGACCTGGAAGTTGAGGATGATTGTCCATATCAGACCCAATGTCAGTTTTCCGTTGCCTTCCACAATGTCTTCGGGACGGATATTTACCAGTTTGATCTGCAAACATGGCATATTATGGTATATCAGGGATATTTTTAGTGTATCAGGGATATCAAGGATATTTTGAGTATACCAGGGATATCAAGAATATCATGAAAATCAGGGATATTTTGAGTATATCAGGGATATCAAAGATATCAAGGATATCAGGGATATCAGGAATATCAAGAATATCAGGGATATCAGGAATATTTTGAGTATACCAGGGATACCAGGGATATCAAGGATATTTTAAGTATACCAGGGATATCAAAGATATCAGGTATATCAGGAATATCAGGAACTTACATTCTTCTTTTTCAAAAAATCCAGGCAATATTGGACGTTTTGAATTCGATGGAATCGTGTGAAGCCGTTCTCTTTTTGCTGCAAAAAATTACTTTAGAGAAGATGGAGCTAAACCTAAATTCCAGGTTTCTCAACTTAACAGGTCTGTAGCTAAACCTAAATCTGAAATTCTAGTGTCAAATCGAAGAAAGTTAAACCTAAATAGTTAGAGAAAAGGGTAAGGTGGCTGGAGCTAATCCTAAATGAGTTGGAGCTAAACCAAAGGTGTCGGGAACTAAACCTAAATCTCAGAATTTCCAACCTAAATTTAACTAAGAAGTGTTCGAAGCTAAACATATATCTCAAAGTGGTAAAACTCAACTAGAAGGAGCTAAACCTATGCCTAACCTGGACAAGGGTTGTCTGGAGATAAACCTAAAAAAACAAAGGAAACAGTGGTTTTTGTAATACAAAACATGGTTTTCGATGATAAAAATGAATCAGATTTGATAAAAATATCGGATTATTGTCAGTATTTTTTCGCATAAACATTCAAAGAAACAGTAGTTTCTGAATCGAATTTGACTGAAAAATAAAAATGGAAAAGATTTTTTTCGCATAAATTTTTTGAAACTGTAGATCACTGTTCCTACACAAAATTGAAATAATATCTAGGCTTTTGACGGACAATGTTGTATTTTTCAAGGATTTTTACACACAATGTCCGAATCACTGGTTTTTCTACGAATTTCACATGATCTACTGCGGTTTTGAAACAGTGAAATGAATAATTTTGTCATAAAACATCAGTTTTGAGCTCTTTAACTTTCAATTTTTTCAACAAAAAAATCTACTCACAATTCGTTCACCGGTCAGCGACTCCAACAAGGCAATCAGTGCATATCCATCACGAAGGTTCTCAAATAGATCGTCGACTTTCATACCCGTCTGAAATAAAACAATTTTCATTATTTTCTGTTTCAAATTAGTGTTATTTTATGACACAACAGAGATTATTTGATAGATCGAACGTATTTGTCCTCGAAAAATTTGTGTATTTGAAGCATTTGAAATTTATCTTGTTCAAATCATGTTATGCCCCTTCGATACAGTAATACAGTAACCTAGAAGATACTGTATTAAAGGCGCATATCATGAAACTGTTTTTTCGTGTTTCAAATTAGTGTTATTTTATGACAAAACATTTATTTTCCGATAAATCGGCAAAAATATGCAAAAAAAATTGTGTTTTTGAAGTTTTTCGATCTGATTTCATTCAAATTATGTTATGCTCCTTTAATACAGTATTACAGTAGCCTGAGGTGTACTGTATTAAAGACGCAGACTCCAAAATTATTTTTTTATGTTTCAAATAGTTTTTTAATTGAAAAATAATTGGTTTTTTTTGATTACGTGTATCTCTTACTTTCTCGGAAATTCTCAAAATATAGTCTGAACCCAAACCACATCTTAAGTCTGGAGCTAAACCTAAGCCTAAAAGAATAGCTCCAGAAACTGAAAATATGCATTTTCGAGACTTTTTCAGTCGCAATTATGGTACAAGTGAAGATTTTTATTGTCGAAAATCATGAGAAATTTTTGAAAATGCAAATTTATAACCTTATGTCTAAACCTAAACCTAAGACTGGAGCTAAACCTAAACTTAAGTTCCATCATAAACCTAAGCCTAAATCATGGATTTTTCTTCCATTTTTTTCTCCATTTTTCCACCAATTTTCCCCTAAAACCCCCGCAATTCAATTTTTTCGTTGCACTTTCGAATTTTTTTCTTGACGACAACAAAAAAAAGTTGACAAACATTTGCTTTTAATCTTACAACTTTTTTGTTGCGTAGGGAAATAATTTGTTGATGTACTACACCTTGAATATAGTGGAAAGAAGAGTAAATATAGTTTGAAACAATTGCCGTAGGTGACTCTAGTTTTTTTTGAGGTGGAGGAAAGGGGTAATTTGGTGAAAAATCATTAGCTGATTTGAAATTCATGAAGTATAAAAAATTGGAAAATTTTTGATAGTGAGGAAAATATTGAAATTTCGAAACGGTGATGGATAAAAATTGACAAATATCGAGTTGGCTTTTGATCGAAAAAATAGCCAATTGATCCTTAATATGGCAAAAAAATTTTTAATGTGCAGAATTTTCAATCGAGAACCAGCAGAATTATCTATGACTAGAGTCCAATACAGTCTTTCGAAACAGAAAAATTTTCTAAAATATCATTGTGTTTTTCTGATCGATTTTTTTCATTATCACCTTTCTCAAAATACTAATTTTCATGTTTTGAGCAAATTTTCAACTAATTGCACAAAAAAATCTGGTGCGTTTTCAAAAATTTTGATGATTTTTTGGATATCAATTTTTTCGACAAACTACGATAAAAAAGTATCATTACCTATTCAAAAAATAAACTTTTTTGAATTATTTTTGAAACATTATATTTCCAAAAAAATTTCACCCTACCAATCTATTATCTGAACTGAATATATCGGAATATCGAGTGTAAGTCTTTTTTTTTTGAAACAAAAATTTTTTTAAATAACTATGGATTTTTGTGTAAAAAATTTGGTTTTTTTCCAAGTCTAGATCCCAATTTTTTTGAGAACTATTCTAAGCTTAGGCTTAGCTTAGCTTTTTTCATGAAATTTCTGTTTCACCATTTGAAAAATAGAACAAATTTTCCTGGAACATAGATTCCGAAATTGTCCGGTTGGATGTGCTTGAATACTTTTGATGATTTTTTAGGTATCAAATTTACATTAATTTTCTGGAGCTCATTAATCAGAGAAGTCATTAACTATCTTAGAAACACTGTCACTTTTTTGAATTATTTTTGAAACATTAGTTTTTCAAACTTTTCAAAAAAAAACCATATCTACTCACCTTTGTTAAGTGTTTGTTGACCCATTTGGTGAACGTCTTCTTTTGAATCGTGTCTCGTTCATCTGCAAAATACTCATATTAGTATCAAAAAAATCTAATTATTTTCTAGTTTTCCAATATCCCAAAAACCCCGAAAAGTTCCCAAAACCACATTATTTTTTATTTTTGAAGGACCCGTTTTATTCCCTTTTCCTATGAAACAACTCATTTTCAATTCCAGCCATATTCCCTCACATTTAGGCTTAGGTTTACCTCCATCCGTTTCTTTTTTAGTTTTCAGAAACTCTTTTTTTCAGCTAAAAACATGATTATTCTGCGAACTGTCGCCGATACCAGCAATGAAAATTTTTGCAATATTTTTCAGCTTCAAATATTTTTGAAAAAGCATAGTTTTCAGATATACTTTGATTCTCAGATTGTGGTCAAACGTCTCATTTTCTACCATTTTCAGCCCAAAATACACTCCAAAACGCTTATTTTCATCTACACATCCTTCCATTTTTTTGTATTAGGTTTAGCTCCATCCTCAACCTTAGGTTTAGGTTTAACTTTTTTTAACGGTTTCACAACTTCCACTTATTTTTTCAACATCTAGTTAGTATAATACCATTCCTATTTTCAGACAAATTTTCATCATCTAAAGTCCAAAATATTCTCAAACGCGCATATTTGAGGCTTAGGGCTTAGGATTAGGTTTAGCTCCTTCTTTATGGAAATTTCAGTTTCCCTAATTTCATATAAATTTTAACCGTGTAATTTTTTTATTAACCAATGTTTCCTAGTTTTCAGACACATTTCCAGCCCAAAAAAACTTTCGAAATGCTATTCGATTTAGGTTTAGCTCCATCCCTAACCTCAGTTTTAGGTTTAACTCCAGCCGTCCCCCTAAACCTATCCTTCATGCTCCACTCCCTCTTTTTTATTCAACATTTACTTATTCTTGACCACTTTGCATCCACAAGTAGTGGAAAAACCCCTCAATTGACACGAGAGAGGCGATCAAATCGGGGCCAGATTAAGGCGGCAAAAGAGGGGTGACATTGTATAACCATAGGGGTGGTGAGAGAATGTATGATATAGAGAGAGTGTGGGTAGAGATAGTGACCAGTATATGGAGGTGAACACCTCGCGAGGGAGAGAGGGAGAATTTAACAAGTGTTGACAGATGATAAATATATGTATATGTTGAAATATGCTGATTTACCGTATTATTGATATGCGGATAGATATTGGAATATGCTAATAGTGAGCTTGATACGAAGGATTACTGTAGTTTTGGGTCTCGAAACGATAGTCATGTTGAAAATGCTATTTATGGTCTTGAAGCGATTTTCTTGCGGACATGGTATTTTCGTGGCGGGACCAAACTTCACGATCTACAGTATCCTCATGATTTCTAGGCCAGACCTGACTGGGAATCTACAGTATGCCAATTTCGTGGTGGGACCCAAAAAATGACATTGAAGCTGTTTTTGAAGTTTTAGAGACGAAAATTCGCGAAGTTTCACGTTTTCGTGATGAGATCCAAGGCGGGAAGTACAGTATACTACTTAGTATCATCTACAGTATATTTTAGTATCTACAGTATCTTCTACAGTATACAGAACAAGAAAAATATAGTTATTTAGCTTCAGAATCTAGAAATCTCGAAATATTGGCTATTTCGTGGCGAGACCCATATACAAATCTACAGTACCCTTTTCACTTTTCGTGGCGGGATCCAAAACTGGAAATTTCTCAAATTTTCAACTACAGTACTCCTGTCCAAGATCGTGGCAGGACCTATCTTCCTATCTACAGTATACTTCCAACTTTCGTGGCAGGAGCTCAAGATGGAAGGAATGTCTCACAATTTCAGCTACAGTATCTCCTGCTACAGTACCACTATTAAAATGATTCTGGTACAGTACCCTCATCTACAGTACTCCTTTGCTACAGTAACCCCAGCTACAGTACCCCCACCCCTCTTCTACAGCAAAAAGCTAGCCGTTGCAAGACCCATTTTAATTTCCACTTGATTTGCAAATGACCACTAATCCACTAATCGACTCGTCTTTTGAGACCAAAATAGAAGCATGTGTCAAATTGGGGGGTACCCCCCAATTTTCCATTAAATCTGTCTGTCCCCCCATTAGATTATGACCTAAAAGTGCTTGTACCCTAGGCTAACAACACACCAACTTTTTTTTGTCTTCGCCTTGTTTGTTTTGGCCATATACAAACAAACAGCGGGCTTTCTTTTCAATTTATATTATAAAATTGTTTGAGTTCAAAAGCAATTATATATGATTTCTGGTGGGTATGCGCCTTTAAGGTACAGTACCCCCAAAGGGGGTACTGTAGTCAAAGGGAGATAAGATCCGATGGTGATTTTAATCGAGATTCAAGGTTTTTGTTGGGGGAAGTTGTTTTTGAATAACAAATTGAAGAGATTGTGGTTTTTTGACATGGTTTTTCTGATGGTCGGGAGGGGATTTTTGGCTGAAAATCGAGAAAATAACTGGAAAAATCAGATTTTTTAAAATCTAAAAGTGTATATATATATATATATATATATATACTAAATATATATAGATAGACTAAATTTTAGGTAGTTTCAGAAAATTTTTCATGTAAAAAAGTGTGAATTTCAGCTCAAAAACATGTTTTTCAAACAAAATTTCGAGTCAATTCAAAAAAAAAAATTATGAATTTTCATCAAAAAAAGTATGGTAAATTTGATTTCCAAAACTTTTTTCCACGCGAATCCCCATAAAATTGACAAAAAAATCTGTCGAATTTCACAAAAATTACAGGTGAAACTGTGAAAATTTTAGCTACTGAACATGTTTTTTTTCAGATTTTTTGGTGTGAAATGTCTGAAAATTTCAGAAAATCGAGAACTTTCTTCATTTTTTGATAGGAAAAGTGATTTTTCTAGGCAATTTTCATGAAAAATATCATGATTTTCAGCTATTTTGATACTTTTTGAGGTGACATTTTGTCATTTTTATGATAAAAGCTGTCTTTTTTGTGGATTTTTCAACATATTACTGCTTTTAAGTCATTTTTTGCTATAAAAAAGCAATTTTTCATAATTTTTCGGCATAAAAATTATTTTATAGTGATTTGAAGCAATATTTTTGAAGTAAAATGCACATTTTTGCCTCAAAAAGTCTCATTTTTAGTGATTTTCAGTCTTTTTTTCAACAAAAAAAGCGTATCTCTGACGATTTTTTTTTTGATTTTTCAAAATTTCCAAAAAAAGTGCAACTCACCATTATGCTTTTCGCGATTCGTCTCATAATGATCAAGAACTTCGCGTTCGAATGCATCAGATGCATCTGATGTTGCGGCAATTGATGCCGTACTACGATACCTCTCCACCATTATACAAGTCGATTCATTCACTTTTTGATTATATATAGTTATATATAGGTAACTATATTTATGCCTTTTTATCACAGGATTGAACCGGTTATGGTATTTGACTAAAAATTGATGGATTTGGATATTTAGAGAAGGGAAATGCGGTGATCAGGAGGATATCAGAGTGATAATTGAAGAAAAATACGTTGATCAGAGAATATTAGAAGGATATCAGAGTGATACCAGAAGGGCAACCTATGGGATATCAGCGTCATATGGATTTGGATATTTAGAGAAGGAAAAGGTGATGATCAGAGGGATATCAGAGAGGTATGAATATGGATGTTTGGAGAATGAAAAAAGTGATGATCATAAGGATATAGAGAGGTGATCAGAGTGATATCAGAACGAAAAAGTGGGTATTTTTCAGCTGTCAAGTCATAAAAAGCTGAGAAATCAGGTTTTTCAGCAGAAAAATCCATTTTTTCATCCAAAAATGTGAAAAAGTTTGAAAAAAAGTGTTTTTTCAGCGTAAAAAGGTCATTTTGGCATGGAAGAGAGTTTTATGATGTGAGAAAAAATGGGAAAAGTGTCGAAAATGTCGAATTTTCACAACATATGCACCATGAGACGAAAAAATGGACCAAAATTCTGAAAATATAGTATTTTCAGCCGATAAAAGTTACTTTTCAGATGAAATATTTAGAGGAAAAATTACGGAAAAAATTCGAAAATTTCTATAATTTTATTCGTAAAACTGTGATTTTTCACAAAAAAAAGGACTATATAGTGTGAGAAAAAATCGGAAAAAATGTGAAAATTCAGATTTTTCTCGGCAAGAAGTTTAAATTTACCATGAAATTGACGTTTTTAGAGCAAGAAAAATAGGTATTTTGTTGAAAAAAATTAGGTTTTTCAAGAAAAACAGCGATTCTTAGCCTAAAAAATGTAAAAAGTGATGGAAAATCAATTTTTTCTAGCTCAAAACCCAATATTTATTACCAAAAAGTGCGAATTTTACAAAAATTATCAAGTTTTCATGATGAAAAAATTTTGAAAACCTCCTAAAATTATCATTTTCCGTTTAAAAAACACCTATTTCACGCTAAAATTGTCCATTTTTCCTCAAAAAACTGCAAAATTCAACAAAAAACCAAAATTTCAAAAACCAAAAAGGCGGGAAATTCAAATTTCAACATTTTTTCTCTTCCCCGACACAAAAAAAAGATAGAAATCGGCCCTGGTACCTCAGAGAAAGAAGGGAAAAACACACACACACAGACTGACGGATCAGTGGAAGGTGGGCGACAGAGTGTGTGTCACTATGATGAGGGTGGAGAGGGTGGTAGAGATGGAGAGAAGAAATCGGACACCGGGTGGTGTTGTGGGTCGGAGGTGAACTGACCGGCGAGTGGACATTGGGAGATGGAGGAGGATGGAGAGGGGGATGGATGATATATTGGATAGTATATCGAATATAGTAGTATTATGATGGATTTGGGAGAAAGAGAGAGGGAAAGGAGAGTGTAGATCAAAAAAGTGTGATTTTGGAGCATTATAAGCTCATTTTTGTTGAAAAATCATGTTTTTTGGGTATATTTAGATCAAAAATTGCAGAAAATCAGATTTTCAGATAAAATTTCTGGTGAAAAATATGATTTTTTGAGCATTTTTGAGCCAAAATACGCTCATTTTTGATGAAAAAAAACGATGTTTTGAGTGAATGTTGGCAAACAAGAACAAATAAGCATATTTTTCAGGTTCAAATATTGAAATTTTTGCTAAGAAACTGTGAAAATTAGCGAAAAAAAATTTTTTTTTGAGGATTTTTGAGTCAAAAAAACTTGAAACTAACGAAATTTTGCAAAAAAAATTTTCTGAAAATCACCTGGTTTCAGCAAAAAAATACTCATTTTCAGCCAATCTCAGCGAATTTTCTCACTCAAAAATCATGTTTTACAAAATTTCCACTAACTCAAAAAACCAAAGGATTTACATTTTTTTATTGTTTCGAAATATCTCTCTTCTCATCATGACTCACCATTGAAAAAGTTTTTCAGTCGCAAAAAAATGTTTCGAAATATAAATATTTTATTGCATTTTTTGTGTGTGTCCCATTCAAAACGTTCGTTGTTGAATATAAAATGTTGCAAAATCAACATAGAGTCAATTTTTGAACAGGCAAATCGCTTTTCGGACTGAAAAGAGCATCAAAAATGATGGTGTTGACGACAAAAAACTGATTTAGGTTTAGCTCCAGTCAGTTCCTAGGTTTTAGGTTTAGCTCTATCTACCAATTTTTTGACGTTTTCAACTATTGTAAGTGATTTTTCACTATTTTACAGCAAAATTTATGAGAGAAGTTGATATTTAGGTGACTTAGGTTTAGCTCTAGTCTCATCCTAAGAGGTTTAGGTTTAGCTCCATCTTGTCATTTGCTGGTGTTCTTAACTATGGAAAAGCGATTATTTAACAAAGTTTCGACCAAAAACATTTGAATTAGTTTAGGTTTAGCTCCAACTACTAGTAATCCTAATGAGTGACATTAAAAAACTGAGATTGAACCATAAAAATACTGTTTCAAGCTATTTAAAATGCGAAAAATCCGTATTTTGAATATTCATATCCAAGAAAATGAGAAAAAATGATATTTAGGTTTAGCTCCAGTGACCTTCTGGCTATTTAGGTTTAGCTCCATCTACTGGTAAGTTGGCAACAAAAGTTCAAATGAATAGGTTATAATTGGCAAGATTAGAGGAACATTAGGGAATAATAATTAGGTTTAGCTCCAGCTACTAGTCGATACAAATCGGTCAAAGTTGACACATTTGTATGGGGCAAAAAGGGTGCAAATAACCACACATTTGTCAATAAAAAGGCGGGGAGGGGAAACCGTATAAACAATATAATAAGCCTCATATATATTCGAAGGTCACTAGATACTAGCATAGTAGCTAGTATCTAGGCAATAACCAGCCAGACACAAAATGTGATTGGTATTGTATTTCGGGAGTGGTTTTGTGGAAAATGTGTATGCGAATCGGATTATTTTTCGTTTCCGCGGAGGCGCGCGTTTTTGCCACTTTTTCCTGGGGGCTGGAATCTTTCTGGCATTGTTTGAAGGAATTCCGACAACAAATAGTGTTGCTTTTTGTTGAGGAAATGACTGGGAAATTGAGCAAGTTTTGGAGAATGGGGGAGCTTCTTTTTGAGGGGAAATTAGGTGAGGAAGATGGAAAGTGGGATTTTTGGAAAGAAAAAAGTTTTTTTGGCTGGAAGTAGGTGAATTTTCTAGAAAAATTTGACACTTTTCTGCCAAAAAACCGTTTTTTTCTGTCAAAAATTGTGAAAAATCGACAAAAATGACAGATTTTGAATGAAATCCTGAAACTTTTTCATGAAATAGTGACAGTTTCAGAACAATTTGAATACTCAGGGTTTGCAAAAATTAACAATTTGTGAAGGTCTTCGTGTATACAGTAATCCAAGATATAAATGATATACATAGGTATACTGTATTAAAGGTGCATGCATGGTACAATGATAGTTTTTGCAGTGAGAGATGTGAATATTTCAACTGAAGAATATAAAAGATTTAGAAATTTTCAGAATTTGAGAGGGAAGAGTATTTAATGTTGGATCATAAACAATGAATACCACAAAAAACTGTGATTTTTCAGAAAAAAATGTGCTGTTTCAAGAATACATAAAAAATTTTGAGTTCAAAATTTTTTGATACCAACTCAATTACTATTTGATGTCCAATGGATACGACTTCACCTGGAGTTACAGTGTGAGCAATCTTAGAAACTAGTAGATCAAGGAAAATGATACAAACAGAAGTCATATACATACCGTCTTAATGAAAAAATTACAGTTTCATGGATCTCGAAATTTTTTGAATACCAGGAATCGGTACTACGATCAGGGATTTCGCATCTTATATTGATATTCATAAAAAATAATGTCACATATTTCTTCAATGAAAAAAAAAACAATTTTACAGTTTCAATGAATACACCTAATTTCAGCCCAACCCATGAAAACTGCTCGTGTTTCTTCAATTATGGTGCAAAAATCCCCAATTTTTCATATGATATTGCAAAGTATCCCTCAAAATTATACTATTTCAATATACCAATATATTTTTGCTTGTTCATTATTTTTTGATATCAATACCCTGGTAAGCCATTTCCCCAATATTTCATATATTTTCCCTAAAAAACCTGGTAAAATACACCCTTTTATCGTTATTTTCATCATTTTTCACTCTATATACTCCGAAAAAACCTGGCGAATCGATTTTAACCCAAAACTCTGCGACGCGACGCGATCGCGTCGCGGTTTCCCGCCTAAAAAATGTGCTCACCAATAATGGAGTGCAACGAGTATTGTGACAATCGTTGGTGTGGTGATAATGGTGAATTTGGTGAATTCTGTGAATTGTATCGTTGTATCAAGTCCGATGCCAATGAATAACGAGAGTAGCTCGTTTTTCGCTCGCTTGTCTCGTTGCCATTTGTCATCTGAATTTGGCTGCTTGGCTGAGTATCAAATGTATAATTTTTTTTTACTTTTTTTTTGAATTTTTGAACTGTTCCACTTTTTTGGCGATGGAATTGGTGAAATTGGACGTTTGATACTCAATCAAGCAATGAAATGGAGCTCAAAATTTAACAGTTTCTCAAATCGTTCATTATCAAAAAATTTCAACTTCTCGTAGTATCAATTCTCTCTCCCTGTTGAGATCTTCAATTTTACTGCTTGACTGAGTATCAAACGCTTTTTTCACTTCTTCGAATTATTAGTTTTTCGAGGTTGTTTGCCTGAGTATCAAACGACAAAACAGTGTCAAAATGCAGAAATTTCAGTGAAAAAAGGTGATAATTTTACAGTTTCCAGTTCTACTTTTCTCGAAAAGTATGCTATTTTGAGATGCTATTTATTTCCATGATACACAAAATTTTCCTTGGAAATTTAGTTTTTTTACATAATTTTCAAAAAAAAACTTCCGAAAAAATGCTGTTTCAGAAAAATTTCAAAAAATTAAATTATAGTTTCCTTCGATTCTGTTCAAGATCTACATTTAAACTCCCAAAAAAATCCTGTTTCAAAAATTACATAAACCTAAAATTAGCACTTCTGAATACTGTCATTTCGGTATTACACATTCGAAAAAATACTTTATTTAACTGTCTGGCTGAGTATCAAACGCCAGGGACAACCAATTTTCTTCAACTTTTTTACATACTCTTTCAGCAGACGTTATACCACTAAACGGAGCATTAAATGTTTGGAACAAGAATGAAAAAGTTTCAGTTTCAAAACTCCTGTAAATTCCATAGTAGTCAACTTTTTCCTAATTTATCTGTCATGTTCTTTTAAAATTAATAATCTACAAATTTCACTACTTCACTGAGTATCAAATGCCAAAAATATATGGAATTTTTGAGTATCTCAAATCGCTGATATTTCGAAGTTTCTATGAACTGAGTATCCAACGTTCTCGCAGTCAATTAACGTTTACAGTTTCCAAAACTTTTAAAATATCAAAATTTTCAAAATCTAACAATTTACGGTTGCCACTAAGCGGTTTTTCAATTTCACTGCTTAACTGAGTATCAATCGTCTAGAAAGCTTCTCTGCGTCTCTCAATCGTCCACACTATTTCTCTCTTCTCGGAAATTTTTTTTTCAAATCTTAAAACCGACTAACCTGTTCCCTATGATAGTAATCACTAGGTTGTTGATATTGTTGTCCAGATTGTTGGTGATGTTGTTGATGGTGTCCAGATTGTTGTTGGTGTTGTCCACCACTACTATCCACCCGTCCAGTCACCGGTCGTCCGTTGTGTGCCAACTCCACCGTCGTGTGTCGTGCTCCGCTGCTCACGCGTCGTGTCACGTAGTGGAATTGATATGTTGATGCCGTTTGTGTACTACTTATCGGACTAGAAACTCATGTTTAGCCGGTGAAAAGCGGATTTTCGAGGTCAAAATTGGTAGGTAGGTCAAAATTTAGGTTTAGCTCCAATCACCTATGATCTTAGGTTTAGTTCCAGCTAAAGGCTTTTAGGGGCTTGAAATTATAGATAACCAGTATTTCACTTCAGAAAAAGATTGAAAATTGAACATCAGAGGTATAAGTTCAAATTTAGGTTTAGCTCCAGTCATGCCTTAGGTCTTAGGTTTAGCTCCAGCCAACAGTTTCTGTGTTTTTATAGATAAAATACTACAAAATTACAATCTGATACCAATTTCGAAAATGAAGCCTAAGTTTAGGCTTAACTCCTATCTTCTCCCTGAGAATTAGGTTTAGCTCCTGGTAGATATTTTTTGAAAATTTCAACGATTCGGAGTATCTAGAATACCATTTTCAGCATATTTAAAGCCAAAAAACAAAGAAATGGTAACTTTTCCATCACATACTGAAGAATTTTTCTAAAATAGGTTTAACTCCAGTTAACTTCCTCAAATATAGGTTTAGCTCCAGTCAAGCTATTTTCGGGTACTTCACCTACGAGGAGCATGATTTTCACCAAATTCGCAGTCGAAATGGATCGAAAATCAATTTTTCTAAGAAAAAACTAGTAGTTAGGTTTAGCTCCAGTCATCTTCCTCAGATTTAGGTTTAGCTCCAGTCGAACTATTTTCGACTGTTTCAACTATGAGGAACACGATTTTCAGTCAAAAAAGTCTAGAAAATTGGTTTTTCAAAATGAAAGCTAGTAGTTAGGTTTAGCTCCAGTCATCGTCCTTAAATATAGGTTTAGCTCCAGACCGCCCAAGTAATTCGACTAGGAGGAACACGATTTTTAGTATATTTTTAGTCAAAAAACACATCAAACAAACATACGTAGCAGGCAATTGTGAAAAGTTAGTATCCGTCAAATAACCATTCGAACTACCCCGACCACCACCATTATTGGTGTAGTATTCTCGTTGTTGATGGCGCGAGTTCGAGTTTTCGATATAATTCCACGTCGATGACCGATATTCTGGCTCATTATCATCGTCGAAATCGAAAAATGTTGGCATGATGGTGAAAACTGGGATAATTTGTGTTAGATAAATTTTTGTTGTTTTTTGGGGTTGAAGTGAAAAAAAGTAGGGGAAATGGTGGCAGATGGGACCACCCGGGGTGGTGATTAGTTGGGGGAAATGAAGGGAAGTTTGGGTGTTTTTTTTGTGAAAATATGGCAGTTTAGGTGGTTTTTAGTGATTTTTAGTTAGAAAATGTCGTTTTTGAAGCGAAAAAAATGGTTTTCTTGTGGAAAAAAAAATTGAAAAAAAAGAACGATAACTTCAACATGTTTCAACAGAAAAAAAACATGTTTTGATGTTTTTCAGTCAAAACGGTCTGCATTTTCTGCGCCTTCCAGTCTGAAAATGTACTTTGAACGACGAAAAAAATTGTATATCTATCTTGACATCAAAAAAAATTTTGCTACTTGTTGTTTTTCAATATTTCGATAAAAAATTTCAAGAAAAACCCATTTATCCATCAAGAAATGACCAAAAACTACAAGATTATCAATTTTGTTGGAAACCGAAATTTTTTTTCATTATATCAAAACACAGAAAAAAAAACTTTTGCAAAATTGTTGACCGAAATGTAAAATTTTTCCAAAAAAAAATTTCGACATGTTTTGATTCTAATAATCTGAAAAAAAATAACTTCAGCATAAATTATGACTGAAACAGAAACCGTTCGTTTTTATCGAAGTTTATCTTGAAGTTTAAATCAAAAAATTTCAATCAAAAGAATAGTTTTTCAAATAAATTTTGTTCAAAAAAATAAAAATACGATTTTTTTTAAAAGAAAAAGTCAATTTTTCGCTGTTTTGGCCTTTTTTTAAATATAAAGCGACAATTTTTCTCATCAATAAATAAGAAAAAACACAATTTTCCATTTTGAAAACTCTAATTTCCACAAAAAAAACCCAAAAAAAAACCATTTCAACACAAAAAAATGCGGATGTAAGCACACACACAACATATGCAACACCAGCACCCCAACCAAAAAAGTGACAAAAGGGTATTAAAAACTGATTCAAATAATATAACAATCGATGGTTGGTGTATGTATGTACATGTGTATGTAAATAGTTGATACAAGGAGAGGGAAGGTGATGCATATATGATAAGAGTTATCAGTTGATAGTAGGTATGTTTTTGCCAAAAAATGCGGGTTTTCTGAATTTTATGCTCGAAAAACACTGAAATTTAACTTTTTGGGCCCGAAATTGACCATTTTCAAGCTTCTTTGAACCAAAAAACAGTTTTTCCAGAATTTTTTGCATAAAAAACACACATTTTTGAGTTATCAGTTGATATCAGTTGAGTTGATAGAGGAGAGAGGTGTTATGCGGGGAATGTGCTTGGGTGGGGTAATAATTGAGTTTTATGGGATTATAGGTATATTTTTGGATGGAAAATATAGTTTTTTTTTACTTTTTGTGGAAGAAAAAAAATGAAATTCATATTTCTGATTTGAAAAATTGTCGATTTCATGATTTTTCGAAAAAGTGAATTTACCCATTTGTTATATGGAAAATATGAGTTTCTCACTGAAAAATTGTAAAAATGGATACTTTTGATTTGAAAAATTTGGTTTTTCAACATTTTCTAATCGAAAAACATTGAATTTCAGCTCTATGGGGCTCAAAATGAGCATTTTATGGCGATGTTGAGTTGAAAAAACTGTTTTTCCGAAAAATTTTGCATACAAGCAATATGGGCGAATGGACTAACAAAACTTGATAAATTGAAGAACATGAAATTATTTGTCTGAAACTGATAATTTCTGAAATTTACGATTTCAGAACAATTACTTTTTGTTCAAGATGAAAATCAACTGTTAACAAGTTCATATAGAATTTTGCAAGCATTTTGGAAATTGAAACTTTTGAAAACCTTGGATCAAGTTTTTATTAGTTTCTAGATTTCCAGAAAGTTTTATATAGTTTTTCGAAAAGAATTTTTTCAGATCGACTTTGGATTCTGCACACTGTTTCAATGAATCAGAAAACTTGTATATCAAATCCATGAAACTAGAAAAAACATAAAACTTTCTCAACTCTGACCTACCATTTAGGTTTACATGAGGAGTATGGAGCTAAACCTAAATCCTAGGTACCTGGTAAGAAAAATCACAGTTTCAAGAAAAAAATGTCTAGTTCGATAATAATGAAAGTTAGTTTCTTGAATTGGCGATATTGGATTATTCTATCTGCAATCATATAAGTATGGAGCTAAACCTAAGTATCCAGATTTTCGTACTCAACAGGTCTGGAGCTAAACCTAAGTTTAGTAACCTCCTGTAGAATCAAAGGTAGTTAAACCAATATAGAGGAGAATGTTCAATTTTATGTTTGAATAGGCTGGAGCTAAACCTAAATATCCAGATCACAATTCTACAGTATCAGGAGCTAAACCTTAATAATAGTTAACTAAACCTAAAAACAATGGAAAAACACACAAATTTGACCATAAAGGAAGTAAAAAGCGACAGTAAAACTGTGTAACAAAAAGATAAACATAAAAATCAACACGACCCGAAAAAAAATCGATGATTGTAGCGATTCTCGCGACAAAAAAAACGTGTCGAGTAATGGGTTGTAGGTAAATGATGTCCGAAAAGCCGCGGCGGAGCACCATGTCGGCTCTCATACGGTCCTACTATCTCGGGGCCTCCCTTGTTTTAAGCTTATCTCTCTTTGTTTGTTTTGAGCTTCTAGTGGTCGAGATGCACCACTTTTGCCGATAACAAGTGAAAATGTGATATTTTTGATGTTAAAAACTGCCAAAATGATAAGTTTTGGATTATAAAATCACAATTTTTCGTTTTTTTTCACCGAAAAATGACGAAATTTACGATTTTTCATGGATTTTTTTTGACAAATTTTCAAAAATTTTTGATTGAAAAATCACTGTTTTCAATATTATTTATCAAAAAATTTGAAAAATTTTGGACAATTGACAGCTATTCTTGGTTCTGAAAATTTGAAAAAACACAATTATTACCATATTTCCATTCATTTTAGTATACACACTGTGACGCAATATTGCGTACCTTTCCCAATCTACAGTACCCTTCACTTTTTCATTAGTCAACTTTTCTTTTGAAAGAATGAAGATTTTCAACAAAAAAACTGATTTGTCTACAGTATACATACAGTATCCCACTTTGTTCCGATAAATTTTCCTGTTTTTGTGCATACACCATGACGAAATATTACGTATTTTTCTCAATCTACAGTACCCCTCACTTTTTCGATTGCCATTTTTTCTTTTGAAAAAATAAACATTTTCAGCAAAAAAACTGATTTGTCTACAGTATACCTACAGTATCCTTTTTCCATGAAAATTCTTTCCCATTTTTCGTGTATACACCCCGACGCAATATTGCGTACCTGCCATCAATCTACAGTAATCTGTTTTCCACCGACTTTTGCCCCTTCAAACAGGTGCAGTACACTCCCAATTTGTCTACAGTACCCCTTTTCCATTAACATTTTCCCCAATTTTTGTGTATACACCCGACGCAATATTGCGTACTACAGTACTCCGAGTTTTTTTTCGATTCGCCAGGTTTTTTCCCTACCTATATCGCCTTATGAATATTTTCTCCAACTATTTTTTTTATTTTTGTTCCTATTTTGAATCCGAAAATTTTTTCCCATACCTACCGTACCCATCTACAGTACCCCACTAACCTTCCAATGGATCCCTCGCCGCTTCGATCACCTTTGATTGTCGTACTGTCGTCGGCTTGTGACTTTGCCACGTTTCAATTTGTTCCCGTTTTCTGCAAAATACAGTATTACACTACAGTATGCCAAAACAAAACTACAGTATCCCATATAGCTACAGTAAGCCGATTGGGTTACTGTAGGCTAACAGTTTCAAGTTTGAGCATTTCAATCACTAGATCTAACACAAAGCGTACCTTATGAATCTACAGTAACCTATAGATCTACAATAGCCCATACACCTACAGTACCCCACTACAGTACTCCCTCAACTCACGTTGTTTGCTCGAAATCGTACAGAACTGTCTCCGAATGGTACCGATACTCGATTCGTCGTTCCGATGCGTCGACTCTGGAAAAACGAAATGTTCGGTGGAGCGCACTTGCATCATGATGACCCACCTTTAAGGAATTTTTGAATTTTTTGATTTTTTATTGTGAAAACAAGGATTATTCAAGGTTTTAAGTATGAAAATCGCATTCTTGGGCGAATTTTAACTTGAAAATCATGTTTTGAGCCCGAAATTCCAGAAATGGACAAAAGTTCGATGGAGCGCATTTGCATCATTTTTTGAAAATCTTCGGAATTTGAACTTTTTAGGGTCAAATTCAACGGAGAAGCCGATTTTGAAAAGAAAAACTCACTTATACTGATAGGTAACCTTGCCACTTGGCACACTTTTGCCCGTTTTTCCGGCGATTGAGACTACCATCGTTTTGCCGGTCGCCGCGTCCCGAACTACACTTTTGCCGGATACATCTTTCAATCGACGGCTTAGTGAGCCAGTTCTGAAAAAAAATTTGATTGAGTTTTTTCGTGGTGGGACCTGTGAGGTACAGTAATCCAGATATCTACAGTAATCAAACGAAATTAACTTGTCAACATTTTGAAAAATTAATTATCTAGTTTTCGAGGGATTTCGAAACTGTGAAAAAAATGGTAGATCAAAAAATGCATCACAGTTGAGCTACAGTAACCCGAGAACTACAGTAATATTTTTCTACAATCATACAAAAGGCAACCACTACACAAGAAAAATTCTTCAAAATTTTTCACTTTTTTTGAAACTGTAAAAAGTTGAACACCGTAGAAAAACTTTATACAGTAACCTATATACAGTATACCATCAAGCTACGGTTTATTTTGCATGGTGGGACCCATGAGGTCAGTGACCCAGATATCTACAATAATCCACCAAAAACATTACGTCAAACGATTTGAACAATCAGTGATCAAGTTTTCGAAGATTCTCGAAACTGTGGAAAAAAGTTGGTAGATCAAAAAAGTATGCTACCGTACCCCAGAGCTACAGTAATCTTTCAAATAAAGTCTGTGGACTACCCAAAAAATGAATCTACGAAAATTTTTCTATTTGAAACTTTTTTTGACTAAGCCTAAGCGAAAAAACTGAGAAAATGGGCTAAAAGGAAGAAATAAACAACTGGTGAACAATCGATAGAGATGGTAGATACAATAAAATGGGTATATTGGCACATATGTGTGAAATATTGGGTGTATATAGGTCAAATGAAATGTGTGATAGGTTTTACAACTAGTGAGATATTGTTCAGTACTAACTAGAAGAAATGCGTATATACCGTAACCCAACTACAGTATACCAATAGGCTACGTTAGTTGTAGTGGATACAGTAACCAAGTTATGTTCAGCTATCCACCGCATTGTCGTGTACCAACGTTTTGACTGAATATCATTCTAGTTTTCAAAAGTTTTTGAAACTGTGAAAAAAGTTGGTAGGTGGAAAAACATACTACAGTACTCCTACAGTAATCAAAGACATTCAGCGATGGTTGTCTACAGTAATGCACCGTTACAATGGTCTGTTATTATCGCAATAAAAAATTCTTCAATTCTCAAAAATTCCTGAAACAGTGAAAAGTGGATACCAATCTACAGTACTCATTACAAATTGTATATCTACAGTATCCCAACTACAGTATACTGATAAGATTTATTAACCTCAGTAGGAGTATTCGCGAATGGAATATGGTGCGCCATAAGCATTATCAGAATCCGATGAAACCGAATTTTTGCTATGTATACACCTTGACGAAATATTGCGTACAAAAATTGAGATACAGTATGCTACAGTAACCTGGGAACTACAATACCAACTAATAGTGAAAAACCGATCGAAGCATCATTTCAAATCAAATATTTTCAAAATTGAGAATTTTTTTGAAACTGCGAAAAAATAGCTATGAAAGTACAGTAATCCTTCTACAGTATCTACTACAAAACTCTCATTGACCTACAGTATCCTGGTACAGTATCCACACAATCTTACTATAGTCATATCTCTTCTCGATACGCTTCAATCGATCTAAACTTTTCTACAGTATACCTACAGTACCCTTCTACAGTATCATAACAAAACTACCATAAGCCAACTACAGTACTCCAAACAAGTCACAGCTCAAACTACCGTAATCGAAAAGTTTTTTTTACAGTATTTTTCTATACTATGTATGAAATTTACGAACAGTATTCCTTCTACAGTACCTCGGTACTGTATCTTCAAAACATTCACATTTGTCTACAGTATCCCTCTACAGTATGCCGCCCAACTCACACAGCATGTGACGTCTCCACTTTCATCGACTCGGGCCTCTTCCTTCCGCCAACATTCACCACCGGTACAGTATCCTCCGACCGTATCACATGTTTCCTCAATCTTACAGTATTCGGCAATGTCGACGATGCACCAAGATTCAAATTGTGCACCGGTATTATCCTTGGCTTTTGTAGGACTGGAGCCGGTGGCGGGATGACATCGGTTTTGAGCAGTGTCGTCGAGGTGTCGGGATCGCGGGACTGACTTCGACTCGGGAGATACACTTCGGTCTCGTATTCTTCGAGTCTGAAAAAAATTTTAAACTTTGAAAAAAATTTTTTTGAAAAATTTGATTTTTGTCAGATAAATCGTCAATTTTCCACATTTTCGATTGAAAAATCGAATTCCTCACAAAAAATTGAGTCAGAAAAACCATTTTCCCGCCGAAAATAGGCAAAATTGCCAAATATTCGGTGGAGCGCACTTGCATTTTTTCGACCCCCCTTTAAGATTTTTTTTTCAAAATTTCCAGTTTTTACTGCTTATTCGCTCAAAATTTTATGGAGAATGCGATTTTTGAGGTCTAGAACCCCCAAATTTTCGAAAAAGTGTTTAAAAACTGTATTTTTCAAGCTTAAAACTCATTTTTCTGGAATTTCAACTAGTTTTTCGGACTCCCCAGGCCAGAAAACATCGGAAAACGAAAAAGTTCAGTGGAGCGCATTTGCATTTTTTCGACCCCCCTTGAAGGGAAATTTTTTGAAATTTTTGTTTTTTGCATGGAAAATTGTCAAAATTTGCTGAAAATCACAATTTTCAGCCTTAAAAATTGTAGAAACGACAAAAAATCATGATTTTTAGGAAAAAACTCACCTTTTTCGAACTTTACAACTCGACGGAGCACAACATTTCGCACCCATATCGTATAAATAATGAAAATAAATAGAAAAAAATGTGGATTATCACCAAATTATGATAATCCCAAGGGTCGTTTAAAAATGGCTGGATTTGCTTGATAAAGTTGATATCAAGGCATTTGATGGGCGCTGAAGTCGGCAAAAAATGATAAAGACACAAAAAAAGATTGACGGAAGGCACTTGAGAGGCTAGATACAAACAAAGAGAGTGGATATTTGCCAGAAATCCATGTTTCTAGCGTCCTAACACTTGATTTAATGGATTAAACGAGCGATATGGGTTGACAAAAATGAATTCGCAGTCAGCAGGATTCGAACCTGCGCGGGCAGAGCCCAATTGATTTCGAGTCAATCTCCTTAACCACTCGGACATGACTGCAGTGGCGGCCGCATGCCTTATATGCGTATACAAGCAGGGCGCGCGGCAGTAAGGGACCAGTTGGACGAAAAGTTTCGAAATAATGAGATTGGTCAAAAAAATGACGGGGAAATGAGGAGCAAGTGTTGCTCCGGGAGCCAACGTATTACAAAAAACCAGCACATCTGTGTCTGCGTCTCTCTTTATAGCGTTGTGTCTCGCAGGGGAAATGATGAAAGACAAGTTTTGGAGGGGACAAATGCATTTTGGAAGAAAAATGAGCATTTGACTTGTTTGAGAACAGATTTTTCTAGTTTTTGAAGTTTTTTATGACTGAAATTGTTGAAAAGAGATGAATTTGAAGCAGAAAATAGGTTTTTTCATCCAAAAAGTTGAAAATGTCATGAAAAATAAGACTTTTTCGACGAAAAATTGCGATTTTCAGCTGAAATTACCCGAAAATAGCTTTAAAATTATCGAATTTCGATAAAAAATGACGGAAGTAAGCAAAAATTCATTGAAGAAGAATGGGTATGCAAATGCGCTCCACCGAACTTTTTCAAATCCGCGATTTTTGGAGACTTTAAAGTGATTTCAAGATAAAAAATTATTATTTTCAGCAAGGATCGTTAAAGGATAATGCAAGCATGCTCCATCGAACTTTTTCAAAAAACCATTTTTTTTCAGTTTCACACTTTTTTGAAATCGAATCACAACTTCTTCAATGTGATACAGCGACGGGAATATAGAAAATTCTAGCCAAAACTGAGGATTTTCAACAAAAGTTGTTAAAGGAGGTTGAAAATTATGCAAATGCGCTCCATCGAACTTTTTCGAGAAAAATTGTCTTTTTTTTCTGTTTCATAATAACTTGAAACCGAACAAAGTTTTCTTCAGAGCGGTGGTAGCATGGTTGGAGTTTTGATTATTGTCAGCGGAAATAAAAAAGAATTTTCACGGTTTCTAACCTAACTTGTCAGCAGTGATTCCTATTTTTCGACGATAAATAGCAATTTCAAGCCGAAAATTCATGTTTTAGATTTTGAAGCCAATTTCCAACCAAACTTCTCTACTTTGAGCCAAAAAAATTATTTCAGGCTGATTTTCAGTATTTTCACCCAAACACCACCTACCTCTGAGGTTTAGTAACAATCGTATAAAACGTCCTCTGCACTTGTTGCTTCACATCAGTCACCAGTTCTTGTCCGTGTGCTCTGGACACCGAGTAGGCTCCGGACATTGATCCGCCATTGATCTGTAATTTTGAGGTTTAAAATGACTGAAAATGGTGTTTTTGAGAGAAAATTTGAAATTTTCATAGATTTTGGAGGTAGTCAGGTTTTTGACATATGAAATTTCGAGGATTTTTAAGATGCAAGTGCGCTCCACCGAAATACGGTCATTTTTGTCTGGAAATGACTGAAAATCCCGATTTTCAAGTAAAATACTGCTGAAAATCGTAATTTTCACTCCAAAATCAACAAAAAAACATGTTTTTTAGGTCGAAAATGACCAAAATGATGAAATAATGCAAATGCGCTCTACCGAAATTGTGCCATTTTCGGCGGGAAATTACTGAAAATCGCGATTTTTAGATCGAAAAAAGCTGAAAATCATGATTTTCACGAGGAAATCAACAAAAAACATGTTTTTACGTAAAAAATGTCAAAATGTGCAAACGCGCTCCGCCGAAATATCACCATTTTTGGCTCAAAATGCCTGATTTTCAAGTTTCTAGATCAGAATTTTTAGCTCTTTTCGTCTTTCAGTTCAAAAAATCTAAAAAACCAACGCGAACCTCGGTAACTTTTCGATTATCCTCCTTCTTCCAGCTGGCCGCCGAAGCGGCGGCCGACGCGGTTGTCGTCGTTTTTGTTGCATTCGGATTCTTCCAGAATTCGACGTCGACCGTTTTGAATTGATATGAATTGGGCATTGGTAGATCAAAAAATTGGCATTTGATGGGTGACGAAAAGTCGGAAAAAAGTGGGATTAGGAGTATTTGATGAGCATATTTGGTGTTTGGAAAAGCAAATATTGAGGATGGGTATATTTACATAAAAGGGTGAAGTATGGTGGGAGTCATAGATTCATAGATTCACTAGATTCATAGATTCATAGATTCATAGATTCATAGATTCATAGATTCATAGATTCACTAGATTCATAGATTCATAGATTCATAGATTCATAGATTCATAGATTCATAGATTCATAGATTCATAGATTCATAGATTCATAGATTCATAGATTCATAGATTCATAGATTCATAGATTCATAGATTCATAGATTCATAGATTCATAGATTCATAGATTCATAGATTCATAGATTCATAGATTCATAGATTCATAGATTCATAGATTCATAGATTCATAGATTCATAGATTCATAGATTCATAGATTCATAGATTCAAAGATTCATAGATTCATAGATTCAAAGATTCATAGATTCATAGATTCATAGATTCATAGATTCATAGATTCATAGATTCATAGATTCATAGATTCATAGATTCATAGATTCATAGATTCATAGATTCAAAGATTCATAGATTCATAGATTCATAGATTCATAGATTCATAGATTCATAGATTCATAGATTCATAGATTCATAGATTCATAGATTCATAGATTCATAGATTCATAGATTCATAGATTCATAGATTCATAGATTCATAGATTCATAGATTCATAGATTCATAGATTCATAGATTCATAGATTCATAGATTCATAGATTCATAGATTCATAGATTCATAGATTCATAGATTCATAGATTCATAGATTCATAGATTCATAGATTCATAGATTCATAGATTCATAGATTCATAGATTCGTAGATATTCGAAAAGAAGGGGTGAGTAATAGTAACTTGTGTATGGTCGGAGGGTATATTCGACAATTGTTCCCCCATAGAACTAGTCGTCTCTCCACTCCGCTTATTATTATAAATGCTGACCATTCCCCATTTCTACCTTCAAAATTGCCTCGCTTCATGAACTGTCCGATTCTATGAAGGTGAAAGTTTTGAGGCTTAACTTCTTATGTGGATGATTCTATGCCTGACAAGTTTTATGGTTCTATGGATGTATCTTGGTAAAGTTCTATGATCGGTTAGGAAGGTTCTATGGGATATCTATGAAAGTTCGATACAAGCGCTTGGAGATTCTATGATAGTTAGAGATGGTTCTATGCAGATCTATGAGAAAATTATAGTATCTATGATAGTTCTATGAAAGCTTCAGCGGGTTCTATGGAGGATATAGACAATTCTATGAAAATCTATGATAGTTCTATGCAAGCTTCAAACAATTCTATGAAAACTATAGTGAGACATATCAGTATCTATGGAAGATCTATGCTAACAAAATCATTTCTATGGTTTTCATTGACAGTTCTATGCTCACAGTTTGCTGTTCTATGAAAATCTATGGAAGCATTTTGAAAGTCTATGCAAGATTCCAGCAGCAGATGTATGAAACCTTCCATACAACATAGAACTATCTATGACAACTCTGCACGGTTCTATGCAAAATAAAAACAGTTCTATGCAAGCTATAAAAAATTCTATGCAAGTTTCGAATAAATCTATGGAACTCAAGATGCAAGATTTTAGTATCTATGGAAGTTCTATGGAAACTGTTGACGATTCTATGCAAGATATAATCAGTTCTATGCCCGATTTCAGTAGATCTATTGAACTTTCGATACAAAATATTAGTATCTATGGAAGTTCAATACAATCTATGATATTTTTATACCAACTTGAGGCAGTTCTATGCAAGCTTCTAACAATTCTATGGAGCTGACAATAAAAACATCAGTATCCATGAAAATTCTATGACAATTCTATGAAAACTTGAAACGGTTTTCTGAAAAAACATAAACAGGTCTATGCAAGTTTATAACAATTCTATGCAGATCTATGACAATTCTATGCAAAAAATAAAAATTTCTATGCAAGTTCAACACAATTCTATGAAAATTACAAACATTCTATGGTAATAACAAGGTGTTCTATGAAATTCTACGAGAGTTCGTATATATGCAATAATATATTGGTGTTTGAAATAAGTGCATTGACAACTGTTTGATTTTTTCCCACACTTCCGTCCCTCTCCCGTCTCCACTACTCACTATTGTCCCTCATAGTGTCGGATCATAGCCTAACCCTCTGTTTCTCTTGTGTCTATTGAGGTCCGACACACCTAGGGTGGACATCACCTACAATTAGTATTCAATACAACCTTTGTACACTTTTTTATGTGTGGTTCTATGCATAGTTCTATGGTTCTATGGGAGGTTTCTATGATTGAGAGGTTCTATGCGTACTTAGGCGGATCTATGGAACTTTCTTTGCGAAATATCAGTATCTATGCAATCTATGACAGTTTCATGTAAGTTTTGATAGATTCTATGCATTATATAGGCAGTTATAGTTTGAAATACATGTTCTATAAAGGTATCTATGCCAGTTATAGACAATTCTTTGGAGATCTATGCAAACTAACCTATGAAATTTTCAATGAAAAACATCAGTATCTATGAGATCTATGGCGGTTCTATGAAAGTTTCAAAAGATTCTATGCTAGTGGTAGACACTTTTATGGCATTCTATGGAAATTCTATGAAACACATGACAGTTCTATGAAAGCTTCAAAAGGTTCTATGTTAGTAATATACAGTTCTATGGAGTTCTATGGAAGTGAAATTTGAGAAAAACTGAAAAATGACGACAAAAGTGTCATGGGTATGTAGAAACGGAAAAAAAGAGAGGTAGATCAAATAAAAGGTCATTGAAATGGCGAATCGAAAAGTGACAAGTCTGATATGTATCATACCAACAAAAAAATGCAGTTTCTGAATCCAACCATAACTCAAATGCATTAATATAGAATCGCTGGGTACTTCTCTCCTTGATCGATAGTTCATGATTTTCACATTTTCATTTTATAATTAATATACAAAAATTATCATCATGTATCTATGCAAGCATCAATAGGTTCTATGCAAATCTACGACAGATATAAGAAAATATTGAGCATGCTATGTTCATCTTAGGCGATTCTATGACAATGCGACGCAAATCTATGAAAAAAGTATGGTAGGTATATACAGATCTATGAAAGTTCTATGCTAACAATAGAACTTCTTGATCGAGCAGGTAAGGTGCTTGCTCATTTGATCGGATAGATATAGTGTATCCAGAACAATGCTGATCCTTAAGAATCAAAAAAACTTAGATGGTACCATCCTTATCATATATATCATATCAGCATATCAGCATAATCACTATCATAGGTACTATCATATCTCCTAGATATCTGTTTCATAAAACTTTGATCTACCGTGTATCATATGACCAACAATGAGCATCCTACCGGAACTAGGCTTTTTGAAAATGAAATTTTTACTGCCAATATACTTTTATCAAATCCCATAAAATAATTTTATCACATGCACTTTTACCATCAAAAAAATCATTAAACTTTTTTTTTTCAAAACAGTGATCTACTGGTTTCGATGGCTTCTCCAAATGTATCCAGTTGACAAGCTAGCTTGTCTCTCACACTTGCCATTTGCAATGCAATGATAGCCAGATGGACAGCAGGTGGATGAACAGCAGACCGCCTAGAATTAGTGAGGGTACTATAGTTGGGGTACTGTACTTATGGGTATAGATACAGTATACTGACTGAGGTAGTTTTTGTAATGTCACTAACAAAATAAAGTCGAAGAATCATTTCTTGCCATATCTTCGAAAATTGAGAAATAATAGAAACAGTAACCTCTTTTTGATATACTGTAGTTGAACTACTGTAGTGGTCTACTTTAAGAAGAGTACTGTCACTACAGTACAGCAACTACGGTAGATGTTATACTGCATTAGTATGAGCTTTGGTGATCTCAACTATAATGAAATGTACATGAACTTTGAAAAATAATGGACACCGTAATCCTATCGGTATACTGCAGTTGGGATACTGTATCGGAATACTGTAACAAGGGGTTACTGTAGATATATTATGCGACAAGTCTAACTGCAAGATCTCCTTTCCTAACAACTATTCAAAATTTAAAAATACTTGAAACGGTAATTTTTTCAATGATATACTGTAGCTGGACTACTGTAGTGATCTACCATAAGAAGTGTACTGTACATACAGTAGTCCAACTTTATCATGTGATAAGTTGCACTGTATTCGGAAAAAAAACGACCCTCAAAATATCAAATCAGATTCTTAAATATATTGAAAACTGTAATTTGTGTTATTGGTATACTGTACCTGGACTACTGTACCGATCTACCATAACAAAAGTACTTTACACACAGTAGTCAAGTAGACATGAATAGTGTCAACTATTGAAACATCAACAATCTTGAAATTAATATGAACAAAATTTGTAAAATCTGTAAAACTGTAATATTTTCCTATTGGTATACTCTAGTTGAACTACTGTAGAGTCATACTGAATCAGGGATACTGTAGCTACAATAGTCCATTTTCTAATACATTGTTACAGCCCTCATGCATAGTGAACTATTTTGATATTATATTGTATAAACTTTGAAATCTAATAGAAACCGCAATTTCTGGTATACTGTACTTGAGGTACTGTACCCTACAGTACGCCATCCTACTATACTTACATTACTCAATGGGCAACACATATGTGTAGTCGATCCGTCATCCGTCTCAATTTCGCAACATGTCGATTTTGCTGGGCATGTCTGTCCGGTACCACACTTGATTGGTGCCAACTCCTTTGGCAATGGTGCAATTTGGTATTTTTCATCGACGCGGTCGTTTTCCTGGAATTTTGAGCAGTTTTAGATGGAAATAGAGATGAAATTCGAAATCAGCGCGAAAAACCACGTTTGGAGCCGAAGTATCAGTTCTTTCCGTTCCCTAGTTAGGTTAAACGACACTCCGCTGATTCCGCATGGCTCCCAGCCGGTCTAGGCTCATTTTTCGAGCCCTTTTTGATGAAATAGGTCATTTACCTCCACAAGAATTCGATCATCCTCCTCATTCCTTTCCTCAACCTCATCAACATACACCACCGGCTTCTCCTCCTCCTTTTCGATCTCCCTTCTCAAAAACTCGATGGCTTGCTTTCTCTGGACCGATGTTGATGCGAATTTTTTTAACTTTGGCAGTTTGACATACTGTAACCAAGGGGTACTGTAGGTACGGTAGATCACTCACATTCTGGCTGCAGAATTGCCCGTGGCACTCGAAACCGTGTGGACAACAATGGAGCTGGTCGGGACAGCAGACGGCCTGGGGGACCGGGCAGCAACCGAAGCTACCTTGCTCGAGTTGGCAACAGGTTGAACCTGAAGATCTATGGATCTATGAATCATAGAATCATAGAACTCGACGATCTATGAATCTATGAATTATAGAACTCGAGGATCTATGAATCTATGAATTATAGAACTCGAGAATCTATGAATCTATGAATCTATGAATCTATGAATCTATGAATCTATGAATCTATGAATCTATGAATCTATGAATCTAGTAAATCTAGTAAATCTAGTGAATCTAGTGAATCTAGTGAATCTAGTGAATCTAGTGAATCTAGTGAATCTAGTGAATCTAGTGAATCTAGTGAATCTAGTGAATCTAGTGAATCTAGTGAATCTAGTGAATCTAGTGAATCTAGTGAATCTAGTGAATCTAGTGAATCTAGTGAATCTAGTGAATCTAGTGAATCTAGTGAATCTAGTGAATCTAGTGAATCTAGTGAATCTAGTGAATCTAGTGAATCTAGTGAATCTAGTGAATCTAGTGAATCTAGTGAATCTAGTGAATCTAGTGAATCTAGTGAATCTAGTGAATCTAGTGAATCTAGTGAATCTAGTGAATCTAGTGAATCTAGTGAATCTAGTGAATCTAGTGAATCTAGTGAATCTAGTGAATCTAGTGAATCTAGTGAATCTAGTGAATCTAGTGAATCTAGTGAATCTAGTGAATCTAGTGAATCTAGTGAATCTAGTGAATCTAGTGAATCTAGTGAATCTAGTGAATCTAGTGAATCTAGTGAATCTAGTGAATCTAGTGAATCTAGTGAATCTAGTGAATCTAGTGAATCTAGTGAATCTAGTGAATCTAGTGAATCTAGTGAATCTAGTGAATCTAGTGAATCTAGTGAATCTAGTGAATCTAGTGAATCTAGTGAATCTAGTGAATCTAGTGAATCTAGTGAATCTAGTGAATCTAGTGAATCTAGTGAATCTAGTGAATCTAGTGAATCTAGTGAATCTAGTGAATCTAGTGAATCTAGTGAATCTATGAATCTATGAATCTATGAATCTATGAATCTATGAATCTATGAATCTATGACCTACCATCCGGACACTTTGATGCCTTATCCGGGCATACAACCTCATTGAACTCATTTCTCATCACAATCTTCTTAGCCGGCTTCTTCTTCCTCATTGGTCCAGCATGAGCTCCCTGTAAGTAGTACTGTACCTACAGTATCCTATATCTACCGTATACCAGTGCATTGATACATCTCGATCCTTCACTATCACACTTTGTACCAGATGGACAACAATGGGTCCGATCGGAGCAGCAGACAGCGTTCGGGATCGGACAACAACCCCATAGATCGTCGTCGAGCTGACAACATGTTTCGTCGTCGGAGCACTCGGTCTCGGAGTCACACTCGTGGGTGAGCTGGAAAGGCATAGAATTGGATGGATCTATGGTCATAGAATCATAGAACTTCAAAGGTTCTATGCTCCTAGAGCGTCATAGAACTGTAAAATAGCAGTTGTCTAGTCTAGAGTTCTATGGCATAGAACTGGAAGTTACTCTAGATGTTCTATGGAGTTCTATGTTTTCTGTTCACCATAGAACTCATAGAACTGAAAAACATAGAACCATAGAAATCCAGTCATTGAATATCTAGTTCTATGGCATAGAACTGGAAATAACTCTAAACATTCTATGGAGTTCTATGGCTTCTGTCCATAGAACTCAGAGACTGAAAAACATAGAGCCATAGAATTCCAGTCAAGTTCTGTGGCATAGAAATATCAGACACGCTACGAAATTCTATGTCCCCTCTAATCCATAGAACTTGTAGATTGAACAGCGTAGAACCATAGAATCTTAGTTATCGAATATTCAGATCTATGGTACTCTATGAAATTCTATGGTTATGCACCATGCACCATAATAAAACATGGTTCTATGAAGCTCTATGCCTCCAAACTACCATAGAATCTCAAGATTCATACAACCATAGATACCATAGGTTCTATGAAATTCTATGCCATAGAACCTACAGTACCCCTCTCCCATTTGACCTACCACTGCCGAAAATAGTGTAAAAACCAGTAATATAGCGAATTTCATTTGTTCGAACGAGAGCGAATGAGCATCTGGCACATTTTATCGATAAATGATATGGTGATAAGAAAGGGTGAGAGAGTGTGTGAAAGTGAGAGGGTGGTTAGAGAAAGAGGTGACTGATAAGGGCACATGGTCGGGTTATTGTTGTTATGTATATTGATGGAAGTGTGGTACTGTAGATAGCAGTATGATAGTATTACAGTAGTCTTGCGGCACAGTAATCAAAGATATTATGTTGAAGTGGAGAACTAACTACAGTATACCATAACTACAGTAGTCTATGCCAATAGTGTGATAGAAAGAAACAAGACAGTATCTAACTACAGTATGACATAGTTACTGAACATCAAAATTTCAGTAGTGTATAACTAGTTCATAGAACAGATACAGTATGACATAACTACAGTATCCCAGAGCACAGCATGCTACAGTAAGGCAGAAAGTCTTCTGAACTATTTATTCTGATAACAAATTCTCATATTTATGAGTGCGGCTCCAAGTGCTCCAACGATGAAGCTGGCTTGCTTGGTGTCAGTTTCATTGGTAGTGGGCCAGGTTGGTCCGATGGATTACCGTTCTGCAATTTGAAAGTAGTTTCAGATAGAGCAATGCTGTTTGTTCAGCGACAATCTCTTCAAACTTTGGTGGTATTTTTCATTTTTTTACCTGTAGATAAACTTGATCACTCTTCTTGATCTGCATTGGTGTCCAAGCCAACTTTTCAAATAAGTGGAATTGCTCGTCTGGTTGGTTCCTCGCATAACGTACGCAGGCGTGTTCTGCCACAAGACAACGATAACCATCTGGACAGCAATGAACATTGTCGGAGCAACATTCACCGTTTAGGTATGGACAACAACCGTAACTATGCTCCCCGGTTTTGCAACAAGTTGTATCTAAAAATTTATAGGAAACGCCATATATGAAATCGACGACCTACGATCCGTGCACGGTGTATGATCCGCGCATACGATCTCATCGAACGCGTTCCTTCTGACACTCTTGACAGACACCTTAGAAGTTCTATGTAGTTCTATTATGCTCAAGTCATAAAATCAATGAAACTTGTATGAGGTTCTACGAAGTTCTATGAATACCATTAATCGTCGAACTTCATGACTTATAAACCTATAGATTCTATGCTCCATGTTATAGAACCTATAGTACCTTCCCCTACTTTACCTACCACTGCCAAAAATAGTGTAAACACCATTAATATAGCGAATTTAATTTCTTCAAACTGAAGTGAATGAGCTTCTGACACTTTTTATATACAACTGATATAGTGATAAGAAAGAGTGAGAAAGTATTTAAAAATGAGAGGGTGTCTAGACAAGGAGCATGACAAAAATAGATTATAATCTCAATTTGCTTACAAGTTTATATTCCAGGACTACAGTATAGTTCAGCTACAGTATACCGAATCTACTATAAGAAAGATCTATGTCGCAGAGCCAAAATACTGTAAGATACAACTGAACTACAGTATCCCGAAAACACAGTACACTACAGTAGGGAAAAAAACGTTTTTCAAACAATTTTATTTGCTTTAAAAAATCTCAATTTTGAGTTTTGTGCTCTAACGATGAAGCAGGCTTGCTTGGTATCAATTTCATTGGTAATGGTCCAGCTTGTTGGGCTCGATCGGATGGATGTTTCAAAAGTTGTGATAATGGGTGGTACTCTTTGCGTCCGTGGCATCGGCCTTCTTCTTCTGCCATACAAGTGTAACCCTCGGGACAACAATGAAGATGGTCACTGCAACAATTGGCATGTACGTATGGACAACAACCGTACTGTCCGTTTGACATTAGGCAACAGGTGCTTCCTAAAAATCTATGAAAAAAAATCATATCTGACGATTTGACCTACCATCTGCACAGTATGAACCATTTGGGCATGGGACATAATCTTCCTCGTTTGTAGTCGGAATCTCGACAGATGCCTTAGACGTTTTATGAACTACAGTACCCTTTCTTATATTTGACCTACCACCGCCAAAAATAGTGTGACAACGAGTAATATAGTCAATTTCATTTTGTCGAAATAGAGCGAATGAGCTTCTGACATATTTTATATATAACTGATATGGTGATAAGAAAGGTAGAGAGAGTGTGTGAAAGTGTGAGGTTGTCTAGACAGAGAGCATGACAAAACTAGGTTATTACCTTGTTTACAAGGAAGTATTCTAGGACTAAAGTATGGTTCATCTACAGTATGCCGTGCCTACCGTCTGGCAGATCTATGTTGTCCACAAAAAACCACGGCAAACCATGCTTGCAGTATAATATCAGAAAAACTTGGTGCATGATGAAGCTATACCATCTTATATCGAAGTAGAATCACCGTATGCTGAAGTATGGTAGTGCTATAGTATTCCATAACTACAGTAGTCCATCCGTACAGTATAACAGTAGAAATCAAGAAACTATGTAACTACAGTAGCATGAAGCTACAACATATCATAGCAACAGTCTACTAGAACTACAGTATTCCAAAAGTTCTGTGTGACATAACTACAGTATCTCGAAGACCACAGAATGCTACAGTATGGCAGACACTTGTTTAGACACTTTATTTTTCGAATAGTTTCAAATATTTATAGGTGGAACTCCTCGATCGAAAGCTCCAAAGCATGCTTGCTTGGTGTCAGTTTCATTGGTTGTTGTGTCGCAAATCTTGCTAGTGGGTGGGACAGTCTGCCTTGCTGGCAGCGGCTTTCTGATACAACACATTGGTAACCCTCCGGGCAACAATGAATATGGTCAGAACAACATACGGCTCGTGGGTAGTGACAACAGCCGTACTGCCCTGTAGTCAGTAGGCAACAGGTGCTTCCTACAAGTCTATGAAAAACAGCATGCACAATACTTTGACCTACCATCCTCGCAGTATGTATCATTCGTACATGGCACATCACTTACCACTGCCGAAAATAGTGTAAAAACCAGTAATGTAGTCAATTTCATCTTCCGAACTGAAGAGAATGAACTACTGGCAGCTTTTATAAATAACTGATATGGTGATAAGAAACAGTGAGAGAGTGTGTATAGTTGAGAGAGTGTCTAGACAGAGAGCATGGCAAAAACTTGTTTACCAGGATGTATGCGTCACCATCCGGGCAGTATGTCCTGTTTGGGCATGGGACATAGTCTTCTTCGTTCTTTGTCAGAATCTCGACAGAAGCGTGAACAACAGTTTGTGAAAATTCTATGATTCTGGAGGCATAGAATCCATAGAACATAATCATAGAATCTTGCATTTCATAGGACTGTCGTAATTATAGATTCTATGCAATTATATGCCATAGAACCTACAGTAACCCACTCATCATTTGACCTACCACTGCCGAAAACAGTGTCGCAATCAGTAATATGGTCAATTTCATTTCGTCGAAATAGAACGACTGAGCTTTTGGCCCATTTTATCAATAACCAGTATGTTGATAACAATGAGCGAGAGAGTGTGTGTGGAGATGAGAGTGTGTCTAGACATGGATCATGACAAAAAAAGATCGTAACAACTGTAATGTGAGACTATAGTCGAGTACGTCTACAAAATGTCGTGCCATCGAACAGATACAGTATACCAGAACTACAGTATCACAAAAAACCACAGTGTGCCACAGTAAAGCAATAAAATACACGGACAATTTATTTTGCTAGGAAATCTCAGTGTAGAAAATTTATGAGTGTGGCTCCGAGGCCGAGTGCTCCGACGATGAAGCATGTTTGCTCGGTGTCAGTTTCATTGGTGGTGGTGCAGCAAATTGGGATAATGGGTGGAACTCTTTTCTTTTGGTGCAGTGACCCTGTGACACTTGACAAGTGAAACCCTCTGGGCAACAACTAAGATGGTCTGAACAACATACGGCTCGTGGGTATGGACAACAGCCGTAGATATTTTCCGCCATCAGACAACAGGCGGATCCTAAAAACATATAAAAACACCATGTATGACATTTTGACCTCACCATCTGGGCATTCTGTACCATTCGGGCATGACACATAACTTACCACTGCCGAAAATAGTGTAAACACCAGTAATATAGCGAATTTCATTTCTTCAAACTGAAGTGAATGACCTTCTGACACTTCTTATATAACTGATATGGTGATAAGAAAGGGTGAGAAAGTGTGTATAGGTGAGAGGGTGTCTAGACAGAGAGCATGACAAAAATAGATTGTAACTTGACTTGTTTACAAGGAAGTATTCCAGGACTACAGTGGAGTATGTCTACAGTATGCCGAACCTACCAAAAGGCAGATCTATGTAGTTACAGGATGAAATTCCAGTAGCTCATAATTAAATTAGAATCAAAGACCTACGGTATACTAGAAAAAACGAAGAAATATGTAACATCAGCATGAAGTTGCTACTGTATCTCAAAATCCACAGTATCCCATGACGACAGTATGCTACAGTAAGATTAAACGACAGTAGTTTATAACTGAAGTAGAATCAAAGTATACTAGAACAACAGTATACCGATTTCTTGTCAATGTTTCCCAACGAAGTTATAAAAGTTTTTTTGTCAATAGAAAATAGTTTCGAGCAATTATAAGTGTGGCTCCAAGACCGAATGCTTCAACGATGAGGCACGCTTGCTTGGTGTCAGTGGTGCAGCTCGGATGGTTTCGTTTGGCAGAAAACCATTCTGCAATTCATAGGTAGTTTCAAACAAGTTGAAAGTTGAAGTCTCGGTATCTACATTTAAAATTGAATATTGAGCTAAAATGCGCAAAGCATGATTTTAAAGTTTGTAGGTTAAACGACACTCTGCCAATTTTTCTCAACTCTGGAGCTTACAAAGTTGAGATTGATTATTTACCTCCAAGAGTTTTGCCTCTGGCGGAGGCGTTGAACCACAAGGGACACAGATCGGTGGTTTCAAAGGCCAATGTTCATCGTCGTTCTCTAGATAATGACAATAGTGTGTCTGCGGGCAACAGAGACCCCACCCACAACATACAGAAGGTCCGTATGGACAACAACCGAAATTCATTGGTCTGTCTACTTCACAACAGCTGTCCGCTAAAAACAAATGGAAACAACATTAGAGTCTTTCTAAGACTTACGTGTTTCACAGTATTGTACCTCATTCGGACAAAAGTAAGGTTCGGGCTCTCTTAATAGTTGCACAACTTTGGCAGAAGTCTTAAAATTTTCTGGAAATTCTATGGTTCTGGAGGCATAGAATCCATAGAACTCATTGTCTTAGAATCGCAGTTCCTGAATGTTGAGTTCTATGGGTGTTCTATGACTCCAAACAATCATAGAACCTTCTATTTTATAGCACAATAGAAACCATAGATTCTATGCGATTCTATGTCATAGAACCTACAGTACTCCTTTCATGTTTGACCTACCACTGCCGAAAATAGAATGAAGACCAATAATATAGCGAATTTCATTCTCCTGAACTTGTGCGAATGATCTTCTGACACTTCTTTTATATATAACTGATATTGTGATAAGAAAGAGTGAGATAGTATGTAAAGTAGAGAGGGTGTCTAGACAGAGAGCATGACAAAACTCGATAATTACTTTGTTTACAAAGAAGTATTCCAGGACTACAGTATAGTAGAGCTACAGTAAGATTCAACTACAGTATCCCATCAATACTGTGTACCTCGTCTACAGTATATCAGAACTAAAGTATCATTCATCTTGTGGCATAGCTACTGTAAGACAGGAGGAAGTTATCTACAGAATGGCATACCTACAGTATACAACAGCTACAGACAGTATGATTGTGCAACAGTATGCCATGGTTTCAGTATAGTTTATCTAGTGATATGATACAACTACAGTATAACTTTCCTATAGTATGACAGGATTCTTGTATAACTTTACTACAGTATACCGTTATTGCAATATGGAACAACTACAGTATCACATATTCAGTGATATAACTACAGTATGTCAATATTATGGCATAACTATAATATCACATATCCAGTGATATAACCACCTACAGTACTACTATAACTAAACTACAGTACCCCATTACAGTATGCTACAGTAATGCCATCCTGACAAAAAAAGTTCCCATTCATAATCTCTGCGTCTCTCGCATTCCCCTACTCTCTCGCCAATCATAAACGCAAACAATAAAATGGAGTTGTTTCTTGTGTGTTGCCCAACCCGTGTTCAATCACTTTTTTTGTTGTGTCATACCTTTTTCTTGTTTTATATATATTTATATGTTTTCCGGAAATTTTTGGGAAGACAACAATTTTCGTCAAAATTGTTTCTGTTTCAAAATTTTTGTTAAATAGTTGATTTTCGTGGATTTTCGATGACTCTGAGTTACTTTTTTCTGAAAAAAACAACATTTTGGACCTAAACCTAATCCTATAGGTTAAGTACGATGCTCCGAGATTACGATAGAGATTTTTGATCTAAAACACCCAAAAAATGTGATATTTTTTTCAGAAAATTTCGGTTTCAAAGAATATAACATTGGTCAAAAAATTTCTAATGTTTTGACTGTCAATGGTGCTGTATATAGTTTAAAGAAAGGTTTCGGTTTCAAAATTTTTGTAAAATATTTGATTTTTGTAAATTTTTAATGGATAATTGTATTCGTTCGGCGAAAAAAACCATTTTTGAACTCAAGCTCACTTTAAAAGATTGTAGTTTTTGTAGCCTTCTGCCCTAAGAGATTGTAGTTTTCGTAGTCTTCTGCCCTACGAGATTGTAGTATTTGTAGTCTTCTTCCCTAAGAGATTGTAGTATTTGTAGTCTTCTGCCCTAAGAGATTGTAGTATTTGTAGTCTTCTGCCCTACGAGATTGTAGTATTTGTAGTCTTCTGCTCTACGAGATTGTAGTATTTGTAGTCTTCTGCCCTAAGAGATTGTAGTTTTCGTAGTCTTCTGCCCTACGAGATTGTAGTATTTGTAGTCTTCTTCCCTAAGAGATTGTAGTATTTGTAGTCTTCTGCCCTAAGAGATTGTAGTATTTGTAGTCTTCTGCCCTAAGAGATTGTAGTATTTGTAGTCTTCTTCCCTAAGAGATTGTAGTATTTGTAGTCTTCTTCCCTAAGAGATTGTAGTTTTTGTAGTCTTCCACACTAAGAGATTGTAGTATTTGTAGTCTTCTGCCCTAAGAGATTGTAGTATTTGTAGTCTTCTTCCCTAAGAGATTGTAGTATTTGTAGTCTTCTGCCCTAAGAGATTGTAGTATTCGTAGTCTTCTTCCCTAAGAGATTGTAGTATTTGTAGTCTTCTTCCCTAAGAGATTGTAGTTTTTGTAGTCTTCCACACTAAGAGATTGTAGTATTTGTAGTCTTCTGCCCTAAGAGATTGTAGTATTTGTAGTCTTCTTCCCTAAGAGATTGTAGTATTTGTAGTCTTCTGCCCTACGAGATTGTAGTATTTGTAGTCTTCTGCCCTAAGAGATTGTAGTTTTTGTAGTCTTCTGCCCTACGAGATTGTAGTATTTGTAGTCTTCTTCCCTAAGAGATTGTAGTATTTGTAGTCTTCTGCCCTAAGAGATTGTAGTTTTTGTAGTCTTCTGCCCTACGAGATTGTAGTATTTGTAGTCTTCTGCCCTAAGAGATTGTAGTATTTGTAGTCTTCTGCCCTAAGAGATTGTAGTATTTGTAGTCTTCTTCCCTAAGAGATTGTAGTATTTGTAGTCTTCTTCCCTAAGAGATTGTAGTTTTTGTAGTCTTCCACACTAAGAGATTGTAGTATTTGTAGTCTTCTGCCCTAAGAGATTGTAGTATTTGTAGTCTTCTTCCCTAAGAGATTGTAGTATTTGTAGTCTTCTGCCCTACGAGATTGTAGTATTTGTAGTCTTCTGCCCTAAGAGATTGTAGTTTTTGTAGTCTTCTGCCCTAAGAGATTGTAGTTTTTGTAGTCTTCTGCCCTAAGAGATTGTAGTTTTCGTAGTCTTCTGCCCTACGAGATTGTAGTATTTGTAGTCTTCTGCCCTAAAAGATTGTAGTATTTGTAGTCTTCTGCCCTAAGAGATTGTAGTATTTGTAGTCTTCTGCCCTAGGAGATTGTAGTATTTGTAGTCTTCTGCCCTATGAGATTGTAGTATTTGTAGTCTTCTGCCCTAAAAGATTGTAGTATTTGTAGTCTTCTTCCCTAAGAGATTGTAGTATTTGTAGTCTTCTGCCCTAAGAGATTGTAGTATTTGTAGTCTTCTTCCCTAAGAGATTGTAGTATTTGTAGTCTTCTTCCCTAAGAGATTGTAGTATTTGTAGTCTTCTGCCCTAAGAGATTGTAGTATTTGTAGTCTTCTGCCCTAGGAGATTGTAGTATTTGTAGTCTTCTGCCCTATGAGATTGTAGTATTTGTAGTCTTCTGCCCTAAAAGATTGTGGTATTTGTAGTCTTCTGCCCTATGAGATTGTAGTATTTGTAGTCTTCTGCCCTACGAGATTGTAGTATTTGTAGTCTTCTGCCCTAAAAGATTGTAGTATTTGTAGTCTTCTGCTCTATGAGATTGTAGTATTTGTAGTCTTCTGCCCTATGAGATTGTAGTATTTGTAGTCTTCTGCCCTAAAAGATTGTAGTATTTGTAGTCTTCTTCCCTAAGAGATTGTAGTTTTTGTAGTCTTCCACACTAAGAGATTGTAGTATTTGTAGTCTTCTGCCCTAAGAGATTGTAGTATTTGTAGTCTTCTTCCCTAAGAGATTGTAGTAATCTGCAATTTTTCTTCAGTTTCATAAACTTTTTAAAATTCAAAGCTTTTTGTACGACAGTATTATAAGCAATTTTCAGTACGATACTCCGCCAATTCCGCCCTTCGGTAAATGCAGAATAGTGTGAAAAATGAGAGAGTTGCTAGAGAAATATCGAGCATCTTTCTTATCAGTTATCAATTTTTTATCATCAATTCCAAAAAATTTTCCGATGCAACCAACAAAAAAGGTCAAAAACTTTGTGTATATGTGTTTCTGTTTCAAATCGGATTATTTTCACACTGTTTTTCCGTTTTTTTATTCTGCAAAAAAAAATTTTGTCTGAAAATAATATTTTCAGATAATGGATGGTAGATCAAAATTGTTGGAGCACGAGGAAGAGCTGGAGGAGGAAGAGGTTAGTGATAAGAAGGAAAAACGTTTTTTTTTTCCACTGATAAAGAGATGCAAGTGTGCTCTATTGAGAAAACGAGGCGGTTTTTGAACTCCTTTTTTTGAAAAAAAAAGACGAGATTTAAAAGTTTTTGTGCTCAAAATAATTTCAGTTTCAGAAATTTTGCAATAAACAATATACATTCAAAATCCATGTTTGTTTCCCGTTTCTAGCTCCCCACTTTCCAATATATTTGATATTTTGTTGATTGACAAGGATTTGACGCTGGTAATCATTCATAACTTTTTAGTACTTGTTCAAGTACGAATCTTGTTTCCAGGGAAATTTTTCGAAAATTTTTCTCGTTTTCACGAGTTACATATTTTTGACCAAAGTCAACATCTTGAATGGCATTTTTGCACTATGTTTCGTTTTTCATCTTTCATCTTTTTTCAATCACTTTTTGTTGAAAAACTTTTTTTCTGTTCCAAAATCTTCGCTTGTTTCATATTTGCTAAATGTTTGATAATTTCTCGATTCTCAGTTGATTTTCTCATGTTTCCGTTTTCCAGACCAACTCTGCTTGCAATTCTAGACCACCAACTTTTCCAACTTTCTACCGTTTCAAAAATGTATCATATACTATTGAAACACATCTACCTTCGATTAAATCCTCCACCAAGTTTGTGGTCTCCGTTTTGACAATTTTTTGGTTTTCTAAGCTAGCAAAATCCCCATTTCCGGCAATTTTTTTTCCGGAACCAAAAACATTTTTCCAGTTTCAAACTTTCCACTTTTCCCGAGGTTTGGATTTTTTCGCTGATTCTCTCACTCCTATGCCATTGCTCTATTTTCTCGTTTGGTTTTCGAAGTTTTTTTTTTTTCGCAGTTTCAAAAAAAAACCCATTCCTTTCAAGGATATGATCATTTATGTTGATTTGTCCGATTCCATTGCTCCAACTTTCCATACCATTATTCATAATTTTTCGGTTTCTAGGCCACCATTTGGTATCCTAGGCTAGCAAATCGATCACTTAATTTTAAAGTACCTTTTTTCTGTTTCAAAATCTTTTCTTGTTTCAAAACTTGCATATTTCCGTTGATCAATATACCAAACGCTCTGAAGAGTTCTCATCACCTTTTTGGGATCCTAGGCCATCTATAATTGTAGTTCTAGGCCATCAACTTTTCGAATTTTTTTCTGTTTCAAAATGTGGTCTTCTACTATTGAAGCCTATCTTTCTTCGATCTCTGGGTACTACTTGGATTCCTAGGCCATCACTTGGGTTTCTAGTCCCCCACCTAAGCCCCGCCCCTTTTCCATTGCAACCTGTTCAAACACAGTCCCCCAACAACACCAAAAAACAATTCCAACTAAACTAATCTGCGTCATAGTCAGTCAGTCGCTCTCCCCCTCCTCCCGAATACTATACACATTTGTGTTATTATGAATCATACTTCCCCCTTGTGTTACGATTTTTTTCACCAATATATACTATTTTTATTAGTGAACAGTAGTTTTGAGAGTACTGTAGCTGAGCTACAGTACCCTGGGAACTGTACTTCCTTTTTTTGTAGTTAGGTAGTTATGAAGTTATTTCTGTTAGAATTTTGTTATGCTATGTTGTAGACAGATAGAAGAACTACAGTAGTCTAATTGGGTTACTGTAGCTACAGTAACCTAATACAGTATGCCAACATATCAACTACTGTAGCGACACACCAGAAAACGATAAAACTTTCGGCGAAATCTTTAAATAGTAAAAATAAAAAGGAAAATCAGATATAGGTTACTGTAGCTGGATTACTGTACTTGGTATACTGTACCACTATTGCAAAATATAAATTCTTCATCAAGCCACCGATTGTTCGTGAAAAAATTTACCAATTTTTAATAATTTTTTGAAACTGTGAGGAATGATAGAGAAGCTACAGTATGAAATTCGGGTTACTGTAGCTTATATACTGTACTGTATTACTGTAGATACAGCAACATAACATCGGACATGTATTTCCATAAGTGTAGTATCTTGTCTTCAAATATATAAGAAACTGTAAACTCGGGTACTGTACCTACAGTATCCTGCTTTTTACTACAGTAACCAAAGACGGTGTACTTGACATAAGTCTTTGTCTTGTATACAGTAATCAGCCAAGTAAAGTTTATACAGGTATCGTACATTTCTAAGCATTTTGTTTTTGGCAAAATATTGAAACTGTGAAGTTGGTTTACTGTAACTACCGTAATCCCTATATTGAAGATAGTATGATGCTATTAATCCAGGAACACTAAAGTCTCTCATCAATTTTCAGTATTTTGTGAAATTTTGAAACAGTAACATTTTCAATAAATTTGTACTGTAGTTGGGGTACAGTACGGGGTACGGTAGCTGGAGTAAATGAACTGATTCAAGTTACTGTATTTTGTATACTCTATCAGCTAAACTGCAGTTGAAGAAACCTCATGGAAAACCGAGCGAATCAGTTGAAAAAAAGCATGAAGCATCTTGGAGTCAACTTGAAACAGAAAAAAAATTCATGCTGATGTACTGTATCTAATGGTACTGTACCTACAGTAATCCTTAATAAATGACAGTAGTTCAACTATAAGAATGAATCGTTCCTTTAAGTGCTCGAATCGAAAATTCCAAGAATCTATAACTATTTTGAAAGTGTAAATTATTTTTTGGTACTGTAGTAGGGTGACTGTACGGGTATACTCTATCAGTAGATACAGTAATCCCAAATACGGTAGATGGTATACTGTACTAAGTCAACGTCAGTTTTTTTGGTTTAATATTGATCAATTTTCGAAATTTTCAAGAAATTTTGAAAAATGTTTGAAACAGTATTTTTCTGTTGGTGTACTGTAGTTAGGGTACTGTACTTACAGTATCCAGCCTACTGTAATTTTCAAATTTTTACAGCTTCAAATGTTTTTAAAAGAAATTAGTCAAAATTATATTGTATTCATTGCCATTTTCGACAGGTTATTTTTCTCACAGTAATCTACAGTACCCCCAATCGAACTACTGTACCTACAGTACACCTAATCCATCCCTCTTGAGCCCTGAGCCCCTTCAAAAATGCTCATTTTTCTCGTCTAGCGTGACACTTTTTGCCTACTAGAATATTCATTAGAACACTCTCAAGAGCCTTCGTCTTGCTCGTTTGAAAACAAGTTTTTTTGATGAATAATTGTCATTTTGTGATGAAAATTTTGTCAGAACATGTGATTTTGTTAAAATAGTGAAATTTAGGATTAGGTTTAGGTTTAGCCTATATTTTTTATTTTTGTCTAATAGTAAAAAAAGTGGAAAAATGCACTGGAAACCTCTAAATTTCGTCTCAAAGTTGGTCAAAATACCTAAAGTTCCATGGAGCGCACTTGCATTTTTGTAAAAAATTGAATTTTGCTCTTTGATACAAAAAACGCTAAAAATCTAGCTTTTTTGGTGAAATTTCATTGAAAAACGCTCATTTTTCTCCCAAAATCGCCGAAAATTGCGAAAGTTCACTAGAGCAAACTTGCATTTATCTATAAATTTGAAAATTTGGTTTTTTTCTTGAAAAAACTTGAAAAAATCGCTTTTTGAAGGTGAAAAACGCTTTTGTTTCGAATTTACAACTGGAAAACATTCCTTTTTTTGACTCGAAATCACTCAAAACAACAAAAGTTCACTAGAGTGCACTTGCATTTTTTAATTTCACTCAATTTTCAATAAACCTAAGCTCCGCCCCCTTGAGTGCTGCCGCCGCCGCCACCTCAACGCAAAAAACACCACTGTCGACAACTGCAGTGGTGGCGCAGTGGTAGCGCTTTTGCCCGCCATGTGAGAGGCCGCGGGTTCGACCCCCACCCAATGCAACAGTGTTTTTCCTGCGCGTTCATAACCAGTTCATTTGTCATTGCGACGCAAAAATGTGACATAAAGTGTAAATAAACAGGAAATTAGCTTTGGTCGTCTGTCTCATCAAATTGTTATATATTCTCTCTCGCACTCACTCAAATCGTTTTTTACCTATTTTTCCATGGGCAAAAGGGTTGGGGGAGAGACAGCAAAAAGTAAAAGATAGCGAAGGAAAAAGAGAGGACGGCCTAGGAAAAGTGTCAATTTTCGTCCTAGACGCAAGAAGAAATCTTTTCTTCTTCGCCATTTTTTTTTCGCCAGGACTTTTTTGTTCATCTTCTTTTCAATTTTTTTTTGATGAGAAATGTGCTTTTCATCAAAATTTTATGGATTATGCAGGTGCGCTCTATTGCACTTTTGATGTAATTTGGTTTTTTGAGTTGAAAAATTGTGTTTCTACCATTTTTAAACGTTAAAAACGGGTTTTGTTTCAAATTTTAACACTAAAAACATAATTTTCCTTCACAAATCCTCGGAAATTGAAAAAGTTCAATAGAGCGCACTTACATTCCTTGAAAAAATTTTGAATTTTCGGTTCTAAAAACTAGAATTTTACAGGTTTTTTTCACTGAAAAAACCAAAACTTCAAAATTTTCAAAAAGTGCAAGTGCGCTCTAATGAACCTACTTAATTTTCGGATTTTTAGCCCAAAAGCCCTCAAAAATTCTAGTTTTTTTCACGGAAAACTTGAAAAAATCACTCAAAATCATCACTTTTCATATGAAAATCACTAAATATGACAAAAGTTTACTACAGCGCACTTACTGTCCGGTGAAAATGTGGAAATTTGAATTTTTTGAGAAGAAAAACCTGAAAATCGCTTTTATTTCAATTTTTAACCAGAAAAACACCATTTTTCATCTCAAAACCACACAAAACCACAAAAGTTCACTAGAGCGCACTTGCATTTTTCAACTTTACTCAAATTTCAATAAACCTAAGCTCCGCCCTCTTGAGCGCTGCCGCCGCCGCCACCTCAACGCAAAAAACACCATTGTCGACAACTGCACTGGTGGCGCAGTGGTAGCGCTTTTGCCTACCACGCGGCAGGCCGCGGGTTCGACCCCCACCCAGTGCCTCGCTTTTTTTCCTCGCCTAATCAATCACGCTGATCGCATTTCGGTTGGTTACGTTTCACGAAATTCGTTTCGTTCCGTTTCACACACACACAAGTTTGTATCCGTCTATGTCTCTACCCACTCTCTCATATTATCACACTATCTCGTCGTATACACACATAAAGAGGGGGTCCCCCTTGAGGATGGACCCCGCTTTCAACACTTTTTTTTTGATGATAATATAAGAAATTGTTTTTTTTTGCAGGCCGATGCCCGACTAGAAATTGGGAATAACGACAAACAGTTTCGTGAGTTTTTTTTGTATATTTGTTGATGATTATGCAAATATTTACCTTTTGGGAAGGTTTACTTGGGAAAATGTTCGAAGAATATTTTCGCGGTAGATCAAAACTTTTTTGTGGTAGATCAAAACTTTTTCGAATCGAAAAATTTTCAGGTTTTTGATTTTAGAGGTCTAAAAATGCTGTTGTAGATTTAAAAGTACGAAATATCCCTTTAACAAGAAAGTTAGTATGATTCAATAAAAAACTTAATTTTGAAACAGAACATTTCTCTGATAGGTCAAAAAATTTCAAAATTGCTAAAATTGTTGGTACATCAAAACAAATTTTTGTAGATACAAAATGCTACTCACTTATCAATCAAAAAGTTATGTAGTTCACAAAAAGTAAATCTTGAAACAGATTTTTTTTTTGAAAAAGTTGTTCCGTTGGAGGATAAAAGTGAAAATTTCTTGATTTTGCAAACTTTTTGATTAAAATCGTGCGCATAACACAAAACTTGATTTGTAGAACATAAAATTGGATCTAAGAAACTGGAAATTTTCGAGTTTTCACAAAAATTCATGTCTCGATTATAGTAGAATGAATTATTTTCATTTAAAGAAAGTTATTTGAGAAACAGAAAAAATTCAGTAGATCAAAATATTTCAAACTTGCAACAGTTCTTGGTAGATCAAAACTTATTTTTGGGTAGAGCACAAAGTTGGATCTATGAATCAGAAAAATATTCGTATATCAGGGATATTTTTGATATAGCACGAATAACTGTGAGTAGAAGTCTTTCGTTGAAACATCTGACCATTCTTTTTTTCGATTTTTGGAAGACCTAATCATAAAAGTTAAATTTAGAATAGAATAGGAATGATGAATCGGGAAATTTTTTTGAAGGTAGATCACAGAATCAAAGAAATGTGTTATTGAGAAAAATTAACTACACCCATAGAAAACTCAATTTTGAAACAGAAAAAGTTTTGGCAGATCGAAAGTTTCAAATATTCTGAAATTGTTGGTAGATCACAAGTATATAGCCTCTCGTTGACATTATTCAAAACAATTTTCATTCTTACCATATTAATCAACCAAAAAGTTATGTAGGTTATCAAAAATAAGTGATAAAACCGAAAAATTTTTCGAAATCTAGAACTATAAGTTTTTTTTGTTGCAAAAGTTATTCCAATTTTTTTCAAGTCTATTCTTGTCTAGATCATGCAAGTTCAACTCTAGATCACAATATTTGAAATATGAAACGGGATATTCTTCTTTGAAGGTAGATCACAGAAACACAGAAATGTGATATTGAGAAAAATCAACTATACCCATAGAAAACTTGGTTTTGAAACTGAAAAAATTCTTGGTAGATCATGAATCGTTGAAATAACATTTTACGTGCACATTAATCAAAAAGTTATGCAGTTTATGAAACGTATATTGTGAAACCGCCAAATTTTGTAGGTTTTTTGGTAGATCAAAAAAATCTGAAAATTAAGACGTACGGTAGATGGAAATCTGTCAATAAAACTGTTCCCCTCATCCGAGTCAGAATCATGGACGAAAATTTTTGGATCACAAAATTTGATCCGTGAAACAGTAAATTTTAAGTAGATCAAAAATTTCAGGCTTACGAAAAATGATAAGTAGCTCACAATAACATCGACAAAATTCTGATTTTCAAAACTTTTCTTGAAACAGAAATTTTTTTTGGTAGATCACAAAAAGAGTACTGTACTTTCTTGCAGAATGCGCAAAAATGAAAGACGACGAAGCGGCGACAACATCGACAACAACAGCAACATCAACAATATCAATATCAACAATCAACACGACCAACAATATCGTCCATAATTATCCACAACCACCAACAACAATACAGGAGGCGGATGGAGGGAGGGTGAAGAGATGGACGGTACATCCAGGGAGTAATCGGTTTTGTTGTGATGGACGGGTAGGTCAAATATTACCCGGAAAAAATATCAATGAAATAGACTTTGATAGTGGGATATTGGCTTAAAACTGCCATATCAAAAAATTGAAATTTTTCGAAACTACCAAAAATTGTTCGATAGAGCGCTATTGCACAGTTGAATGATATGGCATCAAATATAATCCCAGAAGTACTTGATTTTTGAAATAAGTTTGGAATTCTACACTAATTGAAACAGATTTTTTCATGCGCAGTAGAGCACAGTTGCATTTCTTAAAGATTAGTACTCGTTACCACTCCCTCCATAACTGATGAGTTTTGAAAAAGTTCAGCTTTCTGGACTATTTTGAAATAGAATTTGAAATTTTTCTTTCAAAATTTCAAGATATTTGTTGAAACAAGCAAACATTCACCGGGATCCAAACATTTTTGTAAATTCTCAGTTTTTTGTTCTCGAAATTTCGAAACTGTGAAAAATATCATTTTGGGCTGACAAACGCTGAAATTGTTTCCTCAAATTTAATTTTTTAGGTAGATCACAATTTGTCACAACAAACACGATCACTATAGAAATTTTCAGACATTTTTTTTTGGCTGAAACTTTTTCAGATTTTCCGCCTTTTCCAAGTAAATCACATCTATTTTTCAGCTAATTTGCTCAAAAAAACATGGCGCCTTCATAATAACAATCTTCCTCATGACGACAACAATCACAATATTCATGATATTCGAGTAGGTCAAATAATTACAGTACCCCTCCCCCTAAGTACAGTACCTTCTGACTACAGTATCCCGTTATAACCAGTACTTCTAACTACCGTACCCCACCAAGTACAGTATTCGTAACTATCATGTTATGAATACAGTATCATTTTACAACCACAGTACCCTTTGGAAATATTGTTCTCCTCTAGCTACAGTATGCGTAGTTAGAACTAGAGTATAACTACAGTACCCACTTACAGTTCAACTACAGTACCCCCTTACAACTACAGTACCCCTTCATAATGACAGTACTATCTTAAAACTACAGTACCCACTTACAACTACTGTAGCTCTCTTAACTACAGCATCCCTAAACATAGTATCTCTAACTACAGTTCCCTCATAACTATAGTATCGCCTTACACTTAGAAACTACAGTACGACCTTATAACCACAGTACCCCTTACAACTACAGTACCCCTTTTCCAGTGCACCTTACCTATGGACAGTCAGCCCGGCCATCCCAATTGTCGCCGCAATTTTGTCACTTTTCGTGTTTTCCAACTTTTTCGCCACCGCATTCTCGGATCCTGGCATTGTGCCAAGAGTTGGCAATTTGGAGATTATCGAGGTGGAGAGGCAGAATGTACCGATTGATCGTGAGTGGATTTTTCTGAAATTTATTGATATTTAGGCTTAAAAAAATTTAAATGCTGAAAATATGATTTGGATGAAAATTTTGGTCTAGAAGTCCGATTTTGGAAATAGACAAAGTTACGGTCATTGGAAAAAAAAAGTTTTTTTACAATCCTGTAAAATAGGTTTAGCATCAGCTGGCTCTAATATGGCTGAAAATCAGTATTTTCAAACAAATTTGAAGTGAAAAATAAAGCTGAAAATCGGCTTTGCCTGAAAATTTCAGTCTAGAAACATTTTGTTGGAAAATAAAAAAGTTACGCTCATTTGAAGAAAAAAAAACGTCTTTTTTTCGAGACATGTAGGATAGGTTTAGATCGGATGGATTTAACTGAACTGAAAATCGGTATTTTCGAAAAACTTAATAGTAATGACTGCAACTGAAAACATTGCGATTTATTTGAAAAAGTTAGTATCACTATCTCCGTATCTCGATTTACAACACTATTTCCTTTTTCAATACTTTACGGTTTCCTAGTCCTTCGAAAATGTCCGTTTAGTCAAAAAAAAACTTACTGATTTCACAAATAAACGAGCTACTCTGCGTCTCTCCATATCGCACAGTCTCTAACAATTTTAAAAAATCATAAAATTTCAGTTTCGTAAAATTATTAAGACCTCCAGTTTTTAATGAATATCCGAGTCTTCTAAGTCTCTTATGCGACTCAAAAAAGTTTAGGTTTAATTCCAGCAGGTGATAACTAGACTGAAAATCAGTATTTTCAAACAAGTGACTTGTGAGAAATGATGCTGAAAATAAGAGCTTTCTGAAAATTTTAGTCTCGAAATAGGAATCTCAAAATCAAAAAAGTTACAGATTCCGAAACATCAATACCAGTAATGCGTCCAAAATCGAAAGAAGTGGTTATAAATGGGCAGAGGATGAAGATGAAATATTGTACAACATGTCGATTATATCGGCCACCAAGGGCATCACATTGTGCTGTATGCGACAATTGTGTGCTCATGTTTGATCATCATTGTGAGTATATTTCTAGTGTACTGTAGTTACAGTAATCTATCGTAGTTGGATTATTATAGGAAAAACTTACTGTACTATAAAAAAATTAACGTTGACCTACACTACCATTTAAAGTACCCCTTACCTACGTGTTAACTGATAGCGCTCTCAACTATTGTAGTTACAGTAATCTATCAGAGTCGGATTACTGTAAGACAAACATATGATGATCAGCTACCGTACTTTACTATGGAGTACTGTAGTAACATATAAGTTTGTTACATAAGAAATTGAAAATGATAGTGCTTTTATATTTCAAAATAATTTTTCAACGAAAAATTGAAACTGTAAAATTTGGTCAGCTGAAAAAAAAAGCTCAAATTTTTTTCGCAAAGTTATGGAACGCTTTTCGGTCTATCATTGAATATTGTTCGAAATATTCATGGTATGTACTTTTTGAAACATTCATTCTTTGAAAAGTTATCATTTTTCGAAGTAGATCAAGGGTTACTGTAGGTTACTGTACATCACAAATCAAAATTGAAATTTTCTTTGTACAATTAGAAATAAAAAGCTGATAGCCGACCATAAATTAAGCATTGACAAACGTTCCTGAAAAATTTTCTAGTTTTTTTGAGACAGTTAACTTTCATTTTCACAGTAGGTGATCTACAGTAATCCTACAGTAGTCTCATACTATGGTAGGCTACGGTAACACAAAATTCAATGGTTTTGAAAGGCGAAAAAATCAGAAAAATTTCAATGAGCCAATTTTTCGAGAAGCAGCTGAGTTACTGTAGATCTGTTAGGGTACTGTAGGTTACTGTAGAACAAAAAAAATGTTTAGGCTCAAAAAAATTTGAAAAAATCTGCCGAAAAAAAAAGGAAAACATGAAATCAAATTTTTCAAAAAAATTTTACATTTTGGAATTGCTGAAACTGTAAAAAAAAGTTGATCTACAGTATCCCCTACCTTCAGTACACCTACAGTATTCCAGGCCCGTGGGTCGGCAACTGTATCGGTCAACGCAACTACGCCTACTTCTACCGTTTTGTCATTTCTCTATCCATCCTAATCGTCTTCATGTTCTCCGCCTCGATTGCTCATTTGAGTCTTGGTAAGTACAGTACTCTTCTGATCTACAGTAATCCTATGTATACCGTAGTTGCCAAAGAGATGCCGTTCGCCGAAGCGATTCGAACGACACCGATGTCAATGGTTGTGGCGATTATTTGCTTTTTATCTACATGGTAGGTCATTTTTTGAGTTTTTAGATCAAAAAAATGTTGGAAAGGATTTTCAGACAAAATTGTTGAATTTGAGCAAATTTCAGAAAACTCGTGCGAAAGCAAAAAATTTTGAAACAGTAAAAAACGAAAAATTGATACATAGTTTATGAAGTAGGTAATATTGAAATTTCGAAACAGTGATCAAAATGAAAAAATACTGTTTCAAAAATATTTTAAATTTTGATCTACCGAATGTGTTCTGATGAATCCAGGAGTTACAATTTTTCATGAGGTTATTTCTCGAGTCGACCAATTTTTAAAAGAAAAAGTCGTTATACTTATTGTTTTGAAACGGTGAAAGTTTTTGTGAAAAATGATGTTTTGACATTTTGAAACAAACAGCTAGCTTCCAGCAAAATTACAAATAATTTTCGAGAAACTTTGAAACAGGATCGACTGTTTTCGTTATAAAGACAAAAATGAACAAGATGTTCATGAGATATGCAGTCTTTTGGACAGTTTCAGACAAAAAGTGCCGATATTCGGATATTTTAGATTTATGGTGAGAATTTTCAAACAGGAACTCACATTTTGAAATGATGAAAACAATTCAATCATTTTCTAAATACTTATTTCATTGATATGAAAACTTTGAAACAGTATAAAAGTGCATCACATGTGTTACACTCATAATTTTTTGCAAACAAACCATTTCCCATTTCTACTTTATTTTAAACACTGAAACGTTGTATTACAGACTTATCTTAGACTAACTATATAACGGTACATTCAACTTTTAGAACACTTTTCCAGACATTTTGAAACAGTTTCATCCATAAAAATTATTGCCGAACGAGTATCAAAAAAAAATTTAATTTGAGATCATCAGAAATTTTGAGGTATAAGTACTTATAACTGAATAAACAAAAAGCATCCTATTTTTGTGTAATTTCTGAAACGGAAATCTTTTCTTCGAAAATCATGAGTTTTGTGAACTTTACAATATTCAGCTAGCAAACAATTTTATTGAAATTTGCGAAACTTGCCATTGATTTCCCTGTGTTACTATTTATCATGAGAAAATAAAATATTATCACAATTTTTTGAAACTGCAACTTTTTTTTTCTCAAATAAGTAGATTACTCACTGTATATCACAATGCAACTGCGCTCTATAGAACTTTTTACTGTTTCCAAAAAAACAAAAATGTAACCATTCGTTCATCATCTATTGCTCAACATTTCGATTTTCGGAAAATTTCAACAAAAAGAAATTTCTTCTCTTGCCATTACTGGAAAAATTTAAACCATTCTGATTTTGAAAAAGTCACGAAACCGAAATTTTTCAGCTTCTCATATTTGGCAAATATTGAAAAAAGATCTCAACAATTGTGTGATTGATGTGAAATTTCTTTCCGAAATTTGAAAATTTTTTAAAACCGCAAAAAAATATCCAAAAAGTGATTCGGTGTTTGCACACCTACAGTACCCCATACCTTAAAAAACATGTTTTTTCCAGGTCCGTCGCCGGTTTGGCCTGTTTTCACACATATCTACTGGCATCGGAGCAGACGACGAATGAAGATGTAGGTCAAAAAAATATTTGGCTGAAAATATTTTCAGACAAAAAATTTCAGCCAAAAAAAAATCAAATATTTTCAGCTAAAAGGGGTCTATCGGAAAAAGAATCGACCAATGGGGACCACCGAACGAATCAAGAACCCATTTTTTGGTGGTTGCTTCATATCAATAGTCAAGAGATTGTGTAGATCAACATATCCGAGGTACGGTAGATCAAGAGAGAGAGAGTGTTGAAAAGTGAGAGACGCAGACATTATCGATTGAAATATCAGATATTTACGACAAAGTTGATATATTAGATTGTGAGAAGATTAGAAGATTTCGAAACCTTCTTGAAACTGAAAAAAAGTGTGCGCCTTTAATACAGTAACCTGTAAAATAAGGGGTACTGTATTAAAGGAGCATACATCATGAGATGCTAGAGGAGTTAGACAGTATGGGATATAGAGAAACACTAACACGATAGAAACATTAGATTCTAAGAAAATGAGAAAAGTTTGAAAAGTTTGTGAAACTGAAAAAGTGTGCGCCTTTAATACAGTATCCGTAAGATAAGGTGTACTGTATTAAAAGAGCACAACACCTAGGATTTCGCTTTTGAGAGATTCATGGTAAAAATGGTGTTAGAGAAGGTGGAAGATTGAGAGACGCAGATAGAAGAAATATTGATCGAACGAGCAGATTATGAGAATGTGAGAAACTTTTGAAAACTTATTGATACTGCGAAATTGTTTTCAAATTACTGCTAGAGAGTGTGGTGAAGTGAGAGATGCAGACAGTAACACAACCTACTCGACGATCAGATTCAGATAATATGAAATATCTATGGAAACTTCATGAAACTGACTTTTTTTTGAGAAATATCATAAATCAATGTTATCTGAATAAAGAACGGACAGAAGGAGAACCGATGTTACTTGAAAAAATTCCATCTTGAAATTTTTTTTGAAACCGTAAAAAATGAGTTTAGTTTCAAAAATTCCAACAACACCAGGAGAGAGTAGCAAATTAGAAAAATATAACTATTTTTTTGAAAACACTTTGAAACTGAAATAGTTTTCCATCAAATAGTAGAGACTGTGAGAAATGGGGAGACGCAACCACAGGAATCTTTTTTGATTGAAAAACGATGACTAGGTCATGAACTAATGTCTTGTGACTGTAACCAGTAATTTTGGATGAATTTTGAAACAGCATATTTTGTCTGAAACTTTTTTCAGTTTCAGATTTAGCATATATGCAGTTTTTGGAAATTTCAAACGGTAGAAATTGTCCATCTGATTCTCAAAACATTCCTCCAATCGAAATTCAGTGTCGAAAGAGTGTGTAGAAATTAGAGACGCAGACAGAAAACGTTGTTTTGGAATTAGTTGTTTCATGAAACTTGAAACAATTTGAAAAGTTCTTGAAACAGTGCAAAAAAAATATGAGAACAGTGTGATGAAATGAGAGACGCAGTATAAGGATTCGAAAACCGAGAATGAACAAGATCTGTAAATCGATAGATTCTATTAGAATTTTATGAAACTGAAATTTTTTGAAAATATAATATAGAGAGATGGTGTGTGTTTTTGAGAGACGCAGACGACGAGATCCGTACACTACTGACTATACTGAATATTGGAAAAGTTATTGAAGATTCTATGAAACTGAAATGCACTGAAATTCGAAAACAGAGAAGGGACAAATGTTTGAAAAACTATGAAAATATAGAATGTTAAATAAAAAATTTGACACTGAAAAAAGCACAACATTTTTGATAGATACATGTATATGGATGAGTGTTCAGTGATTGAAATCAAAAATTTTGAAGGATACTTGGAACAGAAAACTTTATCGGAAACATTTTTCCAGTTTCAGATTTTGCATATATACAGTTTTTAGAAATCTGAGAACATTCTACAGCCTCTTGAAAACATTTTTTCAATCGAATTTCAGTGGCGAGAGAGTATGTAAAAGTGAGAGACTCAGACAACAACTGCTGTTCTAAGATTAATTGTTTCATAAACTTTGAAACAATTTGAAAAGTTTTGAAACAGTGCAAAAATATGAAAATAGCGTGATGAAATGAGATACGCAGAGATAAGGATTGACAAAAATGAAGAACGATCACAAACTGAAAAAAATAGTGAATAGACTAAATCAGAATTTCATGAAACTGAAATTTTCTGAAAATACAATATGTATATAGAGAGAGAGAGTATGTGATTTTGAGAAACTCAGACGACGAGATCCGTTCACTACTGAATATACCTAATATTGGAAAAGTAATTGAAGATGCCATGAAACTGAAATGCACTGAAATTCGAAAATGAGCAGATAAACTGGTGAGAGAATGTGGAACAAGAGGCACAGAGAAAAAACATATATTAAAAATCATACGATTCAGAATTTTAAATAAAAAATTTGACACTGAAAAAAGCACAACATTTTTGATAGATACATGTATATGTATGAGTGTCCAGTGATTGAAACCAAAAATTTTGAATACCACTTGAAACAGCAAATTTTATCGGAAACATTTTTCCAGTTTCAGATTTTGCATATATACAGTTTTTTGAAACGTAAAACGCTAAGAGGCTTTTGAAAACACTTTCAATCAAAACTCAGTGACGAGAGATTATGTAAAAGTGAGAGACGCGGAAACTAAACAATTTTGGGAATCAGTTTTTCCATAAACTTTGAACAATTTGAAAAGATTTTGAAACTTTGAAACATATGGAAATAAAGTGTGAAATTAGAGGAGCAGAGATAAGGATTGAAGAATGACCACAAACTGAGAATCGGTAGTTTACTTTTCTTTGAAACTGAAATTTTTCAAAAATTATCAGATCAACTGACGAGAGAGTGAGTGACGCGGAGAAAACAAAGATGCAGATCTGTTCGAAAGTTTTGAAATTTTGAAACTCTGGAAACCGAAGTTTTTGTGTTTTCTTAGCATAGAGAGTGTTCAGAAGCGAAATCAAATCAATTCGTACAAAAAATATTTCAAAATTTGGCAAAATTATGAAACTGAAATTTCTCATAGTATACTTTTTTTCTGGACAAAGTTGTCTGATATGACTTGGAGCACTGATTTTTTTCTTGGGACAGCAAAAAAATTACTCTGAAGAGGGAAAAAAAAACATCGAAACGTAAAAATATCAGAAAATTTTTGAAACTAATTTTTTCCAACAAAAGAGAGTGTAGAAAAGTGCGAGACTTGAGACACCGAAGGATCTAGCATTTATTGAAGAATGTGAAAATATTTGTTTATTTCGTGAAACTGTCATACCTGTCTAATTGAAAAAATTGTAGTTTTTCATAATTGTTTGAAAATGTGTCCAAACTTCAAACTAGAAAGTGAGAAACTTTAGGCATTTTGAAAATTTTCTGAAACCGAAAATTGTCTACTTTTCTAATAAAAACTGGTGAGAGACTGTGATGAAGTGAGAGACGCAGACACTCAAAGAAGGATCCGTTTTGAAAAAAGTACAATATTTGTTATAATTTACTGAAACAGTCAAGTTTCTGGAAAAGAAGAAATAGTGTGTGAAGTAGAGAGACGCAGACAACAGAGCGAGAGAGTGTGTAAAATTGAGAGACGCAGACAACTTTATCATCTGTTTTGCAGTGTTTTGAACGCCCGTGACTACACAAATTCGGACAACATTGGCATCATAATATCTACACGTGTTTCAACTGGTCAACAACATTGATAATAGATATATGATATCTTATCATAGTGATAACGGGTATATATCAAAATCGACATTCTACAACTCGCCATTTTTTTTTTGTTTTTTTGATTATGTGCTCAATGAATACAGTTTTTTTGGATTTTTGTGAGTTGAATATAGCATGATAGTGATGAATTGACGGACGAAACTGAAGAAAAAAAAAGAAAAAATTTCTGAAACAGAAAAAGGTTGGAGTCCGATCAAGATATATGTATAGATTCAAAAAAAGAATAGAATGGGCCAGAACTGTATCAAAAAGACCAAAAACGAATATAGGTATGAAGTCAGGTATATAAGCACCCAAACTTGAAAATTCCAAGTTTTACTGGGTCAATTTGTTACAGATTTTGAGGTTTAACTCCGGAAGTGTCATTTTCAGATTCAGGTGGACTTGATACATATCGGAACCAGGAATTTTTGATTCTTCCGAAAATTATTTTTGAAAAAAAACTTTTTGTAAATGTATTTTCTACAGACAAAATTTGGAGAAGAAGTCACAAAAACACGCAGTAAAGTTCGTATCACCATGAAAATTTTTGATATTTCCTGAAAAAGCAAAAAAAACCATTGAGAGAAAGTGTGTGATAATGAGAGACGCAGACTTTTCAGAAGATTTTTTTAAAAATCAAATCGACCACTAAAACATTTGTCAAAACTAACCTTTCAAGAGGTTTTTGATACAGCATTTTTTCGGATGATTGAAAAAGAGTGTGGAATAGTGAGAGACGCAGACACAATTCACGAATTGTGAATTTCGGCGAATATTAGAGTAAACGGAAAAGTTCACATTTACGGAATCGATAATCTTCGAAAAATCGAATATTTGAAAATTTTATGAAACATCAAGAATTGAGGAATAGTGTGGGAGAGTGAGAGACGCAGACGGCGAATATTATTCAAAAAACAGTAAAGAATGTAATGTTAGTATCCCAATAGGATAGTATTGATGTTTTTGATGAAACTGTGAAATAGTATGAGAAAGTGAGAGACGCAGACATGCAGACATGTATTTTTTGAAACTGTTTTTGTCAACAACTGAAAATGAGAAATATCATAGGATTATGAAAAACGCAGACGAGGAAATGAAACATGTTTTTAAAAATATGACCGATTTTGAAAGTTTTGTGAAACTGCAAAAATTTCCAAAAAACCATCCAGGCACCAAGAAATAGCAGTCATAAGCAAGAGACGCAGACATCAGTGGAACAGTTTCAGTTTCATCAATTAATTTTTTTTAAATTCTGAAACAGCAATTTTCTGATGAGAGGTTGTTGAGTTGTGAGAGACGTAGACCCCTATATTCAGATACAAAAATATTTTCTATCAATATTAGTGGTTTCAGGAAACTGGAAATATTCTCTACGGAATAGTGTGTGATGTGAAGAGACGCAGACATTCGCAGTGATTTTGATAGAAATAAAGATATTGTAAATGTGGTGAAATAGTGCAAGATGAGGGAACAGATGAATCATCGGATGAGGCAAGAAATCAAGAGTTTTGAATTTTGATTGAAACGGTGAAACAATCAATGATTTTTTCAAAAACTGAAAAAAACAGTGTTTGACAGCAACCAGTCGAATAAAGTTTTGAGGAACATGGTTGTTTTGAATACCTCGTGAAACTGTAAGTATTTCTTTCAATAAGAGAAATAGTGGGAGAAAGTGAGAGACGGCCATAATTAGTGCAGTGAAGTTATTGTGAATTTCTGAAGAAAATCCGCATGTTCTGAAACTGTGAAAAAATGGAGAAATAGTGTGAAGAATAGAGAGGCGCAGACTATTCAGATACGAAATTGTTATCTTGAAAAAAGCGTAAATTTAGTGAAATTCAGGAAACTGGAAATTTTCAACGCACAACAAAATTTGAGCGAAAGAGTGTGAAATGTGAAGAGACGCAAACATTTGAAATGATTTGGAAAAAAAAGATGGTACAGAATTGTGAAAGTTGTGGGACAATGGCAATTCTGAAACTGATGAAACAGGAATAATGGAGAAATATTATGGAAGAATGAGAGACGCAGACCGTACGAGAACTTATTGTCAACTGAAAATTAGAACTTTCCATCTGATTTTTGAATTTTCTGAAACAGAAATTGTTTGTTTTTTCATGGGGAGAGAGCATGTGGAGGTGAGAGACGCAGATGGAGAAAAAATGGAAGAAATAGTGTGAAGAAGTACGATGCACAGATGATCGGATCAATCGAGAGATCAAGATATTCAAATATTGATTGAAACTGTGAAACTTGCAAAAAGAGCGAGATAGTATGTGATAGTGAGAGACGCAGACATTGAAAGAAGCTGGAGTGAGAGAGCATGTGATTTTGAGAGACGCAGACGACTATGTCAAATACCAAATCAGTGAAATAATTGTGATTTTCTAGCCAAATCCACATTCAATGAAGCAGTGAAAATGGAGAAATAGTGTAAGGAATTGAGAGACGCAGACAGTTTTCAGCATCTCAGAAACTGAAAGCTTGAAAAAAGTGTTAGATGAGAGAGTGTATGATATTGAGAGACGCAGACAATCAGTTTTAATTTATAAATCAAACGGAAATACACGGTAGTGACATTTCTGAATGCTTTCGAATTTTCAACAAACTGATGAAACTGTAAAAATTAGAGAAATAGTGTGGGAAAAGGAGAGACGCAGACACAACTATAGGAAACGAACATCCTATCAAAACACATGTATCATCAAATTTTTTACCATATTTTTCTGAAACAGTGAGCATTTTTTGTGATGACAATTTTTTCGAAGCGGTTGAATTTGTGATAATTGTATGAGACGGTGAAATTTTTGAAGCGAAGAGATAGTATGTGATTTGGAGAGACGCAGACAACCGTGTAGCCGAATTATTATTATTTGATTTGAGAAAATGGAGGATTTGAACAATTTATGGAACTGTGAAAAAAAAGGAAAACAGAGAAATAGTGTAAGATAGTAAGAGACGCAGACATGACAAGTAATCTTATGTGGTTAATGTGGATAAATATCAGAAAAATATGAAAGTTTCATGAAACCGTAAAAAGTTAGAATTTTCGGCGAAAAAGAGGAGAAACAGTGGACAAAAATGAGAGACGCAGACGTATATTTTGTGAGAGAATACCTAAGAGAGCCAAGTTTGGTGAAAATGGAATTTTTCAAACTTTCATGAAACTGCAAAAGAAATAATGGCGAGATAGTGTGTGATATAGTGAGACGCATACATTTTTGAACAATGTGACAATCAAAAAAAAATTTCAGAGTCACTATAGTGATTATAATTCTTTCGATTTATGTGAAACATCAAATTTTGATAGAAAGAGAGAGAGAGAGTATGGAATATTGAGAGACGCAGACACTGGATCATATATTGTGAATTTTGGATAGAATCGACATTCTAGGTTGTTATGAAACAGTCAAAAATCAGATTTTTTATGGATATACTTGAGAAATAGTATGGAGAATGGAGAGACGCAGAGAGTCGATTATGGATATCAAAAATTTCCGCGTCACTATTTTTTTGGGACATTTCTGGAACAGTTTTTTTTTCAAAACACCCAAAATGTCACATTTTTATCCATCGCGATATTCTGACAATATTTTAACTTCAGATTGTTATGAAACTGAGAAAAACTGAAATTTTCGACGAAGCGGAGAAATAGTGGGGAGATTGGAGAGACGCAGACATATATTTTGTGGGGACGAAACAAAAGCGTTGAGAAAACTTTTACATATTTTTGATTATTTCATGAAACAGATAGTGTGTGATATAGAGAGACGCAGACAATGTCATGCCGATGAAAAGCGAAATTTACAGTGTTCTAATCAAATTTTTCCGAAACATCAAAAAAAAACAAGAAGTAACTTTTGAAAAAACTAGAAAATTCAAAAATTGTCGGAACAAAAGTTGAAATTTTTTGGATCAAACGGTGGTTCGCGATCAATATATCACAGAAATTTCGTAGATCAAAAATGTTCTGAGACCGAAAGTTTTTCTAAATCTTATCTGAAATTAAAGGATCGAAATATTTCACAAAACGTTACATATAATCAACATAGATGAAAATGCTGTCGCCTTTCCATATTCGAAAAAAAACTTGCCGATATTTAACAACTATCCCCAAATTTCCTAAGTTTCAGACAAAAATTGCAAGCCAAATCGCATTAGTATAGAAAGCTTCTTGAAATTGATTCACGTTTTCTGGAACAGCAATATTTTTCGAAATATGACGAAATAGTAGGGGGTATGACGAGACGCAGACATTATTCGAACGTTTCAGATCTTACTGTTTCCGGCTGAAGTTATGGAAAATCAAGAGAAAATTTTGGGCAATGCATACGGAATAAAAAGTCAACCGAGAGATTAGGTGGATTTGAGAGACGTACAGATTATGTACTTATTGAGATTGGTGAAGAATAATTTTTTTTAAAGTATTTCATAAAACTGCAAAAAACTAATGAACTGATGAGAAAGTGTGTGATATAAAGAGACGCAGACATGGAAAATAAAATACAGGAGTTGGTCGAAGAACTATATGTCTTAAAAAAAACTTCACTTTCGAGAAAATGATGAAACCGTGTAATAGTGTGTGATATGAAGAGACGCAGAGAGACGAAATTTGATTCACTGAAGTTTTCAGATAAATATATAATTTTTGAAATTTTCTTTGAAACCGAGATAGTGTGTGAAATGGAGAGACGCAGATCGATCAATTATGTTACTTAAATACTGAAATTCAGTAAGAAAACAACAATTTTAGAAATATCTGAAACTGCAAATATCGTGAAATAGTGTGAAAAAGTGAGAGACGCAGACATTATATGAAGAGAGAGTGTGTGATTCTTAGAGACGCAGACAAGTGAATTTATGGTGTATCAATGAATGAAAAAGTTCTAAAAATTCTGTACTGACTGAAACTGCGAAAATTTCAGAAAAGTTTGAAATGTTCAATATGGAACGAGAGAGTGTGGAATCGGAAGAGACGCAGACAGTATTTTCAGAAATATAGTGTGGAAAAATAGTGTGTTGAATCGAGAGACGCAGAGTTTTGTGATATTGAAAGACGTCAAAGATGATCCAAATTGATAGTGGAGACAGGAAGATGATTCTCTACAAATGATGAAACAGTAAACCTATGGAAATAGTGATAAAGATGGAGAGACGGAGACAATAAGAGGAAAAAGTTTTGGAAAATTTGCAGTGACAATATTGATGAAATGAATATATGCATATTATTTTGAAATTTTCATGAGACTGGAAAATACTGAAAACGACGAAGATCTTCAGGAACGAGAATTCATCAGAGAACCGAAATTTACAAAAATATCTGAAACTGCAAAATAAATGAAATAGTGTGAGAAGATGAGAGACGCAGACATACTATGAAGAGAGAGTGTGTGATTTTTAGAGACGCAGACAACTGAATTTTTTGGGATGAATGAAGAAATGAGAGCGCGTGGACGATCAATGAAAGAAAAAAATCCAAAGATTTTGTGATTGGTCTGAAATTGCAAAAAGTTCAGAAATAATTGAACCAATCCGAGGATCGGGTAACTTTAAAGGAAATTAACAAAACTTCAAAAATTGTTGCAACAGAAACTGAAGTTTTTCGTGGTTGCCAGACTTCAACGAATGGAATATTTCAAAAACTTCATAGAATGGAGCTTCTTTGGAACAGAAATTTTTTTCAGATTTTTTTCTGACAAAAATCACTTTTTTATGATCCTAATATACTCGAAATAGAACACCTCATAATTACAGAATTTCAGAAAAAAAAACAAGCCATCCAAAACGGTCAGATCACAATTCACAGAGTAGTGGAATTTTACAAACGTTTTCCGAAACAGTCGGAATTTTTTTTGATTCTAAAAGACGAGAGAGTAGGTGATTTGGAGAGACGCAGACTATTCACGGAACTATGACTAATTCCATAATTTCAGATAAGACATCTGAAACTGCAACTTGTCCTCCACTTGTTTAGGACTTTTTTTTGCAGTTTCTCACTTATTTTATTGAAATTTTTCAAAAAAAAATTATCAATTGCGAGTTAATTTGCTCAAAATTATATAAAATTCAGATAGCTCGATTTTTTGTGAGCACACTACGACACAAAACTTCACAAAGAAATTGACTACAGTACTCCGATACTGATCTACCTACAGTATCCCTGAGAAAAACTTGAGTTTGTAGACTTTGACGTGTGTCATGAAGAACGAGTGAAAAAATCCGAAACGTCAAGAAACGGGAAAAATCAACGAGAGAGTGTGTCATTTGGAGAGACGCAGACAACTTTCAGCAATCACGGAACTATGACTAATTCCAGAATTTCAGGCAAGAGTAGAATCTGAAACTGGAAATGTTCCCATAAATTTTCCAGAATAAATGAAATAGTGTGAGAAAGTGAGAGACGCAGACATACCATGATGAGGGAGGATGTGATATTCAGAGACGCAGACAGTTGAATTTTTTGCACCAGAGGTCTCAGTGAAAGGTGTATCAATTAATGAAAAAATTCTATAATTTCTGTACTTTGACTAAAACAGTGAAAATTTCAGAAAAGTTTGAGATTTTCAACTTGAAAAGAGACAGTGTGAGATTGGAAGACGCAGACATTTTTTTTTCTTCAGAAAAATGGTTGGAGAAATAGTGTGAGTAATCGAGAGACGCAGAGTTTTTTAAAAAAATATATACGAACCGAAAGTAGGATTCAAATTGAGATTAGGAAAGAAAATTGATTTTCATGCAAATGATGAAACTGGTAAACCTATGAAAATAGTGCGGGAGATGGAGAGACGCAGACAAAAAGAGAGGAATCCTTTTCTTTTTAGGATAAATGGAGAAATTAGCGGAGGATCAATAAACAGAAAAAATTCCGAAGATTTTGTAATTTTTCAGAAACTGCGGAAAATGACAGAAATAAATCCGTACCAATCCGAGGAAATCAGCAACTTTGGAAAAAATGAGAAAGATTCAGAAAGTTTTGAAACAGAAGCTGAAAAACTTCGAGGCTGCCAGCAGTTGATGAATCGAAATATCACAAAAACTTCATGGAAAGAAGATTTGGTGAAACTGAAATTTTTTTCAGATTTTTTTTCGACAAAAATATTTTTATGCTCTATTATCCCACCATTCTCAACACAGGATCACCTGATAATTTTCAGGATTTCAGACAAATTTATCATCTGAAACTGTAGATCAAAATATACATTTTACAAATCGGAAACTGCAACTTGTCCTCCACTTGTTCAGGACTTTTTTCGCAGTTTCTCACGAAATTTATTGCAAATTTTCATTAAAATCATCATTTCATAGTTAATTCGTTCAAAATTATGTCAAACTTATATGACTCGATTTTTGTGAGCACACCACGACGCCAAACTGCACAAAGAAAGTGACTACAGTACTCCGATACCGATCTACCTACAGTATACCTGGTAATGTTCGGAATTTAATGGGAAAACTTGCGTTTGTAGACTTTGACGTGTGTCATGAAGAACGAGTGAAAAAATCCGAAACGTCAAGAAACGGGAAAAATCAACGAGAGAGTGTGTCATTTGGAGAGACGCAGACAACATTCAGCACTCACGGAACTATGACTAATTCTAGATTTTCAGACAAAAATATTAGGTGAAACTGAAGAATTTTCAAAAAAAATTTTTCACAGTTTTTCACCAATGTCATTCAGAACAAAAAAAGTTATCAAATAATCTGATTGATCCGGCTGTGGCGAAAAAGTATGAAAATCTTGGTTTCCCGTCTATTTTTCTATAATTTTGATCAAAACCATCATACTGATAAGTGATAAAAAGTTTGAGATTTGTTCCAGTCAAGTATTAGGCCTGTATGAATTTATGTATACATTTGCAGACAAATCCGTTTTTCAAGTATATCAAATTTTCAGGAGACCACCGGATCATTGATTATAGAAAGACGATCAACTAAATTTCAGTATCTTCTGAAACTGAAAAGTCAATTTGTTGAAATACTTTCAGTTGGCAGCAATATACAAATTTCAGACTAATAATATTCTTTCGACTTGAGCGCAAGCGAAAAATCAACGGCTCAAAAAATTCATGAGATTTTGTTACTTGTTTGAAACTGTGGAAAACATCAGAACCATATGTAGAGAGTGTGCAATTGGAAGATACGCAGCCAAATTTTTTCCAGAAAAGCGGTTGGAGAAATAGTGTGAGGAATCGAGAGACGCAGAGTTTTTTCAACGGAATTTTTGACATCTTGCGATAAATAGAGCACATCAGATTGAAAATTCCGAAAGAAAACTGATTTTTCTAAAAATCCCGCAACTGTAAACATATGGAAATAGCGTTGAAGATGGAGAGACGCAGACAACAAAAGAAAAGAATTCAGAAATTTTGTGAAACTGAATTTGACGATAGAGTGTGGGAATTTGAGAGTCGCAGACATCGGACAGGAAGGTAGGTCAAATTGATAGAAAATGCACTTTTAGATGAACCAACAATGTTCCAAAAATTTCGGATAAATTCAATAGTTGAAACGACAGAAAAAGTGATATATTTTGTGGTATCGAGCTACAGTATAATATTCTGTTCTACCTACAGTATCCCTTCGGTCATCAAGATGGTATAAAAATTGTGTGAAAATCAGCGGTTTCAAACATTTTTCAGCCGTAGTTTTCAAAATGAACAGAAAGGTGTATCAAAAGTTCCGTGATATACACAATTTTTCGAAATTTTCGTGAAACAGAAAAAACATGAGGAAAGAGCGTGTGATTTGGAGAGACGCAGAGAAACATGGAAAACTTTTCGGAGAATATACTGTTACTGGTATCAAATATTCAAGTTTAAGCATAGCAGTTTTGAAGTTCCATGAAACCGAAAAAGTAGGAATTTGATGAGAGAGTGTGTGAAAGTGAGAGATGCAGACGAACTTGAGACATTTGAAATTTTCAGGCAAATAGTGTGATTGATTCAGCGATTGAGTACGGAATTATATCACTTTTAAGATTTTTTTGAAACAGATATAATTTTTTTGAAATATTCCTGGTCACTATAATTTTTGATTATTGCTGAAATTGATTTGAAAATGTGAGTTGCTTTTAAAAAATCAAAGCAGAATCGAAGGAATAGTGGAAAATCAAGTTTTCAAACTTTGATGAAACAGAAAAAAACTGACAAAAATGAGAGGGAGTATGTAATAAACAGACAATATTCCTGTGAAATAGTGTGAGAGACGCAGAATAAAGAACACACGACGATATTATTGATTGGTATCTTCCGAATGAAGCATTTTGAAATTTCATGAAACTAACAAGAGAATGTGGAGAAGTGAGAGACGCAGTGAACATGAGGCAAGCGAAATTTCCGGACAGCGAGCGTTCTTACTGTATCGATTTAGCACGGAAAAATATTGTTTTTATGATATTTATGAAACTGAAAATTTTTCTGAAATACTTTAGAAGGGAACTATTTTTGTCTCAAAAGTACCTAACTTTTTTGTTTTTGTTGAAAAAGTCTCAAAATACACATTGTGAGGAAATGTTTTCGTTGAATAGGGTAACCCGATCGAACAACTTCAATTAAAAAAATGTTTTCACATTATGATGAAACAGAAGACTTTTTTTGCGAGAAAGAGAGAGAGAGAGAGTATGTGATAGTGAGAGACGCAGACACTTTTGATCTACCAACAGTATCTCAAGGGAAAGTGACTCATTAAGATCGATAAAAGACAAAGCAGACATCGAATATTATCTTTCGAGCGATAAATTTTTAGGTTTCATGAAACCGTAAATGTCTAAAATTGATGAGAGAGTGTGTGAAAGTGAGAGACGCAGATGTACATGAGACAAATCAAATTTCAGGCAAAAAGTATTATCCCATCAGCGACTGAGTACGGAGTCATATCAATTTTATGATATTTTTGAAACTGATTTTTTTTTGAAATATTTTTGTAACTAAAATATACAACTTTTTTATAATTGTTGAAATTCGTCTGAAACTGCTCATTTTCTGCAAATGCTTCTGGATTTTTTCTCTTGGAAAGTTGGCGGAATCGAAGAAAAAAAAAGTACAAAATTTTCCGATTGTGATGAAACGGAAAAAAATTGACGAAAATTAGAGCAAGAGAGAGTATGTGAAGATAAGAGGCGCAGACACTGCTCCGTAAAGCGACACTTATGATCTACCTACAGTATCTCAAAAGAGATCTGTGTTATTTAGAAATCGGCGCACAAAAATGCAGAATTTAAGTCAAAAATAACAACGAGTATTTGAATTATTTTGAAACAGAAAATATTCCTCAGAAATAGTGTGAGAAATAGGAGAGACGCAGAGAAGAGAATTTTTTTTACAGTTTTTGTGATATGTTATCATTTTGAGATAAATTGAATTATTCAATTCGGCTCGACCTTACTAGTCTGAATCTGAAATTTTGTTTTTTTTTTGAGGGATTGACAGGAGTATTAGTTTTTCAGTATCATCCTAAATTTTACAAGTTTTTTTTTTGGAACTGCAATTTTAGTGTACTATCTTGACGAGACAGTGGGTGATATAGAGAGACGCAGATAGTTTTCAAGCTTAGAAAATTTTCCGATAAAGCAAAACAAAGTCAAAATTGATTTTCAGTGAAACATTTTTTGTTCATGAATTTTTTGAAGCTGAAAAAATTTGATAGATTTCAACTGCATGTTCGAGATCATTTACAACAGTATCGAAAATTTAGAATTTCAGACAAAAATATCAACCTAAACTGTATTTTTATCTTCTTTTAAAAAAATAACAGTTTCCAGTGTTCAACCAGAGTCATAAAAATACGAGAGCATTTTCGATCTAATAAAACTTTTTGATGAACCGTAGAACATATTAGTGGAAACAGGAAAATTAAAGACTTCAAAACGAACCCTATTTTTTGAAACTGTATTTTTTTATCTTTCTTTTGTTTCAAAATATTTTCGGTTATTACACCTAGAACACCAATAAATTTTCTGTAGTTTCGTTTTTTTTTCAAATCACCGATTCCACGCAAACATTACTATTTTCAACATCATCCGAAATTTTAAGTTTTTTTGAGACAGGAAAATTGTTTGAATAAATATGATGAGAGAGTAGGTGATTTGGAGAGATGCAGACAGTTTTCGAGCTAGTGAAACTTTCAGACAAACAAAAAATTATGAAACATGAAACAAGGTCAGCATTGATTTTCAATTAAAAGTTTTCTGTTTCATGTAAATTTTGAAACTGGAAAAAATTAACAAGTTGAAACTAATTTTTGTATTCGACTATGCTCCAAGTTTGTGAAAGTATCTAAAATCTACATTTTAAGACAAAATATATTATCTGAAACTCTATTCTTTATCCTTTTTTTCAAAATAAAAGTCTACAGATTCTCACCAAAATTATTACAACGCAAAAAAAGTTGTTAGTTGGTTCACCTGTCTGTCGTTTTTTGATCGATTCCTGAGCAAAGTTACATTTTCGGACAAAAAATGTCTTCTGAAAATGGATTTTTTCTACATAAGATGCTCGAAAGATTTGAGTTTTTTCCGAAAAAATTTTGCATCTTAAAAAAATAATATGTTTAGTTTCAGTGATATCATATCAACTTTCACTATTTACAGCTATTCACTTTTCGTATTCACAGTATTCAGAAGATCGAAATTTGCAGCATCATCCGAAATTTTTTGAGATTTTTAGAAACAGCAATGCTAAAATTGGGTATGACAATAAGAATAGCAATTAATTTAAGATTTTCAGGCAAAATAATGTAATCGGAAATTGTAGATTTCTTAATAATGGTGTATGATCGGAATTTTCGACACATATGAGTTTTCTACGAGTTTGCTGAAACGGCAAAAAAATTTCTGTAAAACAAAACTATTCAAAAAAAACAATATTTTACAGTTTCATATCAAAATTATCATTAACTATATTTTTTACTAAAACTGATACGTCAACTTTTGCGTATTTGTTTTGATGGGGAAAAATTACAGTAAGGTAGCACAAACTGTTCAATATTTTCAAACAAATTTTCAATCTGAAACTGTGAATTTTTGGTATTTTTATTTGTCAAAATTAGTTATGCACAAAAAAGTTTTCAACAAAATAGTTCGAATTTTTCAAGGTTTCACTGATAATTTATCAAATTTTCTTCAAATCGATAATCTTAATGTGAGAAGGACAAATCTCACAAGTCATCTCTAAGAAAATATCAAAAAAGTTCAGCATCATCAAAATTTTACTCTTTTTCTGAAACCGCAAAGTTTTCGATTCAAAATATGAGAAGACAGTAGGTGATTCAGAGAGACGCAGACATTTTTCAGACGGAAACAATTATTCACAGAAAAAAGAATAATTATAAAGTGGTAAATAGTAAATTGACTGAATTTATTTACAGTTTTCACGATGATTTTTATATTTTTATCAAAATGAAAAATGTCAATTTTGCGTATCTATGGCTTCAAAAAGTATTGAAATTTGGCTGAATGTGCATGTGCATCAGAGTTGGACGGAAGTGATTTTTTGAAAAGCGGTAGTCGAAAGTCGAAATTCCGCCCAACTCTGATGTGCATATTGGGTAATTTTTGGTGGCGAAATGAATGAAAAGTTTTCGTTTTAATAGAATTTTCAAAACAAAGATAGTTCGCCAGACCCATTTCATGCATCTATAATTCATGCATCTATATCAACAAGATTTTACTGTTTTTGAAACAGGAAAATTGACAGTAGTTTCGGGAGAGCACAATACATGCATGCGATTTTATCCGACTATGACGAGAGAGTATGTGAATAAGAGAGACGCAGACAGCAGATAGAAAGAGGAAAAAATACTATGAGACTAATACAACTTTGAGAATTTCAAACAAAAATATCTGCTGAAACTGTGGACTATTGTTTCAAAAAAGTGGTCAACTGAAAATGTTTACAGTTTCCAGTGAAATTTTCAAACTGGTACTTGAAAAATAGCTTAATTTGTCCATTGGTTTCGGTTCGACAAGAGAGTATGCGATTTGAAAAGACGCAGACAGCAACTAGAAAAACTGTAATTGTCAGCGATATTATGTGGAATGGAACGAAATAAATGCTAATGTTTCAGACAAGACTAGTATCTGAAACAGATATTTTAATACTGTTTCTCACCAAAATTATTGAATTTGTATTTTTCACTAAAAACGTTCTCAAATAAATCGAATGTTGAATTATGTGTGAAATTATTCTCAGTTTCCCTGATATGTTATCAACATCAAAACCCAATTCACTCGATTTTACGCCATTTGTGTATGCTGCTATTCTATAAAGTATCGTAGATTTGTGGTTGAAAATTCGAGCATATTGGGTCATTTTTAATAGAGCACACTTGACAAAGAGCTGCTGAAATTTTAGCGAGAATGGGACTGAGGCAATGAAAAATCGATGTGATGGAGATTTTTGCAGTTTTTTGAAACAGAAAAAAATTGAGAAAACTTTGATATCTAATTAAACTTTCATAGAATATATTGTACGAATGGAATTACCCTGGAAGAATCAAAGGAAAAGGAAAATGAGCATTCTCAAATTTTCCATGAAACTGTAATTAAAAACTGAATGATAGGGAGAGAATAGCTTGTGAGATGGAGAGACGCAGACATACTCTGAAATAGTGAGAGCTTCGGCTGAAAAATATGAACATATTTGAAACATGGAACATAAATATTTCAAGATTTTCCAACAAAAATATCAGTTGAAACTGTAGTTTTTTTCAAAATCATTTTTTATTTAGAAAATAATCACAGTTTCTTGCCAAAAACATATTAGTAAAAAGAATTTGTCGAAAAATTCCTCATCAGAATTTTGTAAATCACTGAAAACTCCACAGTTTCTGTGATAATCTATCAATTTTTTTTGAACATTAATGGGAAAATATTGGTATAAAAATCTGAAATTTTGGGCTGAAAATATTTGGTCATACTTGCAGCAGGAAACCTAACGAACATTTTTAGGGATAGAAAGAGCATATGATATAGAGAGACGCAGACAGAAATGAATTAATGAAACATAGCGATTTTGACATTTTCGAATTTTTTGGAAAATCGCACAAAAAGTATTGAAAAGATCATAAAAATTCTCAGATTTTAGAACAAAATTTTTAGAAGAAACTGTAATTTTTTTTTACATTTTCAAACAAAAACTATATTTGTAAAAATATTTTTGAACTATTCATTTCGAAAAATAGTACCAAATCAAAATAGTATCTATCGATGATTTTTGATTGACTGAAATTTCCGCAAATCAAGGAGATGTTGTAAAACATGAATAGATTCAGATTTTCCAATAAAAATATCATGTGGAACTGTAATTGTTACTCATTTTTTCTCAATTTTTTAAATAGATTTTTTGCGAGACTATATATTTGTAAGAAAAAGTTGTCAAATAATTCCTCTTGAAATGAAGTGACTCACTGAAAAAATCTACAGTTTCTGTGACAATCAATCAGTTTTTGAATATGCATGGGAAAATATTGGTATAAAAATCTGAAATTTCGGGATGAAAATATGCGCATGTTGGGTCATTTTTGGAGCAGTAAGCTTCCTAAAAGTACTAAGCTGTTACTAATAAATCTAAAAATAATCAAGGATTCACTATTTTTGTGGAACTGAAAAATATTCTGTAAACTCGATGTTACAATGTTCTTTAGTAAACAACGACGAAAGAGTGTGGGATTTGGAGAGACGCAGACAACTAAAATACGAACTCGATTTTGGAATAAGTTGAATCATAATTTGATGACACTGACTGCAACCAAGAAGAAATATTTCTGGAAAAAAAATGAGTCTGAGTTTTCAAAATTTCCATGAAACTGTGACTAAATTTAGATAACAATTGAAAGGAAGAGAAAGAACATATGAAATGGAGAGACGCAGACAAACAATTACTCTTCCGGTAATTTTATAGTTTTATGAAAAAAAAATCCGCACAAATAATGATCAAACATGAATATTTTCAGATCTCCAGACAAAAATATCATGTGAAACTGTAAATTTTTATCTCATTTTTTCAAATTATTTTACAGTTTCACTTCAAATTTTTGTTTGATGGAAAATGTTTTAATACTATTCATTCAAAGTATCTTTTATATATTGGAGCCGCAAAACTGACGAAAATGTTCGGTGCCGGTTGAAGATTTGAAACAAAGATTATCTATTGATACGTCGACCAATGATCGAAATTTGACTAGTTTCTGGAACAGAAAAATTTGCAAAAAATATATTTCAAAAACTCGATACGACGAGAGAGAATGTAATTTGTAGAGACGCAGACAATAACAAATTCAACAAGTCCTTCAGCGGATTGAAAAGGTGTACAGACTTTCAAACAAAAATATCATGGGAAACTGTAATTTCTCATCTCATTTTCTAAAATTATTTTACAGTTTCACTTCAAATTTTTGTTTGATAGAAAAAATTTTAATATAATTCATCTTGCAATGGGATGAATCACTGAAATTATTCACAGTTTCTGTGATATTCTAACAAATTTTTACAACATAAAGTTGTTTAATACTTTGAAAATTCGCGCAAGGAAAAAATATGAAACTATGGCTGAAAATGTGAGCAGGTTGGGTCACTTTTTGTCGTCGCCATGTTTCCAAAAAAGTTTTTGTAGGAATATATGTGATTTTCAAGATGAACCCATAAGAATATCGGTTTGACGGAAAATCGTCTGAGGATATGAGTGCTTAATGAAACTGCAACGAAAAAATGCAGATGTTGAAAAGAGCAAAGTTGAGAGACGGATAGAGAAATAGCATGTGATATGGAGAGACGCAGACAGAAGTTTATCCTATCGAGAGCAAAATCAACCAATAATTTTAAAGTTTTTTTTTGGAAAAATCGCACGATGAATGATTAAGCATGGATATTTCCAGGTTTACAGAGAAAAATATCACGTGAAACTGTAATTTATCATCACATTTTCTCGAAATATTTTCACATTTTCTATCCAAAAATATATTTGTAAGAAAAAAGTTCTCAAATAATTTTCGCCAAAAATAGGCTGAATCACTGAAATTATTTACAATTTCTGTGATAATCTATCAATTTTTTTCAACATAAAATTATTCAATATGTGCGTAAATAGTATTAGGCTTGCTCTATCGAAAACAATGACTTATGACGTCATAGATCACTGTTTGCGATAGAGCGCACTTCCATCCTGGTGAAAGCCTAATAGCACAAAAAATCTGAAATTTCGGCAGAAAATATGAGCATGTTGAGTCATTTTTGGAGCCGTAAATTTGAAGTAATTGCTACGCTATTATCAATAAATCTACACGTAATCAAATTTTCACTATTTGTTTGAAACAGAAAAATCGCGAAAAATATATATTCCAGAACCTCTATACGACGAGAGAGCATGCAATTTGTAGAGACGCAGACAACGAAAATTCCAACGAAACGCCCACCAATTTGAAATAAAAATGAGAATTTTCAAAAATTTCTTGAAACTGTGAAAAAGTTAGGATGATTAGGGTGAGAAATAGCATGAGATATGGAGAAACGCAGATAGTGAAGCAACATGAGAATACTAGAATCCAGCAGAGATTGGTCAAACTACATGTCATAGAAACATGACGAATATTTGAAACATGAAATTTTTTTGAAAACAGGCCAAAAGGTTTGAAAAATCGCAGAAATATGACGATAGATAAGGTAATTTGGAGAGATACAGACAGTTTTCTAGGAAGAGAAAGAAAGTTCAGAAGCATAAAAATTGTTCGAATTTTAGATAAAGTTATCATCTGAAACTGTAATTTTTTTTTAATTTCACAGTTTCTCGAAAAATATATGAAAATCAAGAAAAATTGTCAATTGCTTGGAAAATTAGTGCGAATTGAAATTTCATGGCTAGTTTTACTTTGTTTTTAAAACTTCAAAGTATGTTGGAACAATTTTCAGACGTGACTAAGACTCTATCAACTAACAAATTATCAAAATGTCACAACAAGACGTGCATTAAGGATAAAAATGTTTTCAGCAAGATATCTAGCTTTTCAGAAACTGTGAAATCTAATTTTAGATATTTTTCCTAGATAATATATCGAACAACACATATTCGGAAAGAAGTAATGAAATGTGTTGCATTTTCAGAGAAAAGTATCATTGGAAACTGCAGATTTTTTCTATACTAAAATTATGAAAAATCAAAACAGCTCAGTATCAACTGAAATGTGTGAAAGTTATTTTACTGTTTTCTCGAAAAAGGAAAACTTTTTGTGAGAAAATATGACCATTCTGTGTCAAATGAAAAATAGAATGAGAATGAATTACAGCCACTATTACTACTGTAGGTAGATCACACACTAGTACTGTAGATCACAAACTAGTACGGTAGGTTACGAACGGAAATATGACGATAGACTAGATTATTTGGAGAGGCACAGACAGTTTTCTACGAACAAAAAATATAATTGGCATAGAAAGATTCGAATTTCAGATAAAGTTATCATCTGAAACTGCAACATTTCGATAATTTTTTTGTTAAAAATGTATTGCAGTTTCTGGGAAAGTATGTGAAATTGAAGAAAAATTTTAAACTAGTGATGATTGAAAATATTTAAAATAATAATTACATGACTAGTTTTACTTACGACAAATACCCCAAAGTGCGCTGAAACATTTTCCTTTCTTTATCAATTTTCAAATTATCAAGCTGACATAATTAGAGCAAAAGTAAAGTTTAAACTTTTTTCAGCAAGATATCTAGTTTTTTCTGAAACAGTAAAAGTTTGTTTTTGTCAGTTTTCTACAAAATATATGGAACAACAAATCTTCCAATAGAATGATAGAATTTGGTTGTATTTTCAGATAAAAATATGATTTGAAACTGCAGATTTTTTTTGCTGTCGTTCGAAAAGACTTTCGGGCTTTTTTTCTACTAAACATATGGAATCGTACTAAAAATAAAAAAATAAAGCATTATCGTCTGAAGATAATGAATGTGATTTCACTGATTTTTTGAAACAGAAAATTTTGTTCATGGAACGTGCTTGATGAAGCGAAAAACTCGTGGAAATCAATGTCCGAGACTACTAACTACTGTCGGTAGATCAAAGACTGATACTGTAGATCAGAAGCTAGTACGGTAGGTAAAAAACGTTACCATATATTACAGTTTCTCGTTACCGTTTCTAAAACAATAAAAATTTACGAAAAAGTGTGTAATGGTTAGATGCTAGAAAGAAATGGTGAAAATTGAAGCTACATGATTACATGGCTAGTTTTACTTCCCATAAATACTGCGAAGCAAGCTGAAACATTTTTCAGACGTGTTTCAGACTAAATAAATTTTCAGATTATCAAAATCTCCCAACGAGACGTATATTGAAGATGAAAATGTTTTCAGCAAGATTTTTAGCTTTTCTGAAACTGTAAAATCTAGTTTTTGACAGTTTTCTACAAAATATATATATATAGAATAAAAAATATTATAATCAGAATAAGAAAGACCGTCGAATTTTCCGACAAAAATATGATTTGAAACTTTTTTTTTGGTTGCTTCAAAAAATTGTACAGACTTTTCCTTCCAAATTACGAAAATCAAATCGATTCAAATCCCATATCAACTAACTAAACAAAAATATGTGAAAGTTATTTTACTATTTTTCTTGAAACAGAAAAACTTTTTGTGAGAAAATATGATCATTCTGTGTCAAATGAAAAATAGAATGAGAATGAATTACAGCCACTATTACTACCGTAGGTAGATCACACACTAGTACTGTAGATCAGAAACTAGTGCGGTAGGTAGATCAAAAATAAACAAACATACCTCGTACTGTAGTGATCCAGATGACGATGCCAACTGTAGATTGTTCAGGTTGTATGCATGTTGTGGGACATATCAATTAGGTTTCATCCATACCTGAAATGAAAATGTTTTGAAACTGTGATAAATGTTGAGTAGAAAGAGAGAAAGAGAGTGTGTGAAATTGAGAGACGCAGACACGGAGCGCTTATCACTAGAAACTAGTGATAGATCACAAAAAACACAGTTTCAGTCAAATTAAAAGTGAAAGGTTTTTGCCAAAGTTGTGATTCACCGAATGAATTTTATCTTACATGAATGACATAAATACAAAATTTGCCTCGAAAATTATTGTCTGAAACGAAAACTCATCGATCTTCGGTGGCAAATTTAAGTTTCATGAAATTTTGAAACTGGCAAAAGTTGACGAATTGAAACAAATTGTCGTTAATAATCATCATATCAGGAAAGTCTAGGTTTGTGAGAGTGGCGAAAATATAAAATTTCAGACAAGAAATATCATGTGAAACTGTGAACAATATACCCTGTTTCAGTGAAATGGGAAGATCTTCAATTTTTCTCAATTTTCATTCATCTTTTTTGATTCGACCAAAGTGCTAAAAATGCTAACAAAAAATGTAAGTTTTAGAAAAAAAAAATCGTTTTTTCCACATTTTCAAGAAATTATTTTTGGACAAAGTAAATTACTATCATGTGAAGTTCAAACTTGTTCAATCTAATTATTGACTTTCAGTTGAAAAATTTTGATTTTTAGGACATTTTTGAAACTGGTAAATGTTGATGAATTTATACAAAGTTTTGCTATCAATCATTATATCACGAAACTCAAGGTTTGAGTAAGTTTCATAATATTAATTTTCAGACAAAAAATAAAATTTGAAACTGTAGATATTTTCCATCGAAATATCAATTTTCTAGATATTACTCATCACTTTTAGTAGATAATTTGAAGGATTTTATTGAAAAACTTGAAACTGAACAGAAATTAAAAAGTTGATATTTTGTGAAATTTTTGAAACTGGAAAAAAAATTTTATGATTTTATATTTATAACTTGTTACTGTTCCCGCCGATACTGATAAGCAGCTCGATAAAATATACGAAGATTCCCGCAGCAATTTATCAGGCGAAAAAAAGTATAAAACAGATCAGAAAGAGCTTCTCGATCTGCTCCAAAAATAAGGAAAGACCCTGAAAATGAGCGAGTTTCAGATGAATTACTAAGAATAGCTGATGGCATTCGTAGCAGTTTTCACTGAATTTTCAGAACTTTTTTCATTATTTGAAACTGAAATTTTTTTTTTCAAATTTTGCATCTTTTCATGTGAAAAAAATATATGTTGATCTACAATCGGTTTTTGATTCAAAAATTGATTTTTGTTAAATTTCTGAAACTTGTAAAAACTTTATAAACACTGTTGATGCTGATAAGAAATCAATGAAAGTAGATTTCTTATCAGTATCAACAGGCTTTTTTGATAGCGAAAATCGAAAAGAACCAGAATCCAATCATCGACTTATGAAAGAATAATTGTAAGTTTACAAAATTTTTAGAAACGGAAAAAAAAACTTCATGATTTTGATATTCATAACTTGATATTGATAAGGAACCCAATATCGTTGACAAATATTCCAGCCGTTTTTCCACTTGGATTTCTAAACGCGAAATTGATACAAAATAGTTGAAAAAGAGCTGCTCAATGTGCTCCCGTGGAGCGATAAATTCATTCAACAAAAAATGAGCTCTAGTTTCAGATAATTTATTTATTCCACTTTTTCTAAACCACTCTGTCAATTTCTGATCAACACCAGATGCAGTACTGGGTTTTGTTCACATTCTGAAACTGAAAAATATTCTACCAGCGTTTTTTTTTTTTCAGTTTTTTAAAAACTCGAAAATCGACGAATCTTTTGACCAAAAGTAAAGAATTTCCGGTGAAAAAAATCATCTGAAGCTGTAATTTTTCCAGATTTCTTGATTATTTTCAGACGAAATTATTCCATAGCACATTTGTGTATGATTGGTTTTTGTATGAAAAATGTAGAAAATTATGGAAATTTTGAAATTGGAAAAATTTTCACTGTTTGTTCTGACAATAATAAGGAATTCGATGGACCTAAAAATCAGTAGGTTGTCGGATGAAAAGGCAGGTAGAAAAATATGATTTTTAACCAATCGGGGCAGATTCAGATAAACCTATATATAGTAGTATCAACTTCATATTCAAATAGGATTATTGTTTTGTTTTTCAAGCTGAATTGCAGTTCCCAGAATGGTGAGAATTTCTAAGCCTCCGACGAAAATATCATCTGAAACTGTATGTTTTCACTTGAAAAATGTAATTTTTTTCAAAGATTTTGTTGATTTTTAGGGGCGCCAAAAGTGGTGTTTCATTTAGAAGTGGAGTTTTGTAGAGCTTTTGAAACTGAAAAATTTTTCACTGTTAAACACATCGAACAAGTTGCAACAATCGGTTAATGAAGTCAGTTGTGTAACGATTTTTTGGAAGACGAAAAAATGTTCATAATTTCTTACAGTTCTTACTGATATTGATAGATTATTACTCAAAATTATCCCATGCTATAGGGACACCTGTAAAAATACTAGTTTTTGAATGGAGACTTTACGGAGAAGAGGAGAGGCTCATTTGTCTGAAAATGAGTCAGATTCAGTGATAAGTGTAGGCTAATTTCTAAGAATGTATGCTGAAAAAAGTGATATTTTGAAGATAAAAAAGTTCATGATTTGATATTCATAATTTGTTACAGTTCCTACTGATAATGATAAGGAACTTGAAAAAATGATAAATACTGCATCCGATATAGTTGGAGAAAAATATCAGTTTTTTAAAGTTTCAAAACGACTACAAAAGTTTAAAAAAAGCTGCTCAAGGTTTTTTGTAGATTGTGGTTAACTTATTTATTTAACAAAAAAAGACGGTTTCAGATAATATATCTATTCCTGTTTTTAGTTTGACCTGGCTTCAGTTTGATTGCAATTTCGATCCATTCTTTCATTTTTTGAAACAAAAAAAATTGTTACGAACCATTTTTCGGAAAATGGAAATTTTAGATGGAAAATATCATCTAAAACTGCAAATTATTACTTGAAAAATATCCGTTTTTTCAAATATTTTGCTTATTTTCAGACAAAAGACTGTCAACTCGATGAAAGCATACGATTGGTTTTTGGTTGAAAAAATAGAGTTTTATTGAAATTTTGAAACTGGGAAATTTTTTCGCTGTTCATGATGATAATGATAAGGAAATTATAAAAACTGGCAGATACTGAACCAAAGATGTGTTCGCAAACAGTTTCTTTTGACGGAAGGAAAAGTATAATACACATTGGATATCGAGTGGCGCTTGTTCATAATTTCGGTCGAAAAAAAATTATCTAAAACTGTAAATTTTAGTCGTCAGTTCTCTTTCCAAATGCCATTTTTGTCTATCGGATATCAAAGTGTTCCAAAATTTAAGATGTAATATATCATCTGAAACTGGAAAAAACTTTTCAAAGTTACTTTCAAAGTATGTCACAAGCACAAGAAAGTTAAAACGGAAAAAATTAAATTCTGAAAAATGACCGCCAAACAACGGTATTCACAAAAAATTTCAGAACTTCTGGAACTCTTGAAACCGAAAAAAAATTTTGTTTGAAATTAACGAGATAGTAGGCGATATGGAAAGACGCAGACAAGAAAAATCGATATCTGATTTGATCTATGGTAGGTCAAAATGAAAATGACAAATGATATGTGTAAGTATTTAACACACATCGAGAGAGTACGTGAATATAAGAGACGCAGAGAGATGGTAGGTCAAAAACGAAAAACTACAAACACGAATATTTGGACCACATTTTTGATCTACCCACAGTATCCCTCAAGCTCTGCAGCAGTTTTGAAAATTGTAGGAAAGTTAACAGAAAACGGACATATCAAATTTACCAGGTTCATAATTTTGTCAAATAATTTTTGAGGAACAGTATTATTTTGATCTACTTTCAGACTTTTTGGGATTTTTCATGACCTACTTGATCATGCACCCGTCAATTTTGCGACAACTATCGAATCTTTGAAATAGTGAAAATTGGTCCAGTTTTTTTGAATATATATCATGATTATACTTAATAATGGCAGTATCAACGATAAAACTTTCAGAATGTTTTCAAGATTTTGTGAAACTGTAAAATCTAGTTTTTTACAGTTTCCAACAGATTATTTGAAAATTCTTTAATAATACGAACAGTATTATAATCTCAGTCCCAATTTTAGACAAAAAAACGTTTATCTGAAAATGTAGATTTTTCAACATATTCAAATTTTATGGCTTCATCACCAAAAGTATGATAGGCCAAACGATAGATGATAAAATTACTGTTTCGCAAAACAAACAAGTTCACAAAAATGGTAGTTTTCAATGTCACTGAAGATCATGGATTACTGTTTCCGTCTTTTTTCTCGGCAGCTATCAGAGCTTTGAAACAGCGAAAATTGAACGTTTTTTTTTTGAAATGATATCATTGACAAATAAAAACAGGATCAAAGAATTATATTTGAGCTAGTTTTCGTGACTACTGTATATAGATCAGAAAGTGGTACGGTAGGTAAATCAAAACAAGCAAACATACCTCATACTGTAGTGACGCAAATTGTCGACTATTGCAGATTTTTTTGGGTGGCTCGATTTGTACATTAAGTTGGGCTACTTCCACTTCTGAAATGAAAATTTCATGAAACAGTGATAATAGTTAAATAGATACAGAGAAAGAGAGAGAGTATATGAAGTTGAGAGACGCAGACAAAAAACATGAAAAGGTGAAGAGTTTTTGAAGCAATCAAAAACCAACTGGAACTGATGAGAGAGATTATGTAACTTAGAGAGACGCAGACGCTGGGGGATACTGAAAATCTGTGGAAGATCACAAAATTACACATATTAGATACTGTTTCAATTAGATTGAAAAGCTCGAATTTTTTTCAAAATTTTGATCCTTCGATTCACTGTGTGAAAAAATTTTATACAAAATAATTTACGCTCAGAATTTCAGACAAAAACTACTAAAACTGTTGTTTGTTGATCACCATTTTTTGCCAAAAATTTTTTCACAGTTTCCCTCAAAATATATGAAAAAATGGCACAAATATTAGAGTTATTCGACGATTGGAAGATCCAGTTCGAAGATATAAGCTCAAAATTGGGAAATAATGAGTTTTTAGAAATCGAAAAGCTACTAGAAGTGATGATAGAGCGTGTGATTTTGAGAGACGCAGACGCTGCCTTCAGCTTCAGGATGATGTGGTAGATCACTTTTTTACTGTTTCAACGAATATGGAAAAGTACAAATTTTTGTCCAAGTATTACTCTTTCGAAAAAAAGTTCTTGATATAAATATATTGTCTGAAACTGCATTTTCAGTCAAAAAAAACAGAAAATAATTTCTCGGTTTTTCTGAAATTTTATCTATTTTTGATTTTTTTGGATGATTTTGATCCGATATCATCTCGAATCTCGCTGAAAATCTCTAACTAAATTGGAAATTCCGGAACCCCCGAGAATTATGTTTTGAGTGAAAAATGTCAAGTTTAGTGAATTTTTTTCATAGTTTTTTCACTACTGATGTGCGCACACGTACTGCAAATTGGAGAGTATTATCAACTGGCGTATGTGAATAGAACACTTGAAATGGTAAAAAAATGTTTTACCTACCTACAGTAGTACTCGATTGGTTTGCAGCATATTATATTATAATAGAACAAGGAATATTGAGAAATTTTTTCAGATTTTTTTGATATGAAAGTTCCAAAACAGTACTTTTTCAAGTTGCTAGCTATTTTTGATCTAGCGTTAGTCAAATTCAGTGATTAAGAAGGTAGGCATAGGACTATCAAATATTCATAATTCTCATCAAAAATTTCAGGAAATTTTGAAAAAGTATTCAAATATTTACTGGACATATTTGATCTACCTGTGATCTACCTATACAGGAAAAAAGTATTGCCACACAACAAGTCGGTATTATTTTTGATGTTTCCTGGAAGTTTTTCATTCAATGTTTGGAACAGTATAAACTGGTCTTTTTTTCGATTATCAAGTTTTCAAATTTTTTGATCTACCGGCCCTGAATCTGTCTAGAAATGTGTATATACCAATCAAATTTCAGCAAACTATGCTCATACCCCAAGATTGGCTTTTATTGAAGAGTATTATCAGCTCAAATGGTGAAACGGAATACTCGAAACAGTAACAATTTTTTATCTACTCTACAGTAGTACTCTTTCAATCAATCCTGCTAAAAGTGAATGATGACTGAGTAACTTTCCTGATATGAAAATTCCAAAACATTACTTTTTCAAGTTGCTAGCTGTTTTTGATCTGTTTATAGTAACTCGATCAAGTTTTGTGAATAAGAAAATATGAACAAAATTATCAAACATTCAATATTCTCATCAAAATTTTATAATATTCCGAAACAGTATTCGCGTTTTATCTACCAATTACAGCAAAAAGAATGCAATATAGCAACTCATCAGTTTTTGATTTTCGCTAGAACTTCTTCATTCAAAGTTTGAAAAAGTAAAAAAAGTTGTTTTACGATCATCAAGTTGCCAATTTTTAGTCTACCGGCACTGAACTTGTCTAGAAATATACATATGAAGATTAAATTTCAACTAAGACAGTAATAATGAATAGTATCAACTCAAATAGAAACAGAATCCTAGAAATGGTAGAAAAAGTTGATCCATCCTACAGTATTCAACTAGTTTCAACAAATAGTGCCAAGAAAGAATAATTGAGAAACATTTTCGAAATTTTTCTGATATGAAAATTTCACAACAGTGTTTTTTCTGTCATTCCTTTTTTTCCTACATTTAGTTTATCTATCGATGATCTACTAACACGGAAACAAGAAGACTGTTTTGACATTCGCCAGAAAATTTTTCACTCAAATTGAAACAGTAAAAACTTACAAAATTTTTGATCTACTGACATCAACAAGTAAAATAATGCAATTTCATGGTTTTCGATCAGTTCAAAATTAATTTCAGCAGTTTTTTGATCAATTATGAGCGAAGAATTGAAGAATAGCAACAACTCACTGTAATACAGTACAGTAGATACGGTAATACTTTTTGATCTACCTACAGTATTCTGCTGTTTCCGATAATCACTATATAGCTTCGTTATTAAATAACCTATTCCGAAACTTCACAGATAAGAATCCTGAAACATTAAATTATTTTGATCTGCCTACAGTAACTAATTCGATCAAAATTAGTGATTCCGCGAAAACCCATGGAATAATGATCAAGTATCCAAATTTTTCTTTACTTGATCTACCAACAGTAATCCAATGGCTTTATTTGAATATACAGATACGATTACAACTGTATGAATACAATATCGATAACGAACTAGACTTTTTTTGGGATACAGAACAAAAAATGCACAATTGAAATAACTTATTACAGATTTCCACAAATAAAAATTCGAAAACAGTAATATTTTTCGATTTCGAACATTTTCGATCTACCTACCTACAGTACCCCAGACGAAGGAAAAAATCGATCAAAAAGTTTCGGAAAAAAAGAGGATTTTCCTACTGGACTGTCACGATCCATTCTACCTTTTTTTTGTTACAATTTCAAAGTCTCAAAGTTTTTGACCTACTGATCTACTCTACCGTACACCTTCCGGATATCAGTCGTCAAAAATGCTTTATAGTTTTGATCTACCTACAGTATCTTTTTTTTCTTGTCTGAAACTTGTCCGTTATTAAAGAAAATTATAGAGCGTAAATCATATAAAATTTTCAAAACAGTACAACTTTGCGCTATATCTCAGTGTTTTGTGGGATCACTTTTTTATCTACCGAAGTCACTATTTGAATTCATAAAACAGTTTTGAAAATCAAGATTTGAATTTTGTAGATCCTTTTCCGTCCATAGATTGTTTTTGATCTACCTACAGTATCCCAATGCTCTGCATTCTGATGTTATAGTGTTTAAAGACAGTCTTGTAACTACTCCTGATCATATAGATGAGAGACGATCAATAATATTGCCTTATGTCTGAGTTTCATCAAAACTTTGAAACAGTCAATATTTGTCCCCCATTTTTTTCAAACTTTTTCAGTATTTTCATATACAGGAAAGGAACACAATAAGTAATATTCTTGGGATTTTCAATGTCCAAAAAACAGCAAATTATTCGATCTACCTAAGTTTCATTAAAATAGAGAAACATTTTATCAACTGTCAGACAACTCATTGTTATATTTTGATCTACCTACAGTATTTCAATTAACACACAGTATTGATATCAAAATCTTTGGAAAAATTCACTTTATTAAATTTCAGCGAAACCGAGAATATTTGTATTTCTGATCTACCTACAGTACACTCATAATGAGCATTTTGACGTCATAGTGTTTACAGATAGTTTCTTCGCAATAAAAAAAGACCATGATCAATATTCCTTGATATTGTTAGAATTTTATCAAAACTTTGAAACCGTAAAATATGACACTCAATTTTGATTGATAATTTTTTTCAAATCACCAATACGAAGGTTACTAATTGAAAAAAAAAGTTCAGTCGATATTAAAATTAATAACAACAGAAGCAGAGTTTTTTTCAGAATAAACACATTTTTGAGCTACCCATATTATCCAAAGTCGATACTGAAATTAATCTTGATTTTCAATTCAAATAAAAGTTTCGATACAGTATATCTTTATGATCTACCTCAATTCAATCTCTTCCAAAAAAAATGATACGATGAAATTTAGAACCCAGATCATTTGACCTATGTTGTCTTTTGTTGTTGACCTATTTTGATCTACCTACAGTACCCAAACTTTGCATACGCCGTTTTTATGTTACAAGCTGAATGAGAATAGATATTCCAGTTTTTTGTTTTGACTCTATCGAAATTTTGAAACATTTAAAATTATTGTGTGAGTTTTTTTATCTACCTACAGTAATCCTATCTGTGTTAATCTACCAGCTCTGCAAACCGACAAAAAGCGAAGCAATGTCCACATCAGCGATACTTTTTTACATATGTTTCATATATATTCTGAAACAGAAACATTTTTGATCTACTGTCACTCAAATTATTTTCACCTTTTGATCTACCCTACAGTACCCAGATTTTGGAGCAATGTCGTTCCTTTTTTCATATTATTTGACACTTTTAGTTCATAAAACTAAACGAGAAAACTAAAACAAATCTTGATAACACCGTAATTTGCAAAATTTGAAACAGTAAATTTTTCAAATCACTGAATCTTTTTTGATCTACCTACAGTACCTGTCGAAATAAACAGAAACCTGAGGAGATATGATGATTATGAAAATGTCATGAAACCGACGTTTCCGGGCACTTGATCAAACATGCACAAACCGACTACTTTTTTCTTTGAAAGTAGAAAAAATTGAAAAACCACACGACTTCAGTGACATGATCTGACTGGCATCTGATGAAATAAAATATTCGAAACAGAAAGGTTTTTTGATCTACCTACAGTACCGGTCTACTGTACATTTTGACGTAAGAAACAGAACTGGTGATAGGTTTGAAAAAAAAATGTGCATTTTCAGTTCATGGAAAACAACAATGATAAATTCTATCAAAAACTGAATATTGTCATACTTTTCATAAATAATCTTAAACAGAAACCTTTTTTGATCTACCTTTGTCTACATTATCACTGATCAAAAATTGATCCCAAAAAACTGAAAGTGGATTATCAACGTTCCTCGCAATTTGTTCAAATTCCATCGAAATTTTGAAACAGTCTAAATATGTCACTTTTTCAAAAACAATTGTACACTTGCACAGCAATAAAGACGAAGAACTATAAAAAGTTTTGACAATTTTCTAATTTTCAAAATTTGAAACAGTAAATTTTCAAATCGTTGTATCTTTTTTGATCTACCTACAGTATACTTACGAATGAACAGATAACTATGAAGATATACAGAATATGAAAGTGTCAAGAAACCGAAAATTTTGGCTCATTTATAATGTGAATTTTAGCGTCAACGTGATTACAGACAACAAAAAGCAATCCAAGAATCGATCTTCCGAAATCTGGTTAGAATTTTGTCAAAATGTTGAAACAGTAAAAGCATAGTACTATTTTAAAATTATTTGATCTACAAGTTCATGATGATCAATTTCGTCCATGACTATAAATAATCACAAATTTTCATTCATGTTAGAACTTTGAAAGAGTGAAACTTTTTGGTATTTTCTTTTTTCTCTAGAACGACAAACACTAGCCCAGTAAAAAATTTTACGATACATTTTAGATATCAGTCTTTTGAAACTTTAGATTTTCATTTCCGGATTCTAACATTTCTTTTTGATCTACCAACAGTATCCTGAACGAGAATTGAGAACAATATTGAAATGTATGAGAATATCAATTATAACAAGTTCATACGAAACCGAGAATTTTCTCAAATAATTCTGAAAGGTGTGCAGCAGGAACACTAGAGAAAACTTGAATGAAATTCTAACTTACAACATTCGAAACAGTAAATGTTTGAAATATGAGCATATTTTGATCTACCTACAGCATCCTTCTGTCATTTGATCTACCACTATCAATAAACTATGTGCATTTTCGAACTCAATTAGTTGAAAATAGAAAGTATAGATTTGCTCTTGCAATTAGTGGATAATCAAAACTCCGAAGCAAAAACTATCTAAAACTGACATTCTGGAACAGTAATATTTTTGTCGTGTGATCTACCTACAGTACCCTAACATTGAGAGAGACATTCAACTAAAACGACTAACGCAGATATCCCGATTATCTATGAAAATGTTGAAACTGCGAAATTTTGGTCCGAAAATTCGCGGCAAAACAGACCAGAAGATGTTCGACAAGGTGCTATTTTGATCTACCTACAGTAAGACGGTTCGGAGTTATTCTACATTTGATACAGTGCAACTTTTTTTGATCTACCACAATCAACTGCAATAATCAAAACACCAAAACAAAAACTTCTTAAATTTTCGCAGAAAACATTTTTTTCTGCCTTCAGTATCCTATTCAAAAAAATGATGAAACAATACTTTAAAGTGTGGTAATTCGAGATTTTCAAAAAATTTTCCTGCTGATCTACCTACAGTTCCCTGATACTGCATTTCAACGTCATAGTGAATACTGACAGATTTTGAAATCAAAGAATTGATATCGATTTTACAGATTTTTGTACAAATTCTATCAAAACTTTGAAACAGTGAATTTTTTGAAAAATTTGATATGATGTCCAGGTATGAATTGAAACAAATTGTTCTGATTTTCTAATTTTCACAACTCGAAACAGTAAAAAAAAAAATGGTTGTGGGGTACTGTAGTAGATCAAAATATTTTCTGCCGAAAACATTCGATGGAGAAAGGAGTACTGTACCTTGACAGTAGTCTGCAACACCACCACGAAAAATGCGTCAACTTCATTAGTGTTGACGCGTTCGGTGTGCAACTTAATCGGAAGACTGAGTGGCGAGAATGGTCATTATCATAGGATATTATAACTTTGAAACAGTAAAAAAATTACACCAAGACTTTTTGATCTACCTACAGTATCTGTTTGACTACCACTACCAGACGGACATCAAACACTAATTGACAAGTTCTAGATATCGATTTTTCGAAACTGAAAAATATTTTTCCCGAAAAAAATTTGATCTACCTACAGTACCCTAAAAAATGTTGACAAAATATGAAGTATTTCGAGTGTGTTTCGAAAATAGGTTCAGAGTGTTTTGATCTACCTACAGTAACCTTCCACAGTATGCCAAATGAAGAAAACTCTTTTTTTTTTATAGAAAATGTCATGCAAGGATGATTGTTTTTGCGCATATTTCAGAAGAAATTTCAGCAAAATCTGGAACTGAAAACTGAAATCAGGTGAATTTTTGCATCGAGAAAATTGCACAAATTGAAGATCGGTATATTAGGATTAGTCCAAAAATTGACAGGATGAAAATTATTTGGAACAGCAAAAAAATTGCCGGATTATTTTTTTGAATAACGCATTTTAGATTAGAACGAATTCGACATATACAACGAAAAATTTTCAAAAAGTCGATTTTTCAAAGTTTCCTGAAACTGAAAATTTTTCCGAAAAAAGTGTTGATAAGACACTGATATCATCACTTAAAATTTGATTACTCAAATATGGCGATTTGTCTGGAAAATCGCTGAAAATTTACAGATTCAGATAATTATAGTATCTAAATATACTGGCCAACACATAATTCATTCCATAGCATTCGATAAAAAAATCTGTCAAAATGAAAATTATTTGAAACAGAAAAAACTATATCGGTCTGTTTGGACTGAAATTTGTCTGAAAATACCAAACATTGGTTTTCAAAATAGTTGGTATTAGATTGTCCACGAAATCAAAAAATATAGATTTCAAAAGGTTTTCACATTTCCAAGAAATTTCTGTTGGATGTTCGATTTTCAGATTTTTCGAATTCGTTGGAAATACAACAATAGTTTTGCAAAACAAGGATTTTTTGAAAGTTTCATGAAACTGGAAAAATTATCAATTTTTGATACCAAAAACGATTGAAAGAATACTGAAAGCTGACTAGAATTATCAAATATGCAATGTTTGTGAAACGGATTTTTCCCGCTGAAATTTCTGATTGTCAGTCAAAAAAAACACAAAGAAATAGTATGGAGCCTCGAGAGACGCAGACAACAAAATGAGAAACAGACATTTGACTGTGCATTGAAATTTTCAGTAGAAAGCTGTCAGGTTTGGAATTTATTGAAACCGAAATCTTCTTTTGAGCTGAAAACTTCAGCTTTCTGAACTTCATGAAACTGAAATTTTTGCCTAAAAAAATCAAAGTTTGGAGCTGAAAAATCACCAAAAAAACGTCAATGTTTGGAGGATCATTGGAACCGCAAATATATTCGGCTGAAATTTTGTCTGAAACAACAAATTTTCCTATTGGAACTAGAGTTTTCAAAATAGTTTAAAGCTACAACGATATCGAAAGATTAAAATTCAAAAAAAATTCACATTTCCAAGAAACTGCAAACTGTTGCCGGAATCTAAATGTTTTTTTTTTCAATATAAATATGGGAATTTTCAGTGTTAAAAACTGGAGATACAACAAAAGTAGCCAAAAAATAGATGTTATAGAAGTTTCATGAAACTGAAAATTTTTTGACACCAAAACCAGTTGAAAAAACAAACATTGGAACCTGATTAGATACATCATCTCTTTAGAATTTTCGAAACGGCATTTTCTTTTTTGTTGAAATATCAAATTTTCAGACAAAAAATAGTTTGAAGATGCAAGAGACGCAGACAGCTTGATGAAAAATTTTCGTCGAACGACGAGAGAGTGTGTGATATTGAGAGCCACAGACAGAAATGGAGGAGGAAAAAAATAATATGAGAATTGAGAGAAAGAGACTTTGGACAGTGCATTGAAAATTTCAGTAGGAGGTGTCAGTTTTGGAATTTATTGAAACTGAAACTTTTTCCACTGAAAATATCAGAACAAAATGTTATTCTCGGAAAGCTGAATGGACAAATATGGAAATAAAAAGTCTCACAAAATTTATTTTTCCAAGTTTCATGAAACTGGAAAAATATAAAGATCAACTTTGAAATTTGTGTCAAGAATCCGACTTTTTATGCTAAACATAGTCGATAACGAACTGAAATATCACTAGATACATGAGTTATCCATGATTTTTGAAACTGATTTTTTTGGATGAAATTTTTCTGATAAAAAATACTCCCACGAAAAATAGTGAGTGTGGAGATTCGAGAGACTTAGACTAGAGTAGAAGAAATAGTGTGGACAATGAGAGACGCAGACAGTACTAATGTAACGAAGACTTCAACAATATTTGCAGTTTTGGTATTATTTGAAATTGAGCTTTTTTTTGGAATTGTTAAAAGTAATATCAGCAACAAATTTTTTCCAATAATGATCAATTTCCAGTCACAATTTTTTCTCAAGATTTTTTACCCTCAAGATGATTAGATACTGAAATATCAACAGAAACATCAATTTTTGAAAATCATTGAAACCGCAACTTTCTGCTGAAATTTTATCTGAAACTATCCTAATTTTAATGTGAAGTAGATCAACAACATACAGTTTCAACTAATTGCAAAATGTGAAAATATGATATTTATCTAGTACTTGTGTTCAATCAGAAAAAAACAACAAATTTGAATGAAGAATCTCCAAGAAATTCAACTTTTCAACGACATTACGATCTACACAGCTCAGTGAAGTATAGTATCAAATCATATGATAAACAGAAACAATTGAAATAGCAAAATATTTTTTGATCTATCTACAGTTTCCTGACCATCATATATTTAGATATCAAGCGATGGCACAAGTTAAGCACTTTTCATGCTTTAACAAAAAATTATAGAAAAAATGAAACTGCAAAAAAAAACCGAACTTTTTCGTCTTGGTGTTTGCACACAAAATACAGAATTCATACAGTCAAATGTGAAAGTGTATCAACATCAACTGATTTACAATCGATAATAATTTTTTGAAATAGTGAGATAAATTTGATCTACCTACAGTACCCCAATACGGTAGGAGCAAGCATTGAAGCTGTAGATCAAACTATATGAGCTTGAACTTATTGTGATCTACATACAGCACCCTAGTACCGTACTTTTTAACATCAAAAAGTTTTCAGACAGTCAACTAGAACGGAATTAATTTTCAGGCGCTTTATCGAATTTCATCAGAAATTTGACACGCTGATAAAGAATTTTTCCCACTTTTGATCTACAGTACCATACGGCCACGGGTCATGCATTGAAATAATTTCTTCAATTTTGCTGAAATCCAATTTTGGAAACTGTAATTCTTTCAATTCATTAGAGAGAAGGATCGGAATCGTTGCCATTTGTCCGACGATAATTTTCAAGAACTTTTTGAAACAGTGAAAACTTGATCTACTTACAGTATCTTTATCTGTGTATTATTGTGTCTTTTTGATCTATCTACAGTAACCCTTTTGGAGACGATAAAATTTGTGAACTACCTCACTAAACTAGATGGAACAGCAACATCTATATGATGTTTTGAAAAACAGATCTTTCAAACTGTAGATCAAACTTTTTGAGCATATATCCTTTTGATCTACCTACAGTACCCTACTATGATGCATTTTGACAACGATGTATATACAACTCAGATATCATTTTTTCGGCATTGTGTTCGAATTCTATCAAAACTTCGAAACAGTCAGAATATTTATTTACCGTTAGTATCCCAATATAGTCGCAATTCAACTTTTTGGAATAATACAAAGATCGACTCATTGAAATTAGTGTTTCAAATTTTCTTAATGTGCAACTTTGGTAACAGTAAGATAGTGAACATTTACTTTTCTTCGTAGTTTTACCTATCTGTAAAACATCCAAAAAACGGTGAAGTTGTTTGATCTACCTACAGTACCCTACAGTACTCATAGTTTTATTGTCAAAGATTGTAGCAAAGAGAAGATCAGGATCATTGACTTTTGTTTGATTCTATTTTCCTAACATATGGTTGAAACAGTGAGCACTTGATCTACCTACAGTATCCCAGCTGGACGCAATTAATCATAATAGAAGTAGACCTCAAATGAACAAAATTGAAGATGTTGCCTATACGGATCACTGTTTTCGATTTTCAATTGTTTCAAATCAAAATTTTGAAGCCGTATGACATTTTTTCTATTTTTAGATAAGTTTTTATCTACCTACAGTACCCCGATACAAATTGATTTTTGATCTACCTACAATGACTCAACAAATCGTTTTTCCAACTATTTCCAATATGCAATAAAAATTCCCGGACGAATTTTCTAAAATCACTACTTTGAAACTGTAGATCTTTCTTTTTGCTATGCGGATTTTTTTGATCTACCTACCGTACCCAACTACGATACACTCCGATTCAGCTGTCAATTTTTCGACATTTGTTTCAAATTCTACTAAATCTTGAAACACTCAAAACACCTCTCTTTTTCACGGTATCAGAAGTTTTAAATGGAATAAGACTAGCGAAAAGTAGGAAGAATGTTTGAAATCAGTTATTTGAAACAGTCAACACTTTTTGATCTACCTACAGTACCTCAATACGACTGAATTGCAAACGCATTCATCAAGTTTTTCAAAATTTCCTACGAATTCATCTCATATTGCAAAAATTGCGCGACATATCGAAACATATCAAAAATAGAAAGTGTGAAACAGTAACTTTTTGATCTACCTACAGTACTCCTACAGTACTCCTCAAATTTAAACAACAACAAAAAAATCGCAAAAGTATCTCAAAAACTCACATCTTTTCTCCCCAACTTTGGTGCAATTTGTCGTCACGGTGTTTGCAGACGCCATCTTCTGTTGACCGAGCTGCAAATAAAAGATTCATTTAAAAATTTAACATGTGAAAAAATATTCAGTATCGCGTCACGGTATTTGCAGACAATCTACAGTACTATTTGATCTACCTACAGTATACCATAGTAATTGAAATGTGCACGAAAAACAATGGGAATGTAGTTTTTGATATCTTCCGAAAATATTCATAAAAAATGAAACTGTAAAAAACAAATAGTTGTCACACACAAAGTACAGTACTCCACATATTTCGATACAAGAATATTGATCTACCTACAGTAACCGATTTGGCCTCATTCACTCATAAAGTCTCGAAGGTGTCTGCATTTTTGCGTCATGGTGCTTCCAAAAAAATTATCAAAGTACAGTACTCCGATGGTCAATAGAAACATGTTTTGATCTACTTACAGTACTCCCGAAAGCCGAAAGTGTGACCAATATCCGATATATCGATCAACTTCCCAAAAAAAATTTTTTTTCAAAATTTTTCTGAAACTGGGAAAAAATTTCGGCTGAAATTTGACGAGAGAGTAGGGGATGTGGAGAGACGCGGACAATAGACGATTAAAAGGAAAGAGGTGGTGAAAATGGTGATATATAAAATAAATCGATAAATGATGGAGCGTAGATATCAGCAGAACCGAAGAAAACAGGAGCACTATATGAATCTATGAAATTGTGGAACTGTAAACTTATTCAATACTGACAACTGTCGAGACAGTGAGGGATTATGAGAGACGCAGACAGACGGTCGAACATAGGTAGATCAAAAACAAAAAGGAATGTTGGTTATCAAATTGAGACATGATAATGAACAGCTCACTGAACAATCAAAATAAGTTTGATAAAGATTTTGAAGCCGAAAAAATTCTGGATAAAAAACCGCGATGGTGAAATATTTCATGATACTCAATTTAATTTTATCAAAATTTTGAAAAACGGAAAATTTTTGAATTATTTTACATTTTCAGAAAATGCTGTGAAGGAGAATGGAGGACTAGTGTTAGTTTCGGCGATTTTCTGATATTCTACACTTGAAACAGAGAAAATAGTTGATAGGAGGACTGTAGGTAGATCAAAAATTACTTTTTGGGTGACATGCGGAATGTGTCAGCACAAATAGTGCATGACACGATTGAAGTGTCAATTTTTTGAGGTAAATATAGACGATCGACTAACGAAATTATTCCATCTTATGATGTACTAGAGTCTTGAAACATTGAAAATGTCTTGGTTTATGAACACTTTCTGATCTACCTACAGTAATCCTAATCGGATTTTTGATCTACCTAAGATTATTCAAAAAATATTAAAATTTGGTTGAAGTTTACGATTTTTCCTTATTTTCTGAAACCGGAAAGTTTCGCTGGAAGGTTGGTTGAAATCGAAACAAACATATAAAAACAAAAACATATATTCCATATTTTGAATTTTTTTACATTTTCAGAATACTTGCTGAAAGAGGATGAAGGACTGAAACATGTTTCGGCGGTTTTATGATATGCTACACTTGAAATAGTGAGAACAGATGATAGGGGTACTGTCAAAAATGCCTTTTTTGAAGACACGCGAAATGCGTCAGCAAAAAAAATTTCAACTGGTCTCTGGTCCACTTGAAGTGTCAATTTTTAGACCTAGAAAGGACGGAAAATTGTCGAATCTATTCAATCTTATGATATACTAGGCTCTTGAAACATTGAAAATTTTGCGATTAATGGGCACTTTGTGATCTACCTACAGTAACCCAATTCTGACTTTTCATATACGTACAGTATCCCCGATATAAGACAATAAAAGATTGTTGAATTTTCATATTTTCTGTGACCGGAATTTTCGCTAGAAAATTGGCTGAAAATAGTGCATCACTTTCAATAAGTGATACAGTACTACATTACAGTACTTTGATCGATCTACAGTATTATTGGACGAATTTTCCAATAATTTTCTGTTTCGAAACTTTCATATCAAAAAAGTCTACTTTCACTAAACGTTAAATCCGAGGGTATAGTTATTAATTTCAAAATCAGCACTGGTTTGATCTGCCTACAGTATCCGCAATATAAGTGGCTTGATAGAAGATAACAAAATTGTACTACCAAAAAATCGTCAAACATTCCGATTTTCGATTATTTTTGAAACAACTTTACAGTATTTTGATCTACCTACAGTGCTACCGATCGATAGTCTCACTGTTTCATAAATACCATTTCCACGAATCCTTCTGATTTTGAATGGTTATTGACTACTTTTTCTGACTACTGTTTTTTATCTACCCACAATATTCCAAAGTGGTAAAAGCTTTCCGAATTCTTTGAAATCTTACTTCAATGATCTATACAGTAATGCTTCACCGATTCGATTTATGAGCTATAGTGTCATAGAGGTTTCTTTAGACATTTGTTTGGAGTTGGATCATCAGCCAACAGCAAAAAAATTTTCAAATCCACACTTTGAAACCGTAGATCATAGTTTTTGTGACTTGACTTTTTTCATCTACCTACAGTACACCAATATGAGTATAAATTGCTTCAAATGTTTAAAAAAACGTGCACTTTTTTGAGGACAAACATACCCACCATCATTGAAAATTTGTTCTCAATTATGTACAAATGGAAGTTTCGAAACAGTAGTTATTTCATATCGGGGATCATTTTTGATCTACCTATGTTGAAAATGATCATTCCATTTTGATCCACCTACAGTACTCCTACAGCACCCTGAGCTTGTCGTTGCAAAAATGGAAAAGTGCTCGAAAAACTCACCATTTTTCTGTGCATTGTGTCGTGACGGTGTTTGCAGATGCCCTCTGTTGTTGGCGATCCTGGAAAAAAATGTTATCAAAAAAGTTTGAACCGCGGAAAATCTGCATTATTGCGTCATGGTGTTTACACATAATCGACAGTACTCTATTTTTATGACAAAGGCGTTTTGATCTACCTACAGTACCCCCCCCCCCTGTGACTCAAGAAGCTAGTTATCGATATCAAAAAATAGAGAAACAGTAATCAATATGATTTGAAAATATCCTGATCAATACTCTTTTGATCTACCTACAGTAACCGTACTCCAGAATCAAACAGTTTACAGATAATTCAAGTTTCGAATACTTCTGATCTACCTACCGTACATCTCGTATCTACTGTAGTCGGTATATTCACTCGATGAAATAAGGATAACTAGAGAGATGAATGACGACAGTTAGAAATGGGAAGTTTGAAACAGAAATCACTTAGTGATCTACCAACCGTAACCTGACACTGTGAGAAAGTACTGTAGGTAGATCAAAGTCAGGAATTGTTGTCAGAATGATAACAGACAACTTTTACGTAGTGGGATGACATCAGCATATCAATATTTTTTGAGCAATGTTTGAAAATTTTTGCAAGTGGAAAAATTTGCTGAGTTTTGATCTACCTACAGTACCCAGAAATCATTGCAAGTAGAATTCAGGCAAGAAGAACAGTGGATCAATTCTACCTACAGTGGATCAGTTTTGAATTTTTTGTGACTATTTCACCTCAAAATTTGAAACTGCAAAAAAACTGCACTTTTGCGCCTTGGTGTTTGCCCACAACTCATATATGTTTTTGATCTACCTACAGTACTCCTCAATTCGCTTGTCAGAACTACAAAAAATTTGAAAGAAGGGGCACTAAGAAATTGAAAAACTTTATCTTTGAAAATGTTGAAACTGCAAAGGATATACTGGATACGAAATCGATAGAGTAGGTCAATTATCAGATAATGCCAAGAAAAATGAGGTGTGAAGATGATCAGGATAGGTCAAAATAAAAAATGATGACAAAAAATATGTGTGATATTTCACACATAGGTCGAGAGAGTGTGTGATGATGAGAGACGCAGAGAGATTATAGGTCCGGATTTTGTAGATGGTAGAAAGGTAGATCAAAAAGATTACTGTACTTGTTTAAAACATCGATGATCCGTTAAAAAATCGCGCGAATATGACATACTGTAGTTCATGGTAGATCAGAAAATGGGCGGGAAAAAAATGATGGTTGGTAGAAACAAGATTGTGAAGATCGAACATTCGAATTACTTATGAAAACATTGAAACTGATTTTTTTCCTAAAATTTTGTATATATGGTAGATCATGGAAAAGACCGGAAAGTTAGGGGAAAATGGTGATAAATGGTAGATCAATATGTGGAAAAAACTAGAAAATACCTGGATACAATACTGATAAATGAGGGCAGGTACATTGATTGGATCCATGGCAGGTCGAAAAAAAAATGATGACAAATAATATGTGTGATATTTTACACATCTCGAGTGAGAGAGTGTGTGAAGGTGAGAGACGCAGGGAAATGGTAGGTCAATCTGACTCGAATGGTGTAGAGGTCAAAGGTAGATCAAAAAAATACAATATGTCGATTTCCATGTTGTGGTAGATCAAAAAAAGAGTACTGTATCAGGTCTGAAATTTTTCACATTTTCAAATCTTGGTTAAGATTTTTCGCAATTCTTGAAAATCGATCGTTTGTCAACCTCGGTATCCAGCATTTTCACTATTTTCGCGCCAAAAATTCTGTCGAGGTAGATCAAAAAGAGTACTGTATCAAACTTGAACTTGTGCAAAAATTTAATAGCAAATTTTGAGCGAATTTCAGCCGAAAAACGCGTTTTTCCCACTTTTTTGAGCTTAAAATTCTGTTAAAATCTCCATATTTATATATACAATTCCATCAAAGCAAAAAAACAAAAATCTCAATAAAAAATATCACATGAAATAATAAAATTAACAAGTTTTCACAAAAAAATAAAGAGGTTGAAAGTTAGTATATATATATATATATATATATATATATATATATATATATATATATATATATATATATATATATATATATATATATATATATATATATATAGGGCAAGATGATACACGTATAAAACAAGAAAAAAAACTGAAAAAAAAAGTGGGCGTGGCCTATTTTGTTTATGTGTACAAATTCTCTTTGGCTCGTCGCGAATTCATCGAATTTTGTTCGTCGGTTGACATTTCCGGTATATGTGAATATGCTGAAATAAATGGTAGATCAGTATTGGGAGTACGGTAGGTGATAAGGTAGATCACAATGATGGAGAGCAGGTGGGTTACGGTACTTTACAACATTGGAGGTGTATGGAAATAGCGGAGTGATATGTGTGGAAAATGGGGGATTTTTGATGGGAAATGGGATTTTCAGTGGTTTTTTGGCGTTTTTTGAGCTGAAAATTCGAAACTTTCGAACATTTTTCCGAAAGAAAAACCAAAAAATTAGCAAAATATCAGATTTTCAGCACATTTTTCATCTTTTCTGGGCAAAAAACTTGAGATTTTCAGTTTTTTTTGTTTGAGCACAAAAGGATTTGCAAAAAAATTGAAAAATATTCAGTATCGTAATTGATATTTTTTTAAATGATTTCAATTCAAAATTGTCCAAAAACAGGATTTTTTCTAGGAAAAATTCAAATTCTCAGGCTGTCGCATAAGGTTTTTTTTTGTTGAAATCAGATTATGTTCTGGAACTAACAAGACAGTTTCGATTTTCAAGATTTCACAATGCATCGAAACCGCAAATTTTTCAACAAAAATTTCATTTCCCACGGCGAGATGCAAAAACTTTTCAAAAACGAGAAAACTATCCGATTTTCGAAAAAATTTCAATCGAAATTGATGCAGATATCATATTCATGTCAAAATTCCTACGTTTTTACTCATTTCAGGCGGAAAATCTTGCTTTTCGATTCAAAGTCAGCAAAAAGAGTGTCGTTAGTGTGAATTATTGGAACAAAATCCAAAATCGGTTAGCTTTGACGGAAGAAACGAGTCAGTTTCGATTCGAAAACTTTCAATATTTATCGAAACTGTTTTTTTTTGGTCTAGAATCCTGTTCTCCGCTCGGATACTCAAAATATCTAGAAAAAATCCTTCAATACTGCCATTTCTAGATCGATTGAGAGTTGAGAATGTCGAGGAACAGTGATTTTCTAACAAAAATTTCAAATTTTTCAACTTTCCGGCTAGTGTTTGGTCAAAAATTCAGTTTTTGCAAATTCGAGCACTTGATGAACAAAAAATTTCTATTTTTTTTCAAATGAAAATCCATCGAAACTGTGATTTTTCCATTTTCCCTTCAAAAAACTCCAAATTTCCCACAATATCACAACCACAACTACAGTATACCACAGGTACAGTAGGATAGTACAGTATGACAAAACAATAACAAACAACTCACCGCACTTCGCACAAATATACACAATATATAGAGGTACAATAATAAAGATATGAATAATACTGATATAGTGATAATAATAATGTGCCACCACCAACCAGCCAAATAAAAGTACAGTAACCCGGGAAATATCATTCAATTGTTAGTGTAGTAGAGTATCATGCTGGAAATATCAGATCGATCAGTGAAAAAACATGGGGGCGTGGTTTGGGGTGGATAGGTCATGCAAAAGGGGGCGGGGCTTGTGCAGAAGCACCTAATCTTACGACATTTTCAGTCATTTTTGTCATATTTTTCTGTGAAAAAATGCACAAAAATGGGCGGAGCTTGTGCAATTACACCTTATCTTACGACAAAATGCGCGAATTTTAGGAAAGGTGGTGCAAAAACACCTAACTTTACGACAGTTTCGACTTTTTTCTGCGAATTTTCAAGAAAAAATGCTTGCATTACATCTTACGACAAAATGAACAAAAATGGGCGGAGCTTGTGCAGAGGCACTTAATCTTACGACAATAACTAAAGTAGGGTCAACTCTAATGCACCATATCCTACGACAAAATGCACTGCACAAAAGTGGGCGGAGCTTGTGTAGTTGCACCTTATCTTACGACACTAGCAGAATATTCGAAAGTGGAATTATCAAAATATTTTCGTTTCGGCTTTTAATTTTCATGAGAAACAGGCTAAACTAGAGTGCACCATATCCTACGACAAAATGCACAGAAAGGGGCGGAGTCTGTGCACTTGCACCCGATCATACGACACTTCTGATGCAAATTTTCGATTTCTCGCAAACTGTCATGCTCAAAAACAAAAAATTAGCTTGCAACATATCTTACGACAAAATGCACCGAAAATCATTCTAGTCTGTGCAATTACACCTTATCTTACGACACTAAGCAAATTTACTAAACTAAAATGCACCATATCTTACGACAAAATGCACTAAAAGGGGTGGATCTAACACTATACAAAAACTCTGCATGCATCATATCTGACGGCAATAACCCCAGGGAAGAACAAAAAAAGTGGGCGGAGTCATGCAACAAAAAGGGGAAGAATCTCGGGATGGAAAGTAATTCAAAAAAAATCAAAAACCGTTTTGCGGCGAGTGCGGTGATTGATTGTCATCGTAGTCATCCTCCTCCTCAGCAGTTAATAATGGTATGGCTGCCGAACCTGATGACGATGCTCCGCCCCTTTGTGCTGATGTTGATGGTCCCTCGCCGTGTAGCTCGTCCAGGGAGGCGTATTCGTCTGAAAGAAAATGGGAGGTTTTTGAAGGTTTTGATACTATTTTGCAGTCGATACAACAATTTTAGAAGAAAAACATTTTTTGATATGAAAATTTTGAAACAGTTGAAATAATCGCATCTTTCGGTACATTTATTTTTGATGAATGCAGAAATGATTCCTAGATAGACCAAAATTTGTGAATCGAAATTTTGAAACAGCGAAAAAAACGGTTGATTTGACACTTTTATATGTAGAATCATAGATAAAAAAGTGAAATTTGATATTTTCTCAAAGGTGTAGATTTGCTTATAGGAAATTTTTGATATTATTGTATCTTGTGATGATACTCAACAAAATTTCTTCAAAATTTTGATACTTTCTCAAATGTACACAGTACCTTCCAGTGAAATACACACATTTTTCAATTGAAATATCACTTTTTTGAAACATTAATAAATATATTTGATCTTCAATTGTGAAATATTATGGTATTTATCTTACTCTGGATTTTCCAAAAGATACTTCATGCTACGCAATAATTTTTGAAGAAAAATATTTTTTGATATGAAATTTTTGAAACAGTTGGAATAATAGCATGATACAGTTTTTTTTTCAACAGAAATAAATCAAAACATAAGAATGATTTCCAAAACGTTACAACTTTTGAATGGGAGTTTCGAAACAGTGAAAAATTGTTAAATTGAAACTTTTTTTGTGGAGAATCTTGGATATCAATTGAATATTTGATATTTTCTTGATGATACAATTGTAATGATATGGATTTTTCAGGTTTATTGTATTTTGAGGTAATGCTCAACACAATTTCTTCAAAATTTTGATACTTTCTCAAATGTACACAGTACCTGCCAGTGAAATACGCACATTTTTATTTGAAATATCACTTTTTCGCAACATTAATAAATATATTTGATATACGATGGTGAAATATTATGGTATTTATCTCACTGTTTCACGATATGATTATGTCAATAACAGCAGTGTGCCAATCAATTCCAGAAACCTTTCGCTTCGAAAACATATATTTAGAAACAGGGAAAAAACGAAAAGCATAATATCGTCAGTTTTTCCTAAATTTTGAACTTTTTGAGGAATGAATTCATCCTGGATTCTACTCAACAGCTGTTCGGAAATTTTGAAAGCAAAAAGTACTTGAGATTGGTCTCAACCGACATAATTTTTGTTTATCGAACTTTTGAAACTGTTGTTATTTTTTGCTGAAAAATCTAGTTCGGTTCTTAGTTTTCCGACAACTACTATTTTTCTAAAATTCTCAATGTCGAAAACTTCTCAATTAAGTTACCAAAACGAAAAACTCATCAGAATTCAAAAAACTTTTCAAATTCTTTGAATCAGTGACGATACGGATGAAATATTCCAGCTCAAAGAGCAATATAAACCATGAAAAACGGCTAACTTCTGCCAAAATTTGAGTCAAATGAGCCAATATGGACTTTCTTTGTAACATTCCAATCGGAGATGACAATTTCAGTCAATCTGACAAAATTTAACTGTATATTGTGAAACAGTAAAAACAAAGAACATTATTTTGTCAGTTTTGAGTTTCGAAAATTTAAAATTTCCCGAGATTGAAAAAAACCTGATTAAATCAATTGTACAGAATTTTATGAATAAGCGAAAAAATGGTCGATTTTTTCAGCTCCAGACTTTTATTTTCAATGGTAGATCGCAACTAGTCGTGATCTACTCCTTCGTTTTGTTTCAAAACATGAACAAAACGTTGTGATCGGACTTTTTGAACCAGGAGATAGGATTATGGATAATTTTCAGTAATTTTTTTGCTGGATATTTTTTGGAACAATGGAGGCTGAATACATATTGTATGGAAACCTAACCGTTTGTTTTTCGAACGTTTTTGGAACTGTAAAAAAATAGTTCTTAATTTCTAGCTCCAAACTTTTGAAAATACTGAGATTGTTTGTAATTTTGAAGAAGTGAAAAGTATAAACTAGTTACCAAAAATTTTCAGATTTTTCTATTTTCCATCCTTGTCACAGTATACATTTTTGAGTCAGCAACATGTATTTCCAGATTTCACCGGTAGATCAAATTTCCTTCTCAAAGAAAAATCAATAAAAAACTAACTCTGTACTCGATTGCTCATCTTATTCCCTCCTCCAACCTTCTTCGTCTCCAATTCCTCTTCTTCAACTGTCAATATTCCATCATTCACACCACCTCGTTCGATTTGTTCCACATTGAATACACTTTCCCGTTGGGCGTATAATGGATTTTGGAATTCTGTTCCGACATCGCCAGATGGTACTTTGTTGAATCTGCAAAAGAAAAACATGTTTTTAGGTAGAATTTTGTGTAATTTTGCTGGAAATTGTGAGGAAAATTTTCAGATCTTCTATCGTTATGATCAAGTTTTTGAAAAATTTGAGAATTTTTTGAAACAGGAAATGAATTATACAGTACATTTGACGAAATATTGCAGAAATTTTTAATTTTTCTGAATTTTTTTGTAAACGACCAACATCGAAAGCGAGAATCAAACAAAGTACACCATGACGAACAAATGCACACTTTTTGAAACCGATTTTTTTCTTGAAAGTTTTTTCTTGAACATTTTGGCATAAAACTTTCATGAAGTCTGCATTATTGCGTCAAGTGTACTGTAGATTGTAAGAAGCGATTATACAGTTGCTAACATTATCATACTACTTTTTGAAGAATTCGTGAATTTTTTGAAACAGGAAGTGAGCACGTGACGGAATATTGCAGAAACTTCAAAATTATTTGCGTTCTTTTTGTAAAAGGCTAAAATCAAGCAAGAATAAAACATAGTACACCATGATGAAAATATGCACACTTTTCGAAACCGACTTTTTCGGAAATTGCATTTTTGGCGTAAAGTATATCACAATGTCCACAACTTCGAAAATACAATGCAAAATATCTGACTAAATATTGCAGATCAATGCAGTCTCATGAAGTCTGCATTATTGCGTCAGGGGTACTGTAGATTATGAGGAAATCTCGACATCATTATGATAAAGTTTTTGAGAATTTAGAAATTTTGTGGAACAGTGAGCGAATTCTACAGTACACCTGACGCAATATGGCAGACATTTCAAATTCCTCTGCAATTTTTTGTCAAAGCGAGTATAACCATGACGACAACACACTTTTTGAAATTGGCTTTTTCTTGAAAACGTTAGGTGTACTGTAGGAGCATATTTTGCAAAAATATCAGTCTGAGAAAATGAAATCGATCTAATGTGGTAAGAATATGAGGTTTTATGTGAAAATTTGCTTTTTTTGTGTCAGGTGTACTGTAGAATGTGAGGAAAAATGCCCGATTGAAAATCATTATGAGCAAGGTTTGAATTTTTTTAAACTTTTTGAAACTGTGATAATTTTTGTAAAACATGGTACTCAAAAATTGACAACTTACGTAACAGTCGGCTCATCCGGATCCTTCTCTTTTCGATACTTATTCCGATAGAATAATGCGACAACGGCGAGAACCGTACAAATCAACAATGCAAGAATGACGAGCCACCAGAGTGAGCCACCACGATTACCACCGTTTAGAGCCTCGAATTCTTGTTCTGGAATGAGAAAATGAATACTTAGCAGATAGTAGAGCAGTATGAAAAATGTAATATTTTGTCTATATTTTGAAACTGCATTTTTTTGATCAGTTTATTTTGGAAAAGGTTTTTTTAATCTTCAGGCAAGTGAGAGCATAATTTATTTGGCATGTCTCACTGATTGAAATGAATATATAATCAATTAGTTTTTTTTTTGTATTTCAGCTAAAAAAATCACTAGAAACTGCAATTTTCATGGCAAAACATATTTTCTTGAGAAAATTAGGATTATTCCCAGTTTTTTTCATAGCTTTTTTAAGAATTTTCGCTTCAAATGCATGCACTATTACCAAGTTAAAATTTGGAAATGTGAGATAGAACTATTGAAACGGACAAAGATTTTGACAAATCGAAAGTAGCTAGCTAGATTTCTAGACAAATTTCTTCTGAAACTGTGTTTTTTTTCTAATTTTTGAGATTTTAAGTTTTGAAACTAATTTTGAAGCAAAAATTGACGGAAAATATGGAAAAAGGGCAAAATTCAAACTGAAAATGTGAAAATGAATTATTGAAATTAATGGAAGGCCTTTTTTATCTATCGAATGTCAATAGCTAGATTTTCAGATAAATTTCATATGAAACTGGCGTTTTAAAAATTTTTTGTTATCATGGACTGTTTCAATTATTTTGAGAACTTTTGTTGAAAGTTCTCATGGAAAAAGTTCAAAACAATACATTTTGATATTCATTGGAAATTGAATGAAATACTTTTTTTTAAATAAAGTTTGTAACTGTAACTTTTTCGACTTGTGTCAAAATTTTTCGTTCCGTTTTTTTTTCACCATGGATTGGAATCATGGGATTGATATTATTATGTCAAAACATGCTGATATTCATGTTTTGAAACTGGATTTTTCAGCAAAAATTTCATATGAAACCGCAATTTCTCCTTTTTTTGATATTAAAAACAGTTTCAAGCACTGTTAGATGTGCTCTTCTTTTTTGCATAAATTTCAGTTTTCCGCAACATAATAGGTACAACATACACTATTGAAAACGTGACTAAAACGTCTCTTATAAAGTTTGTAACTGTAATTTCTCTAAATTATCACCAACTTTTTTCAAAACAAATTATTTTCTTTTCCTACTGTCCGTTGTTTATGGATTAATTTCATCTTGACAAAAGGGTAATGTCGAAATTTTGAAACTGGAAGATTTAGCGAAAAAAAATTTTTTTTCTGAAATCCTTTTTTTCATATGTCCTTCCTATCGCAACATTTCCAAGTTATCAGACAAAAATCTGTCTTGATGCGGCAACTTTTTGTCATAATGTCCATTTTTTCGGAGTTTTCCTTCATTTTCATATTTCTAAAGCCAAAAACCCATGCTTCAAGTATTTTTTCTCAAAAATCCATCATGCTTATCGGTTAACTATTTCAAAATCACAACCAAAAATTTCAGTAAAAACTGTATTTTTTTCATTGAAAAATTTTCATTTCCTTGTCTCCTTTTCGGTGCTTTTTCTCGATTTTCAACCGTTTATTTTTTCAAATTTATTTTCGTAAAATTTTTGTCCGAAATCAGTGTCCATATTGTCAGATTTTTAGATCCCAAACGAATCTCTCAAAATTTTAACAAAATCAATCTCTGGAAACTGATTTTTTCAGTCATAAAGTTCCTTTTTCAGCACAGCTTTTGATTTTTATAGAAATTTTCAAATGTTTGAACCAAAAACCATTATCAAATCATTTTTGTCAATTCTGTAAAAATGGAGACTTCGAATTAGTTGACTACCTCACGTTTTCTGTCAAACTTATTTGTGGAAACTGTAATTTTTGTATCAAAAATAGTATCCGAAGCGGTTTTTTTTAAATGAAAGTCAATCACTTGAAAATGGAATTTTCTGACACAACATTTGTCATTTTCCGCATATTATTTGATTTTCCGATAATTTCAAAATGAAAAGCCTCTATTTAAAAGATGTTTCATTTCAGTGAAGATGGTGAATATAAATTAGTTGACTATTTCACATTTTCGGTCAAAAATTTCCGTTGAAACTACAATTTTCCGAATATCACCAAATCGAATTTTCACTTTTTTAAAAATTTCAAGAAAATTAATTTCTGAAACTGTAATTTTCAGCCACATAGATTCATTTGTCAGCATATAATTCGACTTTCAGAGAATTTTTCAAAGTTTCAAATATGAAACGTTTGGATTGGTTAACTATTGCCCATTTTCCATCAAAAATTTCAGTTGAAAATTCAATTTGTTATCGAAATGCAACGAGGTCCCAACGATTGTTTCTTTTTTTCCAAAATGGAAGATCTTATTTTGAAACTGGAATTTTTACTCACTAAAAACCTTTTTCAATAAGGTATTCGATTCTCAGATAGTTAAAGAATCAAAAGCCTCGATTTGAAACATTTTTCATTTTAGTGAAGATGGTGCATATAAATCAGTTGACCATTTCACATTTTCAGTCAAAAATTTCTATTCAAAACTGCAATTTTTGTATCAAAAGTTAACAACGACAAAACGAATAGTCACTTTTTCAAAAATAAATGTCAATCTCCTGAAACTGGAACTTTTGCAACAAAATTCGTCAGGATGGGGAGCATGGACTAGTTAAATGTTTTCTATCTTCAGCTTTATTTTTCAGCTGATACTATAATTTTTTGTTTCAAATTCATATACGACTGAACGATTAGTCACTTTTTTCAAAATACATGTCACTCTTTTGAAACTGCAATTTTCAGTCTCAAAAATTTTTTTTTCAGCAGCTTACTTGATTTTCATCCTTTTTTTTTCAATTTTTTCAACAAAAAAACTCACTAGCTTTCCCGCAGCTCAACTCATCAACATGACAACATCCAATCGCCGCATCACACTCATATCCTTCACCACAATCCGATGGACATGTCTCTTTGCAATTGAGTCCGAAACGGTCCGATGGACAGAGAGCGTGACAGAATTCACCGGTGAATCCTTTGTTACAGTGGCAGGCACCGGAGATGCGATTACATGAGGCGGTTGCGGTTCCTTGGCATTTACATTTCTGCAAAAAACGGGGATACTGATTCGTAGTTAACTGTTTCAGATTTGTGCAAAAGTATGTGAATCTTGTACTCAATGTTAGTGAATGGCTCACAGTTTCGATAAAATATAAAATCTATCTTACTTTTTTTTAAAACTTTATTTTAAGATTTTTTCAAAAACTGCTGATTCACAGTTTCAGGTTTTCCTGGTTTTTTCCCGTAAATCTGCTCTTTTGCTTACTGTTTTACATTCATTTTTCGGCTATATTTTGAGAACTTCAGTTTTCCAATAATAGCAAAAAGTGTACTTTCAGCTCGAAATGTTGTTCCGGCTACAAAATGTGGACGTTATTTCAATTTTTACTGTTTCAGATTATGATAAGATGTAAGAAATCAAAAATGAATCAGTAGCTTTTCAATATTTCCAACTTTCATATTTTTCTGAAATTTGAAAGCCTAACTGTTTCAAGTTTGTTCAAAAATTAATCAAAATTGAAATATTCCGCTCCAGTGTAAGTAAAAAATGCTATAATATCAATTTTGGCACATTTTTTCACAAGAAAATCATGTTTTTGGGAATTTGAAGCATTACTGTTTCAAAACTCTGCTATAACTTGGCAAAGTCGATATTATACGATATCGAACTATCGGGATTGTTTGAAATATTTGAAATTCATCTATTTTCCACCTATTTTTGTGATCTTACAAATTGCTGATTTACAGTTTCAGAATTTCGTCATTTTTCCCTGAAACTATACACTTTTGTTTCAAGTAGGATCAATTTCATTCTTCAAGATTTGTTGGACAAATCATCCCTGAATTTTATGTTCAGTTTTCAAAAAAATCTGAACACTGTGAAAAATTTATCATCAATATGCTAAAATCCGATGAACACTGTTTCAGATATGAGCCAAAAATGCTCTAAATTTATATTTTACGTTACTTTGTGCAAACAGGTTGCTATTAATGTAAAATATGTTTTTTTGGCTATATTACTGTTTCAAAACTACAGTAATATTTTTGATTTTCTGTATTTTTGTTTTTCCGTTTGCTAACGCTTTTTTTTCTATATTTTCCGCCATTTATCAAAATTACATGTATTTTTCGAACATACATTGTAAAATTCAGAAACTGTGTGAATTTTCTAACAAAATGGTGAAAATCAACTGTTACAGTTTCAAAGTTGTGGTATTTTTTGGATGAAACTGTAGTTTTTAGTGACATGTCAACTGACTGCATAACAATTTTGTCGAAACATTTAACCAATATATTCTCTTGGCAGTTTTTCAAAGCGAATTCCACATTTTTTTTTTCGAGAAAATTGAATTATTTTTCACCTTTTCAGCTATAACTTTTATTTGGAAGTTTTTGTAACTCTGCGATACCGGGTCTCCTTTTCGTCGGATCGCAATGAAATTACAGAGTTTCAACAATTTTCATAGCTTTTTTGCATAAATTTGCTGCTTTTATTGACATTTTAGAAGCTTTGTGGAGAATTTTAGGCGGAAAAGACAGTGAAATAGAATTTCAATAATTTTAATTTATTTTTGTATCAAAACTGTAATTTTTTGAATACTTTTTTTCACTTTTTCAGCTGTAATTTATATATCAATGTCATATATGTATAAGATTGATGATCCGTAACTTTCTTCATCGAAAAAACACGTCACGCCCCTTTTCAGCTCAAAAATGCTCATTTTTTTCAAAATGCCTGGGTTTGTGCTTGTAGTAAAACACTATTCCAATCATTTTTATCGATCTTTCTATGAAAACTGTAGCTTTTTATAATTATTTTTCACTTTTTCGACCAAAACTTGTATATCACTGTTTGTGATTCATATGTTTCTTATTTGGGACTTTCTCTATCGAAAAAACAAGTGACGCTTCTTTTTGAGCTCAAAAACGCTCATTTTCACAAGAGTTTATAAAACATTGCAATATCGTTGCCGCAAAAAAGCAATTCCAACATATTTCTGCGGTCTTTTGTTAACAAATGTGCCCTTTCATGAGAAAACCGAATTAAATTCAATTTCGAAAATTTTCATTCATTTTAGTATCAAAACCGTAATTTTTTGAAATTATTTTACATTTTTTCAACTAAAACTTGTATATAACTGTTTGTGATTCATATGATTTATATTTGTGACTTTCTCTATCGAAAATACAAGCCACGCCCCTTTTCGAGCTCAAAAACGCTCATTTTTTTCAAATCGTCGGAATTTCCACATTAAATAAAACTCTATTCTAATCATTTTCATGTATATTTCCATGAAAACTGTAGGTGTAATTATTTTTCACTTTTTCAACTCTATGTTTTATGACACTATGTAAAATTTTTTCTGATTCGTGTAATTTTGCCGGTTTCCAGTTTTCTCAAAATCAAGCCACGCCCCTTTTCGAGCTCAAAAACGCTCATTTCCTGTCTTATTTTCACAATTTTTCAATCAAAATACTCACCTTGATACAATCCGGTCCATAGAATCCATCCTCACACGGTTTATCACAATTATCACCCTGGAAGCCGGCTTGGCACGAGCATTCGCCAGTCTGTCCATTACATTGTTTGTATATTGATGAGCATGTGCATTGTCGAGCACAATTCAGGCCCCATACACCTGCCGAGCATGCTGAAAACGATACAATTGGTGAAACTGCACCAAAATGGTGTGACACTTACGTCTGGTGCACAAAACACCTTCGAATCCTGGCGGACATTGACATTTTCCATCGACTGGATTGCATTTGGCGCCATTTTCACATTTTGGACATTTGTTCTCGCAACCGTATCCCCATTTTCCATCGTCACATTCTGAAGAAAAACAACATGATTTTTGAAGGGGTACTGTAGGTTGTTGATCTACATAATTAGTGAGACTACAGTAATCCTTCTGTCCGCGACTTAGCGTCATTTCAGGTGCATCTATTTTTTCGAGTATCTAGTAAAAAAAGACATGTTTGATGGGGTACTGTAGGTTTTTGATCTACACTATTGACGCAAAACTACAGACTACAGTAATCCTAGTAGTTTTTTTTACTGTATCGAAACTTTTTCTAATTAACTTCAAAAGTACTATCGAGTAATCCATCATCATCAGTCTTCAAACACCAAAACACCTGATTTGACGAAAAAATGCAGGCTACAGTAGTCTTTTTCCCAGTATCCTGAGTTTTCTCGTCATTTTATATGCATTTTGGATTTTTCCCCGTTTCGAACTATTATACATATCGATCGAAAACTAATTTCGAAAGTTCTGCACCTGCTAAAGTAGGATTCTTTGATGTAGCTGGTTTGACGAAAAATTGCGGACTACAGTAATCCCGGTACCATCAGACCGTAATTTGATATCATTTCCTATATATTACTGTATTTCGTTACTGTTTCAATAGTCTCTCATAAAGGATAGTGTAAAATTCGGTTATTCCCGTCCGTTTTGGTGGTGTCAAATCGAAAGATGCTTTAAAAACATGCGAAAAGATACTAATTCGGCCACTTTCAGATCAGAAAGTGTGAATCTTGTGGATTTTTTCAAACCATTTGTTTTTGAATTTCATGCTAAAAAGACTATAGATTTTCATCAAATTTTTGGTGAGCAACTACTAGAACATTCGAGCTTATCACTAATAAATATTGTCAAAGCAACTGATGTGACGCGAAATTGCGGGCTACAGTAATCCTTCATTTCGATATAAATTCACTATTTCTCGGTACGAATTTTAGAATTTTTTTTATGTTTCAATGATTTTTCAAGTGAAAATACGATAAGATATTGGTAGTCAACTTTTGCCCGATAGAAAATTAACAGAAAAAAATTCTAAACTTCTTCAAAATATGTGTTGGAAGACTAACAACAATTCTCGATGTTTTTCTTAAAGTGATGCATTTGTATCAGTGATTTTTTGAAATATTCAACATTTGAAAACGTCCAATTTTTGTTGAAAAGTTTTCGAAACCCAAAAACTGCTGTGCATTTAATGAATTTCAGTGATATATCGAATTTCAAGTCAAAATTTCGACGAAAAATTGCGGACTACAGTAATCCTCTGATTTGATGTAGATCCAAATTGTTTCGTCAAAGGCATACATTTTAGAATATTTTTCCTATTTCAATGGTTTTTCAAGTGAAAATATGAGAAAATATCGGCAGTCACTATGGTTTCGCTGGAAATTTTCAAAAAAAAAAAAGTTGGTAAACTTGTTCAAAATACGTGTTAAAACTAACAACAATTCTCGATGTTTTTCTTAAAGTGATGCATTTGTATCAGTGATGTTTTAAATACTGAACATTTGAAAACTTCTAATTTTAGTTTCAAAGTTTTCCAATCTTTAGATTTTTGTTTCAATTTCGATGTGAAAATCGTACTCTGTGCTCACATTTTTTAGTCGAAAACCTGTGGATGAATTTTTCCCTCCAGGAGAACTTCGCAAACCATTTTTTTAAATTTGTGGCTATTGTCAATCCAGTAGCCTGCAAAATGCGCATCAATCACAACTTCTGGAAAGTGAGGCCATAATGGCAATAAAGTTAGGCCATGGCTGAAAGTTAAGCTTGAAATCTGGCACAGTTAGTTATTTCAGCTTTTTTCTGTTCTAAATCAACTCGGAGGGCTATTTCAAACATTTCAGTCACAAAAAATGCGTTGTCATCATTTTTTGAAAGGTTTTAAGGCTTATTTTGTAACTTTGCTTTAAAATTAGCTTATAAACGCATTTCGTAGTGTTTATACGATTTCATTACCGAGTATGATGACTTTAAGAGCATAACATTAACTTGTTTTGTTAAAAGAACGAAGAAATTCAGAGTTTCAGCCTGAAATTTCTGCCATGGCCGAACTTTATAGCCAAATGGAAGAGTTCTATGACCAAACGGCCGCGCTCAAAAAAGTTGTGATTAGAGCGCATTTGGCAAAAATTTGGATCCACAATAAAAAATATGGATTTTCACCCCCCTTATCAAAAATGGCAATGCAGCTGATTTGACGAAAAGTTGCGGACTACAGTAATCTTTCTATCAACTTATTGTAGGAATTCAACGAATTTTCAGTACGAGTTTCAGAAAGTGATTTTCTGTTTCAATGATTTTTCAAGTGAAAATACGTTTGGGAATTTCTAATTTTTTTTTATTTTTTTGGATTTTCTTACATATCAGTATAGAAGTGTAGAGTCTTTAGACCAAAAATTGAAGATTTTTTCAGGTTTCGAGTCAAAAATTCCAGATTTTCTCATTTTTTCACAAATTCGCATCAAAATCAACTCACTCTTATCACAATTCTCTCCGTGATATCCTGGTTCACATATGCATTGTCCAGTAATCGAATCACATCCATGACCATCAGCACACGAGCATAATTGCTCACAATTCTTTCCCCATGTTGATTTTGGACAATTGTGCTCACATTTGATACCGGCTCTGGAAATGAAGAAATAAATTGTGTTTCATGGTTCAAATATAATGGATTTGATATTTTTACATAGCTGGTCGTAAGTTATAGGACTGACATCAAAATCCGCACATGTTTCATTGAATTTACATCTATTCTAGTCATATTTTGAAAAGAAAATGCATTTTTGATGATTTTTCAAACTGTACAGTTTCAAATTCAGAATATCAAAATTATATTATTCTCGAAATATTGGAACATCCTCCAAGTATGGAATTTTTTTTGGAATTTATACAAAAATCAGAAAAAAAGTAACATGAGACTTCATATTGATAGTTTTTCTTTTACTATTATTGATTTTCATCGCGAAACAGTGAAAAAAGCTCAGTTTTCTTACAGTTTCAGAGTGGAATTATGAAAACCTTTTTTTTTTTGAAAATCTTGATTTTCCACTGACTCACATTATACAAAAATGACATTCAAATTTTCCAAATTTTTTTTCAAAAATTGATGCGATATGACAATTTTGGGGAAAGTGATCTGAAACTGCATCTATATCAACAAAATCATATAAATCTCTTGAAAAATATCAGAAAAGGGAATCTGTAACATTCCATTCATATGAAATTGAGCACACTTCAGTTTTTCACAGATTCAAAATCAAAATATTGTTACTTTTATTGTTTTTGTTCTACTGTTCCGTATTTTAAAAATGGAAAATTATAAATTTTCAAGCTTTAATTGATCCGTGAAAAAGTCTTCAACTTCAAAAAGAGTCCACTATATAGAACGAGTGAAATTTCTGATAGAACATTGGGGTTCACTTTAATTGATGCTCATAGCGAGATTTTTTGTGAAAAAAGTTCTGAATAAACTTTAGCATTTTTCGAATTTTGATATATCAGATTTCAGTGATTTCTAGAAGTATACAGCATACTTTTGCAGTTAAGAGACCAAACCCGCATTGTTTGTTATTTACAATTATTATTTATATGTTTAATGTGAAAGAGTGTACAATATTCAATTTTCTTTCTGTTTCAAATTGGAAATTTGGATAGCATCAGTTTCAAATTTCATTGATCGGTATTCTCTATATGTTGGTGTTTCAGCTCAAACTTTTTCCAACAAAATCATGCTAATTTTGGAAATTTCGAACGAAATTTTTTTTCAATTCAGATGATAATGGACAAAGTTAATATTTTTACAGTTTCAAACTCGAAATTTTATCGCTTTCGATTTTGAAAATTTTGATGATACAAGTCTTCACACAATAAATGCGTTTTTCGTGAAGTTTTTGAATTTTTCCGCTAGAAACGGCGTTTTTTTCCAAAAAAAATTCAAAAATTCACTTTTCCAGTCGGAAAATCAATTTTCAGCACATTTTTAAAGGTTAATCTTCATCAGCACACGGCTTTCAACAATTTTTCAGGTTTTTTAAATCAAAACCTCTCGAAAATCACAACTTACGTTCCCAACGGGCATTCGAGACAAACACCATTCCTCGTGTCACACGATTTGCCACTAGTCGAGAAGCATGACGAACATTTCTCATCACACGAATATCCAAATGTGCCATTTGAGCATCGTTGATCACAACGGACACCTTGCTCACCGAGATCACAAATACAATGACCTGTCTGTTTCGAGCACCATTTGTCACTGCCACAATCGCATTCCAACTCGCATGATTCACCGTATTTGCCGGCTGGACAGGAGGAGGAACAGTCGGGTCCTGGAAAGGAAATTAGGATTATTTTGGTGCAAAATTGATAATTTTAGATAGGAAAAAGAGGTACTTTTATCGGTTTCAGATGTTTTTCAAATATCAGGACTACAAATACAAAATGTTGGATATGAAGAGTTTAGCTATCAAATTTTCGAAGAAGTTTCGGAATATACAACTTATTTGCAACCGGTTTTTAAAATTTTTATCTCATAATCAGTTTTAAGTCGAGCAAAGTGTCTCAAATACGCATTTTTGGGCGATCTTTGGAAGATTTGGTGGAAAAAAGGGGATTTAAAATAGGAAAACATTGGATTTTTATCAGTTTCAGAAGTTTTTCAAATATCAGGATTCCACATACAAAATGATAGATTGGAATAGTCTGGTCTTCAAATTTTAGAATAAATTTCAGGATATATAGCTAATATGCAACCGGTTTCTTCATTTTTATCTCATAATCAGTTTTAAGCCGCAAAATGTCCCCAAAATGCAATTTGGTCTCAATTTGGTACACTAAAGCTTGTCTGGATCAATTTTGGAAAACCTCTTCAAAATTTTTGAGCCATTTAGGTCGCGCTTACTTTTTTTTTTAATTTCTTTAATTTCGAAATGCGCATAAAACGAGCTATGACGATATTGTTTGATACAGATTTTTCAGTTTCTAATATATCATAACCATGTTATGATACTATTATCAATGGCTCGATTTCGCTCCTTGGACAAGAATCACATACGTTGATTAATACTCGATTGATAACTTTTTCACATCATTTGATAAGCTTATATTGAAGCCGGTATATTTCACCACAATTCGAGAAACTTTTATGATAAATGAGACTTTTAAAATTAGTTTCAACTTATAATAGAAATAGAAAGTTTTCAATGGCAAAATAGTAATGACTTCTTAGTATGCCGAACAGTCTATGAATCAAACATTATACAAAGTGTTAGGGTATAAACCTTGTTTGAAACCGAGTTCTTGTTTTTTTTCACACTATTTTTCTATTTTTTCCGGTTTTAAACAGAATTGAATCGTTAGTTTGGAGAAAAACACTCACTTTGTGGTGTTTAAAGAATGTGAAGTTTTTAAGTTTTAAAAAAGTACACCATTGAGAGAAAAAAGTTGATCGGGAGTGAGATTCAAAAACTTTCACGAAGAAAAGTTGATTCACATTTTGAGATAACTTTATTTAACCGAAATGTATTGAAAAGCACTTGAAGACAAATGATATGACTTTGAAACTGACATTTTTTTTGGAAAAAAAAACTTTTGATTCTCGAACCGATACTTTTTTCTCAAAAAATCATTAAAATTTTGCTCTAATTTCTTGGAAAATCTCAATTTATCCTCATTTTTCCACAGAAAAAGAACTCACCACCAAATCCTCGATCACAACTACACTTTCCATTCTCCTTATCACATTTCCCATTCGCACATCGACAGTGTAGCTCACAATTCGGACCATACGACCCATCCGGGCATTCCGAGTCGCATTTGGTTCCCATCTTTCCCGGTGGACATGTACATTTCCCATTTGTCGAGTCACAACCAATTCCTTTCGCACAATCGCATGATTTTTCACAATTCATGCCATATTTGCCGGCTTCACAACGATGTTCGCAACGATGACCAGCCCAACCGGCGTCACACTTGCATTTTCCATCGATCGGATCACAATCGGAGCCCCGGCCATTGCACTCGCAGTTCATTGAACAACCAGCACCATATGTATCCAATTGACATTTTTCGGTGCATTTTGCACCAGTTGCTCCTGGTTTACACATGCATTTGCCGCTTGTTGCATCACATTCGGTGGTGAAACGCCAGTCACAGTCGCAGTTTTTGTCGCAGTTTGGTCCTGGAAAAATGGGATTGATTTGATATGACATTTGAGGTGAAAGTCTTATCCCAGATGATTCATAGATTAGGAAAATGGAAATTTTCGGAAACTGCAATTTTTTTCGATCAAAACTGTCATGGTTGATTTATTTCAAAATGATTGCTAGGAATTGGTGAAAAATATTGTTCTTTTTTGATTTAACTCGGGCGGACCGGTATCAGATAATTTTTTTGATTCAAAAATATAAAAATTTTCAGAAACCGCAACTTTTTTCGATCAATACTGCCATGATTTACTTATCATTATTTTTTGATTCAAAGAAATCCAGGGTGTACCAGCAATATATATATGTAACAGTTTTTGATTCATTAATTACTAGAAACAGTAAATAATTTATGAAAAATGTGAATTTTCATTCTATTGTTGTCAAAAATTGTGCTTCGGAATGTGGAGCCAAACAGCAAGACTCTATCGAAGATTATTTTTCAAATCAATAATCAAAATTTGTTTGAAATGGCAACTTTTTCTGTCAAAAAAATCATAATTTATTTTCGTGTGACACAAAAACTGCAGGTTAGAATCATTTTTTTTCATGTTGATCCATCAGCAAGTAAAAATTTTTGTGACAGTTCTCATTCAAAATCTATGAGAAACAGTGACTAAATTGGGAAAATAACATCGGATCAACGGATTCTATCCTAGATAATTTTCTGGATTCAATTTTCTAACATTTCAGAAACTGTAATTTTTTCTGTCGATATTCACTGTCTTTTTGTTCAAGAAACTGGAAAAAAGGAATTTTGATATGGAATTCAAGAAACAGATAGGCAAAACCAATCCCAGACGAATCATATCTTAGGAAAAGGGCATTTTCGGAAACTGAAATTTTTTAAATCAAAATTGTCATGATTCTTTTTTTCAAATGAGAGCTAGAAATTGGTGAAACGTTTTACTCGGAAATATTCATTCTAGATAATTTTTTGATTCAAAAATATGAAAACTTTTGGAAACCGAAACTTTTTAAGATCACAACTGTCATGATTCACATACTTTATTTTTGTTTCAGATTGTAACAAAAGAGTAAGGTACACCAACCGCGAAGAAAATATTAACATTCAGTCTTGACACTTTTCATTCAAAAATTTGAGAAACAGTGACTAATTTGTTCTGAAAATCAAAGATCTATCTTAGATAATTTTTTTGACTCAATAACACAAGTTTTCAGAAACTGAAACTTTTTCTGCCAGAATTCTTGCTCTTTTGTTTAAAAATGTCAAATTATCAGAAATAGTGACTGATTATAGCAAAGATTGAGCTTTTGTGTTTTCAGACATGAGTAATAATCTAGGAATACGGTTTTGTGTATTTTAACGATGTTGGAAAACAGTGAAAGTAGTGCTTTTTTGTTTGATGTTAGAGACTTTGAGATTGGAAATGTCAGTTTCACTATCAGATTGAACAAAAAATTCCGGATCTATTGTTAGATACTTTTCTCGATTTGAAAATAAACAATTTCAGAAAACGATATTTTTTATAATCAAAATAGTTATGTAACAAATAAATAAATATTTGGAGAACCTTATGCGAAAGGGATTCGCAAATGGACTGACAGACGTTTAATCAAAAATTATTCAAGAAGATTTTCATTCAAAAATCCCGAGAAACAGTGAAAAATTTGAGAAAACTTTTTAAAATGTTTCTAGAAAAACTAAAAGATCGGGGAAATATATAAGATCGTTTCCTGTGTGACCCTTATTTCTAATAGATTTCTATTAAAAAGCACAAGAATCAGGTTGAATGATGCATTTGTTTGAAATTTTGCAATGTAATTCTGCTGATGCATCGTGCATTTTTACCGAAATTTTCACAATTCGACCAACAGAAACAGTAAAAAATTTGTTGAAAAATCTGTGAAAAGATTCTATAGATTTCTATATAAATCTGTGTGATTTTATCTTGTGAAACTACTTTTTTTGTTTATAACAGTTTTTAGACAACCTAAAATACTCCAACAATGGAAAATTACAGTCACAGAAATATACTGATAAATAGGAGAAACATTTAAAAAAACTGTTATTTTTTGGGTCAAAATGGATTAGGAATATGATTATCAAACTGTTTTTATACTGTCAAAGAAAGAATTGACAACTGATTGAAAAATTTCTGACAAAAACTGACGTTACACTAAAACTGTTTATTCTAAGTTTTGACTAATATGTCGATTCCTCTCTTTTATTCTCTTCCCAATTCGCCACATTTAATGCTCCAAAACTGAATTATCACATACCCGGAAATAAAATGATAGTAACGGAGAAACCGCAAAAAAACTGTAATTTTCTGGGTCAAAATGGATTAGGAATCTTATTATCAGACAGTTTTGCTACTCTCCTAAAGTGAATTTGAACACTTAGCGAAAAATTTCTGACAAAAAACAGTTTCAATGAAACTGTATATTCTAAGTTTTGACTTGTTTCTCAGTTCACCTCTTATTCTTTTGTGAATCACATTTTTGCATCTCTTTTTTTTCATAAATTCGAAAAACTCACCATAAACATCCTTCGAGCATGCCAATTCACAATTATCACCATAATATCCCGGTTTGCAGCGACAGAAGCCAGTGTTTGGTGCGCACCTGTAATCATAATTGATCAATACTGGAACAATCAATTCAAGTTATATGAAAACAAACTTCAGATTTTTATGATACAGGTTTTTTAAATTATTGGGCCATAACTAGTGAAATATTTACAGTTACAAAATGCTGATTTGACTCGAACAAAATTTCTCTCAATAGTACATTTCGTGTTTCTAGAAAAAATAAGTTTCAACAAAAAACTTTATTCCCGACCAATTCCACTATTTGAAAGCTCCAAATCTTTTAACTTTCAACAAGTTGTGCAATTTAAATATTTCAAAAACTTTTTCTATATGTTATTCATAAAGTTCTTGTTTTTTGTGAATATTTACTGCTCCAAGCATTTGATTTTAGTATTTTCCATAGTAATTTCCAATGCTTTTTGGTGTTGTTAACTGAACGTTTTCAAGAAATAGTTTATCCTCATTTCAAAATGAACTATTTCCTGCCGAACACTAAAACAACAAGATCAACTCACATCAATGTATTATCTATTTCAAAACGTACCTTTTTCCGATCAAAATTTCAAAAAAAAATTGTATTTTTTGTCACATTAAGAAAATGGGAATGAACCCATTTTCGGGCTCAAATTCCACACTTTTTCACTCAAAATCTCACTTAGACCGTATATTTATTTTAAAATAATTAAAGTTTTCAGAATTTTTGGAGTTTGAGTACGAATAATAGAAAAAATCCGATTTTATCGATCAAAATCCGCGATTTTATCTCAAAATTTTTCAAGAAAAGGTGTTTTTACCCTTTCAAAATATCAATATTTGCAATCATATATTCTTCTAGTCTGTTTTTATTAATTTATTCATTCCCAAAAACCTACTAGAGTTACGTTTTTTGAATCAAATTATGCATTTTTCCACTCAAAATCTTCTACTGTTTCAAAAAAATAATTTTTCTCAAAATTTTCCATTGATATTACTTTAGCCAGTTCTCAACTTTGAAAAAAACTCACATCAATGTATTATTCATGACACAACTACACATCTTCGAACAATCAATTTCCCCTACAAAATTTCGCAGATACTGCTTTTTTCTGCTCCAATATTCCGGCAAAAACTGTATCAATATTTCAAAATGTAGGATTTTTCAACTTCGAGCAATAATTGTGACAAATATACCTTTTTCTGGCTCACAATTCACACTTTTTCACTCAAAATCTCACATAGACTGTATATTTCATTTGTAATGTTTGAACTTTTAAGAATTTTTGAAATTTGGGTACGAATAGTCAAAAAAGCTCTTTTTCTCGATCAAAATCCGCGATTTTAACTCGAAATTTTTCAAGAAAAGGTGTTTTTTTCTGTTTCAAAGCATCAATTTCTCTCCAAATTTTCTTTTGATAATACTTCTTCTCATATTTTTTATACAAAAAATAATGACTCACATCAATGTATTATTCATGACACAACTACACGTCTTCGAACAATCCGACCCATACATTTCCTCTTGGCACATCCGCTCATCACAATTCTCTCCCTTGTATCCTTTTTCGCATTCGCATTTCCCCGTCACCGAATCGCATGATGCATTCGAATCGCCAAATTCCAATCCAGGACAATTGCATTTTTTGGTGCATTGTAGACCGAATTGACCACGTGGACAACCGATATCACATTGTTTACCCGTCCATCCGATGCATTTACACTCGCCGGTTTTACTGTCGCAGTCTTGATTGTTGAGACATTTGCACTTTTTCTCGCAATTTGCTCCGTAGACGCCGATTGGACACTCGGTTTCGCATAGAGCACCCTGAAAAGAAAAAACTTTGAAAATGAAGATTTTGGAGCAATAAATGAGCTCAGATCGAGTTTTTGACGTTAGATACTTGTATTTTCGGTGATTATTTCAATGTCAGAGGGTAGAAATTGACTTTTACGAAAAAAAGTTTAGGATTTTCGGAAATAGTCTATGTATATTATGAAATCTGAGGATTTGAGAGCATAAAATGATCTCAGAAACCGGAAATTTACAATTTTTAGATGAAAACATTGATTTTCAGTTTTAAAATAATTATAAGTTTCAGAATTTTTGGTTTTTGATAGATTCGTTGGCTTGAGATTCGCGAAATTGGAATTTTTTGTGCTTTTTTTTCGAGCTTTGCCGCTAGACATTTGTTTCATTTTGGATTTTCTGCGAGGGCCAAGTTGAATAAACACTAATATAAATATCTTTTTACTAACAAATTTTGTTTTTGAAACAGTGAAAAATGTCTGATTTCTAGCTTTTGACACTTTCGACAGAAAAAGTTAATGAAAAACTCGAAATTTGAGGAATTACTCGCTTTAAATAAGCTTCGAACCGGAAACTTGGAAAATTTCAGGCAAAAACAGTGATTTTCGGTTTCGAAAGATTAATAAGTTTCCAGTGTTTTGAATTTATGATAGTTGATAGCATATGAATTCTCCAGAAAATCAAGAATGTTCTGATTTTTTAAATTCCTCCAAAAATGTGATTCGGTTGGAAATTTTTTCAGCTTGGAGTGCAAACATAATGCACTCATTACATTTTCTAATTTCAAACATTAGTTTCGAAACAGTGAAAATATCTGATTTCCTGTTGAATTTCTACGAAATTTCTTGTTTCAAAACTTTCTGAATTGTGGAATTTTCAGCTTTCTATAATTTGGAAGAATGTTTCTTTCTTTATAACTTTTTCAATGCCCAAAAAATCCAAATTTTCAGTTTCAATATACGTTCAACTTTTACAACTTTTCCAAGAGACAATGCTGTCTTGTTCTCTAACAGTTTTTTGTGCTAGTGATTCGTTTAATATCGTATTTTAGGTTTTTAATTTCATGTCTTAGTTTTGCAACGGTGAAAAATTTGATTTCCTCGTGAATTTCAATGAAATTCGTTGCTAGTAAAGTCTTAGAGCCAAATCATCTGCCTAAATTATTTAATTTTCTGTTTCAAACATTCCTAAATTTCCATAATTCATCGTCGGTATTTTGATGGTAGTTTTCATTCTGATCGATATCGGTTTCAAAAAGTGAATACTTCAATGTTTTTTGGCCAAAAAAACCATTTTCGATGATTGTGGAACAGTTTCAGTTTTTCAATATTCATAATTTTACTTCTTTTTTTTTTTTAATTTTTTGTTACATGGAATTTTAGCTTTCAGAAATTTTGTGAGCAGCCAATATCATCTCTGTAACACCATATTCCAATTTAAAAAATCCAATCAACATTTTTTGTGACAAAAATAATTGTTGATGGTGGATGAACACTTTCAAAAGCTGATCATCCATTTTTAGTCTCCCAAAATTTGTTTTTTTTCCGGAAAATTTCAGTTTCAAAAAATTTTCACTTTTTGAAATTTCAATTTTGTAATGGTGGTGTACATATTTCATCTTTATTTTTCAATTTTCTCAGTTTCAAAAAAGTTTTTCCAAATAATCAACTCACCATGAACCCAGGCGGGCACAAACATCGTCCATTCACATTATCACACGTTGCTCCATTCTGACAATTGCACTCAAATTTGCAGTCCGTTCCAAATTTGCCATCGGCACATTTATTCAAGCAATATTGTCCCGACCATCCATCCGTACACACACATTGTCCCTCATTGTTGCATTTGCCACCATTTTGGCATGGGCAGGAATTGACACAATTCGGTCCCCATTTATCGAGCGGGCATTGATCGGCACATTTTTCACCTTGAAATCCGGCCAGACAGATGCACTCGCCAGTTTCGGGATCACAATTCGCACCGTTTTCGCAGTCGCACTTTTTGAGACAACCGAGACCCCATGTGCCGATTGAGCAGGCTGGAAAAGGATACGGTATGCGCCATTAAAATGATATGGATGGTTCGTGGCGGGATATTTTAAAGGAACATTGACTTTTTGGAGACTGTTTTTGATAATTCAATGTGAAATCAAGCGATTAAGAAAATGAGATTGTCAAAATTTTGCTAAAATATGAAATATGAATCTCCTGAAACCGAAAAATTCTGATTTTTTCACGGAGAACATGATTAAAAAGATGATGTTTATCAGTTTTATCAATATCAGAAAGACTTAATCAAAAATTTCTGAAACCGCAAAATTTTGGTATACGGTATGTGCCTTTAATATAACTTGGAAGTTTCGTGGCGGGATATTTTGAAGGCACGTGGACTTTTCGGAGAAAATTTCAGTTATAGCTTATATTTGAATATGAAAAGACAGATAGTCACTCAAAATTCCAAACTTTGACTACAGTATGAAATATGACTCTCCTGAAACTGATAATTCTGACAAAGAAAAATTAGTTTCAGCGTCATCGAGCTACCTTTTGAAGCAACAAATTTTTTTTTGCCGAATTTTCATACTAACTTGGGAGAGGTCTAACCAATACACTTGAACTTTTTTTCTAACCTATGTCATTTTGTAGAACGGAAAACGCTGATTTAGAATCTGTTTTTACTTTTTGCCAACGAGGTCTGTGAACCGAGAAAAATCCATTTGAAAATAGGGTGTTTTTGACTGTAATTCTGACTACATGGCTTCGAGCATGCATTGTTCCGCAAAACCATCAAAATAAAAATGTAGATAAACCTCCTAGCTTCATTTTCCTTTTTTACGGTCTAAAAAATATGCAAAATGAACAAAGTTATGGTCATTTGAAGTTTTCAGGCTCTAGCACAATGCAGCAAAAGAAAAAAATATGTGTGTGTTGCGTGTACCCACTGGTTTTCTAGTGCGTTGCAATTGTCCGAAAACTTCAAATGACCATAACTTTGTTCATTTTGCATATTTTTTAGACCGTAAAAAAGGAAAATGAAGCTAGGAGGTTTATCTACATTTTTATTTTGATGGTTTTGCGGAACAATGCATGCTCGAAGCCATGTAGTCAGAATTACAGTCAAAAACACCCTATTTTCAAATGGATTTTTCTCGGTTCACAGACCTCGTTGGCAAAAAGTAAAAACAGATTCTAAATCAGCGTTTTCCGTTCTACAAAATGACATAGGTTAGAAAAAAAGTTCAAGTGTATTGGTTAGGGCTCTCCCAAGTAAAAGTATGGATGAAGTGATTACTATCCTAATATTGTTAATTTGAATTTAGAATGAAACTGTAAATCTCAAGTGAGGTCCTACAACGAGCAAGCCGTCGTTTTCATGGCATTTCATCTCAAAAATAGACACTTTAGTTCATGTGAAATGTTTCTGAGGTCAAATAGTAAGTGGGTGGACTAAAATTCTGATTGTGAAGTACTTTTTTTTCACATTTTTTTAGTGTGATGAAACAAAATGACTGAGCAATTTCTCAAACTCAAAAATTCAAATTTGTTTTGAAACTGTGATTTCTAACAAAAATAGATATTTAGTGTAACTAGTGCAATATGTGTCTTCGAGCACAAATTGCACATTTCAGTGTAACTAGATAGTTTTCGACTCAAATTCCGGTAACATTTTCACTTTTCGAAACAGTAAACTCTACATTTGACTAATTTGCTGCAAAAAACTGTTTTTCATTGTTCGGTGCACGTTTTTTTCATCAATATTATGAAATTCGAACCAAAAGATTCCAGGAGCATCGAGAAAAAAAAGATAAATACAAAATTTCTATTTGAAACAGAAATACAAAAAAAATTCAGTTTCAATACTTGAGAAAACCAAATCGAATCGTTTTTTTTCAATTTGTCTTGTTATTCTGCGACTAATTTTTCTCATCGGTCTTTCGAAAATGTTTAAGTAGGTCAAAATTCAGCTCTAAAACAACGAATGATCCTGATTTCTCATCACAATTTTAAGTATTTCAAATCTAGGGTCTACTTAAATTTCAACAAAACTACCAACTTTTCTGTTACTTTTTGAAAACATTTTTTCGAAACCGACAAGGTATTCACCTTTTTTTCAAAAACTCATAATTTTCCATTTCCAAAACATTAAAAAACTCACATTTGGCGCATGTTTTTCCACCATATCCGGCATCACATTCGCATGTATTTGGTGCAATACACTTGCCTTTCTTGCATGGCTTTTGGCAATCGGCTGAAAAATGATACAATAGTTGGATGAAAGGAAAATCTCTGTTTCGTCTAGACTTCTAGTTTTCAAGATTTTTTGAAACTGGGATAGGTTCGGGATATTGGAAGGATTCATAACTAAAACTGTGCGTTTTTTAAGTTATCGTACCATGAAAAGGTGGATAGTATAGAAATGTGAGAGACACAGATGTTGAGTTTTGAAAAGGCAAATTGCTATCTAGTAACAGCTTTTAACACGTAATTTGATACAAAACAGAAGGTTTTCAGAATTTATCAAATAGTGATGCTTGTTGAGAGTAATTGATGGAAAAGTTGCTATTTTCACATGATGATGAAGAAAAAAAATGATTTTAAATTGAAATAGTATCTAAAAAGTGATGAAGAGTGAGTGAATTCTGGTTTGATAAAATTGGTTGATAAAATTTCAAAGCAACGTTTTGGAAAGTTATTTGAAACTGTAAAATTTTGAGAAAATAGCAACAAAAAAAAATTCCGTTTCACGATACATTTTTGCTGTTCAATAATAATACTTGGCAATTATGAATACGTTTTAAATTGTTCAAAATTCTAAAACTATAAATATTAGATATATAGAAGTTCTTTTTCATATTTCTACAAGAAAAAATCTGTTTCAAATTTTCCATTTTTAGTAGTTATCGAAGAATGTTTAATAGTACTGTTTCGGTGTTTGTTCTCTAAAAACCGTATTTAACAACAGAATGAAATTTTGAAGCGGAAATTGAGAGTACGGTAGTAGATCAAAAATGTCTCAACAAGCAAGATATTCGCAACTTGTTTCGGTTCAGAATCGAAAAAAATTCCCATTTCAGAAACTGGATAATATTTTTGTTTTCAACAACTCATACAATACTTCGCGTAAGGTACCGTCGTTCTTTTCTTGATTTTCAAAAAACTTAAGAAAGTTGTGGGAAACGGTAATATTTTTGGAAAATTACGAAACTTTTTGCGTTTCACGATACAATTTTTGCAGTTCAATGATTGTACTTGGCAATTGTATAGATACCCAAAATTAAGCAGAATAGATCGATAAAAACTCTATTCATATTTCTACAAGAAAAATCTGTTTCAAATGCTCTTTTATAGTGTTCATCAAAATTTTTGCTATTCTTGTATCCCAGTACAATCAAAACCGAGTGGAATAACAATTTGAAATTTTGAAGCGGAAATGGAGAGTACGGTAGTAGATCAAAAGATCAAACAAGGAGGATACTCATTTTTCTCGGCTCAGCATCGAAAAAAATACCCATTTCAGAAACTGTATAACATTTTTTGTATCGACAACTAATACAATTCTTCTTTATTCTTCTTGCTGATTTCTCATATTTTTCAACTATTTCTAAAAATTCATATCATTCGCCTAACTAGTTGGTTTTTACTTCCAACTTATCGAATATTGCATTTTTCTTCAAAACCTAGACATAAGATTAAAACCTTTTTTCAGCTTAATATCAAAAAATGCCATTTCAAAGCCTATATAACATTTTCCTTTTCGAAAACTTTTTCAATACCTCCCCCAAGGTACCATCGTTCTTTTGTTGATTTTAAATTTATTTTTTTCAAATTTTTATTTAAAAAATCCCCAAAACAGCTAACTCACGTTGACAAACATCATCCTTCGTTTGATAATATCCCTCGCAACACCTCTTCACATACTTCTCCTTTTTCACTAATTGCCGTTGATATGACGCCTTTTGTCCGGTTCTGCAAATTATAATTAATTAGGTGTTAATTATGGTTAATTTTGGGCGGGAAAATGAGTAGATTACTGTAGTTTTAAAGGAGCATGCCCCTTTAAACTACAGTAATCTCTATTTTCGCTTCAAGACCTAACTCACTTTTGTACTGTACATTGGAATCCACTCAACACATTCAGACAATTCTCCGTGTCATTGTACTTGACTGTGTGCACCACTTTTTTGAGCTCGTAGTCGTCGACACTGAAAATATATATTGTTGATATGGAGATTATTGTAGTTTTGGTGCATTTTAAGCAGTGATTTTTGCACTGATTCATCAAAAACTTGAAGATGACTCGATTGATATAATTTTTTTGGTTTTTCATTTTCAACAAGTTTGAAAACGCAATTTTTGTGAATTTTATTTGTTTTGATGATTTAAAAAGACGGACACAGAATCACCAAAATTATTCTATGTCAAAATAACTGATAACATAGAAAAAGCAAAAATTGATCAATTTGTTAAATTTTTTTCACCCTGCTGAGATCTACTACAGTTCTGATCTACTACAGTAATCCATGAATATCTGAGTCTATAAGTTTGATGAATTCTCATATTTTGATGTTCACACAGATTTATCAGAACAATGCACATTTGGTGATTCGGACCTGACAACACAGAAGCAGTAAAAATTTATCAATTTTTCAACTTTTTCGCTCTTCTGGGACACTTTTCAAAATGGTTTTTTTTCAGGGTATTTTCATTGTATATTTATTCATGATATTTCATAAGAGATGGTGGAAAACCATTACTCTCAAAATTTGAAAAAGTTTCAAAATGGAAAATTTGAAACAGAAAAAATGTGTGTTGTTAACTTTTTTTGATCTACCACTGTACGAAATTATTGGACTTTTTTTTCTGTTTCAGATTTAGTTGAAACATCGAAACAGAAAAAAATTAGTGTTCGTCATCTTCTTGGTCATTAACTATCAAATATTGTAAAACTCGCCTCAGCAGTGGCAATCTGTTTTGTTTTCAGTCTAAAATATCATCCAAACTCGGAAAATTTTGAAAACTGTGAATGTTTGCGTCAGTACAGTTTGAAAAATCGCTTTTTTCGTGTTGACGTACTTTCGATCTACTACAGTACTTTAGAACGCGAGAATTTCCTTTCGTAACAAAAAGCAAAATTTTCGAACTTTTTTCAACAAATAGCAACGAACAATTGCAAAAGTTGTCATAAAAGTTCAAAATGGAATATTTGAAACAGAAAAAATGTGTGTTGTTAACTTTTTTTGATCTACCACAGTACGAAATTATTGGACTTTTTTTCTGTTTCAGATTTAGTTGAAACTTCGAAACAGAAAAAAATGAGTGTTTGTCGTCTTCATGGCCATTGACTATCAAAAGAATGGGAAAATGAACTTATCAGTGGCAATTTTTCTGTTTCAGCTTGAAATAAAAATTTCAAAAACTATGAACTCCTGCTTGTGTGTAGTTCCAGAATTCATACAACTTGGAGGTTAATGTCAGTTAACACTTATTCGTGTCTTTTCTATATTTGAAAGCTTTTCGAAACCGTGGAAAAACACATAATTTCAATACAGTTCGGTCCATTTTTTTCGTGAAATGGATATGGTTAAGCTACGGTATCCCTAACAATCCCTATCCCCTATCACTCCTTTTTCTGATCTACCTACATTACTCCCTTGTCACCCCGCATATCCATCCACTTCATTATCACAAGGGTCATCAATCAACTATCTCCTTTTCCTGCCCAAATATTAGTAACTAACCTAGGGGGAAAAGGATTAACCGATGGAGAGAGAGTAAATATGCCGAAAAAGGAGGCGAACACCTGCTGACATAATTGACATGTAATAATATGTTTATGGTTCATTGGGTCACATACTGTTTTTATCGCTGTTGTTACGTAATATGTGGTGTTTTGGGTGCATTAGAGAGCGGAAAAGCTGCTTTTTGGGATGGACTATATCAAAAAATAGGTTTAGAGATAGCGATTCGTGAAAATAGTCAAAATTATGTTTTTTTGAAGAAAATATGGAGGAAAAATAACGTTTTTACTCATAAATAAATCAAAAATTGTGCGATGGAAAGACTGCAACCAAATTTAGATTTTTAGCAAAGTGTTCATATTGAAACAGACTTCTTTTTTTGCGTATTTCCGGAAAAATTGAGATTTTTACGTGCACAGATAAGAAATCCGGTGAATTTTGAAGGAAAAGCTTCGGATATTAATACATCTGCGATATTAGGATTTCAGGACTTCATGGAAGTATTTATACAATTTTTGAAGCGGTTAATAAATAAAATTTTGAGTTGAAAAATATGAAAATATGGTCTTTATGGTCAATCAAAAAACTGTGTTTTTACCATATTTTCAGCCTGAAATTGGGTATGGAAACTTTTAAAGTTTTTCTGCCTTAATCGTTTTTGTTACGTAATATGTGGTGTTTTGGGTGCATTTGGGAAGCGGAAAAGCGGATTTTTGGAATGGATTATGGTGAAAGTTGTCAAAAAATAGGTTTGGAGATAGGCTATCCGTGAAAATAGTCGAAATTGTGAATTTAATGGCGAAATATGGTGGAAAAATAATGTTTTTACTCAGAAAAAAAACTGCAGCCAAATTTAGATTCCCAACAAAACCTTGATTTTGAAACAGACTTTTTTTTTGCGAATTTCTAGCAATAAACTAAAACTGGAAAAATTGAATTTTTCGCAAACTCAATTGAAAAGTGTCATTTTTCGAAAGTATCTAAAATCTTTGAGACTGAAATTATTTACGAGAAACTTTGACGGCATTACACTGGAAATTTGCAGTGTTGCTGATAAATTTCAAGTTCTGGACGTGAGACGGAAAATGATACTGTACTTTTTTTTTAGTATCTTACTAACTTTGAAATGTTGAAACATGGAAAAATTTCAGTTACAAACTTTTTTTCCTAACCAGTTGATATTACTACAAAACAGTCTGTGAGGTGTAGGGCAATAATATGAAGTTTAGTGAATTTTGAAAGCTTCAAGTTACGATTTATGGACCAGCTGTATTTTTATAAGTGCCAAACTAACGACTAGGAATATGAGCAAGTGCGCCCCTGGGTCTCGACGCGTTTTTGCATTTCGAACGTTTATTTTGAACGTAAATACAGTAGCCGAACTGCAAAAAAGTATCGAGACCCAGGAGCGCACTTGCTTCATTTCTAGCCGTTGTTTTGGCAAGTATAATAGTGAATAATCACTTTATAGGGCTAACTATATGACTTGAAATTTCATGAAACTTTAATTTTTTTTTGAAAAAAATTCATGCGATACGCAATAAATCGACTTTTGATTTGAAAAATTTGAAAATATGGCATATCTTGATCGCCGATCCGGAACTTTGGTGTATTTTCATGAGTGTAAAAGGGTACGGTAACTCCAAAATGATTAGTAAATCTTCACTTCTCGGAAGTAGCTAAAATTTTTGAAACTGTGATCATTTTTTGGAGAAATTTGAGTTCGAAAGTTTTAATTTGCAGTGTTGTTGAAAAAATTTCAGGTTTTTTTTTTTTTGAAAGAAAGAAGAACTGAACATTGAAATCTACTTCTTCTTACTCACTACAAATCGTTGAAACGGAGAAAAATTTCCTGTTTCACAATTTTCACTAATCGAGTTGGTATTATTACAAAAGAGTTTCATATCGCTATTGGAAAATCAAAGCTATTTTTTATGAAAAAGCCTGGACAATCAGACTTTTTTGCAAAAACAACTATTTTTTTCGGTTTCTAGTAAAGAAATTGAAATTGAAAAGTCACAAAATTTGAATAACTTTATCCTTCAAACGTTCTCATAATCAGCAATATTTTCGGTTTCAGCCTATCTTTCAAAAATATCATTTTCTTCACAAAATAGTGTTCTCATGCAGTTGTGTGTTTTCTATCGAAAAATTCCTAACGAATCATAAACATCGACTTTCACAAGAATATCTCTCGGTTTTCTCAAATCTTTGAAAAAGTGAAATATTTCAAAAAAATTCAAATTTTTACAGTTCCTGGATAGATTAAACATTTTCACTTTTTGAGAGAAACTTTGATAACTCCATGTCAAGTAGAAGAAAATTTTTTTTCTATTTTTCGATTTTTCATGGCATTTTATCAGTTTTTGATCCATTTTTTCGCCAAAAATGTCGAATTTTTATAGTTTTACATCAAATTTTGCCCTTTTTTTTCCAATTTTTCAACAAAAAAACAAGAACTTACATTGTTTTAACCGTGCAAACATGCTCTCCAGTTGGTTCCTCTTGTTGTTGTTGTCCAGTTGCCGTGATTGTTGGTCCGGCTACTACTGTTGTTAGTAGGATGAGTAGGGGGATGGTGAGAAATGGCAAATGACCCATTTCTGAAAAAAAGAAGGTTTTATAAGATGAAGATGAGAGTGAAGGAATCGAAGATTGAGGCGAGGAATATTCAGATATGGATAAGTTAAAACAGAAAAAAGTGGAATAATTGGGGACTTTTGGAATTAAATTGAAATTTTTAAAAAATGTCATACGAAAGTTCTGAAACAGAAAAAAAACCTGATTTTCTGGATTCAGCTGAATGAAAAAGTGAACAAAATCATGGTGTTTGTGATAACGTAACAGCCGGAAAACTGATATAAACGATCGAAAGGCAAAAATACATAGGAATTTTGAAATAGTGAACTAATAAAGCAAAACTGTCCGAAAAGCTGTACATAGTGATTTCATTGATGAAGTCAGAATTGCTATATGCAAAATGAAACAGGGAATGTGTCAGGAAATGCAAAAAATTGAGGATAAAGGTGAAAAAGTTGGATAGGATTTGAAAAAACACTAGAGTCATATTGAAATCAGAAAAAAAGGTACTATAATGTTTTTTTGTGAGTTTCTTGAAACAGTTATAATACTTTTTTTGGTGAGAATTATCTTACTGTTTCAGAGTTTTCCAAAATGTCAAAAGGGATTTATTGATTATTCTGATGTTGGGAGGATGTGGAAATCGGAATATTTGGGGAAGAATAATCAAAAGTTTTTGATGAAGTGAGCGATGAATCGTAAAATTCGGGAAAGATATGATACGAAAAACTTTTGAAACTGTGATTCTCACGGGGGAATATCACCACTAACAGATTGGTTGATTTGATCATAAAGACGGATAGAATCGTGAAAATTAGGATGCTTGAAATTATTTCATTACAAAACTTTTGAAAAGTTGAAAATTTTTCGAAACTGAGAAAATTTAAGGTCAACGGATTTAGAGAAAATAGTTAAAACTGCAAAATTTGCTGTTTCAGGGTATCAATATTATTTGAAGTATAATTCTGGAGAATGATAAAGTCAAAATGGAAGAAATTCCCAGTGCAAAAGAAAACATACAGAGCATCAACATTTTTGATCAATTGAAAATTACACATAGAATCCCAGAACAAATCGAATAAAAGTGTTCAAATTCTTGAAAACTTTGTGTAACAGTACGATTTTTTGATGAAAAATACAAAAATCTTGAGAAATGCGAACAATTTTACGGTTTCTGAGTTTCTTGACAAATATGAAATATAATTATAATGTATTACGGATGGCTGATGATCAAGATTTTTGAAAAAATAGCTGGGAACATTTTTTTTTGGGAGGATTAATGGAAAGGGAATTGACAAAAGAACGATCGAACTATTGGAATTTGTTACTTTTTTGGAAATATCCTGAAACCGCAAAACATTTTTTGGAAGGTAGAAACAGGAAATCTCGGAAAAAAACTGGCCAAATTTACAATTTTATAACTTCAAAGTATATCAAATTGAATATTTGGCGCCAGAATCCATGAAACACGCTGAATTCAAAATTTTAGAGAAAATATTATGATAAAAACTGTAAAATATACTGTTTCAAAGTTTCTTGACAAATATTAGACACTAATATAGACTAATATCGCGAGTTGATGATTGTGATTGGTTTAAAACTGAGGACTATATATAGTGTGGCAAAACATATCAAAACTAACAAAATTTTTAAGATTTTGGAAATATCGTGAAACAGCAAAATGGTTTTTCGACGGATAAACATGGAAATATTTGGCAAATTCATATTTTCAAGGTTCTAAAGTATAGCAGAATGCATTTTTCACTCATTTTGTGGAAAAATCGGTGAAAAACTCTCAAATCAACAATATTTGGTCGAAAAACAGTATCTAGTCACCTAAACCTAAGCCATATTGCGTCTAGTAGGAAGTACAGGATTAACCTCTCCACTTCCCTTCCTCTAGAAAGGTGGCAATACTATCATATTTCTCCTTCCCTGCACCCTCCACCCAGGTCACCCTTTTGGCGGTATTCTGTTGGTGGGTGACAGGTTTGGTGAATGGCGTAATGGTGGGTGGTTGATATGTAGTGTAGATACGCAAGAAATGAAGGGGATTAGGAGGGATAGGCGACTTTGATAGTACTTGGGGAATGATGTGGATCATGGGAAAAGGGGAGAAGTGGAAACTAGAGTGAGAATCGACGAATCAGAGGCTGGAAATGATAGTTTCAGATAGATATAGTCCTAAAAATGGTGATTCTGGAAAGAATCAAGACAAAAATAGTGATTTTTAGATGGAAAAATGGTAGAAAATGCGAATATCTGACAAATTTTAGGTCAAGGGTCGTGGATTTCAGACTGTCAAAGATGGAAAATAGATAAATGGGAGGAACTACAGTTTTAAAAAAAGTTGGATAATCGGATTTCGAACTTTTTCTTCAATTCAATATCTTGAGACGAGAATCAGGCTGGAATAGGTGATTCGAGACAAATAGATCGTTTGAACTGGAATTTCAGGCAAACTGAAGAGAAGAATTGAAATTTTCAGACGGTTTGAATGTGGGAAAATGCGAATTCCAGAATAAGGATCAGCGATTTCAAAACATGAAAAATTACCGAGATTGAAAAGTCAAAGTTCCGCCAATGTTGAATAATCTAGGTGAAACAGTTTTTGATATGAATAAATGACGGAAGATCAAAAACTTTGGCATTTCAATCCGTACACAAAATACTATTTCATTGACCAGTTAGAAAATTTTCATCTTTTTTTGGAGGCGATTCAATTGTGCTTTATGTTCGCATTGATCGAGTTGGGTATACTAACCAATCTCAACATTTTCAGAAAATGACTTTCATGTGAAACGGAAAAATCTCTAAACCCAGTGAAAAACTAGGTTATAATGTAGTGATGCAGCAACACGTTTCTGATGAGATAGGAGTATATTTCAATTTCCGGTATGATACAAGATGGAGGAACTGATTCTGGGATTTCAATACAAAATTCGGTCGAAAATAGAGTTGAAACAGTGTTTTATTAGTGACATTATGGCAGGAGAAGGATCAGAAAAAAGGAGTTTCAACAGTTTTCCTTAAAAAAAAATACTATTCCATAGGACAGTGAAGAACGAAACTTCGATTTGTGAATCGAAGTTTCTTTCTTCGGTGCAAAGTGAATAATCATATGGAATTTCAATATACTACTAATTCAATTATTAAATAAGATGGAGGAACTGATGAGACGACGTGAGGCGAATTTTGGATGAAAAGGATGTTAAAGCAAAAATATTGGAAAGAATACAGTATCTGAAATCTTGGGTGACTCAACTTCACATTTTCTTCGTCAGTATGGCGTTTTTCTTAAATAAGAGAACTGTTTCAAGAAGTAGCATTATCATAAGTTGGATTATTCTGGTGTTCCTAGTCATTTTTGATGGGAAAATATTGTTTATAAGCGGGAAAAGCGTTTAGACTAGTGCAGCAACATCACATATTAACCGATTCGAATGTTTTCAGAATATGATTTTCATGAGAAACTGTAATTAAGTTTCGAAAAAGGAGGAAAAATACAGTTCTATGGTTGACATTTGCCTTCAAATACAGTACTCGGTTTCAAAAATACACAATTTTTTCTAAAAGCTTTCTTTCTCATAAAGAAAACTGTGAAAAACTACGTCATTCCCATGGTTCCTCTCCTATTTTCTTCTCCCTATTGAAAAAGCCCAAGAAAATCCCGTGACAGCCGACACAGTCTGATACTGTGCAACAAAAACACACCATTTTTCTGTGTATGACTCACTCGTTTCGTATTTATTGTTTTTCTCTTGTCACGGTCTGTCTGGTCTGTATCAAGAGGATGATGAGTAATCTGTTGACTGAGTATCAAATGTCAATGACATGGGAAAATCTGATTTTCGAGTAGTTTTTGGGTTAAAAAAGTGAATTTTCAGCCAAAAAACAACGGAAAATAGTATGGAATCAACAAGAGACGCAGAGAAAAAAGTCAGAATGATAAACTGATAAGCATGTCATTTCCGGTCACTTTTTTGACGGAAATTGATAGGGTTTGGAAGAGGATTTCGCAATTTTTAGTAGAAAATGTCATTTTCAGAGAGGAAAGTTTCAGGAAATCGCTAAAAAAGACAACTCGTTAATATTATCAACTTTGAACTGAATAACTTGAGATTTGGCAGAAACTGAATAAAAGTTTTGGAAATTTTCGATATTTTCAAGTTGAATGATGGTGTAAATTCGGGCACTGTAAAATATCATAATTTTCAGCAAATCAAAACTGGAAATGAGGGAATAGTGTGATAAGGGAGAGACGCAGACAGAATCTAGGAAAGGATACGGTCGAGAAAAGACAAAGAAATAGGAGGACAAATTTTGTTGAAACTTTGACCATTTTCGGAAACTGTAATATTTCAGAAATCCAAAAAAAATTGATAGTCGTTTAATTTCAGCAAGGTTTGAGATTTGACCTTGGTGAAATAGTGTGTTGAGGGAGATACGCATACATATTATTAGAATACTAAAAATGAGAAGGAATTATGATCTCAGTGTGAAAATTTTAAGGAAATCCAAGCTCATTCTGTCGAACATCTACGAATCTCAAAAGCTGAATGCTTTCATAAAACTAACTTTTAAAATATGTATTTAAAATTGAGATATGCAGACAAAAACGTTTGCCAACTGGAGATTGTTCGGACAAACTTTACCCGAAATTTGAGTTTTTCCAAAAACTGAAAAAAGTTTGGGAATTCAAAAACTTCAAATTGTATAGAATCAACGACAAGTTTCGAGGTATCGAAATGGCGAAATAGTGGGTGAAAGGTAGAGACAGAAGGAGAGGAAAACGACTATCGAATGTTGATAAATTTATGGGAACTTTCAGCTACTTGTGAAAATGTGATTTTTTTTTCGTGTTCAAAACTTTAATTTTGCTCAAAATATGCAATTTTCAGCATTTTCTGAGCTTTGAAACTGACGAAATAGTTAATAATAGAAGGAGAATCAGATATAAAGTTGAAGAATGTATTTTTAGCTAGAAAATGAACATTTTCAGAGAAAAATTCCTCATTTCCAGCAAGTTTAGATGCTCAGAAATGACGAAATAGAGTTAAAAAGTGGGAAACGCAGAGACAAAGACAATCAAAACACCAATTTTTGATAATGTTGTCAAAAATTTCAAGTATTTCTGAAAATGTGAAATATTTCGGGTTCAAAACTCTCATTTTGCCCCAAATTTGCTATTTTCAGCATTTTCAGAGCTCTAAAACTGACGAAATAGTGCACAAAAGGCGGAGAATCAGAGAAAACGTTTGAAAAGTGGACATTTTCAGCGAAAAAAATGCAAAAATTTACAATTTTCAGCAAGTGTAGATGCTCAAAGATGACGAAATAGTATTAGGAAACGAGAGACGCAGAGAATTTTCACACAACAAAGTAAGAAAGTATTGCTAATAGTAAAAGAAAAAGCTGTTGGAAAAAAGAAAGAAATGACAACATATTTACACCCTCTCACTCAATCAAGTGCGAAAATATGTGGTAATAATAGAAACGGACGGGGGAAATGTGTTGAAATTTAGGGGTGGATGGATTATGGGGATGGAGAGATTGACCGGTGAGGGATATAAATGAATGTTTATAAATTGAATAATGGAACACACACGGGACAACACACATGTGGATAGAGAGGGAGAGAGAGGAGGAACTTATCTAACTGGAAAGTGAAGGGAAGCAGGGAAAGTTGAAGTTTTTAGAGCAATTTTGAGGCGTTTTGACCTTTTTTTAAAGGAGATACTGATAGCAAAGTATGATTCAAGTGAAAATAGTGTTTCATAGATATTATATAACGGTAAAATTTTAAACTGATATATTAGTATCAATCACTTCTATGCATAAATCCTTGGAGAACTTATCCAACTTGAAAGTGAAGTTAAAGGGGGCGATCAGGGAGTTGGGATAAAATTTGGGGTGAAACTAGGATTGATTCCAAGTTTATAGAAAAAATTTGGACGAATTTTGATGAAAAATAAAAAAGTTTGGGTGTCCTTACGAAAGAAAAGGGTGTCCTCGGTTTACTGTGGATCTTAAAGGCGCATAGGGGTATGTGTCGCAGTGTCTCGCGACGAATGCTGAAATTTTCAGAAATTCCGCACGCAAATCGATATTTTCTTACCAAAATCGACGAAAAAGCTACGAAATATGTATATAGAACATTTTTCCTGCCGAAAATTTTGTTTTCGTCTATTTTATACTTGGAAAAAAAGTTTAAAGCTCAATTTTCAATTGAAAAACCCCTATGTGCCTTTAAGATCTACAGTAAACCGAGGACACCCTTTTCTTTCGTAAGGACACCCAAATTTTTTTATTTTTGATCAAAATTCGTTCAAATTTTTTTTATAAACCTAGAATCAACCCTAGTTTTACCCTAAATTTTATCCCAACTCTTTGAGGTTTTAGCCCCTTTTTGGGCTATTTTTGTTTAGAAAGTTAGCATTTTCGAGACGAAAAATAGGATTTTTGAATTTTTTTTTGATTGAAAAGGATATCAACGTATGATTCTAGTAGAATATAGTGTTTCATAGATATTAGATGTTCGTAACAGTAAAACATTGCGCTGATGGACAGACAGTTTTATGAAAAATTCCGTGGAAAACTTATTTAACTGGAAAGTGACAGAAAAATAGCAAAAAAAAATGGTTGGTAGCTCCTTTTTAGCACTATTTTGCATGGAAAGTGCGAAGTTTTGAGAAGAAAATGGGATTTCTAACAATTTTAAAAGAAATAAACGGTAAACACTATCAATCCTAGCAGAATTTAGTGTTTCATAAATATTATAAAATCGAAACAGTTCATTTTGATTAGTTTCTCCACGATTCTATACATAGATCCATCAGAAAAAGGCATAGAACCTGCGGTTCTATGAATCTATGAATGATGTTCACCATCTGTTCATAAACCTCACATTTGTTTGTTTGTTTGTTTTATATCTTATCTTGAAACGAGTACTTTTTTTCAATGTTTGCTCATTGAAAAAAATGATACGGGTGATCAAAATGGGAAAATGATAAGATATCTCACCACGAAGTGGTGAGAGTGATCTTTTTTAAATCCGAAGGGGAAAAGTATGGAAAACTAGTATAAATCACAGAGAAGAAATATACAAACAGCTGTTGAAACAGAAAAAAATATTCGATTTGTTGACAGTACGACAGGATGGACAAATTTTGAATATAAGAGTAAGATTCTGAATATTTGAAAGCTAGAAAGACATCGAACGAGTAAAAATCTTCAAAAAGTTCAAATATGTACAAACCGAAACAGCATAAAAATTTGAAGTTAGACGGAAAAAAAGACGACACAATTTGATTGGATCTGACAAAAATGAGCTCAAAACTGAAGAATCGACGGACCTACTTACATGAAGTTTCAATATTTTTTCAGCTTGACAACTGTAGAGAATACAGGAAAAGTGCGAAACTCAAGCTCATGATAGGAGTAGGAGATGCAGCACTGTTACCAAGTATAGCTACGGTAGAAGCTTTTAAAACATACTGAAGCAGTACAAAAATTATGAAACCTACAATTTTTCGACTAGTTTTAGTTAGAAAGTCGCCATTGAAAGTGGCCAACACAACTAATGATCATTGACAACATTTCGATTCCTAACTTTAAATTGGACCGAAACAGTAAAAAATTGGAAGACAAAAAAATAGTACGAATTTGTCCTCTGTTCGATTTTATCGTACGACAAGATGGATGAAAGAATCACTATCATTTTGAAACATCATGATTCTGGGGAAAGTTTTTACAAGATTTAATGAGAATGTTACGAAAGAATCACTAGTGATATATCAACTTGCAAGTTGAAAATAGACCGAAACAGTAAAAAATGAATCAAGTTTGACGCATTTTAGCAACTGTAAAGAATCAAACTTGATGAAGGAAAAAATGGGGGAAAATGGAAGAGATGGACTATTTTTTCAGCTAATCGTAAATTGAAGAGACAAAGACGAGTGAAGTGTGTGTATATATCAACTTTCAACATGGAAACAAGCAGAAACCGTAAAAAATGTGATTTCGTCCCTAAAATACTTTACATTTATTTGGATCAGTATCAAGAATCACTTTTTTTTGAATATATAGGTCAAAACCTCGAACAATTCGAAGATTTTGGTGGAAAATTGGACACTTTTGATCTTATGCCGAAGAAAACAGTACTAAAAAAGTCAACTATCCAATTTAAAAATAGACAAAAACAGTAAAAAAAAGTGTCCAAATTATCTAGTGGAAAAGAAAAACTGGTAAGGAAAGGAAAAAAGAAGAGATGAATGACGAAAAAGGTTATCGAGCGGACGAAAAGAAGGGAGTGATTCATGTTGGGTCACTCACTAATTGATAACATTAAATGACTAATATTGGGTGGGGGACTACTATTAGTCAGATGGTGGGAAGGGTTATTTTGGGGAAATGGTGTGGTTTGATGGGAAAAATTGGGGAATCACCAGATTTTGATGGAGAAACACAGGAAAGTGACTTATTCAAGAGATAAGGTTAGAACAATTGCGAGTTCAAGAGAGAAGTGACTTGTTTTTTATGGAAAGAGTACGAATTATCGACGAAATTTTAGAAAAGTCACAAAAACACAATATTTCGAATTGGGAATTGGAGAGAATAACATTTCGAGACGACAGATTGAAGAAAAATCGGATGAAACGAATATTTTTTCATCAAAATTTAAGTTTTCTGGTGAGATGATAATCAAAACTTCGACAACAATGTGAGAAAAAAACGGAAAGTTTGAAACAGTATTCAATTATGATTTAAAGAGAACGCAGAATTATATAAAAAATGGGATCCTTTTTGATGAAATACTGCATTAGAATCACAGAAAATCGTCATTTGTGAATGAAACTGTATTTCTTTGTAGAATGGTGTGATTTGATGAAGAAATGTTGTGGAATTTCCAGTTTTTCAATGAAGAATCTTCAGAAAATGATATATTCAAGCTTTAAGGTTAGGAAAATTTCGATTCCAGGAGATGAAGACCAATAATCAATCGAAATATCAGAAGAATATAGTAATTTGAGAATCTTTTAATCGAGGGAAACAGAGTTTTTTTTATAGAAAATGTAAGGAGAATCGACCAAAAGTGACATTTTTTGATTAGAGTCAACAGTTTTATGATAAAAAATGAAATGATTTTGGAAGAACTTGTTAGTTGTGTAAATATGAAATCAGTGGCATTAGCAGATTCCGAAAGTGACGGGTGAAATTACAGTAAGTTTGAAACAGGATTCCAGTATGATGCCAAGAAAAATATAAATTCAATTGACATTGGGGGTTTTCTAGATGGAATACTGTATAAATTACATATGAAATAGTTATTTTTTGATAAAAACGAGAAAAAAAATCGTTGAAAAACTATGGAACAGCACGAGAAGTAGGATAATTGATCGAATATAGCGGGAGAATCAGAGTGTGGTGTAGAAAATTAAGGAAAAATAATTAATCAGGAGGGAGAATGAAGTTTTTCTAGTAAATTTGCAAGTCTATGATGAAAAATCAACAAAAAAAGTGCAGGTATATAAGGAACACAGAGGCGTACAGTAACAGCACATTCTTGTATGAATCAAGGATCATGGAAATTTTACGCAGAAATATGGAGAACATGAAACTGTAAACAGTTGCGATTTCAAGGAATTCTAGTTTAGATATTCGTTGAAGATGTTAAACTATTTCTGATGAATGAAACTCATATTTAGGAAACACAAGAGCAATTTTGGGACGAATTGGCGGCAAAAATTGAGTATATTTAAGAAAAGTGGCAAAAACTGAGACTATTTTGAGAGAAAAAGACGTTTTTCAAATAAATTTGTCAAGTCTATCATGAAAAATGAGCCAAAAAAGGAGTTCAAAAGTACAGAATCATGAGAAGAACAAGAAGTTTGGAAAATATATCAAGAAGACGATAATATTACAAGAAAACATGAGAACTTTGAAACTGTAAACAGTTTCGATTTCAAAAGAACGAAAAAGTTCGAACAGTATTCAACAATGACTTCGAAAAACACACAGCATTGTATTTAAAAGATGTTTTTTGGTAGGAAAAAAGGAAGGTTTCTCAATTTTGAAAGTTTTCTTTTTCGATGACGAATCGGTAACCGGAGTGAGTAGAACAAGACGATGAAAAGTATGAAAAAACATGGAAACCGTGATGAATTTTGAGTTGGAAAATAAGTTTTTGGGTGGAAATTCGTCTTTTTTTAATTGAAAATGGCAAGTTCAACGCATGAAAATGGCTTTTTTGGTGGAAAAAATGGAAATTATCGGCTTTTTTTGAAGTTTGCAGACGGAATTCTTTGCAAAAAGACGATTTTTCAATATTTTTCTGCGAAATCTGTACAGAAATTCGATTTCTCCATGAAAAACTGAGCGTAACCATCAATTTTAATCACGAAGAATCACAGGAAACAGAGAAAAGGGCTAAAAATAGCAAAATCACATGATTTTCAGCACAAAAAAGTGTGAACTACCTTCAAAATCCACTTATTATTCGCTTAAACGAGCCGAAAAATCAAGAAATCAATGTTTTGGAGTCAAAAAGCACGGAATAGAGGAGCAGATGTGACCTAATTGCTCACGCTTTGTCAAACGAAAAGTGTGATAATGAGGAGAGGAGGAGGTGTGTTGCACAACAATTGTGGGAAAAAGCGCGGGTTTGGGGTATTTCTGGTGGGAAAATAGGTTTACAGCACTAGAAATCATAAAAATATAGAAAAATTATGGATTTTAGCTGGAAAATCCAGAAAAAAGTGTAAAAATTGAGTTTTTTGGCTCAAAAATAAATAAAAATATTTGCATGGCCTAGAAAATGCGGATTCCTCTTCCAAGCAGACTTTCAGCGCTTCTGCATTATTTTCAGAGCTTCTAATGCTGAAAATGATGATTTTCACAATTTTTCAGAGCATTTTGCTGCAAAATTTATGGGAAATAGTCGAATTTAAAGAAAAATCGAGGAAAATCGCAAAACATGGATGGCCTAGAAAACCAAATTTAATATTTTTTTGTGATTTTTTGGAAAAAATATTGTTTTTCGGGTTTCTGAAGGATTTTTAGAGCTAAATCGAATATTTTGCATAATAATATACAAAAAATAACAAAATTTAAAGTATTTTTAAAGTTTTTATAGAAAAAATCGTCAAAAAAGGATGAAAAGCTCGAATTTCCGGAATTTTTTCAGTGAAAGTTTCAAAAAATTGCTGAAATTCGAATTTTTCAGCTTTTCCATTAACTTTCGACATTTTTTAAGTTAAAAATCAATAAAATATAGCGGAAAACTTCAAAAATCACGATTTCCAATCGAAAAAAACAGTAATTTCAACCGGGCGTTCTTCAAAATCAACAAGTATATAGGTATGGGTAAAGTGATGGGAAAAGAAAAAGAGAACGCAGTGAAAAAGAGAAGAAAAAGTCGTGAGGCGCAAAGACGGAAAAAGGAGGACGTCTTGGTGGTCATTGAAATCGGGTAAGAGAGGAGGAGGGAGGACGACCGATTTTTTTGTCAATCATCTTGTTACCCGGCCATGAGTCATTGGTCAGGTTTCCCCTCTTCCGATTGTTTTCATTTGATGCGATTTAAACAACTAGAACAGACAAACTTTCCCGAACAGCTTGCAATTATTTGTATGAGAACAGAAATATTATATTTACTAACGATCAATTTCCAAACAACTTTTTTCGAAGAATGATTTATTTCGAGTTATACAAATACAAATATGATGGGTAGAAGCTAAGCCAAGTTTTGTCTCGATGGTGTCGCACTTGCAGCTGTTAAGTTGGTTTTCGATGTGTAACGAGAGAAAAACGCTGAGGAAGAGTGATATTCTGTGAACTCCTTGATTTTCTCAATAACTGTCTGCATATTGATCTGATCATCCTTTTCCATCTGAAAACGAAGTGATTTTTGTTTTAGTAAGAAAAATTTACCTCATGTTTTTCATGAAAACATTTGAAACAAACTTCATATTTCCATAGTAACACCAAACATAATCCATGAAATAAAGCCACTACCAACAAAAACCACCAATAGTCGCCACATATTAACCCAACCAACACTAAACACATTCCCACACTTTTCGCAGCAGACGAATACTTATACAATGGAGGTACAAGTTTCTTCATTGTTGCTTAATTGCCCATTAATATTAAAATTATCATTCTGAAAGACTAGTTACCGTAGTGGATAAGGCCAATATAGCATAAAATTTCATGTGGGAGTGTGGCACACACAAGGCCGATCAGTGACCAAATTAGTGTGTACAGCACCCGAAAGTTATTATATTTCTAAAGGAATCTCTTTTATGCTCTTTTTGAAAGTATCAAACCTGGAACAAACTGACGTTTTGCAGTTTTTCGATACAAACTGCGAATGTTATAGCTATGATAATAGATCCAAGAAAGTTTTTATAAATATTTGTTGATGTTATATCAATAGCATCAGTAAATGAATCAGCATTCTCGTAAGATTTGTCCACAAACGATGTTAGCTTGCTCATCCTTTTCAGAAAATCGTCCAATGTGACGTTTTTCGATTTGATTTTTTCAATCCACTCAATCGAGGCGCTCTTTCCGACGATTCCAGCCGAGAAGCCGATAGTCGCAAATACCACACCCAAGAGTATCTTCGAGTATAGGCATTTATCTCGGATCAAAACTTCGCCAACTCCAACCTGAACACAGGTTTGTAGTGTGAAGAGGTTGGGGGAGGGGAGGAGGTTCTAAATTCCACACCGAAAATGCTCCAGCAAGACATAAAAAATTAAAAACCAGAGGGTTTTCTCAAAAATGTTAAATTTAACAGGTCCCACCGGGTTGATAACAATTTTTGAACACAGCATTGGTACTTGAAAGTGCAATAGTGTATTACTCCCACACGGCCTATAGGATAGGACCTTGGCAGTATGTTTTCACTGCCAGATTTTTCGCGCTTTCCAATTGGTGATAAAATGAAAGCAAGCTAGCTCCGGCACTTATCACAGCAGCATCAGTGAAACGTTCACACACTTTGTACCCTAATCAATTGTATCAAATTTCTTACTATAATATCACCATCCTGCTTCTCGGTTTGTGTTCCTTTCTCATGCTTGCGTATTTCGGTCATTTCTAATTGATTTTGACTTTCAATTTCCGACATACTACTTGTCATTTTTCTTTGGAATGAAAACTTAGTTGGTCGGAATTGGTAGTATGAAGAAAATTAGGTCACGTTGATGGCATTTTAACGTCATTTTACGCGATCAATCTTTTTTTTTCAAGGTAGAGTTACTTATTTGATAAAAATTACAATCCACATCCATGCCTCAAGCACCTTTTTGGTATTATATTTGCAGAGGTCATGTTTGTTCAATGCCGCATATTGTCATTCGTCTTTCATTACTCCCTTTTCTCCCAATTATGCACTTCTGGCTATTCTCTCATATAATTTCATATCACCTACTACTAACCTTCAATGTGAATCCAGTAGGTGTCTGTTCTATCATATTCTTCGCCAATGTACTTCATCTTCTCTCAATTTGCGCAAAAGTATCGTTATGTGGAATAGAACGGACATTCAAAAATTTCTCGATTTGTAATCACAAGTTTTCTTTATTCACATCGTATCTGATTGTTATTCTATCTGCCATCACATTCCATTTTTGGGTACTCAAAATGGAGCAACAATGGACAGAATCAGTAACTTTAAAAAACTAAAAATAGAGATGTCATCTAACTTTTGCAGCTCAAATTCAGAATCATGACCTTGTGCCTTTTCTTGGTATTTATGGTCAAGTTTATCATGATAGTCATCGATGGAGCGGTCAAATTCATGCCACCTTTACCGCCTCTACCGAAGATCAATCTCCCAACGTGGTCCCAGGTCAAGGCATATTTTGATGTAGTTGGATGTATATACGCTTTGGATAGGCAATATCAGGAAGAGGAAGCTGAGAGAAAAGCGAAGAAGGCTTCGAAAAATCAGAGTAATCAAGTATCTATTGTTTAGTTTTTTTGTTCGATTGTTTGAAAAGTACATTTTGAATAAAGTTATTGTCCGAACTACGAACCTCCAGGACCTTGAAACGTCTTGATTTCCTCTTAGTATCGTAGCCAACATCTTCCTTTTTAATTTCACTCATAAAAGTACCAGCTATCGGAATTGAGTGGGGAACTCAACTTATGTATCGAACCAAAACAAGTGGAGTGTTCCCAAAGTTGATTCGAGTAAATCTAGTCGGCATGTCCAAAACTAATTGCGTCATGCCAATATACTCGCTCTGACCCAGGTCACCGCAGAAGATATTTGCTCAACGACCACCAACTTTCTTTCCCTTATTCTTCTTTCACACAATCATGCACTATTGGGCATTCTCCCACATAATTTCTTACCACCTACTAACAACATTCAATTCCAATCCTATCGGAGTTATCCTCTTCATCCTCATTGCTAATTTTGTACTGTTATTCTCCCTGCTGGCCAAGGTGGCAACATGTGGAATAGACCAGACATTCAAGAACCTATCGATATGCAATTACAAGTGTCCCATCTTCACCTCATATTTTATTGTGTTCCTGGCAGCAGTAGCGTTTCATATCAAAGTTAGTGAGTATGAGCAAAATTGGTCGGAGCAAGTAAGGCTATATTCTAGCTAAGTTTTTCAAAAAAAAATTACAGGCAAAGTTCATGAAGATGACATTTTGCATGTGTTTCATATATGTTGTCAACATTAGCATGATCACTCTTGATTTTATCGTCAATTGTATATTCCCACTACCACCATTCCCAAAAATACCAGCATGGTCGACGATCAAGCCATACTTTGACTGTGTTGGATGGATATATGCGGCTGAGGAGAAGTATCAAGAGAATAAAGTGAAAAAAATGGCAAGGAAGGAGCAGAGAGGGAAGCAAGCTGATTGTGTAACAAATGTTTAATAAAGTTTATATATTGTGATTTGTATCTGTATCTACACATGTTAAGAGTCATCTTACTTTTTTGAATGATACTAGCTATCAAAATTCTGTTCCAAACGGTGGGTGTGGTTTATTCGACCCAACTTAACATAGGTAGTTTATTTGTCTTACGTCACCTCTTCATTCCTCTGACCTACTAGTAGGTACACTAATCTCTCTACAATGCACTACCTAATATTCTCTCTAATCATATCATATCACTTATCACAGACAATATCCTACAACACAGCTGGCGTGATCTTCTCAATCATTTTCGCCAATCTAGTTCTCATTTTATCAATTTTTATGAAAATAGCCTGCTTCGGAATCGATCGGACATTCAAGAACTTGACTATTTTTTCATACAAGCTCTCCACTTTTACATCATATTTGATAGTTTTCCTGGCAGCATTCACTTTTCACTGGTTCATCATCAATCTCGATGATACTTGGACAATCGATGTAAGTCATAGATTCCATAGATTCATAGATTCATAGATTCATAGATTCATAGATTCATAGATTCATAGATTCATAGATTCATAGATTCATAGATTCATATTTTCATAATTTTTCCATTCTAGTGGAAGTTTCATTTGTTAGCTGGTTCCCTGTTTGCAACTGCTTTCATCAAATGTGCAATAATGTCAATTGAAATTATGATTTTGTGGCTGCCACCTTTGCCAAAGCTTCCAAAGCTGCCATCCTGGGCAACTATCAAGTCATACTTCAATATTGTTGGATGCATTTATAGCTTGGAGGAGGAGTTTGAGAAGAATGAGGAGATTCGAAAAGCGAGGAAGAGAGTCGATATGAAGGAAGAAGTTGATAATGGTGAAATTGTGTGCAATGAAATTTTATGATCGTGGAGCATCCGATGTTTTCGCAAAAAAAATTCTATTGAATAAAGATATACCCAAACTTTCTTCTCCCCTTAATTTTCAACAAAAAAAAAAGGATAAAAGTTGATTTTCAGTCATCTTCCAAATTATTCACTTCTCTATGACTGCTGTGGAAATTGTTCTGAAAACACATTTTTTGCAACAATGCACGTTTTAAAGAACTCATTTTGAGCATCAATTTGCTTTTTGGAGCATTGAAAAATATCAATTTTGAGCAAAGTTATGGTGGTTTGAAAATTTAGGTTTAGCTCCAGCGATCATAACTTGGCTGAAAATCGTTATTTCTTGACTCTCTAAAAAGCAAATGAAAGCTATGATTGTGACCTACTAGATCAATTTTTCAAGTTACCAAAATCCTAATTTAAAGGCGCATACAGTAGCCTAGAAAACCAACACAGCCCTAGCAATAGGGCATAGAAGTTACATCATCTAAGTTTGTTAGCTTTGAACAAGGTCATTCCCTCATTACGTCATATTTGCTCCACCTTTTCCCTATCCACCATTCCTCGTCCACCATCCACCCAAAATGCACTTCCTAGTATTTTCCCTAATCATCACCTACCACCTCCTCCTAACATACACCTGGAGTCTATCCGATGTTGTAACATATGCTATTTTTATGAACTTCGTCCTGATCCTCGCAGTATTTTTGAAAATTTTGGTATGCGGAATAGATGGAACATTCAAGAGATTGTCCATTCTGACATACCAGTTATCCACTTTTATGTCATATTTTCTAGTGTTCATTGCTGCTATAACTTTCCATCTTGTTGTTATCCAGAAGGAATGGACTGATAAGGTGAATACCCCTATTTTCCCAAAAAAAATTGAAGTTTCCAGCAAAAGTTCTTCTGGATGGCGCTAAACCTATTCATAGTCTTCATAATCAAGTTCATAATGATAGCAATTGATGAAATAATCAAACACTCATTCCTTCTACCACCATTACCAAAACTACCCGCCTGGTCGACAATCAAGAAGTACTTCGATATTGTTGCATGTGTCCGTAGAATGGATGAGGTATATCAGTTGAAGGAAGCAGAACGATTGAAGAATCAACCTGAAGCTAAGAAGAGGCAGGAGGAGAAGATTCAGGAAGTTGTGTAACTCCTGTAAATTTTTGAAACGAATACGGTTTACATATTTATTTTGTTCAATAAAGATATAAACAAGTTTTATGTTCTCCTCACGTTTTGAAAAAAAAAATGATTTTCAGCAAACTGATATGCCACCAAGTTTTCCACTTCTTTATGGCCTTCTTTCTGCAGACCCGGTTTTCAAACTTATTTTTTTAACTCTCTAAGAAGCAAATGAAAGCTTATTTTTTGATCTACGAGAGCCGGTTCAGAATTTTCAAAAAACTCTGATTTAAAGGCGCATACAGTAACCTACAAGACCAACTGTGTCATAAAGTTAGTCTTAGGTTTAGGGTTAGCTGAAAATGTCATAACTGCTGAAAATTGACATTTTTCAGTTCTCTAAAAACCAAAATGGAGGTTAGATTTTGGGCAACAAGATCCAGTTTTCAAGTTTCAAAAAAGTCAATTTTAAAGGCGCATACCGTAGGACACAAACACTCATATCATCATCTATAATTTGCATCTTTAATATAGATAGTTTTTTGTTTGCAAATCCAATTTTTCATAGATTTCCTTGATCCCTCAATACACCAAACCCCACGACAAAATGCACACAATGCCAACTCACTTGCTCACTCGAAAGTCATAAATCAAATAAAACTTACTGTCGGTCTAACAGTTCGAGCGGGTCGGGTCACCGACCGACGGAGGAATAAGAGAGAACAAATAATATCTGTATTGGAGAGGTAGGAAATAGTGTATGATATTGAGAGGGTGGTAGAGATATTTACACACACAGTGAGATAGAGGAGAGAAAAAGACGGTGTCCATCGCAATCCATAGCCCCCTTTTTACTTTCCATTTAGTTTTTGTTAGGTTTAGGACTACGTGTACTTAAATATCAACCCCTAGTTTTGTAGTTTTATTGACTCGAAAAATAGGTTTAGATCCTTCTTTTTGACTAGAATTTTGATTTTTTGATGTTTTTTTCGAGTTGAAAATTGGAAAAATAGAGTTTTTGAGCGGGATTTCGCCTATTTTTGCAGTTTTTGGGCTGAAAATGCGCGAAACTTGTGGTTTTTATGAGAAAATTTGGATTATTGGTTGATTTTCTTACTGAAAAACCTATTTTCTGGCAGAAAATCGCGAATTTTCGTGATTTTTTGCAATTTTTGTGTTAGATAAGTTGTTTAAAACCTGATTTTCGGCTAAACTACGATTTTTTTGTGAATTTCTGTATGAAATTTCGACTTTTTCAAATTTTTCAACTTCATGATCTTTTCTCCGACTGAAAATCGTCAATTTTCACAATTTTGGATTTTTTTTGTGTTAGATAAGTTGTCCAAAACTTAAATTTCAGCTGGAAAAACATGTTGTGCAGTGTTTTTTGGTTGAAAATTTCGAATTTTTGTAGTTTTCGCACCCGTCGCAGAATTTTTTCAAGAAAATACGTTTTTTTTTTACCATTTTTACAGTATTTATGTTAGATAAGTTGTGTTTCAGCTCATTTTCAGTCTTAAAAACATCATTTTCAGACATTTTTGGTATAGATTTTCAGATTACTCATATATTTTTACCCCATAAATCCTTTTTCTCGCAGAAAAAACTAGATTTTCACAAGTTTTCAGGTTTTTACTTAGATAAGTTTTTGTTATATCTTATTTTCAACCTAGAAACTACAAATTTTCATGTTTTATTGCAAACAAGAAGATTTTCATTTCAATTTGTCACCATTTTCTGCCCTTTCCTCTCCAAAAACCCAATTTTTCATAATTTTTCACCTCAAAACCTCATTTCCCTCCTAAAACCATAATTTGCAACGAAAATTCCAGCTAATCAAACACAAAAATGCGGGCAATTTTCCTATTATTTATTGCATTTTCCGGTCATTTAGTGTTTGCCGAGGATTATTACGAGTTACTCGGCGTCGAGCGAGACGCCGATGATAGGACAATTCGGAAGGCGTTCAAGAAATTGGCTATCAGAAAGCATCCGGACAAGAATAAGGTATCGAAATCCTCATTTTTCGCTCAATTTTGACCTACAACGCTTTTAAAATGGTGAAAATCCATCGATTTTAGGCCGAAACACACTGTTCGTGGCGAGACCCATCGCCCGAATAAGTGCATGCGCCTTTAAATTTTTAACGCTGTGGGGTCGCGCAGAGACGTGTCTAGCCCCATTTTTTGAGCTGAAAACGAATTTCGATGTTTCAGGACGATCCAGATGCTCACAGCGAATTTGTGAAGATCAACAAGGCATATGAAGTGTTAAAGGATGAGAATCTACGAAAAAAATATGATCAATTTGGTGAAAAAGGGTTGGAAGACGGGTTCAATGGTGGAAATAACTATCAAAGTTGGCAGTTTTATAATGATAATTTTGGTAAGTTTATAGATTCATAGATTCATAGATTCATAGATTCATAGATTCATAGATTCATAGATTCATAGATTCATAGATTCATAGATTCATAGATTCATAGATTCATAGATTCATAGATTCATAGATTCATAGATTCATAGATTCATAGATTCATAGATTCATAGATTCATAGATTCATAGATTCATAGATTCATAGATTCATAGATTCATAGATTCATAGATTCATAGATTCATAGATTCATAGATTCATAGATTCATAGATTCATAGATTCATAGATTCATAGATTCATAGATTCATAGATTCATAGATTCATAGATTCATAGATTCATAGATTCATAGATTCATAGATTCATAGATTCATAGATTCATAGATTCAGAGATTCATAGATTCAAATTTTTTTCAGGAATATATGATGATGATGCTGAAATAGTGACCCTGAATCGAGCAGATTTCCAAAGATTCGTTGTTGATTCCAATGATATTTGGTTCATCAATTTCTACTCAACATACTGTTCACATTGTCATCAGTTGGCGCCAACGGTAGATCAAAAAAATATTATCGATTTTTTTTTTCAACTTGTGTTTTGTAGTGGCGAAAATTCGCTCGAGAAATCGAAGGCACAATTCGCGTCGGTGCTGTCAATTGTGCCGAAGATCCACAATTGTGTCAAATGCAGAGAGTCAACGCATATCCATCATTGGTCTTCTATCCTACGGTATGCGCCTTTAAAGTTATAGTTTTGTGAAAATCACAAATGGGTTTTGTAGATCACAAGTTCAGCTTCTATTTGGCTTTTAGAAAATGAATGGTGTTGATTTTAAGCCTAGTTAGGAACATTTGAATGGAGCTAAACCTAAATCCCAGGCATTGTCTTTGAGGCTACTGTATGCGCCTTTAAAGTGGATTTTTTGAAAACTGTAAGAATGGATCTTGTAAATCAAGAAATAAGCTTCAATTTCCTTTTTAGAGAATAGAAAAATGTTGATTTTAAGCAAAGTTATGACCATTTGAAGGGAGCTAAACCTAAATTCAAGGCATTTTTTTAAGCTACTGTATGCGCCTTTAAAGTAGATTTTTTGAAAATTCTAAGAATGGATCTATTAGATCACAAAATAACCTTCCATTTTCATTTTAGATTATTGAAAAATGTTCATTTTCAGCAAAGTTATGGCAATTTCAGCTAAACCTAAAACTAAGATTAGTTTTCTGCCCTACTGTATGCTCCTTTGAAATAAACACTTTTTGAAGTTCAAAAGTGGATCTTGTAGAATCAAATCTGAGCTTCAAATTGTTTTTTTTTTGAGTATCAAAAAAGGTCCATTTCGAGCATAGATAGGAGCATTTGGAGCTAAACCTAAAACTAGATTATAGTTGGTTTTCAGGGCTACTGTATGCGCCTTTAAAAAAAGATTTTTGCAATTTTGAAAAATGGATCTGGAAGATCACAATTTTAGCTTCCATTTGCTTTTTAGAGAATCGAAAAATATTGATTTTCAGCGAAGTTATGACAGCTGGAGCTAAACCTAAATTTTTAAATCATCATAACTTTGCTCAAAATGCACATTTTTTGATGCTCCAAAAAGCATTTCAAAGCTCAAAATGTGCTCTTCAACATGTATATTGCCATGACAAAATATTTGCAGAACGAGTTCTACAACAGTCATAGAGAAGTGGACAACTTGGTTGATTTTGTTATCCAACGATTGAAATCCGAAGTATTGCACTTGACAAGTGACAATATCGAAGCATTAAGTCAAGATTGGGAGCCATACAACAAGTTACCATGGATAGTTGATCTATGTGGTGGTGATACTGATACATATCATGAATGCCTATCATCAACCACTAGGAGGAAGTTGTCATCAATGTTGGATGGATTGGCGAATGTCGCCACCATTGATTGCACCACGGAGCAACAATTGTGCGACAGGTTCAAGCGGCATAGCGGAGTGTCGTATTTCCCGGTGAAGCAACTTTCGGAAGAGAAGCAGCAGATGATTGAGAGTTTGGAGGCTGGGGAGATTAGTCGGAAGGTGGTTGGATTGTTGGATGAGTTGGAGGATGTTAGCGAGGAGAGCTTGAGACATTTGTTGGGTGGGTTACTGTAGTTATGTACACTTTGACGCAAAAGTGCAGAAAGAACGAAAATAGTAGAGAAATAGTCCAAAAACACTGAAAATGGGTTACTGTAGTTTTGGGTTCTGTAGCTGGGAGTATGTTAGATGGGTTACTGTAGCTATGCGTACACGTTTACGATAAAATACAGAAAAGTCTAATAGTTGAAAATAGTCCAAAAACCCGTTTAAAAATGACGCAAAAATAGTCGGATGCACCGCTAATCGGGTTACTGTAGTTATAGGTGAGTTCTGTGGGTTACTGTAGTTGTGAATACACTGTTACGGAAAAATGCAGAAAAAACAAAATATAATTGAGAAATAGTCCAAAAATACATCAAATTAGACGCGAAAATGCAGAAAAATCGTACGCAAACACTTTCTAGCGTACTGTAGAATGTACAATAACTGACGCGCAAACTATCCTACTGTAGTTTTAGTGTGAATGTGTGCAAACACTGTTGAGACATTTGTTGGGTGGGTTACTGTAGTTATGTACACTTTGACGCAAAAGTGGGGAAAAAAAAGTTCAAAAAACACCTTTAAAATGACGCGAAAATGGTCGGATGCACCACTAATCGGGTTACTGTAATTGTGCAAACACTATGACGCGAAAATACAGAAAAAACAAAATATAATCGAGAAATAGTCCAAAAACAATAAAAATTACGAAAAAATGCAGACAACAATTTCTAGCGTACTGTAGATGCGCATACTACACAGAAGGCGGGATACTGTAGTTGTGTGCAAACACCGCGACGCCTTCACACTTGGTTTGACGCAAAAATGCAGAAAGCTGTCTAGTACGCAAACACTTCAAGCGTAATCTGCGGAATACACTATAACTGATGCGCATACTTTCCTACTGTAGTTCTAGTGTGAATGTGTGCCGACACTTTGACGATAAAATGCAGAAAAACGGAAAATATTCGAGAAATAGTTAAAAAAATACATAGAATATTACATAAAAATGCAGAAACTTCGCTAGTACGCAAACACTTTCTAGCGTACTGCAGAATGTACTATACCTGACGCGAAAACTACAAATAAGGTGATTACTGTAGCTGCGGGATGTGTGCATTCACCGCGACGCAAAATTACAGAATACTCACTTTTTAACACCGGAGCTGACGACAAATTGCAGACAGCATACTTGACGCGAAGTTGCACATTTTGGACTTGCTGAAAACAGATATATTATATCTGACGAAAAAATGCAGATTGACAGAGTGCGCAAACACCATGCACTAGAACCGACGCGCAAAGAATAGGGTTACTGTAGTTGTAGACACTGCGACGCAAAACTGCAGAATGCACTACAACTGACGCGCAAACTGGTCGGATGTCCCACCTAGGCGGGTTACTGTAGTAATGCGAAATTTTGTGTAAACACTTCAACGCAAAAATGCAGAATACTCACCTGTTCTACTACCGTAGTTGACGACAAGTTGCGGACCTCAAATTTGAAGGATCGCTGAAAAAAATAGATTTTAGGCGTTGAAATTGACGGTATAATGCAGATAGACAAAGTACGCAAACACCATAAGAGTATACTGTAGAATGCATCATAATTGACGCGCAGAACTTTTTTCACTGGTCGGATGCACCATTAAGAAGGGTTACTGTAGTAGTTATCGCACTTTGGGAGATTACTGTAGTTATGTGTGCAAACACCATGACGTGAAAATGCACAAAATACACCATAATTGACGCGCAAAACCATTTTTCCACAAAAAATTTGAATTTTGCAGAAGGAAACGATCCAAATGAGCCAATATCAATCTGGATGTTGGGAAATGAGCAACAATCGATCGATCGACAAGATTTCCGTCGTTTGCCTGCCATCATTCACACACCGATATTCAAATTCGACTGCTCCAAATCGGATATTTGTGATGATATTGTTGACAAAACGAAATTGCCACAATTTTTGGTTTTCAAGCCAACTGGGGGATATGAGATTGATTACGGTAGGTGTCACGCGATAATGCAGACTTTTTTGTGGGAAGTTTGCATTTTTTTACAGTTTCATGAGAACAACTTTTTGGGAAAATTCAAATTTTTTTCAATGGGACCGGTGCACCATACCTTACGCACAAATGCACACAATACACCATAACTTACGCGCAATTATTTTATTTCTGGAAAAGTGTGTGAAAGCGCGTAAAATAGTGTGCAAACAGAAAAAACCACACATTTTGAAGACGAAAAAGTTGAAAACTGATATGCGCGTGAGATACGGTGTATTGTGTGCAATCACTTCTCAATGTGCATTTCGACGTGACGGTGTATGCACAAAAATCGAGAAATGTAGAAAATGTCGATTATTTTGAGAAAAATTCCATGAAAATTCAAAAAAATTCGAAAAAGTGAAATAGTGCATTTGCGCGTAAGGTATGGTGCATTGTGTGCAAACACTTTTCGATTCCGAAATGACAAAAGAATCTAATTTTTGAATGTAAACGAATTTCTCAAAAAATTAAGTTTGGCGCGTCAGATCTGATGCACAATGTGCATTTACGCGTGAGGTCTGGTGCATTGTGTGCAAACACTTCCTAGGGCTGAAAACCATCAGGAAATAGATTTTTTTCGCGGAAAAAAAGCAAAATTTGTTGATCTACCTCTATCTACAGTACCCTTTGCAGCCAGTTCCAAAGACTACCACACAGCCTCCACCTTCATCCGCGAGGCGTCTCACTCCCATATTCACGTGCTCAACCATGATTCATACGAATACGCCATCTCCGGTGGCGAATTCTATATCATTGATTATTTTGCACCATGGTGTCCACCATGTATGAAGTTGTTGTCCGAATACCGTCGGTTCCATACCGTAGTCGAAGAGGGAAGTGTACTACACTCGGTTGCCATCGGCTCGTTGGATTGTGTCAAGTTTAGGGAGTTGTGCACGGCGGCTGGGGTTACTAGGTAAGTGTGGGGATACTGTGGCGCAAAAATGCAGACTAGTCTGTATCTTCGCGTCGTGGTGAATGCAGAAATTTGAAAATTCCGGAAAAAAATGGCGGTTTTTGGGGTGAAAACGCTCCAAAATCTATTTTTTGTGCATGTTGTCGTCATGGTGTATAAGACAATATTCTTGAGGTATACTGTAGCTTTGAGATGTGTGCATACAGCATCACGACAAACTGCAGATTTGTGTGCATTTTGGCGTCGCGGTGAATGCAGAAATTCAAAAAAATGTCAAAACAGACCGTTTTTGGTGTAAAAACGCTCCAAAATCTACTTTTTCTGCATTCTGTCGTCACGGTGTTTGCAGAAAATGGTACTATACACCACGACGCAAAAATGCACAAAAAACCGGTTTCAGAAACGTTTGAAAATTTTGAGAGATTGGAAAGCTTCAATCCTTTCAACAAATGTTCGCCTAGGTTAAGAAAGATGTTTGTGTGCATTTTGTCGTCATGGTGTACACGACACAACATATTCCTCAAGGATTACTGTAGTTTTGCCTTGTGTGCATACACCATCACGACATAATGCACACTTTTTGCCCAATTGGAAAGACAGGAAGAATCGAAAAAGTTGATGATCAATTTTTTCAAACAAACTTTATGAAACCGAAAATTTTTCTGTACACCATGACGCTAAACTGCACAGATGTGTGCATTTTGTCGTCGCGGTTACTTATCGAAAATTTTGATAACCAGAAATTTCAAAAGATAAAATATAGTGGACATGGATTACTGTAGTTGATTGTACAATGTGTGCAAACACCATCACGACTCTTTTTTTCAATGATGACTACATAGTGAGAACATTGAAAAAACCAACTGACTATGATCTCATATCAATTTTCTGAGACAGGAAAAAAATTCACTTTCCACTTGGTACCAAATTGTGCATTTTTACGTGGTGGTGTATGAAAATACACAGTGTTTGCAGAAAGTTAGGCGGAAAAAATCGGTCGAATTTCTGACCAAAAACAACTGTTTCAAAAAATGCGTAATTTTTCAAAGCGATCGAAAATTTTAGTTATGAGTGGCCGCAATTACGGAAAAATTTCGAAAAAACTACACAATAAATGTGCATACACCGTAGAGCTAAACTGCACAAATGTCTCTATTTTGTGCAGTCCAGCGAACGCAAATTTTTATATCAATCAAACCAACAAAAATATCGAAAAAAAAGTTGGTCACTTTCTCAAACACACATTTTGAATCGGAAAATTATGATATACACCACTACGCCAAAATGCACACAATCTGCATTTTCGCGTCACAATTTCTACAGTAACCCGCTAAACTTAAACCTAATCCTCATTACAGCTATCCAACAAGTATAATCTACACCCCGGACGGGAAACAACACAAAATGATTGGTTATCATTCAGTTGAGGCGATTTTGGACTTTTTAGATGTAAAAAAATATCGGAAATTTTGAATTTTTATGAAAAAAACATGTTTCAGAACGCCCTAAACCCCTCGGTCATCGAGATGACACCCGAAATGTTCGACGAACAGGTCATCAACCGGCAGGACGATGAGACATGGTTGGTGGATTTTTTCGCACCATGGTGTGGACCCTGTCAACAATTGGCGCCAGAGTTGCAAAAAGCCGCGCGGGCGATACACCAATTCGATGAGAAGGCGAAAGTGGCGAGTATTGATTGTCAAATGCACCAACAATGGTGTAAGGTGATGGCGATTAATAGTTATCCGACTGTGAGGATATATCCGGCGAAGAAGACGAAACAGCCGAGGAGAGCTGCTTTTTAGTGAGTTTTGGGGAGGGGGAGAGGGTAGATCAAAACATTTGGATCGGCTCTGGTTTTTGAAACACCCGAAAATATTGATTTTGAAGAGAGTTATGACGATATCTAGAAAATATCTGCATCTTTGCGTCAAAGTGTATCTACAGTACTCCGAAATGGTAGATCAAAAAAATTAAAGTGATTTTGGTTTTTGAAAAATTGAAAAATGTTGATTCACAAAGAAGTTATGACAATAATTAGAATTTATCTGCACTTGTGCGTCAGAGTGTACCTACAGTATCCTGAAGTGGTATATCAAAAAATTTGAACCGTATTCGGTTTTTGAAAAACGAAAAAATATTGATTTTGAAAAAAGATATAACAATGATTCGGAATTGTCTGCATCATTGCGTCAAAGTGTATCTACAGTATCCCCAAGTGATAGATCATAAAATTTAGAAGAATTTTGGTTTTTGATGAATTGAAAAACAGTGATTTTGAAGGAAGATATGATGATATTTAGAATTTGTCTGCACTTTCGCGTTGAAGTGCACCTACCGTACTTCTAAATGGTAGATCAAAAAATTTGGAGTATATTTGCTTTTTGAAAAACTGGAAAATGTTGATTTTGAAGGAAGTTATGGCAATATTTCGAAATTAGCTGCACTTGTGCGTCAAAGTATATCTACAGTAATCCTATTTGGTAGATCAAAATACTTTTCATTTAGAACTGTGCATCCTACCGTCATAGTGCACTTTCAAGAAAAAAAAAGGTTTCGAGCAGGATTCATTTTCTAACTAACGCAAATCCAACAATTGACGAATAAAATTCTGTCGGCATTACTTTTTCAGTATATTAATTTGGCAGATCACAAAAATCGGATCATATTTTCTATTTGAAAAATCGAAAAATGTTGATTTTGAACATATCCACAGTAATTTTCAGTGGTAGATCACAATTTTGACATTTTAGGAACTCAAATATGTACAACTTGAGGCATTTTCTGAGATTTTTTTTTGAAAAAAAATCGGTTTCTCAAAATAATTAAAATAATCAACACTAAAAAATGTCTAATTTTTGCATGAACTATCTGGTCTATTAAATACCATTCTCTCACTACAGTATATCTACAGTACTACGAGAACTCACAGGTCCTACCGTAACCAACAACAGTACATAATCCAGATACAGTATACCTACAGTACACCATCGAGAGACTACTAGTGTTTTCTTATGATAGATCACAAAAGTTGGATCATTTTCGATTTTTTGAAAACTAAAAAAATGCTCGGAGAGAGAAAATGTTTGCATTTTCGCGTAAAAGTGAGCATACAGTAATCACACAACAATACGGTAGACAAAAAATATTTGAAAAAAAAGTGAAAATCGAAAAAATTGAGACACAACTTTTTGAAAACTACCCAAATTTTCAAAATTAACTATTCTCCCGCCAAAACGAATTTTTGATCTACCTCGAAAAAACATGTTTTTCCCCAATTTCAAGTCTAAAAATTTGCAATTTTCACATCAAAAAGTAAACTACAGTACCCCTACCGTACTCCACTCCACCAATTTCAGCGACTACCCCACCCACATGTGGCGCAACTCCGACTCCATCCAACGTTGGGTGTACAACTTCCTACCAACCGAAGTTGTCAGTCTCGGAAACGACTTCACCTCTACAGTATGACCGCCAGGAGCTAAACCTAAAAACCTAAACCTTCAGGTTCTCGACTCAACCGAAATCTGGGTGGTCGACTTTTTCGCGCCATGGTGTGGTCATTGCATCCAGTTCGCACCAGTTTACGATCAAATCGCCAAGGAATTCGCGGGAAAAGTCAACTTCGCCAAAATCGATTGTGATCAATGGCCGGGTGTGTGCCAGGGTGCCCAGATCCGCGGTTATCCGACCATCCGATTGTATACAGGGAAGACGGGATGGACGAGACAGGATATCGCCGGATTCCAGATTCACACACAGCATAAGGAGAGTTTTATCGAGTTGTTGAATGAGAAAATTGGTGGCCATGATGAATTATAGAGTATTTTTTTTGTTTTTTATCCAAAATTATTACTGGTTTTTGCTTTTTTATGCATAATTTATTAATAAATACCAATAAATTTATTTTTTGTTCATTTTATAACCCATTTTATTATCAATATTCTGATATATCGTCCGGATGGTAATAGTCCTCTTTGAGTCTGCAAATTGATAAAAATTGGTCATTTTTATCAGTGATAAGAGTGTTTACCTATTGATATGAGCCGGAATGATGCATGATGAATTGGAGACGAATAAAGTGATCAGTTGGGAGGGGATAATGTCGAATGATGGTTGAATTATCTCGACGAGGCCTGGAAATCAAGGAATTTGTAGCTCAAACTTGCAAATTTTTATTAAAATTATAACTTGCTTTTAATTTTATGATTTCTGGAACTTGTAATTTTCTCAAAATGCACAGGTTTCACTTATTTTTGCTAATGTCCCTTTAACGGCTTTAACAATTTTGATTTTGTCAAAATTCTAAAAACAATATTCTGAAACCGTAACAATTTTTCGTTAAGTTGATAATTTTCGATTTGTTTCGCACCAGTCATAATTTTTTATTTTGTTTTCGTTGATACCCCTTTTTGTGGCTCAAACAATTTTGTGTATTCGCAAAATTTGAAAACAATACGTTGAAACCGGACAATTTTCTCGGATTCTACCATATTTTCTCCTAGTAACAAAAAAAATGTTTTTTTTCGTCAGAATCACTCAAACTTCGAAAGCGCAAAACATGTTTACATCCAAATACCAGTCTCTCGAGTCTCTCGTGCTTTTTCCGAAAAATTTCTTGATTTTTGGAATCGAAATGGTGATTTTTGGACTTTTTCACTGCTCTTTGAGTTGAAACTTCATATTTCCGACTAAATTACAATGTTTCGGATATTTTTCGACAAAACTACGAAGTTTGTGTTAATTACGACAATCTCACACTTCTCAGATACATTTTAGTTTTTACAAAATTTTGCAGTTTTAATTCCCACTTTTATTGTCTCAAGTTTTTCTTCTATCGTTCCCTTCTTGTCCCCCGCATCTTTCAATACAAAAAAAAGACTCACCAGCGAATTTCGCAGACATTGCAAATGGCATATTCGTGCCTCCAAAAGTGTTCGTCAAACTCGAGTCTGGGATGAAAAATGGCGAAATCTGCAATCAAAACGTCCATTTCCATGTCAAAAACGCTCTTTCAAACCTTATAAAACGGCGCCAAGATATATACCGGTACGGAGTGTCGTTGTGCGGCTAGTGCAATACTATGTCCGCCAGCCGGTACCAAACACGATCCATCCGGGAACACCGACACGCACGTCAACACAACTTTCGTCGTTTCGCACATTTTCGAGCCGACGTCGGCGAGCAGAATTGGTGATGTGAAGTCGGGTGATGCTTCGATTTCGGCGCTTGAGACGACATTCAGAACACGATATTTTCGCGAGTTTTTGCGTGTCGCCGCCAGAAAACCGTCGAGTGTTTTGGATGTGGAGAGGGAGTGCACCATGACGACGTCTTGATTGAATATCAATTCTTGTGATTGGCCGGCGATCGATTCACGGCATGTTTCGATTTCGGTTGATAGCTGGAATAATATGAATTATATTTGAGTGGTAACGAAGGAAAATCAGATAAGAACCAAATTCGAAATGTATTACGGTTTCATGAAACGTATTTCACAATTTTTTTCAAAAATTTTTCGTTTAACCATCTGAACTTTGTTATTATTTCTATTATTATTATCAATTCCGATCGATATGGATACTTTTCACACTATTATGTACAAGAAACTTTTCTGAATGAGTTTTATGTTTTGTTTTTCGATATTCACATAAGAGAAACGTTATAATCGAGCAAAATTGTATTTTCGTTAAATTTTCGGTTAACAAATTGTGCTATAAACAGTAAATTTTGTGAAATTTCTATCTTTTTCGCAAAGAAATATTTTTTGTGAATTTTTGAATCGTTGTTAGTGTTTTCTTTTTGTAGAAAGGTGTTATGCTTATTTTTCATTGTTTCAAACATGTGTGATACACATTATATTTCATAATGAAGTGATAAGCCCTTCTGTCTCAATATTACTGAACTTTTTTTATGTTTCCTAGCAAGAAAATGACGAAAATTAATGAATAACGTTTGATTTTTTGTATTTACCGTTTCTCAAGATTCACAAGAACGCAATCTTTTAAAATTTCCTAATCATTCAATAGACTTCAGTTTTGAGGTGATTCTGAAACCATATTTTCTAAATACTGCGAAATTTAAAATTATTATCAAGATTTTCGACTCGAAATCGGCGAAAGTGTTGGAAAAACACACAGAAGGTGGAAAAATAACGGGAAAAATACAACTCAGAGCTCTTTTCTGCTCGAAAACCTTCACTTAACGTGATTTTTGTTCGATTAAAAGTGTTTACTATTTAAAAAATTTTTCATTATGGGAAAATTTCCCCAAAACTTCGTTATTGCCAGCTTCGAAATCGAAAAAACTCGAAAGTTAGCGATTTCCTATATTTTCAGTGCAATTTTCTGTTTTTTCCATTTAAAAACATGCAAAAACGAACCTCTTTAACACTAGCAATCAAATCCTTCTTAATCTTCTTCATATCAGTATTCTTATCATCCGATGGTCCAACATCTTTCCAAAGTGTATACAATGAATCATAAGCGCGCACGTTTTGGCCTAAAATTGCGAAATTTTTGCATTTTTTATGTTTTAAATATGAAAAACTCACCTTTTTTCGCTTGAAGTTCATCCCTAGCCAATTTCGTTGTCATTAACACAATATTTGTGATAATACGTTCACTTGGCTCCAAATTCGACAAAAATCTTCCATGATTGTGCAATGATTCGAGTAAATCACTGGAAAAAAACATAAATTTATATATTCCAACATTGAAAAATCAACAAACCTGATAGTTTTCACTTTTTCAACCATGATAATTTTTCTAAGCAAGTTGATAACAGAGATAGCGATTGCTGACGACGCATCTCGGTCAGTTCTGCAATTTTTGATGAAAAACGCGAAAATCAATAAAAAAATACCTTCTTCTTAAAGAAAGAATGAACGACCGCTTGAGATCATCGACTTCGGAACGAGTTTCCATCTGAAATTGAATAAAAAATTAATTTAACGATTTTCGTCCTAAAAAACGATAAAATACGGATAAAAATAGGATTTTTAGCATAATAAACGTCATAAAATCAATAAATGAGGGCAAATCAGCGGGTTTACACAGAAAAACGACGAGAAATGAGCCAGAAAAGGTCGAAAAAATAATTTCCCTGCGCACTAAACCTAACAGCATTGCAAACGCGCCCCACCGAAATATTGCCTGCGTACCTAGGGACGTGTATTACGTTGCATACTCAGCCTACCATTTTACGCAGCGTACAGCCCAATAATTTTTGAGCTTTTATTGATCAAGATAGCCGATTTATTGATTTTATGAGCATTTTTATAGATTTTTGTTATGAAATTTAGGTTTATTGGATTATTCTGAATATTTTAGTCATAAATTTCGCAATTATTGAGGTAATAGTGGCTAGAAAATCTCTTGCGCAAAGTTTGCACTTTTAAGAGCAAAAATTATATGAATTCGTTGACAAATAATTATTTTTTGGCGCCAAGCCTTCTTTATTGTTGAAATTATTGAATAATCGTGCTATTCTCTATTCTAACCGCGTTTTTTTCCTCAATTTCCGTTTTTTCAGGTATGTTGGCCCGTCAATTGATGCTTCCGCGTATGGCCATTCGTGCAATGCACACCACCGCCCGTCTTTCCGGTGGACAAGAATTCTACTGGGGACCACAAAAGGCCGCCGGTCGCGAACTCGTCGGATACGGATCGAATGGTGATAACGTGAGTTTTGCCACATTTTTTTCGCTCTATTGTTTGTTTTTTGTAGATCTACCAAGATAGACTTGATTACTGGTATCCAGCTATCCGATTCCGTCGGGAAGACAGCGTTATCGCTCCAATCCGCGCCAAGGAAACCGGAGACTGGAAGAAACTTTCCGCTGAGGATAAGAAGCTTTGTAAGTCGGTTTATTATTCATTTTTAATAAATTTCATTGTTTCAGTGTACCGCTACAGCTTCCGTCAAACTCTTTCCGAGTTCGAGGCACCAACTGGATACTGGAAGGTCATGGCATCAGTCATTCTCAGCATCCTTGGTCTTGTCACATACTATTGTGTTCTTTTGAACGTTTATGGTATGTTTTATATTTTAAAGCCCCCAAATTTCATTTTCCTCGTTTTTCAGTATACCCAGAACTTCCACCAACCTTCCAAAACGAGTACAAGGAAGCCCAAGTTGAGAGAATGCTTGTTCTTGAGAAGGTAAGCTTTTGATATAGTTCAAAACTCAGAAATCATATTTTCAGGGACAATTCTTGGGAGCACCAACAAAGTACGACTACGAAAAGAACCAATGGAAGTAAATTTTTAAATAAAAGGCTAGTTCTGTGTAAATCACTGTGTTGGTTGTCGAAACAAGAAAAAACTTCAAACATTCAAAAAAGTAACACCCAAATATTTTTTATAGAAATAAAAAAAGCCATCAGTCTCTTACCAGCGGTCATTTTCACTGAAAATTCTTTCGTTTTTTCCTTCTTTCCATTATTTGTCTCATCCATTTGTGTTTTTTCCCATTCAAAAGTGTTCTGGCTTCTTGAGAGATAGGCTGTATTTAAATAAATAGATTGAATGTTTTGTTAATTAAAGCGAATTCAATTTATTCATACAACCGGGGGGAATGGTTTACAAGCTCATAGAAGTGAAATTTTGGTTTGACTCTCGGAAATTGATGGAATCAGATTAGCAAATGGCTCAGGTTCATCGGTTTTCTTGAATGGAACCTTCAAAATCTTGCTCATTAGGTCATCAGCCTGGAAAATTTTCATTTTTGATGGAAAAAAGTGGACAAAATACCTTGGAGCTCTCCGATGCATCCGATTCATTGCCATCTGCCACTGCGATTTCAAGATTATTCGATACAGCAGCACTCGACGATGATTTGGTGATATTTGGCGATACATTCTTCTTAACCTTCTTGATTTTTGTTATCAATGATCCCATCGCCGCCATACTTCTCCGATGCACTGACATTTGTGGTAGTTGGATTTTTCCGACGTTTCCAACCGTTTTCGTCGATTTTGTCAGCATATTTCGACCAACATTGATTTGTTCGGCGACTGATGTGATATATTCATTAGCTTCTTCAACGGATTTCAGGCGAATCGGCGAGTTATTGAATAGACGGACTTGTGCCGGTTTCCAGATGAACACATCATCGAGTATCTCGATTTTGGAGCATTGTCGTGAGCCAACTTGACCAATATCGATTGAATTGATGTCGTCGAGTGACATGATTCGGACGTCGTTCATTTTTTCGCCGTCGATTTCGTATGTGGCGACGTAGAGTTTACTTCTGGAAAAATATTTACTGTTTTTTAGAAATTTTATGAGGGGTTTAGGGTAAATTGTGAGTATTCTGTTAGTCGAGACCATTCCTGCTTTTTTGTTGGATATGTTTTGAAGAATCGTCAATTTCAATAATTTTCCAACTTGTTTGAAACAAAAAAATTATGATTCCGTTCAAATATTCCTTTTCATTCCGAAGCGCATTAATTTTTGCAAAAATATCGATCACTGTTCCATTGAGAAGTGAAGTTTTTACCAAAAATATAGTCACTGATTGTGCTAAAATCTCCGGAAACTCGAAGAATGGGAATCCATTTATCATTCGAACGTTTGGAATTCAAAAGGAAAGAACATTTTTTTTTTCTAGTTTTCACTGTTTTAAAAAGTTATCAAATTCTGTTAGTAAATCATGATCAGTGCTACTTCTTCCTCACACAGATTATAATTTAGTGAAAGTTTTCGACTTCAACTAGGAATACACAAAAGTTCTCAACCAGTCTGTAAGAAGGTTTTGGTACATAAAATGAGATCGTGATAAATTTTAAGGTTTATGAATCAGAAAATCACTGATTCAAAAGATGTATCAAAACGTTACAAATTATAACGAGTACTGATTGTTTGCTGATAAAATTTTCAAAACGTTGTTTTCTTCAGAACTTTGACAATATATCGAACTTCGACAAATATGCAGGATATAATTCACCGATAAAAAAGAATGTTTCATCTAAAATCCAAGATTTCAACCGAAATGTGACTTTGCAATACTCTTCTGGAATTGGAACTAATTTAATCTCTTAAAGACTTAGAGCTCAATCTACAAACAGTTTCAGCAACTTTTCGACTTAAAGTTTCAATTTTTTCCAAACATTAAAACTGTTTCAACAATATTAAAAGTTTTCAGGAAGCTTATAGGTTCGCTTTTCTTTTCTTGCTTATCATTTACAAATTTCCAGTCAACTGTTTTCAAATAAGTTCAAAAACTATCAATGTTTCGCCCAGGGTGTATTCAACTTGTTCAACCAAAAAACCCATCACCAACCTCGTCAAAATCACAACCGTATCAATCTCATCACTATTCGCCACCACATTAATCAATCCCCATCCACCAATGACTGTTTGTTGTGGTGGTACCAGGAATTGGATTGTCTCATTCACCATTCGACAGATATTCTCCTCTTCTTCCTTCTCATTTTCATCTTCTTCCACATTTGATTCATCCTCGATTTGTCGTGTCACCAGATTGATTGCTTTTTGACGGGCGGCGTCGCGAGTGTGGGTTAGGTAGTAGCGGGATGCACTGTTGTAGCTGAAAAATAGAAATTTTTGGATGGAAAATGCATATTTTTGGGCTAGAAACACCATATTTGACGGAAAAATATACAAAAAATATGTATATTGAACTTCAAAATTTTCCGGTTCCGAAAATCCTTTCAAAATTGAGAAGCTTCTCTAGAATCAGTTATTCTGCTCCTTATGTCACTATCCAATTCTGATTTGCCCAAGAAACAGAAAATACTACTAAAATATTAGTTTAATGTTTCAGAACTATCTTTTTTTGAAAAAAAAAACATTCAAGATGGTATGTATAGTTGATAGGATTTATAATTTTTGATACCGATTTTCGATCTAGCCATGTCGTGTTTGACAAGAAAATATACAAAAAACTTTTTTGTGTACTCCAAAATTTTTCCAGTTGCAAAAAAATGTCTAAAATTTATTAAAGTTGCTCCAAAATCAATTACGGTGAATATTAAAATTTTCTGAGCCTGGTTATTACAACAAATTAGAGCATTGATATTTTTCTCTGTATCAAGTTTATTATAAAGTTCAATCAATCTTGCTTCATCAATGCGAAATCGTTCAAGAATTTTGAGCAACAAAACTTTCTAACTTTGCCCTTTTTTCTGTTTCAAGACGTACTGATTGTCAGAAATACCGTAAAAAGTTGATCTAATCGGTGGTTTTTGTCGATCTCAATATATTTTCGACAGAAAAAACGTTTCTAGTACGCTTCAAAATTTTTCCGGTTTCAAATAAATATCTAAAATCGACAGATTTCTCTCGAATCAATTCTTCCTGCTCAATTATTCCAACAAATTCCAATAATTTTTTCGATTTGCCTAACGGTGATAAATTTGTTTACTATTTCAGAACTTCTTTTTCTTGAAAAATTAATTCAGTTGGTACTTCTGGTTTTGACGATTTTGCACTAGAGCTAAAAAAAAGTATCTTTTTTTCATATACGAGTATTTAAAATTAGAACTTTTCTGTTTCAATATAAATTGAACTCTTCTTAAAAAGTCTTATTTTCAATAGGTGCAAGTTTCGGCACTATTATTTTTCCCAAAAAAAAGCCAAAGTATTTGTTTTTGGGCGTCGATACACTAATATCACATATCAAAATTTATAGAAGCAGTAAATTGAACTTTCAATATTCCAGGTTTCATTATATTTTTTCCGAAAAAAAGTTCCATGTTTTCATCTTGTTTTAAAGCTATTTCAAAAAAAAAGCTAAGATAAATGATGGAATCATTATTTTCATATATTTTGACTTTTACCGAACTTTATCGCTATAAAAATATTGGCTTGCCTTTGTGAAATGTTATAAAATCTATACGGTTTCGAATTAACGGCATTTGAATCGACATTTCCACCGGAAAGTTGTGATAAGAATCATAGGAGAAACATAGTTTTGTTGGAATTTTCCGGTATAGTTTTACTATTTCAGTTTTTCTAGATCAACAAGCTCAAAATCTGATAATCAATGACTTCATCTTGTCAATTGTCAAGTTAACCAAACATTGTTGATATGAATATTATGATAAACATTTTTTTCTTATAACTTTAACTATTTCAAATGTTTCTCAAACTTTTCAATAATTTCAACTCACCCATCCTTCATAATCCCCGCCAATTTCCGTTCTCCACTTCTCGTCACATCCCCCTTCAATGCCGCCGTCCCCGCATATTGTGTCGATATCACATCACCATTATCCGCCCACATCACTTGCAAAGTGGTTATCAACACTTCCGGTGGTTCGCACAATGGTCCGAATATACCAAGTCGTTGTGCTTGTTGGAGTACGACGTGTAGGGATATTTGTCCCTGGACCAGATTCGTCCTATCCAGACAATCGATGCAGTTGACACGGAGCACACCATTTTGACGCTGGACTACTTCGCCTGGAAGATGGTTGTTTTCTAAAGCAAAACCAATGGTTAATATTGATGACTTTCAAATTTATATTTTCTCGAAATTTTGAAACATTGAAATTTTTTTCTATTTCAAAAATTTTATTTTGTTAGAGTTCAGACCAATTTTTCAATGCGTCTCGTTCCTTATTTTTTGGTAAACTGTAAAATTTCATTAGTTTATCAACACTACAGTAACCCAGGACATTCGCATCAAATATACAGTAAGAAAGTTCGAAACGTTTTGATGATCTACCGTAACTCCTAGGGTACTGTAGAGTACAAAAGAAATGTTTTCAGTTTCTAAAACTTTAGAATTGTTATTTCGATATGTCATTCATAATTAACTGTATTTTTCTTGACTGCTTTTATATGGGAAAAATCTAGAGAAAAAAACAGTTGTTCAGCTCAAATCTATCGTAATCTCATAGGAATACTGTAGTAAAGTATCTCTATCTACAGTAAGCTGTTCGAAGGGGTACTGAAACTAGAAATGCAAACTTTGAAGATGATTTATGGATGAAAAAATGAGAACTCGATAATTTTCTGTTTCAAAGATCTCCGAAAATTTTGGCACAAAATTTTCTGTTATTTTTTTGACAGTCTTAGATGCCAACTCATATAGCGCGGATCGTTTCCGTCGACGGGTCCCATTTTTTGAGATTTTGGAATAATTTTGGGCCGAGTCATGCGTTCCACTTTTCCCAAAAAATTATAATTTTCTTTTTTTTTGCCAGAAAACGAAATTTTTTTTTGTACACGGGTCCCACCTTATCAACTATAGGGTCCCGCTTTTTCTGCCAAAAATAGATTATTCAACCTATGTATCAACATTGAATATTCAAATTTCGGAGATCACAATTTTCATTTTTACATGAAACAGTAAATTTCGCAGATTTTTACTTCAAAGCTTCAAAAAGAATCACTCACCAGTTTTATCAACCCAACAAAATCCAATCTTTTTCAGATTCTCCTCCATGCCAGTTATCAATGTTTGAAGCTGGAAAACCATCATTTTTAGTCAAAATCTCTCCGAAAAAACTTACTTTTTGAAAATTCAATCCTCTACAATGATGATGTAGATCAAATGATACAAATGTGAAGTCTGGATCGTTCGTTTTTATGGCATGCTGCAAAAAATGCTCAAAATCGCTCCAAAATGGCTCAAAATACCTCCAAAAACCTGTGAGCCAACGCCAATTCTCTCCCTTTTTGATCTACCAAACTGACAGCCACCAATGGTGTACTGTAGTGATTTTTGAGGCGTTTGATGTGCTCTTCAAAATATTGATGCGACTCGTCGATTGATCGATTTATGACAAGTGGCGGACGATATTTGTAGCCTTTTTGTGACCAGAATGTTGGGATTGAGCCGCGGATCTGCAAAAAAACGTAGAATATATAGTATGACTCGAAATTGGTGTAAAGCTACAATTAATGAAACAACAGTAGTCCGATTTTTTACTGTTTTCAAACAAAAAATAAATTCCCTACTTTAATACTTATACTTCAAATTTTTCGTTGTTTTTGAAAAAAAACTTTTCGCAAAATTTGAACAGTAATACAGTTTCCTTCGACTAAATAAAAAAAATTTATTTTGTTTCTTTTTCAGCCAATCTAGCACTATTTTCAAGTCAATCCCTATAAAATCCAAATCCGGAAATTTCATCAAATTTTTCAAAAATTTATTGTTTTATTGATGCTTTAAAAACTTGTTTTCCATGTTTTAAACAATCATTTGTTATCATGAATTCAGAAATTCGCGATGATTTTAATATTTTTTTTCTGTTTCAGAAACTTCAAAAATCGTCAAACTTATGAAATGCGTCAGTAATTCTTAAGGAATTTGTTGAAGTTTACAAAATACTAATGTCGGAACTTAAGCGACTAAAACAGTAGCAACTTTTTCAGATATTCGGAATCTAAAAGTTGTCGGATGTCAAACTTTTCGGATTTTTTCGTGATAATCATCCAATTGACGAGAAGAAACTAGAGTGAGGATAATTTAATAACATTTAAATTTGTCTCTTTTTCGGAACAGCAAAACATTTTAAATTTTTAAAAATCAATCGCATACCATTTTTCCTTATGAGGATGCATTTTTTTTTTCAAATTTCAAAGAAAAGCTGTTTCAAATCAACAAAAAAGTATAATTTTTTTCCTCTGATTCCTTTTCAGTTCCATCAACTGTAATCTAACATACCTGCACAAAACTGAGCTCATGCTCGAAAATGTTCAATATCAGTTCGGTTTCCACGAAATTCGCCACATTCGATTTTTCATCAATTCCACGGCGCAAGTATCTGGCACCAGAGCGGTGAATCGAACGGCGGGAGATTATTGTGATGTTGAGGAATGCATTGATCTGCAAATATTTTAGGTTATTTCCTGGACCAAAGTATATTCTTTGATGATTTTTCGTTTATTTGAATAATGAGAAAGAAACAGAAATGTTTCGTTATTACACTTTTTTCGAAATAATTTAAGATTTTCGATGATCCGAAAAAAGTGGACTAGAAAAACTGGTGTGTTTCATTGTCTACAGATTCTTTGAAACAGAAATTGTTGAAAACATTCATAATGATTTGAAATGTACTTTTCGATTTTTTGGTATGTAAATCCCACTGGGCAACCTAATAATATTTTTTTAGTGACTGTATATTACTTTCGAATCTCATCGAAACAGTTATTATTTTGGACTTGTTTCAATTTATTTTTAAACGAATTGTTAATTTTTTGATTGAAAATGCTCTTCGGCTGATTCTAAGACTGTTTTCTTGGTTGAAAATAGATAAATATTCTACCCGTTGTGTTCGAAAGAGATCTATAGTTTTTTTACAGCGTTGTTCATTTCTCATCATCCAGTTTCATACTTTTTGAAGTTCCGTAGTTTTTGAAACAGTAATTGCTTCTCTAGTATCTATTTTCATAGAAATGATTTTTAAAAAAACTTTCAAAGAAGAAATAATGTTAGCTATCGGAAACTGAATTGAATTATTTGCATGAATATTTCTGAATGCACGAAATGTTCAGAATATTGAATACTATTTTTCTTCCAATGCTTTCAAAATTTGTCAGATACAGTAAATCAACAATTTTAAACTTTTTTCTTTGAGAACCAAAAACCGAGTAAAAATTGAATTTGTTTCTTCTTTTCAAAGTTTCAAAGTATTTCCAAAACAGAAATGATTTTTCTACCACAAATCTTTTCAGCTGACAATGAGAAAAGATCTTGAGATGTTTTTTTTTCAAATCGGCCACAGGATCAAATTACTAGCTATATTTTTTTGTCAAATGTTAAGAAAACTTTCAGATACAAAATTTTTTTGTACAAATTTTGGTTCGAAATACATTGAAAACCCAACCTGATCAGTAATTTCCAAATTCGATGTCGCCACATATCCCTGCATTATCGGACATGTAAATGTCATATACTTCTCCTTCAATACTTCAATTATCGGCTCCAACATGTACTTGTTCCAGAAGAATGAGTCTTCCGATGTGTTTGTTCGTTTGGTGAAGAATCTGCAACAATCAATAGCTATTTGGATGGAATAGTGATTTTTAGTCAATTTGTTGCTGGAAAAAATTTTGTTATTAATCTGTCGTGGTGAGACCTTTATTACTGATTTTTTGGTGGCATACTCGTAATTTCTATGAAAATTTAGACCATTTAGGCAATACTATTTACTCGATTATCGAAAAAAAAGTATCAAATTGAAAAACTTTACAGTTTCTTCGAAACAGCAAGAATTGTGATAATTTGATTTACCGATACGTCTTATTCCATACCTTCGAGCTGAGAATTTTAAAGTGTTTATTCAAAAGTCGAAGAAAATTAGAAATTGGAAACCATGCTTATTTCAATAATATTTCTGCATTTTTGAAATTGTAAATATACTCTACAACTCTTACTACTGTGGCAAAAATTCGCAAAAATTCAAGTTTTAGGTTTTTCCAGTCGAAATTTCGATGATTATTGTTGAGCATGAATGACACTGATTTAAATTCACAAATCGCAGTTTCGAAAAACTTCAGAAAAAGTAAAAGTTGACTTTTTTTTCAATTTCAGTTGTTTATGGATTATCCTTTTTTCAGTTGCATTAAAATTCCAATTGTTTTTCAGTAAAACTTAAGGAAAACTTTTTTTTTTTGAAAATATTGCCCATCTAAATATTTTATGAATCAAAAGTTGTGAGTTTTTTTTAGACAGTTTTTAGTATCGAACTATCACTCAAAAACTACAGTTTCAACAGTTTTTGAAATGGAAAAATATGAACATTTGATCAATTCTGGCTTTGATCAATTTCTGGGTATATACTCTCAATTTCTGGGTATATCTTTCAAGATTTTATTTGCAACAGTACCTTGCAAAATGTGCATTTTTTGAGGTTACTGCTGAACATTTCAACAATTTTTAAGCAAGATGAATGAGAATTTGACAAATATTTTCAAAAAATTACAGTTTTCTAGTTTTTAAATCAAAAATATTTGGAAATTCGATTAATGCAGGGTTGAACCAAATGAGAATTCATACTTAATTCATACTAAAACTGAGAGTTCATACTTTTCTATCTCCACATTTTTTTTTCAATTTTCCAATCAAAAAACTCACTTCTGTGCTGAAATCGTCACATTCCTCTGCCGACAAAAATAGAAATCCTTCGAATCGTTGAACAATTTCAATACATCCTCCAATATTTGTGGCCGCGGCTCTTTCGTTATCTTATCCGCAAAGAACTTCAACAATTTCTCCGTATTCTGCTTCAACTTCGTCGTTGGTGGCTGAATTTGGGCACGAATCGATGAGGCGTCGGTTTTTTGGACATTTATTGCGATGACACGCTCGATTCGACGGATTTCGTGGCGGGTCTGTAAGGAAATGTTGAGTTCTTGAAAACATGAAGGATAAGAAGGCATCATTTTCATCACTCCATGAGGAAAACAAAAAACTTGCGAGAAACTGTATATTTTTTGTCGTTTTTGAAATAGAAAAGCCACAGGACTCAGCATATATTCAGAATATGGATTAACTAATATCTTTTTGAAATATGAAACTTGTCTATGCTTTGAAACTGCAGTTTTTTTCTGGCAATATCGCCGTTAGTAGCTCTGGTTCGAACCAAACTTCTTTGATATTCAGATTTTTACAGGAAGGTGCAATGTAGGAAGAAACGCTTTTTCAAAGAAAAAAAAGCATATTCAGATGCTTTGCAACCGTAATCTTTTTATAGTGAATCAAAAACGTTGTTATTTTTTCTGGTTCTCACTGTTTCAAGATTTTATTTTCATATTATCTCATCAAAACTTCCAGTCAAAAACTAATATAGAACTGTTTTGTGAAACTTGAGGAAAACATCAATGATAGATTTGGAAAACAATTTCATTGTGAACTAGTAGAATGTTGTTAGAAACGGTATTTTTGTTTGATTCTCTAAAAAAATAACAGAAAAAGGATAATTTTGGAGATTGAATGTTTGGCAGAGCTAGATTTTTGCCAAAGACTGAAAATTTTCAACTTCAGTCAAGGTTACAAGACGCTATTCGAAACTGACTTCATGATTATCAAACAAATTCAATGATGAGAATAGCATTTTCTTTCCGAAAAGAAAAATTTTGAAGTTTCCTTGAAACTGCAATTTTCTGGATTTCACTGTTGCAACAACTACTGAATTTTATGAAAACAATCAACATTTTTTGGTACCAGGCATCGAACAAACAGTCAAAAACCATATTGAAACATTTCTTATGCCTTTTTCATATTTTTCTATTACATTCCACTAATTCGATTTGTGAAATTCCAACAATATAAATACGTTGAAAAATCGTTGCAAAAGAAATTTCATTCATTTCTCATTTTTCGTCATGTCGAAACGTGTAAAGCAAGTCAAGATTAAGATGCCAGTTGTTAAAAAGAACAAGGTTAGTTTTACTGTTTCTAGGTGATCAAAAGTCAGATTTTTGAGAAATTTTTGCTGAAAATGTACTGTATCATGCGTTCTACGTTGTTTTTCTGATAGTTATGTACAAAACACTAAAGTTTCTCTGTTTTTCACAGAAAAAACAGTTTCAGAAATAAAAGTTTTTTACGTTTCACTGATTATTGCACTTTTAGACAAAAACTCGAGAAGATATTTTTAAGTAAATTTTGTAGAAGATTCTTTGATCAATTCAGCAAAATAACATTTTTTCCGTACTTGATAACTTATGTTCAAAACAGTGTATTTTGTTTTTCTTTACGGTAAAAAGACGGAAACTTCCTGTTTCACAACTAGAAGATACTTGCAAGAATTCCTTCATTTCCGTTCATTAGTCGACTTTTTGATAAACTTTTTGTGTATTGAGAAATTTCAAAATTGTTCAGTTTTAAAGATGACTTGAATTTTGAAAAAAGTTTTAATTTTGTGGTAAGTTATCAGTCCTCTTTTTCACTAGTAAAGAACAAATTACTTTTTCGCTGTTTTATTAAATTTTCATGTTTTTCAATTGAAACTCATGATGATGTTAATGGAACCTTTGTTGTTTCAAAAACTCTACAAATGAAAATTGTCAAAATTCATCTTGGAACACGAAACTTTCCTAGTTTCAAAATCTACACCAAAAACAATTTGATGAAAATGTCGATTTGACTTCACTTCTCGTTTTTGCTACCAGCGCAATTTCAGTTTTTACAAAATTTAACTATTTTTTTTGAAGAAAAAGAGTTTTTAACCGTTTCACTTAAATTTGGAATAAGTTAGTGCATTTTTTGATTAATTTTTTTGAACATCTTTACTGAAAAACTTCCCGTTAGTTAAAAACTAAATTTATTTTCGCTGGAAGAGCATTTTGTTACAAAGTTGAAAATTTCATACAAAATTGTTCATTTTTTCGCACATTCATAACATTTCAAAGAATTTTTTTTTATTTTCGAAATAATTTATCAATTTTTTTTGAGCAGAAATGTAAAAGTAAGCGAGTTTGAACAAAAAAAGAAGAAAACTTTTAGCTTTTGGTAGGTTTTTATAGTTTTCCTGCGTTTTTGAGCTAAAAAACAACATTTTCAGTTTACTTTAGGTGTCTTACAAAAAAATGAAAATTTTTTCAATATCCAACTTTTTTGAGAGATAAAATCAAAGATTTTTTACAGTTTTTCACAATTTTGAAGTAGTTTAGTGTATTTTTCGAGTATTCTTTCTTTTTTCAACTTTTCAACAAAAAACACTCACATTCTCCTTCGTTCCTCGATAATACGCGACAACAGAGCTCTCAGTGACAAAAAATAAATAAAACATTCCTTCGATTTCGATAATTCCAATTAAAAACTCCACTTCTCCGCATGTTGTTACTTCACTTTCTAGCACTGCAAAAAAACACAAATTCCATCATTTTGGGTCAAAAATCGCGAAAATACCATCTAGACTGTCATTCGGCACAAAAGTCGACCCATTTTTCCTACTAAAATGCACTCGTTCACCATTTTCTTCGAGTATTAGTCGCTCGGGTGTCGTGTATATAATCATCTGTAAGAAAAATGCGTTAAATGCCATTTTGCGGCTGTAAAACGCACAATTTTGTTATAAATACAATTCTCTTTTGTTCACGCAACTATTGATTCATCTGCAAATAGAAAAGTATAGTTTTGGGGGGTGGTTTTAAACAAAAAATCGGGAGGAGAATTATTACAAAAATAAACAAACGGCCGTGGCCTAGAAAAATCGGGTAGGCGTTTCCTAGGCCATTCGTCCTCGGCAACTTGCGCTTTTTCGCAACTTTTATTCGCTTTTTTCGCTGAGGAATGTTGTAATATTTCAAATTTTTATGTTTTATTGTTTGGGAAATGAGACATTTTTGCACTTTTTGTTCGAATTTTCGGCGTTTTTGTCAAGAAATTGAGGAAAATGTGGTTTTTTTGGTGGAAAAATTAATTAGGCCAGGAGGGCAAGATTGAGGAATTTGATACTTTCCCGAATGGTTTTTTGTTTCATTTTCCTAATTTCGAAAATTTTTTGAAACATAGATTCATAGATTCATAGATTCATAGATTCATAGATTCACTAGATTCATAGATTCATAGATTCACTAGATTCATAGATTCATAGATTCATAGATTCATAGATTCATAGATTCATAGATTCATAGATTCAAAGAATCATAGATTCATAGATTCATAGATTCATTTGTTCATAGATTCATAGATTCATTGTTTCATAGATTCATAGATCCTCGAGTTCTATGATTCATAGATTCATAATTTCATAGAGCTTATATTTCCGCAAATTCTATGCATAGATCCCACAAATTCATAGCTAGATTTTCCAGAATATGTCAGATTCTCGAGTAATAGAGGTATTAGTCGGACACGAATCGCAGCGAATCCCACCAACTTCAAATCAACACACGCATCGATGGACACTATTCGTGCGGCCAATCAACAAGGAATACGCGAATTTCACTGATACGAAATTCGTATCAAAAGTCAAATATCAACTACATAACACATTTGCGAATCCGACGAGAATGGTTACCAAACCGCCGTTTCATGTGAGTTTTTTGTTTTGAGTTTGAAAAAATTGATGCGATATTAAAATTTGTGAGCTGGAAATATGTGAAAACCCTAAAAACTAGAAGTTTTGAGCGAAAATTGGAGTTTTTTTGTCTGCAAAACAGCTTTTTACTCAAAAATTGAAGTGCTTAGAGAAGAAACAGAACTATTTTTCGTTTTGAAGCTCAAAAATATGTGGAAAAACTGAAACTGTAAAATTTTAGGTAGAAAAATATGAAGAAGTCCACAAAAAAAGCTTAGTTTTTACAACTTTTCACTCAAAAATCCAAAAATTTTTCCGTCAGTACTACCTGGTCCCATTAAAAGTTTTGTATATCAACAAAAAATGAAGAATAATTGGAACGGAAACTTTTTTGAAGATAGTTTTTGAGGAGTCTTTGTTCTGAATTTGAAAAATTGAAGCGATATCGAAAATTTTGGAGCTAAAAATATGTTTAAAACCAAAAAATGCGACTTTTTAAGTTGAAAAATTTGAAAATTGATGTTTTGATGTTTTTAAACATCATTTTACCACAAAATTGAATTTTGGAAGTATGTTCGTGGAGAAAAAACAGGACTATCTTGCTTTTTGAAGCTCAAAAAATGTTGAAAAACTGAAACAGTGAAATTTTGAATAGAAAAATTTAGAAAAAATCGCCGTTTTTATGTTTTATAATAGCTTTTCACTCCGAACATTGAAATTTGGAAGTATTTGCTGCAAGTATATAAGAACACAGAAGTATTCTACGTTTTGAAACTTAAAAATATGTAGAAAAACTGAAACAGTGAAATTTTTTAATAGACAATTGTGAAAAAGGCAACAAAAAAAGTTTGGAACGAAGTTTTTATGTTTTTACTACTATATCGTCATTCCAATAAACGTCTTGTCTCTCTTTAAAAAATGAAGAAAAACTGAAACAGAAACTTTTCTTGAAAAAAAAATATTCAAAAACCGCCGTTTCTATGTTTTAGTACAGCCTTTCAGTTAAAAATCCAATAAATTTTGTCGCTATAGCAGCGCTTTTGCAGTAAATGTCTTGTATCTGACCACAAAATGAAAGAAAAATGTAACGGCATAAACTTTTTTTTGGCAAAATCACATGTTTCGCCTTGCGAAATATGAAGAAAAAAAACAAGACAAATATGGTTTTATGATAAGATCTACAAAACATTTTTTTTTTCGAAAAAACTTTTTGAAGAAAACGCAAATTCAAGAACATTGGTTTCTTTTGATTTTGAAAAAGTGATGATGAATTGAAACTGAAAAATTTTTTCCAAAAAACGAGAAATAATTATTATTTTGCTTCGTTTTAAATCAAAAATCGAATAGAACTCGAAAATACCTTTTTTTGTCAAAAAGTCAAGAAGGATGCCTTAACCAATGAACCGTTCTCCGAAACTCCAGAAGTAACTGAAATTTGTAGCAGAAAAAATGTTTACAACGATGTTATCATTGACTAATTTCGCGATGATCCATTATTTAAAATTTAAATTCATTTGAACTTTGAAACAGTAAATGATACAAAAGAAGAAAATTTGAAATATATCTTTCATTAAGCAAGTTTTATAAGTTGGAATAACTTTGGTGGCTCGATAAACTTTTCCTGATTTGTTTATGAATTTTGATAAACAAAATGACATTGCTCAACAGTGATTCAGACTGAAAACTTGCTAAATTTATTCAAAAAGGGAAACCGAAACTTTTCTACCTGAAAAGTGGTCATTATCGAGAAAAATTCGAACAAAAGTGAAGAAAAGTGTGAATTGAAACATTTAAAAAACTCAAATTGACACAACTATTGAAATTGAAATAATAATAAAGTCTGAGATCGACTCGGACGAGATACTAACTTGGGACCGGTCCAAACCCGGGATCCGAGAAAAATTTCTAACCAAAGCAATTTTGTAGAGCAGAAAACGCTGATTCCAAATCTTTTATCGGATTTTGCGGAATCGGCCTGTGAGCCGAGTTACACCCGTTTGAAAATTGGGTATTTTTGACTGGAATTATGACTATAAGTCCCCAATATTGCGTTGTACGGCATAGAAAGTAACAAGGAGGTGTAGATCAGTCCTTTAGCTTCATTTTCGTTTTTTACCAGCTAAAAAATGTCCAAAATGAACGAAGTTATGGTCTTTTGAAGTTTTACAATCACCTTCAAAAATTCATAATCACGCAAAATTCAGTAGAAAACACGCAAGTGTGTGTGTGTACACTGGTTATCTTGAGCATAACAAATATCCAAAAACTTCAAATGACCATAACTTCGTTCATTTTGGACATTTTTCAGCTCGTAAAAAACGAAAATGAAGCTAAAGGACTAATCTACAACTCCTTGTTACTTTCTATGCCGTACAACGCAATATTGGGGACTTATAGTCATAATTCCAGTCAAAAATACCCAATTTTCAAACGGATGTAACTCGGCTCACAGGCCGATTCCGCAAAATCCGATAAAAGATTTGGAATCAGCGTTTTCTGCTCTACAAAATTGCTTTGGTTAGAAATTTTTCTCGGATCCTGGGTTTGGACCGGTCCCAAGTAAAGCTACCAAGTTTTCAAATTTATAGAAAGACTCTGAAACAGAAAAAAAAATCAGAAATTCGGCTAAGTTATAATCATAAAAACATGTTGAAAACGAAGCATGGAAGGAGAAAAAGGAAAACACCGATTTTGACTGATAACTTGAAACTTTTATTGAAAAAAAAGAATTAATGATATATTAACAAACGTAGAGAAATGTATAGAAAACTATGTGTTGAAACAGTGAAAATATCAATTTTCACAACTTTTCCATAAAATTTTCAATAAGAAGTCATTGAAAGTAGCAAAATAACAAAATTTATAGCAAAACTTTGAAACAGAAACAGAAAAATTCAAAAAATCCAACGATTTGATTTGCAGTTAGTCGAAACGGGATACGCCTCATTCAGTCCAGTGGTCACAATCTACTTCAACGAACCAAATGTTCGCCCGATGACAATCAGTTATGATTTGAATTTGTTCACTGATAAGGATGATGAAACATCAGTTGTCAACAAATTACAAATTGATAAGGAAGTGTCGCCAGCGTTCGCCGAGCAAATTACGAAGTATTGTAAGAAGAAAAAGCGAAAGAACTCGATGATAAATGATGGACCACCACCGGAAAAGAAGAAAAAAGAGAAACGAAACAAATCACCGAAGAAAGGATCGGTATCGCCGTCGTCGAGTTTTGGAGAGAAGAAGGAGGAGAATGGGGGTGAGTTTTTTGAGAAATTTGAAAAAAAAAGTGTTTCAAAAATAAGCAAAATTCTCGAACATATCAGAAAAAGAGGAAAAATATAATGTTCAAAAACTTGTTGAAACTGTAAAAAGTGATTAACTATCAGAAATGTGCATTTTGATCCAAATAAATGACTCATTTTGGTTATGAACACGATTTGCGACTTCCTAATTTATCATTAAAAGTGTGTTTCAAAAAACCCGAAAGTGTCACACTCTTATCTGTGAGCAGTTCCATTCGATCATAGGGATTCTCAATAAAATTAAAAACAACCTTGATTTGTAAGATGATATTTAGTGAAAAACAATTGTCAAGTTCTATTTTACCTGCTTTGAACAATGTTGAATTGTCGAAAAAGTATATAATGTACAGATCAACTATAAATCAGAAAAAGTTAAAAAGGTTACTGTTTGAAAACTGGTTAAAACTGTATAAATCATTTGAAAAATGCACAGTTTCTATCACAAATAATGTGCATTTTGTTCCAAATCGTTTTGAGTCTGAATACGACTTTCTAGAAAAATTTTTAAAGTTTTTCTGTTTCAAAAGAATCTAAAGTTTTCCATTTTCTCGCATTGAACAATATCTATCATATATCTATGGAGCTATAGAATGATATCCGTGATTGAAACATCACACAAGATATGAAACATTTATATTTGAAAATTGTTTGAAACGGGAAAAATTTTGAACTCAAAAGTGCATAATGATTTCAAGCGATTTTACGTTTATTTTAGTAGTAAAAGTACACATATTTGGAAAAATACCGGCTTGTTGCGAGTTTTTCAAAAAGCGGTTCACTTTTTTAAAAAAATTAAAAATACGTTTCAAGTAATATGTAACGTGGAAAAAGACATTTTCTAAACGATGGGCTTATCTCGTAGGGAGATTTTCGTCATAGATCAAAAAATATATGCATTGAATATGAATGGTAGATCAATTTCCATTTTTGCAGTCCAAAAACCCAACAAATCATCAAAAGTGGCGCCGTCGAAAGTGCAAAAACCGGCGAAAGGATCGATATCAAGCTCGCCGAGCAGTTCACGAGCATCACCTGACCGAGAGACAGCCGATCTTCTGACGAAACGGATATCCAAGGTTACGGATAAATATGTATTGTATAAGTGAGTTATTTTGTGACTTATTGATTGAATGGTTGTGATCTACCACAAGGAGGTACTGTAGTACTGTATCAAGTTTGTTGTGGTAGATCACAAACTTTTAACCTTTCCGTAGATTCATAGATTTTCGAGTTCATAGATTCATAGATTTATAGATTTATAGATCCTCGAGTTCTATGCTTCATAGATTCTCGAGTTCTATGATTCATAGATTCTATGGATCTACGACTATATTTTAGGTAGTTCTATGGTTCTATGATATGCTAGACATTTTTTCAGTTCTAAGAAATTCTATGAAATTCAAGTTCTATGATTCTATGAAATACTGTTCTTATGGTTAGACTTGTATGTATGCAGCTATATGCTTTCGATCTACAGTGAAACATCATCATGCGCTTCTATGATATTCATAGATTCATAGATTCATAGATTCATAGATTCATAGATTCATGGATACATAGATACATAGACACATAGATACAAACATACATAGTTTCATAGAGTCATATATCCATATTTGCAGACTAAGCGAATACCTGCTCACCGTGCCCAACACCCAACTCCACAGCTCATCACTATCATTGACATTCGATCTTACAATCGTATCAAGTCGAGTGCTAGCAGAAATCACACGAATATTAGATTCAACACCATAATCATATCATTATCACCTTCATCATCTCGCCATTTTTTGTTTGTTTTCCCTCTGATCACTCCAATCACATTCGGGTTATTATGTGTTTTTTTTACTGCTTACTCGTCATTATTTTATGCCACCTACCTAATCATGCTTTTTTTGATATGCCTCTCATCTATTATAATTATCATTTTTATTTGATCTCTACAAAATAGTCTATCTACGAAATAATTGTGATATTTTAATGTCTTTCAACATGTTTTTATGTGCTTTTTTTGAATGAATTATGGATATTTTTTATGTAGTTAGGTTTAGGAGAAGCGGAAATGTTCCAATTTTTTCAGCTAAAAGCATGGAAGAAGTCAATTTGGAGCAAAATTAGAATAGTGCTCATTTTTTTTACGAAAAAGTGAAATTTGAACAGTTTATCAAGGCAAAAGTTACCAATATTTGAAAATTTTTGCCACTTTTTTCTATAGAAAAGCGGGAATTGAAATTTTGAAAATTTTTTAAAAGAACCAACTTTTGATGGTCAAACAATGTCGTTGTATGGTAATACGAAATATCAAAAAATATTTGAAACAGAAAATGAGATCGGCGTGTATCCCAAGGAAAATCAGCTTACTGTATAACATTTCAAAAGGATCTTCATGGATCATGGACAGTTACAGTTACAACTGAAAACCTGGTTGATTTAGAATAGTATATACAGGAAAGTACTGTGGGAATCGCTATAAACTGATTCCATCTCAAGTTTTTACGTTTTTGGGTTATAGAAGAATCCAACACCAACTAATGCTAGATTGAACAATAAAATCGGAGTTTAATACCAAATATGAATAAAACATGGAAGAGAAAATGTTTATCTTTATGAAAAAAAGTTGAAACAGAAAATGAGATCAATTAGAGATTAAAGGTATATACAGAAAAAAAACGTTTGAGAATTTCACTAAACTTACCATATCTCAGGTAACACTAGACCATATTCGATCAACACAGACAATTGTTTTGTAGCTTTATTTGAGGACTATATAGTTACTTTTGAAACAGTTTAGAATAAATTTTCTAGTTTTTTTCTCAAAACTTCAATCCCTAATGTCCCTTTGATACAGTATCCCAAGGAAAACCAGCATACTGTATCAAAGGTGCACATCTCAAAAGGTTTTCGTTTGAGGGAATCCACTGACTTGCAATGCCTCAGAACTTGGTTCATATGGTTAGTACGTATCAAGTATCAAAGTATCAACCTACAGTACTCAAAAGGAGCTACAAAACAACCAGTGGTCTATCAAATTTGGTACAGTACTTCCTCAGATACAGTAAGCTTAGTGCACTACCCTATTCATCTATCCTCCCTCGATGTTCCAACACATTTTCCTCCAAATCCTCCATCTCTCCCCTCCATCCTCCCATTTCCAGTCACTTCCAGCCTCGCCACAATCACCAATGACTTGTCCACCCTAATTGCCTTCATCGCCTTTTCCCTTGCTATATTTGTAATCTCCAAATGACCGGATCCAAACTTGCCACTATTCTTACACAGGAATGATATGGATCCATCATCATTCATTAGATACAATCCATAACTTGTATCAACTTCATTATCCTTTGATGAAATGACTTGTAGACCTATTGATACAGAGTTTCGATCTGCGATGTTTTTACCGATTGGGTAGATGAGTAGACGGAAGGTGGCTATTTTTGGATCGCTGGAAAAAGTAGAAGATACAGTTTCAGAAATATATATGAGGTGGAAAAAGTCAGAATTTCATTATCAATATCCTTATGTGCGCCTTTAATACAGTACACCTTGCAGTTCAGGTTACTGTATTAAAGGCGCACACAGAGACTAGGTTCTTATTTTCGAATATTTTCGGTTCAAACCAACATTTGAAAAAAAAATTTTTTTTTAATTTTTTTTTCACTGAAAGGAATGGTCACTAATATCAAGAAATAAGGATCAATCTTTGAGGTATTTATAAAACCTCATGAAATATGAATCAAGACTTTGTTGACCTTACCCTTGTGTGTGCCTTTAATACAGTATGCAAGTTGGTATACTGTATTAAAGGCGCACACTCCAAAATGCTTTTATGACACAAAACTAAATAAAAGTTGTACAGTATTTTCAAAATGGATAGAGCTATGTATCTTCCATCTGAAATCCATATCAAGACATAAAAGTTCCAAAATCCTTACCCAAACGCCTTGGTACAATGCGAAGTACCCAACGAGCTCAAAATCAACATATCCTTGAAATTGTTGATCTCCCATTTCTTAGCAATTATAGTTGACTTCTTGGCAACTGCTGATTCCGCGAAATTTTGCGAGCTCTCTGATCTACTAACAATTTCAATGAGTGAGATATGTGGAAGAGCTTTGACATGACAGAGGAGCAGGATTGAACCGTCGTTGCGGATTGTTGCGAGGATCTGAAAAAAGTTAGTGTATCTTGAGATCTGGTGGTCCGATTTCAAAGAACTTAAGCTCATTTTGTAGAGCTCATCGAGACCTTCAAAATGAGTGGTAGATGCTCAAATTTGGACGAGTAGTTCCCTAGATACAGCTCTTAACATACCCTCGCCTCATGTATCCGCCTTACACCACACTCATCAACTTCCCCCGCACCAGCATACAAATCAACATAATCATTCTCGAACACTCGTATCTTGTTGTTATCATCAACTGTTGATAGGCAGTACTGTATCCGCATCCCGACTGGAATCGAGGTGGCGGACATTTTCAGGAAAACTGACAATCGACGAGACTTGTCGCCTTGCTTGCCATTTGGGTAGATACATAGTTGGAATTTGGTGTTGGGGAGTTTGTCGTGGCTGAAAAGGAAAAGATTGTTATGGAAATATAGGGTGGGTTACCTGAAGTATGTATCCTTCAACTTGTATATTTCATCTTCGTTCTTCATTTGGGTTGCTGCGTTAGGAAGCTGGAAAGAAAAAAAAACGTTTAGATCAGCTATTGGCGCAAAAAATTTTTGCTCTGATAGACTACGGTAGTACTGTAGGATTTAGACTAGTGATAAAGCTTACTGTCATTAGAGACCCACAACCGCCCAATGATACACAGACGGATGATACTACTTTCTGGCGCTAAAAAATGTGTAAGGCTACAAAAAACAGGCTTTCTGCGAATTACTACATTATTTACGGTTGAAAAATAATACAAAAACTGAAACGGAGAAAAAAATAGTTTCAAAATTGACAAAATTGCTGTACCAATGTGCACAATTTTTTCAATGGAGCACGCTTACACGATACGCCACTATTCTACTTACTTTCAGAAATGCTCCACTGGGGAAGGTCGTGCTACTATTTGAATAAGATATTCAGCTTTCAATTGCTGATCTATAGCGCAGAACTCTTTGTCTCGTACGTTTTCCGTTTCAAAAAGTTAATAAACAAACTTTCGCATGTTTCTACTATTCCGGTATACGCCAATAATAGATTACTATTATAAGTGACAAACCAACGGCAAGGAATAAAGCAAGTGCGCCCCAGGGTCCCGATACGACTTTGCAGTTCGACTACTGTATTAACGTTCAAAAATAATTTGCGAAATTCAAAAACGCGTCGAAACCATTTTACTATAATTTGTCAGTTTCAAATTTCTGATAAAAAATACTAGAGTTATCCATACTCAATATCCTTAGTGGGTGGTGATTATTAACAATATTACGGGTACCTTAACTACACTCTATGGTGTGCTCAAGTAAAAATAAACTTACCATCCATTTCTGCAGCATAACAACCGGCTCCAATTGTGTTGAAGTTTCGCATGTTATGAAACTTGCCATTTTCTAACGGATCAATAAAAGATGGAATAATTTGGGAGGATCAGAAAAACGGCAGATGGTATTACGCGGGGATGACACACAGGTCTCGTTTGGAATTGGGGTCAAATTAGAGCGATGGGATGGCACATTTTATTCGGTGTGCTCAATGCGATATCGATCTGGTATGCATTCACATTGGTGCATGCTGTTCATTTTGTCACATTGTGTCATACGACAACTGATTTTGTAGGACCCTATACCTGTATCTAGTCTTGTTTGAGGGACCGCTGTAATAATGTAGAATGCGCTGTTTTTGTTTGCCAATATTTTCCGTTATTGTCGATCTACTTAGGTACCGTATTTCCTCGAATAGAACGGCACTGCAAACGCTACCGTATGATGCTCATATCTCGGAATCTAAAAGAGCTATTAAAAAGTGTTCAACTGCAAATTTGTAGATCAAAACTTCAACTACAAGTTTGCTGTTGACAACTTTTTGATAATTGTACTAGATTATGAGATATGATCATTCTCCGACAGGGTTTGCAGTGCCGTTCTATTCGAGAAAATACGCTATATACAATTTTGTTAGATTTACTACATCGCAGCTTTGCATGTGTCTTTCATACAATAGCTTAGAACATATATACACTCGGTATACTGTATTAGAAGTACATGGTTCCGAGAAGCTTGATCTAAGCCACATTGCTCACGGAACAACCTAGATAGAAAAAATATACCTTGATATATTTGTTGTCTGTTTCAAAGATAATGTTTTTGTTTCTTGCTTTTATTATTCTTCACTATATTGAACTGTTGTGGATCGAAAAATTAAATGTTCACAATTTGATCTACCGACAGATCAACTACTGTATCTAGTCCATAACTCGATTAGGATTCACATATATACACCATCCGGGCTGGAAAAAATTTCTTTTGATTCAAAATTTTTTCTTTGCCTCATTTCTCTTGTGCTGCTTTACTACATTTTCCAAAGGACAATCTAAAATTTTCCATTTTCAACCTCTGATCCGCCTCTGATCCGAGGTCAGGTACTGTAACAGCTGTCTCTCAGAAATTCCTCGTCCTTATTGTATAGATAAGACCCTTTCTTCTCTGCGTCTCTCCATTTTCCCCACTCTCTCACTCTCCCTTGTTTTACAGGAAAAGAAAGAGAAGGTGTCTCTTCCCTCATGGGTGTTGCAACCCACCGTTCTCTTTTCTTTTCTGCTTATATTTTCGCTGCGTACCTGACGTTTATTACTCAGTCATAGTTTTTCTTTCAGATATGTCCAACACTTCTGAATGCGTCAGTGTCATTGAGCCAATTATACTCAAAAAGACGTGGAAGGTAAGTAATTGGATTTTAGGCGGTAGATCAAAAGATTTTTTGTAGATCAACAATGTGGAGGATAAGTTGAACAATTGTAAGCCAGGTGACAACATGATCGACACCAATTTTGGTGATCCAAGGATGCCAGACACCATCATCAGGATGGGTGTCTTCCCGGCGGGCCAAATTGGCGCCAACCCTTATACCTCACCGGTACACTTTTTTGTGGATTTTGCGTCGACGTCAAGGACAAGAATTGTGCGACACAATGTGGAATACTTTTTGGCTTTTATTGATGATGATGAAGTTGAGAGAACGTTTGAAAAACAATTTGGGGAGTTTAGAATGGCGCCGGGGAGGTCGGTGCAAGCGATTTTTAATTTGAGGAAACATGTGGTAGGTTTTTTCGGTTACTGAAGCGTACTGTAGATATTACTGCAGTTTTTGTGTGTCATACTGTTGATCTTCTACTTTAGTGTAGCGCTCGGGTCTCAGTACCACGAGCTCTCCAGCGTTGCATTGGCCATTCAAATCTGCAGGACGGCAGGATCGCTTGCAATCGCGCTACATTGAGAAAAAACGTTTTTTACTTACCGTAGCCGGTAAAAAACAGTCGAATTTACGAGTTTTAGAGAATTAAAGAAAAGAAATATATGAGTTTTAGACTGTTAGCGTAAGGCTACGGTAAGTTTTGAAAAAACGTTTTTTGCCATTCGTCGTCCCGCGAAAATGTAAGCGCTGGGAGATCGTGTACATAGTTGTTACTGTAGAACTTACTCAGTATCTTAGTTTCTTACTGTATTATGATAGTACTGTAACAAATATACTGTAAATCCTACTGTATCCATGTCTTACTGAAGTCTTCTATTTCAGGTTCTCCGCGCTCTCCGCCAAAAAGACAAGTCTATCATCCTCAACTGCCATTTGAAAATCCTGCCGGTAGTAGACGACGTTCAAATGCACAGAATCATCAAAAATCCAACACCAAAGATAGAAAACCGAAACATCCACACTCACAAATGGGGCATCAGATTCTACAAAGATTTGGCAAAATTTTGCAAACGCGGTGAATGCTTGAAGAGTCAGGTGTTTGCTAAAAACTGGAGCCTTCATCTGTACCCTGGCTCCAAAAGCGAGCAGGATGGTAAAAGGACTTCACTGGTGTTGCACAACAACTCAAAGTCCACCATATCAGCTAGATTTAGTATCAGTTTCCTTGTTGATAAGAATGAGGAGCAGATACTGTTCAATTCGACTGAAGATATTCCAGTTGGTGGGAAGCAATGGAACTTGGAGGCGAATTATATGAGAGATGTGACTAGAAAAGATAGACATGTTATTATTATTTGTAAATTGGAGGAGTTGCCAATGAGAGGTAGGAAATTTTTTGATCTACCGATTACTGTAGCTTTTTGCAGAGCCAGAACCCATCTCTCACACATCCTGCGAAGCTACTGAGAATTCAGAAACCGACTTTTTATCGGTTGTTCTTCAACAATTCGCCCTCTATTGAATTTTTATCTCTGCGTTTATCGATTCTTCATGATCTCTTGTCTTTTTTAGTGTCTAAGTCTCTCATTTTTCTGTGATCTTTCATGACTTTACGAATAAATTTTTTTCCATGAATTTGAATTATATCCATCTAAACAGCAGTCAAGCGTCGATATGCAAGCGCGCTCCATCGCAACCCCTTGTTTTTCCTCACTTTCGTAATATACCCTCTGCATGCTCAAGCAACCTCCAGGCGAAATAGCGTTACCTACCGAGGAGAGCGGCAGACGATGAAAACGGCGCATAAATCAATAACGAACGCCTATCTCGCTCGCTTTTCTCATTATTTACTCTATTTTCGGTTATCAGCTGTTTTCTTGCAGGTAAACCATGACGACGGAAAATGCGGAATGTGTTACGAAAGTCAAACCCATCGTTTTTAGCCAATTGTTGACTGTAAGCCTTAAATTTATTTTTGAAAAAGTTAAAAAAGAGGTTTTACAGCTTGGTGAATTCAAGAAAATGTTGGAGAAAAAAGTTGTTGGTGATGTGGTGCACAGCGATATTTTTGGGTGAGTTTTGAAAGTTTTTATGCAGGAGATCGTGTTTTCCAGCATTTTTGACGTTGTTAAAGCTAAAATAGGGTTTTCCTTCGAATCAAAAGCTAAAAATATGCATATCAGTAATATAGAGCGGATCTTGTGCTGCTTTTTAGCGAACTGAATAAGTTTGAAGCAAATTTTCTGCAGAATTTGCAACAAATCCTTTGAAACGAAACTACAGTCAAAAAACAAATTCATAATTCAAAATTACGGCTCCGGGACTTTTCGCAGCAAACGTTTTGCAGCCAGACGTCTCGCATCCAGCGACAAGTTTTCCTTTTGGGTCATACTGCTCAAACGTGACCAATTTACTTTGTTCTTAGCCTGATCAACCTCTTGCAATTGTTATCTTCTCGATCAGTCCAAGAACAGAGTAAATGAGTTTAGTTTGAGCATCACCCTGGCTGCAAAACGTCTGCCTGCAAAATTACTGGCTGCGAAATGACCCTGAGCTAAAGATACACGTTTCCGCAAAACATGACCCATTTTCAGAGACAAGCGTGCTCCTGACGTTTATTGGCAATTATTCGTCTATCCAAATGGAAAAACCGAAGAAAATAAGGGAAACGTATCGATTTTGGTTAAAATGACCGGAAACAAGGATGTGATCCAAAAGGCGGAATATCGCTTTTATTTTCTGGATGACTATAATAACAAGAAGTTTAGTCATGTCAAGGTGGAACAGTTTGAATTGAAACAACCGAATGGTGCTTGCTCTTTTGGAGTGATGGATATGAAGAGGGAGACGGTATGGCTTTATACTTTTGTGAAAAAAAAAGTTGTTTCAGGCTGTAGAAAATGTTAGAAGCAACCATTCTTTGAAGGTGCTCTGTGAAGTTGAGATACTTCCAGACCTGGCTACTCTGGTGGCTAAGACGAGAAAAAGTGAAAAGGTTGAATTGCCAAAGACGGTTGTTGAGCATGGTATGTGCATAGTAGATTCATAGATCCGCGAGTTCTATGATTCATAGATTCATAGATTCATAGATTCATAGATTCATAGATTCTCGAGTTCTATGAGTCATCGATTCATAGATTCACAGTTCTTATTTCAGAAGTCGATTCAGATGACGACTTCGAGATTGTGAAAAAGACACCTCCATTCGTTTTGACTCAAAAGTGGACGGTAAGTACTTCTCTCTTATTTTATATCAAAGTCTTTATTTCAGATCAAAGACTATGAAAGTCTCCAAAAACTCACGAAAACCGGGGAGTGTATCAGAAGTGTACCATTCAAAGATTCTCGTGTCCCACATGTCTGCTGGCAATTGTGCATCTATCCAGCTGGCAAGAAAGAGCAAGATAAAAAACATATCTCGCTTTTCTTGAAAATGGCAACATTGGATCGATCGAAACATGTTCGACTGATTCCGAGATTCACATTTGAATTGTTGGATGATTATAATATGGCAAAGTACAGAGTCACCAATGTTGGTGACTTTGAGGCCAAGCCACCAAAGGGTGGACATTCGTGGGGTTTAAAGGCGATTCCATGGAGCAAGGTGAGAAAGAATCTATGAATCTATGAATCTATGAATCTATGAATCTATGAATCTATGAATCTATGAATCTATGAATCTATGAATCTATGAATCTATGAATCTATGAATCTATGAATCTATGAATCTATGAATCAATGAATCTATGAATCTATGAATCTATGAATCTATGAATCTATGAATCTATGAATCTATGAATCTATGAATCTATGAATCTATGAATCTATGAATCTATGAATCTATGAATCTATGAATCTATGAATCTATGAATCTATGAATCTATTCCAGGGTAACCCTTGCATAAGAGGTGACAAATCTCTGGTAATTTCTTGTGAGATCGAAATCCATCACGACTTTGCTCCATTTTTCAAAGTTGCATCAGCTGATGATGGTTTGTGATAAATTGATAATCACAAGATAACAAAAAAAGTTCAGAATGCTTTGACGATGATATCGACATGTTGATTGATGTAAACGAGATGTGATACATTTCATCCGAGTGACAAATTCCTTTCTGCCTGGGTTCTTGCTTATTTATTTTGTTGATTTAATATTTATTCAACTTCGTCTTTCTCAAAGTTTTGTACTTCCAAAGTTTTTTCTTCTCTATTCTCAATATTGATTTTGATGATTATCCCTTGATAGGGATCTTAATTATTGTACATGTGTTAAGCTTAAGTATGAATGGCATCGGTTTTCCTTAGCTGGACAAGTAATCTTTGTAATATGTAGTTTTAATGTATCAATAAAGTGGTTTACCGTCGTTTTCGTGATTTGAAAATGATAAGACAATCAGTGAAAAACGAGAAAGTTTGACAAAATATCAAACGTATTCCGGATAGATATAATTTCGTCAAGTGGCAACCTCCTGAATTGCACATCAAAGTCAAGAGACAGAGCGCAGAACGATTTAAAAAAAAGAAGCTATGCGCGACAGGCCGAAGTTACCCGTGTCAGGCCGTGTCATCCTCCATTTTGCAGGTGTCACTTTCTTAGCTTCTTTACTCTTCAATAAAAGATTTATATTTCTTAACACTATATTAAAAACTATACCTACATACCGAAAATCTCAGAATATGACTGAAATCGCCCGTTTTTTACCAAGTTACGCTGAAAATTCTCGATAAATCTATCAAAAGTTGAAAATACGCATTTTCAGCAAGTAATATAAACCTTTTTTGTATTGTGTATTGTCGAAAAAAGTCAATTTTTATCAAATTTCGTGTCAAACAACTTTTCTCAACACATTTTATTTCTGAGTTACTGTAGCTAGATCAGTGCGTATTCGCAAACACCACGACGCGATGTTACACACACTTAAAGTTTTATTGTTTTTTGGTGTCTGAAATTCATTTTTTCGATATTTTCCCGTTATTTTGAATGAAAATTAGTTGAAAAATCAGGTTTTTTATCCACTACATAAGCAAACTTTGCTAATACGCTCAATTTTCACCATTTTTTCGATGATTGCGCGATTTTATAGCTTCTAAATCTAAAAAAATCTTTGCGAATTCAACATTTCTACTATATTACAAGCTTTTAAAACATTTTCCAGAAAAAAAACCCTTCGATTTCAACAGTTTTTGCGTATTTTTTCCTTTGTTGTGTTGAAAATCATCAGAAAAATCTACTAAAACTGTCGAAAAGTTGACAAAACAAAGTTAGAACAGTCAATATCACTTACAAAAATGTAACTACCCCTATGGGGACTCGAGCATGTTGATAAAAATTGCAAAAGCATGCCCCATGAAGGGACATGTGGCAATCTTGTTGCTCAGACGAAGTCCAGAATCTACCAACCATCAGCCCGCCAGCCTCAACGTTCACCAAAGACGGGGAAGTGCATTACTCATACCGCAATAGTGTCGAAGACGACTAACAAACACGACAACTAATAGACTACCTCCCCAAGGGGGACGATACATAGAAATAGCAGCTCTATGATGCCAGTGAACCTCCAAACACTGGGAAAAACCCGAATACCCCATTCGGGGCTCGAACCTTTCTTATCTTTACAAGGAAGTAGTTACTAGTTGCGTGCGTAGACCACTTGGCCACCGCGCGTATATTTTTCCGCGTTCAAAATGCAAAGACATGCGAGGCCTCGCGGTGTGTGTGGCCAAAATTCGAAATTCGCGCGCGGTACAACACTCCGCCGATTCCATCGTTTGTCGTTTATCGTAAATCGACACCACCTTTTTCTAATTTGCAATGCTTGAAATACACTATTTTCCACGATTTTCGCCCGTATTTTCAGTCAAATATGCATCAAAAATGTTAATAATTACAATTTACAGCTAATATTCCTCATTTTTTCTTGTAAAAACCGCTATTTTGGACAAAAAAATGCATTTTTAGCTGAAATTGTTGATATTTCAGCTATTTTCACTTTTCTCCCCTAAAAAAACTCATTTTTCCGGTTCATTCTGGTCTCTTAACTCGTTTTTTCTTGAAAAAAAAACACTATTTCCTATAAAAATTGCACTTCTCGGCTAGAAATGGCAGATTTTTCGACTTTTCTTTCATTCGTAAAGACTTGTTTTCCGTATTCCACCGCTCAATTTTTCCTATTTTTCGTCTCTTAACTCGTGAAATTGTAATTTTCCTCGTTTTTACTTTGAAATCTATTGGTTTTCAGATAATATTATTGTTCACATTTGCACATTTCTTTCCTGTTCTTGTTGTTTTGAACGAAAATTAGTTTAAAAAGTCGAATTCCCTGCAAAATTTAACTTCAAAGTAGCAGTTTGGCAACATTTTACGTAGTAATTGAGCGTTTTAATGGAAAAAACAAAAGTTTCATGAGTTTTTACTATCATCTCGCTTTTCTACAAAAAACTAAGCTTTTTTATAGTTTTTTTATGTTGAAATATTTTATTTTGACATTAAAATTATTTGAATTGCTCGGCTTTTTTAATTTTCTCACAAAAATAGCATTTTTAAGCTAAAACTATTGATTTTTCAGCTATTTTCGATTTTTTTTCCTTCTGTAAACGCCTTTTTTTCTGTTTCCTCGTTCCTTCACTCTTAAAATCGTCATTTTCCTCGTTTTTTTTTTCTCTAAAATCCCCCAATTTCCAGATAATATTATTGTTCAAACCTGTGAAAACGAAAAAGAAGAAGCGTAGTATGGCGTCAAATGCCATAATATCAGATTCATCTGATACATTTGATCGCGAAGCTCTTGGTCATTACGAGACGAATCGCGGAAAAGATAGTAGTAAGTTGCCTTTTATTTTGGAAAAAAATCGCGGAAATGTGTGTTTTCTACTGAAAATGTCCCAAAAAATCACGAAATACGCGTTTTTCGCCATAAAACAACCTTTTCCATCTGAAAAAAGGTCGAATCCCGATTTCCATGGACAAAAACCTTGAAAGGTTCTGAATATGAGTGGATTCCGTCTATTTTTTTCAAAAATGACGAAAATTCGCCGTTTTCTATCTACAAATTGCCTGTAAATCACTAAAAAAGTGTTGAAAACCATGAAAAAGTGCAGATTCAATTGTTAAAATACTCTTTTCTACCTAGAAAATAAGCTGAAACCTGATTTTCAAAGTCAAATCCACAGAAAATATGAAAAATGAGGAGATTTTCACAAAAACTAACATTCACTGTCTTGCAGATGAACGAGACACGATTCAAAAGAAGTCATTCACCAAATGGGTCAACAAACACTTATCAAAGGTGAGGAAGTTGTTTTTTTATTCAAAAATTAACTCAAAAATATTGCAGTCGGGTATGAAGGTCGATGATTTGTTTGACGATCTGCGAAACGGAGTAGCACTGATTGCCTTGTTGGAGTCGTTGACCGGTGAACGAATTGTGAGTTTTTTGTATTTGAAAATTTGGAAAAACTGAGAGATTTTGATAGAAAATAGCCGTTTCTCAACCAAAAATCTGAGAAAAGCTGGTTTAGAATCAAAAATTCAAAAATTTCTACATATTTACTGTTTTGGAAAATGCAAATTATGTAATTGTAATCAAATTTTCTGTTCACAGCGTTACTTTCCGAGAGATAATTGACATTTGAGACCAACTCATGAAAATCCCAATGTTTCGTTGAAATTGTCGGATTTAAATGCTATGATGACAAAAACTGAACAAAATTATAAAGACTAGTAGTTTTAAGTGTAAATTTGGGGATTCGAGTGTTTTTTCGGTTTCAAAAGTTCTAGTTTTGTAAATTTGGGAAAAATACTTCGTTATCTTTCTTTTTGATTCTGTTTTCATCTTTTTTTAAATTACAAAAAATTAATTCAATATTTATATTAGATGAATCACAATCAGAAACTATTCCGTTGAAATGTGTTTCACAGCTTGCAAATTAAATTCAAAGGTCGAAAAAAGTTTCGAAATCCATTTATAATCAATATTTATCATGGGTTTTTGAATTTGTTTGGCAAAACTGAAGGTATCTCAAATATTTCGACAAAATTTGGTAAATTTTATAAGTTATTGACAAAAAAGGGCGAAATTCAATAAATATCACAGGCTTTTGAATAAAAATTTAGTTTTTTCAGTTTCAAAAGTCATAAATATTGTGAACTAGAAAAAACCAATGATTTCATATCTTCCTTATACTCAGAGGCTAAAAATTATTTTTCCGCATTAAAAGCGTTTCTAGTCTCGAAAATTGACCAAAAATGGCAAAATTTTCTGTCAAAATGCATCAAAAACCAATATTTTTTGCAGCCAAAAGAAAACGGATCAACTCGCTTCGAATGCATCAAAAATGTCCAATACTGCCTCGATTTTCTCAAGAAAAAGAATGTAAGTCCCTCGAAAACCCATATTTGCACGAATATTTCTGTTTTCAGATCAAATTGGTCAATATTCGTCCAGAAGATATTGTGGAAGGAAACGCAAAACTGACATTAGGTCTCATTTGGACGATCATTCTCAATTTCCAAGTCTCAGTTATGAATCAACGGATTACGGTGGAAAAGGCGGAAAAGGAGGACAATGTTATGGAGATCTCACTACAATTGACATCACTGGTTGATAACGAGGATAGTGGTATCATGTCGATTCAAGAATTCACCATAGAAACGGAGAACATGACCACATTCATTGTCGAGATGGAATTGAAGCTCGGCGAGCTCGACGAGCTATCCATTGAGCCGGAAGATTTGGCGGAGCAATCGAATATATTGGCAGAGATTACGGCGGCGATAACGGATCGGGATGAAATGATGACGAATATATTCGATGTTGGCAAACATTTGGCCATTCAAGGCGAGAGGGATGAAGCATTGGAGGCGCAGAGGAAATTGGATGATTTGAAGTTTCGATATACGGATTTGATGTCGAGTGCTGATGAGAAGATTGTGCTGTTGACCAAGGCGATTCCGTTGTCGGAGAGGTGAGCTTGCGGAAAAAGTGAAGTTTTGGGGTGGATTTGAGCTTGAAATTGAGCATTTTAAGTGAGCTGGAAAGTTTCTATATTTTCGAACTAAATGAAGCTTATAAATAGTTTTTGAGCTGGAAAACTTACTGAGAATGTTCTACTGGAGATCATCATCTTCTTCGTAATTTTAGAACATTTTGAAACAGAAAAAAGTTTATTAAATTTTGAAAAAATTTGAAGTTTTGGGGTAGTTTTGAGCCAGAAATTGAGCTAAATGAGTGAGAAAAAAGAAGAAACTTTGTCTGAGCTGTCTCACGGCTCATTGAGGCTCTAAAACTTGAAAAAGACCAAAACACAGCTGAATCGAAGTTTTTTTTATGCTCTGTAATTTTTCGAGATTCTGAAACGGAAAAAACTTCAAAACAGTTTTTTTTCTGAAATGAGCGCATTTTGGCTCTGGCATTACAAAAATTCAAAATCAATTGAAAACTTGGCGAAAATTTAGCTTTTTCGAAGCTCCGCAATATTTTGAGATTCTGAAACTGAAAAATAGATAGTAAAACTGTTTGAGACTCATTTATGATGACTTCACTACTGTAAATTTCACTCATTTTCAAGACTCTGAAACACTGTTTTGAAATTTATGATAGACAAATCCATCAAATCGGAGAAGTTTCAGGATAGTCGAAAAAATCGAAAACTCGAAAAATGAGCACTTTTTGAATATTAGAATATCTAGGCACAAACTAAGCTTTCCCAGAATACTTTTTGAAATATGGAAGATTGAGAAACGAAATAATTTTTTCTGTTTTCTCCAGACGAGTATTCAACATTGAGTATCATATACCCTTCTGTCCTTTCTTGAAATGTTGAAAGTGAAAAATTTTCAAGTAAAAAGTCGGAATGTAAGCTCAAAACATTCAAAAACTTGAGAATTACAAAATTTTTGTAATTTTGAAGCAGAAGTGAAAATTTTATATCTGAAAAAATCTCCGTTTCACAAAATTTTCAATAAAACTTAGTTAAGAGCAATTTCTAATGCCATTCCAGTAGAAGTTGGTCATAATTCAATAAAATCGACTATTACAGATTTCATGAAGGATTCAACGACGTTTTGGAGCTTCTCGAAGCGATGGAGAGAGATTTATCGACGATTGATGATGAGGATTTGGAGATACAAACTGAGGTAAGAAATTGGCTGCGTATCTTGTTTAATACTCAGTCTAAACTTTCAGTGGATCCAAATATGCGAAGAAGACATCACGAAGCTCCGTCCAACCGTCGATGAGCTCACTGTCATCTCTACTCAACTTCAAGCCTTGTGCTCCGCGGATAAAGCTGAAGAGTTGCACTCGAACACATCGGAGATGAATCGACTCACTAATAGTGTGGCGGAAGAAGTAGCTCGGCGAGCCGAACGAATCGAAATGGCGAGCAAGCAGTCTCGAGCGATTTTGGATGATTTGAACTATCTAGTGGAATGGTTCACCGCCGCGCGGGATCGTAGTGCAATATCAGCAACAATATCACTGGATCCGGAATATTTACGATATCAATTGAAACAACAACGAGTATTCAACGAGGAGGCGAACGCGAATAAAGTCCAATTTCGAAATGTATCAAATGAGGCGAAGAAGGTTGCGCGATCATTGGGTGTTGATGGACCAGAAGCTGATAAGATCAGTGATTATTGTGATCAGACGAAGGAATTGGTGGAAGATGTCATGGGGTTATGCGCGGATCGGACGGAAATGTTGGAACGAGCCCTGGCTCTCGCGGAGCATCTGACATCACAATTTGATGAGTTGCACGAGTGGCTGGATGAGGTGGAGAAGGAGATACAAGAGTCGGATAGTGTGACGACAGCAACACCAGCTGCTGAGTTGAGATTGATGCATGATCATAATTTGGAGTTGAGCCAGATGATCGCCGCGTATCGACCGATTGTGGATGGATTCAAGGGTGATGTGGTGGAACTACAGGAGATTTGTGCTGAAGATCAGGCTCATTTGCTCGGATCAGTTGCTGGTGAGGTTGTATCAAGATATGAGGAGGTGAAGGAAACCATGAGAGGAAGAGGAGTCACCATTCTTAGCATGATGACAATCACGATTGGATTTGGTGAACGATTGGAGACGTTGGTGGTGAATCTACAAGGTGCCAGGAATCGATTGAAGGAGAATGAAGGAGTATCAGCGGATTTGAAGGTGTTGGAATCGAAATTGGCTGAGAATCAATCGATTATCGAGAGCTTGAGAGACAAACAGGATGCTTATGATGCTTTGAAGCTATCCGCCAACGAGATATTAGTGTCGGCACCAATGGACGATGAAGCAGCTGGCGACGTGCAAGAAAAGTTGAATCGATTGGAGAAGTTGTGGAAGGATATTGAGAAGGAGGCGGTGGATAGGGGTGAATTATTGGGTGATGTGTTGGAGAAGGCGAAACGATTCTGGAGTGAGTTGGATGCTTGCCAGAAGGCGGTGGATGATTTGAGGAATCGATTGGAGCTCGTCGAGCCGGCTACGGGACATCCGGAACAATTGGCTGATCAGCAGGAGATGATGGCACAAGTGGCGAACGAGATGGAGAAGACGCGACCGAGGATCGAGGCGTTGTCGGTGTGTGGACAACAATTGGCGGTGTATGTGCCGGATGATGAGAAGGCGGTGATTGATGCTCAGGTGGCGACGATTCATGGTGTATTCACCAGCACTATCACTATCATGTTTGCTGAGAAGGAGAAGGATTTGAAAGTGGCGATGGAGGAGGCGACGGTGTTTCATAGTGAATTGAGGATTGTGCTGGAATGGTTGGACGTGGCGGAGGTGCGATTGGGTGGATTGGTGTCGGTTGATGGTGTGATGCAGATGGGTGACGTTGGCAAGATGTTGGAGGAGTTGCACGCGTTCAAGGATGAATTATCGGCGAAAGGTGTTTCGAAGGAGCAAGTCGTCTCAACAGCACTTCAATTAGCCGCCGATGCACCACCACATTTGGCAGCAACAGTAAGACAACCAGTCGCCGAGTTGAATGGTCGATGGACACGATTGAATGCGGCATTGGCTGAAAGGGAGCACAAATTGGAGAGCTCGCTGCTTCAAATGGGCAAGTTGACTGATGCGATTGCACAATTGGATGCATGGATGGAGAAGACGAAGGCGACATTGGTGGATATTGCACCACCAAGGAATGCGGTCAATTTGAGGGATATTGAGATTGCCAAGTGTAAATTGAATGTTGTTAGTAATGATGTTCAGTCACATCAATTGAGGTCAGTTGGGCTCTTTGGAGCACTTTTTTATTTGAAAAGTTGAAAAATATCAAGGAAAACCTCTAAAAATGGAGCATCCTTAATCAAAAAAAGTGAAATTTCAAAAAGCTGAAAAAATTCTGTTTCACTCAAAAGTTATTCTTTCAAAACCTGACATATGACATTGATAAAACTATTAGGAGACATTGTATCGCTTTTCGATTTTTTTTCTGAGAAACTCCAAAGTTTTCTATCAGAACTGAAACAGAAATGATTTGGAAGTGAAAGTTGCGAAAAATTGGCATTTTTGTCTGAAATTCGATGAGAGACATTGTGAAACAGTTTCTGACCATGTTTTGAAAATTTTTGAGAAAATTGAAACAGTAAAAAATAGAAAAGTCTGATTTATGTAGAATTTTCGGAATTTTTTCATCTAAAAGCGGTATTACTTCTGAATTCTGTTGTTTTGAAGCGAAATTTTAAAGAAAATAAAAATGTTTAGAATAAATTGTATGAAAAATATCCAAGAATGGGAAATTTTTCAAGTTCCGTAAAAAATCTGTTTCAAAAACCATTTTAGTTCTGAAAATTTCAAAATCGAAGATTTGTCGTCTATTTCCACTATTAAATCTTAAATTTCAGCATCGACACAATGACCAACGCCGCAACTGAATACGCCAAATCCTCCGGTGGCCTCGATGGTGAAACAACCACCAAACTAGCCAAGATGAACACAAAATGGGATCAGATACAACGAATGTTGGCTGCATTGGCCGCCGAGATGGACATTGCAAAACGAGAGGCTGAGAATGTTGGCGGTGAAGTTGAGAAATGGCAGACATGGTTGGAAGAGGCGGAGCAACAATTGATGAGCACAAAACCGACTGGCGGGCTACCGGAGACGGCTGAGTTCCAATTGGATGAGTTTAGAATGTTGAAGGCGGATGTGGAACAGAATAGTGGGGAATTGGAACGACATTTGATGGCACAGGAAGTGTATTTGGTGGAGGAGAAGGTCGATGCACAGTCATGGTGAGTAGTTTTTTATTGTTTTGAAAAAATGGGAATATGTAAAAGTAGCAAGATGGAGAGAAATAAGAAGCAAAAATAAAACTGATATGTTGATTTCTCAAAATTTTGAAACAGTTAAAATTCGATTTTTTTTGAGAAAATCTATCAATGATTTTAAAAAATAGGGTTTCCTCGAAACTTTGCTGACTATTTTGCCTAAAATTAAAAAATTTTCTGCATTTTTATGCAGAATTTTGATGATCGGTCAAACTCTCATAATATCTGATCGATTCGATTCAAAAAAAACTTTTGTGAGTCACGAAACAGTAAAACTTTTGAATTTTCACCGTTTTTGTAAAAATGGTAATATGCAAAAGTAGCGAGATGGAAAAGAAGCATAAGAAGTAAAAATACAATTGAAATTTTTATTTCTGCATGTTTTGAAACAATTAAAAGTAGTTTTTTTTTTGAGAAAATAAATCAATGATTCTGAAAAATAGGGTTTCCTTGAAACTTCACTAAAAATTTGCCAGAAATTGGAAAATTTTCTGCATTTTTGTATCAGAATTTTTTTGATCGATTAGCCTTCGATAATATCTGATCGATTTATTCAAAAACTTTTTGTGAGTCATGAAACAGTAAAACGTGTGAATTTTCACCATTTTTGTAAAAATGGTAATATGCAAAAAGTAGCGAGATGGACAAGAAGCATAAGAAGCAAAAATACAACTGGAATTTTGATTTTTAAATTTTGAAAAAGTTAAAATTAGTTTTTTGGAGAAAATGTATCAATGAATCTGGAAAAACAGGGTTTCCTTGAAACTTCGCTAAAAATTTTACGAAAATCAAATATTCTTTGTTGTCAGAAGCTTTTCAATGTCAGATTTGTAAGAAAAAGTGGCAAAAAAACTGAAAAACAAAGTTTTTCTGAATTTCTGCTCTCAACCATTTAAAAATTGGAAATTTCTCGGTCTCCAGTAATATTTTTGAACTAGAATTTCGATAATATATGGAAAAAAGCTCACAATATCGAATTGATCTATTCGAATTTTTTTGTGATATATGAAACAGTGAAAATTGTGTTGTTCTTCTTTTTTTCAGAAATTTTTTGAAAAATTGAGTTACAATGAATCTGAAAAACAGAGTCTCGTTGAAATGTTGCTGTAAAAACTGGCCGCAAAGTGAAAATTTCTGGAACGGTAGTAACATTTTCGGATATGAAATTGTATAATCCATCAAAGAAACTCGCAACATCTGATCGATTCATTCAAAATAAAATTTCTATTTGTGAAGCAGTGAATATTCAGATATTTCATTGATTTTTCGGAAAATTGCCTTACAAATTGAGCAAAATTATGTTTTGTTATGATAAAAGCTATACTCTTTACTAATTTTGTTAGTTATGATATGGGGAAAATCTTGTTTTTAAAACGTAGAGTTTCAATTTTTCTAGTCTTTTATGAAAATTTGATCGAAAATCTAATGCAAAGCGATTCACAATCAAAGTTGAGCGTATTTCGGAATTGGAAGATGATCAGATTATCAAAAAAATTTCAAGATTATAAATTTTTTCTGTGTTTGAAACAGCAAAAATATCAATTTCGAATAAATAATCTAAAAGACATGCTTTTCAATGTTTACCAAGTTCCAGGTTGGCAAAAACGCACTCGGGTCTCAAAACGAAATGGAACAAAGTGAAAGAATTGCTTGTGGATCGAGAGAAGAAGCTGCAATTGGCATATGAGCAAGCAATTGCATTGGAACAAGCATTGAATGAAATGGAGAATTGGATAATTGATGCGGAGAGGAAATTGACGGATCAACCGCCAATCTCGCGATTACCAGATATTGTTGGCAAACAATTGATGGAACATGAAACATGGATGGATGAAGTTGGTGCAAGGAAAACGGCAATGGGACAACATCAAGCAGCTGGTGTTAGGATGCAATATTATTGTGAAAAGAAGGATGCGATACCGATTAAGAATCGATTGGTTTCGTTGAAACATCGTGTTGAGAAGGTTAGTTTTTTGTTGTTTTTATGAAATTTTGAAGCAAAAGTTGCTGAAAATATGGTTTCTTGACTAGAAATCGACTGAAAATCAGAGGAAATTTTGAGAAACGCCTGCGAGAAGAACTAAGGAAGCTACCAAAAGTTTCAATTTCCAAACAATTTTGAAACTGAAAATATGACTTTTTCTGAAAATTTTGGAACACAAGCTTCCGAAAATATATTTTTTTTGGCTGAAAATCAGGTGGAATCGGTGAAAAATAGCGCAATTATATTCAGCAGAAAACTAAGGAAGCTACTAAAAAATACATTTAACACAAGTTTGAAACAGTTTTTCGAGTGAAATTTTTTTGAAAAATGTTGAAGCTATGCTTTTTTTTGGCTGAAAATTAACTGATAACTGCCTGCAAGAAAAACTCATGAAAACTAAAAATTTCACTTTTATCCTAATCTTGAAACAGAAAATACGAATTTTTTACTGAACGTTTAGAGTATCAGAAAAAACGTAAATAAATGGCAAAAAATTCAAAACTTTTGTGAAATAAAACCATATAATTCAGCTGAAGCCACCAAAATTGGAAAAGAACAAAAAACTTGGCTGAAACTTCATCAAAAAACTCTTTTCTAGAAAAAAACAATATTTTTACAGGTCGCCGGTCGAACAGCGGATCGATGCAAACAATTGACAGCAGCACGCGACGAAGTGTCGATATGGCAAGATGAATGTCACGAGTTGGACGCCTTCATCTCAACAATCATGGAAAGAATCACACCAGACACCTCCGCAACATCAAGTTTAGATAAGTTGAAGAGCAAATTGGACGAGGTGAAGGAAGCACAAAATGATGTGCAAGGGAAGCAGGCATTGTATGATATCACACGAAAACGAGGGATCGGATTGGCGGAGAGGGCGACGAGGGGTGAATATAAGACAATTGGAATGGCGAATGAGGCGGTGTCAAAGAGGTGGAATGAGATGGTGAAGAAGATCAGGGATAGGCTTAGAGAGGCGGAACAGGCTGTGTTGGAAGGTGGCGCATTCGAGGAATCGATGCAAGAACTGGAGACATGGGTGGATGCCGAGTTGGATAGATACGCTATGGCGGAGAAGGTGAAGGTGTTTGGTGATACGGAGACAGTCAGAACATTGGTTGATGAGGAAGCACGACGAGCGGCGGAGAGGAAGATGAAGGAGAATGGTGTGAAGACGGTGGTGAAGAAGGCGGACGCGTTGATGGCGAATGGTGTCGATGAGAGTGATGCGATTCGATTGGCGAAGGAACGATTGGTGGAGAAATGGGGTGAAGTGGAGGAGGCGGCGAGGCAGAGAGGTGACTCGATTAAGGAGGCTGAGATGGCGGCGGAGGAGTTTGATGGAATGACGAGGGGATTGTTGGATTGGTTGGCGGGCGAGGAGCAGAAGTTGAAGGTGAGCAATGTTTTGAAGCGTTTTAAGAGCTCGGAGAGCTCAGAAGCTTCGAACTAGGGCTAGATTGAAGCATACCTTAGATGTTGAACTTCGAGCTTAGGTTTAGCTCCAGACATGAAGATGAGGAGAGTTTTTGAGATTGGCTCCAAACAGGTTGATAACTTTTAACATAGTTTTAAATCGTATGTGTCCATTTTCAGACACAAAGATGCTCGTCTTCAAAAATTTTGAAAAATAGAAAGAAAAAACATCATCACTCGGCCATACAGGTTCCACTCCAATATCTAGGTTTAGCTCCATTATTTAGGTTTAGGTTCAGCTGATGCAACATGCTTATTATTTTGAGACTCTGAAGAGGAAAATATTTACAAATCATGAAACTGAAATGTTTTCCAGGTCCCAACAATCGACGTCAAATCAGCACTCGATCAAGTGAGCAAAGTCAAGAAAGAGCTCAACGATGCTCTTCCAAAATACACAGAATGCCTAGCAAAAGGCGCAAAAATCCTGGAAAAATGTCAACCAAAAGCCGAACCGACATTGCGAAACTGGATGCGTGTCGTCGAAGCGAGATGGAAGGAAGTGATGGAAAAAGTGGATGAGAAGGAATTCGGATTGTTGGAAGAGGAGCAGAAGGAGAAGGAACGGGATGAGATGATTGGAGAATTGGCGGAGTTTGCGGCCAAGAAACGGGAACAATTGAATGTGATGATTGATAGGCCGTTGGCACAGAATTTGGAGGAGATGGACGAGAATTTGAGGTGAGGCATTGGTTTTTATGGTGGTTAGAAGGTTCGAGAGTGTTTTATGACAATATATCCTCAAAGAATCGACCAGCGTTATCTGAAACTGAGATTTTTATTTCAAGTTCAATCGTCGGGTGGTCATTTTAGTGGAAAACTCAAATTTTTGATGTTTCATGAACTTTACATATCTGAGAATCTGGAAAATGAGCAATCCCATGTACGGATAGTGTTGTAAATATCATGTTTTTTCAGAGAAATGTCTGAAATAGCCGCTGCGATTCGCGAAAAACAACCGGACGTCGATGCGGCGTGTAAAACGAGCAAAAAAGGCGGCATTCGAAATATGGCAGCGGAGCATTTATCAACGGAATGGAAGAAGATATGGTTGGATGCGATGGGATTACAATCATCATTAGATGCACAAAAAGCATTATTGGCTGAGATGAAGAGGCTGGAAGGATGGAAATGGGAGGATTGGAAGGAGAGATATGTTGAGTGGAATGATCATGCTAAGGTACGACTTTTTTTGATATGATAATAAGAGAACGTACGAGTAGAGCTACGAAATGAGCAAAAAATATAAACATACTGAGAAACTGTAAATTTGTGAGAAGAATAATATTATTATTATCCTTATTATCCAAATTTTGAACATTTTGGAAGAAATTCAAGAAATGTTAGGTGATTTTGGTATAAAATGAGAGAATTTGGACGAGTAGAGCTCCAAAATATGCAAAAATATGAGTTTTTTATGAAATTGAAATTTATCGAATAGATTTTGAAAATTTTTGACGGTTGAGAGAATTGGGTGAAATGAAAGAAAGTACACGACGCCAACCATCTTAAATTACAGAATAATCTACTTTATCCGAAAGTGAAACAGTATTCTTCCTGATTTCATGTAAAAATTGCTGAAACTATGTTTGATTGTATATTTTGGCTGAAAATTATGTAACGTTTATAAGATATATTAATTTTTGACACAAAAGAAGAAGGAGTCAGACCAGTAGCACTCAAAAATTACAAAATTTTATATACATTTTTAGTGAAATTGAAATTTATTCCATCAGAACTGTTTTCTGATGTTCTTGCACTAGAGAAACTATATGAAAACTTCGATCGAAAAGTGAAACAGTTTTTTTGTCTGAAAGTTTCATTTTTACCTGAATTTTCAGAACATTTTGATAGAAATTTATGTAAAAATTGATGAAACTTTGTCTGGTTATGTGTTTTGGCAGGAAATCATTTGAAATTTAGGAAATATCGATGATTTTGACGAACAGACGTTGAAATTTACAAAATCATTTGAACCTATTGCGAAACTGAAATTCATCTATCAATTTTGATTCTCTTTTGAGGCACAAAACTTTAATGAGAAAAATTTTTCACAAAAAATTTTACTTGGTATAATGCCCATGTATCGAAAAGTTTATCGAACGAATAAGAAAGAGTTACTCTTGAAACTGCAAAAATTATGGAAAAAAAATCATGATCGCGAATTACCAAATCATCAGTAATACTTGAAATCTACAATAGTTCGATGTTTTGGGAAATTGGAAAATGGAAATTTTGATTCTTTTCCGAGGTTTTCACACAAAATCTAACTTTTAAGAGAGGTGGTCGGAAAAAATAATTTATCAAAAAAGTACCGATATGACGAACATCCTCTTTGAAACTGCGAAAATTTAGAAAAAAATCATGTTTCACCAAATTTTGAAAATAAAATATAAAATTTTGCAATCGTTTGAATGAGAGCATCGTCATTACTAACTATTTTTGTTCCAGGCGCGCGTCTCCGACTTGTTCCGTCGAATCGATCGTATTCATACTGGAAATGTACCACGACAAGTGTTTATTGATGGAATTATTGGGTCAAGTGAGTCATAAGAAAAGTTGTGTCACTAACTGAATAAAAGTTTCTGCAGAATTCCCGACATCGAAACAAGAGATGGAAAAAGTGGCGGATGTATTTGACAAAGGAGATGGGATGATCAATTCGAAGGAGTTTATCAATGCGTTGAGATTTGATGTGAGTTGCGTTTTTTGATCAGGAAAAGTGAAAAATGCCGGAAGGCTACCTATTTGCCATACCGATTGTACTAAAATATTAAAATCTCACTTCGAAAATAATTGAAACAGAAAAATATAGGAAAACCCAATTTTGTATACTGTCAAAAGTTTATTAAAAAATTTTGACTAATTTTTTGAAGCTAAATTACAACCAGATCAAGTTTCTGAAATTATCATTCACACATTGATATGAAAAGACTCGAATATCTTAGAAAATGGTTTGAAACAGTAAAAATTTCAAATTATCGAAAAATATAAAGGTTTTGAACTGAATGTGGCAGAAATAGGATAGCCAAAAATTCAAATTCAAAGATGTTAATCTATGCTTTCAGATTTGATGTGAGTTGAGAATTTGTCGAGAAAAAGAGAAACGAAATTTCGAGTAAGAAATTGGAAAGAAATGAGCAAAAAAGGAGATTGAATTGTTTTGATGAGACTTGATGAAAATATAAAGCTGAAACATAGTTTTGAATCTTTGAAAGTTATTTTCTGGTCAGAAGTACTACAATTATGTTAGAATAGTGAAATTTCACTTCAAAAGCATTTGAAACCGGAAAAAGTTGACAAACTTCAATCAAACTATACGATAACCTATAGACGACATTTTTTCTGAGCTATCGTTCAACCATTGATTTGAAAACATTCGAATATCTTGGAAAATGGTTTGAAACAGTAAAAATTTCAAGTTATCGAAAAATATAAAGGTTTTGAACTGAATTTGGCAGAAATGGTTGGAAAAAAACATCCCATGGAGATTATGCTATAATAGTGAAATTTCACTTCAAAAACTATTTGAAACTGAGAAATATGGATCAAAATTTTCCAACTGATCCTAGTTTTTCATCGATAGATACAGTCGACAAGTGATTTCAAAAAACTCGATTAATTTTTCTAAAATTGTTTGAAACTGTTAAAAAAACATGTTTATAAGCTCAATTTTTGAGACACAAAAAAATAATCTGAAAATTTTCAGAGAAACGCGAAGCCACAAACCGACACGGAGAAGATCAAAAACGAAATCGAGCGACAAAAACAGACGTGTAGCTGTTGTCAACCATATCAAATTGAGAAGATATCAGAGAATCATTATAGGGTATAATAGGCTCCGCCCACTACAGTATCCCAATATTTCCATTTCAGTTCGGTGACACACACATCAAACGAATGGTGCGAATCCTTCGATCAACCGTAATGGTACGTGTCGGTGGTGGTTGGGAATCACTCGACGAATTCCTACACAAACACGATCCATGCCGTGCAAAAGGTCGTCTGAACATCAACATGTTCCCAGAAGCGAAACCAACACACGCAATGGACTCAATGAGGGCATTCACCAAGAATCGACACGAAAAGTTGCCGATGAGCGGCACACCGGGTCCGATAATGAAAATAAGGGAAAAGACGGATCGAAGTGTACCGATGAGTGGTGGATTGGGTGGAACGGCGGGATATACGGTGACTGGTGGTGGAAATGGACAACCGAGTCGGATACCGAGGGCACCGAGTGATATGAGTGCTGGTGAGTTGCCTTTTTTTTAAATGCTCAAGATGAGAGCAAGTTCGGAGCATTTTAGAGCTCTCAATTAAAATTTGATCGAAAAAATCCGAAATTTCAAGAAAAGAGCATTTTGGAGTAAAAAAAAGAAGGCAAATAGGAAGAAAAAATCTGAGTAAAATAAAAATTTCTAGAAAATTGGCATTGTGAAACAGTGAAATTTAGTGGTTTTTTTCAAAATGTTCAAAAACATGTGAAACACCTATCATGAAACAAATATTCTTCTGAAATAGTATTGAAAACGAGTTTGATGATCTTTTCTTCGATTTTTGGAATCAAAAGCCCATAAAAATCACTGTATTTTCCTGTTTCGGAAGAATTTCATTTAAAAAGCTCCAATTTTACATTGATTGGATGATCCATGTAATTTTTCTTGATAGAAATAATCGAAAAAAGTAAAGCAGTGTTAGAAACGGGAATTTTGAATACTTTGGGTCCGCGATGGACCAAATTTCAAAATTTAGAAAATTTTCAGCACGAAAATAGCTGATAATACGAGTTTATCAATCGAAAAACACTAAATTTCCTACTAAAACAATATAATTTTCATCAGGTTTTGATGGTATATTCAAAAAAAAACATTTTATTTTCCAGGTCGATTGAGTCGCGTCAACTCACAATCGAACATTGATTCACCACAAGAATTGTCATGTAGATCATCGTTATCATGTGCAGCATCAGAAGATAAGCAATCACGTATTCCATCATTGAGAATGAAGAAAGGTGCGAAATATAATCCACCACCGAAATAATTTTTGAAACTTGTGTTGTTTTTTTGTGATCTACCGAAACGAGTAGAGTTGTTTCTTGTCTTTGACTGGTAATATCTTTTTTGTGTTTTAATAGTGATTTATGGATTTAATACTTGTATAATAAATGAATTTATTGCTATATCTTAGTTTTAGCGTAGCGGATACGGAATAGGATTCGCAAGTGGGTACGGAAAAATACTCGAAATAAACTCTGGATATAAAATTTGGTCGATACAATGTTTTTCATAGACATTTATCTGGAAATCTTCCGGACTTGCATCTTTTTCTCTTCGGACTTCTTTGATGTACCAATCATGAACGAATTGATATTGGAAAATATGGGGATCAATCTGAAAACGACACTACAAATACTACACTCTTCTGCCACTAGACTACAAATACTACACTCTTCTGCCACTAGACTACAAATACTACACTCTTCTGCCACTCGACTACAAGTACTACATTCTTCTGCCACTAGACTACAAATACTACAAATTCTTCTGCCACTAGACTACAAATACTACACTCTTCTGCCACTCGACTACAAGTACTACACTCTTCTGCCACTCGACTACAAGTACTACACTCTTCTGCCACTCGACTACAATTACTACATTCTTCTGCCACTAGACTACAAATACTACACTCTTCTGCCACTAGACTACAAATACTACACTCTTCTGCCACTCGACTACAATTACTACATTCTTCTGCCACTAGACTACAAATACTACACTCTTCTGCCACTAGACTACAAATACTACATTCTTCTGCCACTAGACTACAAATACTACACTCTTCTGCCACTAGACTACAAATACTACACTCTTCTGCCACTCGACTACAATTACTACATTCTTCTGCCACTAGACTACAAATACTACACTCTTCTGCCACTAGACTACAAATACTACACTCTTCTGCCACTCGACTACAATTACTACATTCTTCTGCCACTAGACTACAAATACTACACTCTTCTGCCACTAGACTACAAATACTACATTCTTCTGCCACTAGACTACAAATACTACACTCTTCTGCCACTAGACTACAAATACTACACTCTTCTGCCACTCGACTACAATTACTACATTCTTCTGCCACTAGACTACAAATACTACACTCTTCTGCCACTAGACTACAAATACTACACTCTTCTGCCACTCGACTACAATTACTACATTCTTCTGCCACTAGACTACAAATACTACACTCTTCTGCCACTAGACTACAAATACTACACTCTTCTGCCACTAGACTACAAATACTACACTCTTCTGCCACTCGACTACAATTACTACATTCTTCTGCCACTAGACTACAAATACTACATTCTTCTGCCACTAGACTACAAATACTACACTCTTCTGCCACTAGACTACAAATACTACACTCTTCTGCCACTAGACTACAAATACTACACTCTTCTGCCACTCGACTACAAGTACTACATTCTTCTGCCACTAGACTACAAATACTACAAATTCTTCTGCCACTAGACTACAAATACTACACTCTTCTGAAACTAGACTACAAATACTACACTCTTCTGCCACTAGACTACAAATACTACACTCTTCTGCCACTAGACTACAAATACTACACTCTTCTGCCACTCGACTACAAGTACTACATTCTTCTGCCACTAGACTACAAATACTACAAATTCTTCTGCCACTAGACTACAAATACTACACTCTTCTGAAACTAGACTACAAATACTACACTCTTCTGCCACTAGACTACAAATACTACATTCTTCTGCCACTAGACTACAAATACTACACTCTTCTGCCACTAGACTACAAATACTACACTCTTCTGCCACTAGACTACAAATACTACACTCTTCTGCCACTCGACTACAAGTACTACATTCTTCTGCCACTAGACTACAAATACTACAAATTCTTCTGCCACTAGACTACAAATACTACACTCTTCTTCCACTAGACTACAAATACTACACTCTTCTGCCACTAGACTACAAATACTACACTCTTCCGCCACTAGACTACAAATACTACACTCTTCTGCCACTAGACTACAAATACTACACTCTTCTGCCACTCGACTACAAGTACTACATTCTTCTGCCACTAGACTACAAATACTACAAATTCTTCTGCCACTAGACTACAAATACTACACTCTTCTGAAACTAGACTACAAATACTACACTCTTCTGCCACTAGACTACAAATACTACATTCTTCTGCCACTAGACTACAAATACTACACTCTTCTGCCACTAGACTACAAATACTACACTCTTCTGCCACTCGACTACAATTACTACACTCTTCTGCCACTCGACTACAAATACTACACTCTTCTGCCACTAGACTACAAATACTACACTCTTCTGCCACTAGACTACAAATACTACACTCTTCTGCCACTAGACTACAAATACTACACTCTTCTGTCACTAGACTACAAATACTACATTCTTCTGCCACTAGACTACAAATACTACATTCTTCTGCCACTCGACTACAAATACTACATTCTTTTGCCGAAATGCTTCAAATTGATTGAAACACTCACAGTTTCCAATACATTCGTCTTACAGTATCCAGACAAAATGAATCGAATAAGAAATGTTGGATTTTTCATTGGAAACCCATTAATTTTCGCATACAGCATCCCGAGACCTTCGGCATCCAATATTCTAAAGATTAGCCGCTCCTTATCAACCCATTCGATCCAATTTCGTCTTGTTTCCTCCAACAACATTTTAATCAAAAACTCATGCAATTGGCCTGGCTCTGAAACAAACGTATAAGTTTTGACAGTATTATAGAGCTTACTCATATCCATGAAAGTCATTTCATCCGTGGATTTAGTTGTTAATGAAATCCACGGATTGACCTATAAATTTTCAGATTATGAAACCAAAAAATGAAGTACCTACATCTGATAAAGTAGGGTCCCATCTTACAAGGTCCGATCCTCTGATTCTACCAGCAATCGATTCCACAGTACCATATTCCGTACTCGTCCCATTTCGATGCCAAATACCAAGCATCTTGTTGTAATCCAAATGCACTTTTCTATGATCCGTATCGATCCACTGAACAGCTTCCGGATCTGTGTTGTTATTGCAATACTCCACAATAAGTTTACGATAAGTGTTGTATACCAAGAGTTTCATGATGAGCGTAAGAAAACTGATGTACCGATTGAACCACACCAACTGAGATAGTATGCGAACCTTCACTCAATAATCAATATGGACCCCTATTTGCACCTGGGTTGTATCTAATGAATGGAGAGGACCAGACATAGCCATGCGAAGAGGGCATCCGCCCTTGCTAGTCCCCACGAGGAGGACTTGGCCCGCACAGCGCGTTGTCATGCGGAGTGCGCGGCAGAAAATCAATATATTGTATTTTTGCTGTCTTCCTTTCTTTGAAGCTTCTAGTATATTATTTTATTCATTTTGAAAAAAAAAATAATTTTTCCTAGTTCTTGTCTTGATTTATTTTAAATCCATGTATCTCATAAAATTTCTTACAGAATGGACGAGCGAAAAGTTGACGAACGAGAGTTGTCACCATCGCCAGAACTCCATGGTGACGATGGAAGTACACCATTGCAAAAGGGTGCTCGCGACATCGCCGGAGCATCATTGCCAGAACGCTGCCAAAGGAAAGTTCCATTGCCACATGATGTATTTAACCCGGACAATATCGCGCACGCCAATTATATGCGCTCGCGATTGCTAAGTGCTTCTTGTCGAAAACCATCTCCAACACCGAAATCGGGCGTTTGGATTACACCATTGCCACAACTCCCCCAGTTTTTGCGTCGTAGTCGTTCACCATCACCAAAACAGACCACTGAGTATGTTTTCTTAATTTAAAAAAAAAACTTTTTTGGGCACTAATTTCTGTTCATACAAAAGCATAGGAAACTAAACATTTTTCCATTTTTTTGTAGCGGTCAAGCTACTCTTTTTTGTGTAAAACTTTTGTAAGCTGTAGTTTTCGTCATACGCTTTTCATGAAATTCTGCAATACTGACAAGATTTACGCTCGTAAATATACCCGGGCAATATTTGCGAGTTGCCAAAAAATTGAAACGTTTTCTTTGTAGATTTTCGTTTTTCACCGGTATGGAGCCCAGACCGTTCTCGGATGTCCGTTTTGTTGCACCAAAACGTCAAAAAGACGAAGAACGTGCACCATCGCCAAATCGTCGCCAAGGTGAGCGTCGTAGTCGTTCACCATCAAAATCAGGAGGATGGATTGCACCATCGTGGATTGCACCATCGCCAAGTGGCCACCAAGGTGGACGTCTCAGTTGTTCACCGCCACCACCGACAATAAAATGGGGCGGTGAGCGTGCACCATCACCAGATCACCACCGTTGCCGTCCACCATCGGAATCGGACGCTAGGCGCATTACAAAAGTTATCAACGAATACTCGTCAAGACGTTCACAATGTGCACAACCGGAGATCGGAGCAACTAATCATTGCATCACGAACTTCTCACTAATTGTTATTAAACAAAAATGGACGGTAACATTACTTTTTGTCTGGAAACATTTAATACTGGTTTGCAGGTTGAAAAAATGGACAGCCTCTTGAAGCTTAGTACTCCTGGAACTGTCCTGAAAAGTGCCGTTTTTAGTGACAAACGGCTTCCGAACGTTGGTTGGCAACTGTGCCTGTATCCAGGCGGAAAACGAGAGGAGAATGCGGAGAATGTGTCATTGTTCTTGAAAATGTTCTCTATGGATGCGAAGAAAGAGGAAAGAATCAAGGCGGAATACCGGTTTCATTTTTTGGATGATAATGATGAGCCGAAATTTAGCAATATCAATATTGGGGAGTATCATGCAAAACCACCAAAATGGGGGCATTCGTGGGGATTGAGGAATATACCAATTAGTAAGGTGAGCAATCGGTTGATTTATTGATTATTGGGGTAGATATGGCTGAGCTTTCGTTTTGAGTGAATTCATGCTTCATTTACAATTTTTAAAATCTACAAATCATTTTTTTTCAGGTTCAAAACAGCATCCGTGCCGACAAGTCACTTGTCATTTACTGTGAAATCGATGTAATCCCTGATGTTGCGAAGGTTCCATGCAAGAGATTGTATACTGATCGTGAAGACTCTGAAACTGCTAAAAGTATCTTACTTCGATTTTCGTATTCAGCTACAATATCATTTTTGCAGAATCGAGAATGAACGACACACCGACTGAAGATAAAACTGAAGAAGCGAAGGAAACTAAAGATACTCTCAAAGTTATTACCAAGGAAAAGTTCCCAGCTATTAGCTTGTCTGATGATGGTTGGTGATACACTGATAAAATGATAACATTATTTTTGTTTCAGATAGTGACATTGACTTGTTGAGTGATGCAAATGAGGCAGAATAGCCAAAGAAGTGTATATGTATATTCCTAATGTAACTATTATTTATTTCCTATACTAATCAACTTTCCCATTTCTTTTACCTCCGATTCTTATCTCATTTAACAATAATTTCCGTTTTTTATACTCAGGGATGGTATTATCATCCAATAAAGACTACAAATACTACATTCTTCTGCCACTAGACTACAAATATTATAAGTGCCAAACCAACGGCTAGGAATAGAGCAAGTGCGCCCCAGGGTCCCCACAGCTTGTCATTCGCGATCGAACAACACTGAAAAAACGTTAAAAAAGATCAAAGGGTGCCGCCAATGAAGAACCGCTTCCCGCGTGACCGCGACGCGACCAAGAGAATTGACTGCGACCGTTTCTATTCAAATAATTCCCGAAATTAATTTTTTTATTCGATTCCCGTTTTATAAAAGTAAATTTGAAAGTCTTCCAATTCGTTTCAAATATAGGAAACTAGGTTTTCATGCATTATTTGAATAGAAAACGATCGCCAATGTCTGCCTGGTTAGACAGTCTCTGCTATTTCCACGTGCGTCGCGGTCACGCAATGCGGCTAAGTTTTGGCGGCATCCTTTGATCTTTTTTAACGTTTTTAAATCGCGAATGACAAGCTGTGTCCCGATACGATTTTGCAGTTCGGCTACTGTATTTGCGTTCAAAAATGATTTTAAACGCGTCGAGACCCAGGGGCGCACTTGCTCTATTCCTAGCCGTTGGTTTGGCACTTATAATACTACATTCTTCTGCCACTCGGCTACAAATACTACATCCTTCTGCCACTAGACTACAAATACTACACTCTTCTGAGCTCCATGACGAATTTCGTCTTCGGCATCGCCCCATTCAAATAAATTGATCAATATGGTTACTATAGTTACACCTGCAGTTGATGGCTACTAATAAATTGAGAGGACAAGATATAGCCAAGAGAGGGCGGGCATCAACCGTTGCTAGTTACCATGGGGACGACATAAGCGTTGTTTTGCGGAGAGTGCGACAAACACATCCATTCGAAATGAAATATAGGTTATGTTTATGCCGTTTTCTTTTCTTCGAAGCTTCTAGAGTTTTAATTTACATACTTTTTACAAAAATTGACCCGAGCTATCGTTCTGATTAACTTCAAACTTATGTATCTCATAAAAAAGTCTTGCAGAATGGACGAACGAGAGGTATCATCATCGCCAAAATACCGAAAGAAAGTATATAGCCGTACACCATCGCAAAAGTCTCGTGAAATCTCAGATCGCCGTAGAAGAAGGAACGAGCTGGAACTTGAAGATCCTTTCCGGGCATTCTCTATGCACTGTATATCTCCAATACCCCCAGTAGACTATGAACGTGCACCAACACAAAATCGACACCAAGATGGGCATTGTAGCAGTTCACCACCAAAACCTGATGGGAGACCTGCACCATCGCAAAAGTCTCCTAACATCGCAGGGGGCTGTAGGAGAAGGAACGAGTTGGGATTCAAGTATTACTTGCCGCCAGACTGTTACTACTCTAACTCCTTCCAAAATAATCTTGTGAGTACATCATCGTCAAATTATGAAATTGATGCGTGCAAAATCGCGCAACGCCTTTACAAGAGCTCACCATCGAAAGGTAGATGTGTATCTCTAGTATCCCAAGTAGACGATGAACGTGCACACCAAGATGGGCGTCGTAGCAGTTCACCAATAAAATCTGACGCTGAGCCTACACATTCGCCGAATAGCCTCAGACCGGACGGTGAAGCGGGAGAGAAAGAAACTCAAGCAACTCTAAAAGTTATTACCAATGAAAAGTTCCCAGCTATTAGCTTGTCGGATGATGGTAGGTGATAAATTGTTAAAATGATAACATCGTTTTTGTTTCAGACAGTGACTTCGACTTGTTGACTGATGCAAATGAGGCAGAATAGCCAGAGATGTAGATATGAATGTTCATAATGTAACCATTCTCTATTTTACATATTCACCAAATTTCCTATTTATTTTACCTCCGATACTTATCTCATTACTTAAATTTCGATTCTTTTCTATATATTCAGGAATTATACTATCTTCGAATAAACTATTTTGAACATGGTGTGAACAGATGTAGTCTCTTTCCCCCGAGAGGCGTGTTGGTGTGAAACCGATAATAAAACACTTTAGTATTGCATCCAATTACTATTACGTATAGATCCAGGACGGATCACTAGAAAGGAGGAGCTGTTAGTGATAAGCGCCTTTAAAACAGCATGCCCTGTTAACAGGCCTGTTCAGTTTTTCATTTTGACGACATTATAAAGCCGCGTCTTTTTATATTTTATAAATAGCTCCATTCGTTTTTAATAAAACACCTTTCAATTCGTCACTCGTGAACATGTGTACTGTACGCCGAGCTCAACAAGTACAATTGTACTTTGAGTGTTAAACTGTCAAAGAGCACAAAGAGCTTCTGTCTACATTTGTTATTTGCTTGGATGGGTGCAGCCGTTTCAATAGGAAATATGGGTGCAGCTACACTTTTTTATTGAATATTGTCACACATACATTTACATATTGCATCATATTGCTCATGAAAATTTAATTAAAATATGCTCTCATGCTGATTTATCGGCTCAACTTTTTTATTTGGACCCACAGCTCTTTTATATATTTTACTTGCAAAAATCCAGCAAAACTAAATATCTGCATTTTTATTACTGTCCCACGTTATAAAAGCACGACTAAACTATAATATAACCTTCACACCACACTATTCCCATCTCTCTCCCCTTTTCTCTTACACAAATCGTAATAAAATCAATCGATACCCTTCATTTCGCCATATATACTTAATTTGCACTTAATGTTATATATAATTCCGATAATTTATTACAAAACTGAATCGAGGGAGCGTGCCAATATCCAGCCATAAAACGGCCGCTAGTCAGCACGAAGCGCGACGAGAAAGAAGCGTCGACGAAATAGTGTGTGAATGGGTGGAGTGCGCGGCAGACACTACTTGCGAAAATCAATAAAGAACGCTCGTTAGATCGTCTTTTTTCACCGTTTTTCATCGTTTTTCGTATTTTTTTGATGATTTTTAGACTTTTAGATAGTTTTTCTGATTTTTCCGGCTATTTTTAGACCTATAACTTGTAAAAATAGGCCTGGAATAAGGTTTTTAGGCGGGATTTTCGATTTTTAGGATTTTTAGTGATTTTTAAAGGTTTTTCGAGCGATTTTCTGTGTTTTTAATAGTTTTATAGTATTATTATGCATTTTTAATGCTAAACCGAGCCTTTTTAGTGAAATTATTTAGAAAAAATAGTGCATTTCGTGATTTTTAGCGCTTAGAGCGATTTGCAGCCGTAAGACGGCTTAAAATTGTTGTTTTCATTATTTTTTCTCTTTTTTCTTTTGAAATAGAATCAAATAAATCTGCGGAACAAAGTTTGTACGTAAAAATCTTCGAAAAATGCATTTTTTCTATGAAACATGCACTTTGAAGACGTTCAGCCGAAAAAATGACCTTTTGCAGCTAAAAAACAGCGATTTTCAGCTTTTCATAAAATTTTGAAACCTCAAAAACGATAGTTGCAACCGTAAATGTGAATTTTCTGATTAAAAATGTGGTTTTTATAGAATTTTTTCCTGATAAAGTTCAATTTTTATCAGTTTTCCGTTTTTTTGCGGATTAATTAGACTTGTTCCCTTGGGAAATGACTGTTTTCTGATCTTCCTGCTTTTCAAATGTCAATTTTCTTGTTTTTTATCTCATCTAATCCTTTTTCTCTCTATTTTTGCGATATTCCGCGAAAAAACGGCTCCCTTTCGCTGTAAGACCCACCACCTGCTCCTTTAAACCGCTGTTCACCCGTTTTTAATCCGTATTATAATCTGTTTTTCTTATAGAATGACATCACAACAACGTTCACCAACAGAAGGGCAGATGGAAGTTTGTAATTATCATCAATCGCCAAACGACTGTCGATCGAGCTGCTCACGGCGATCATCATCAATCAACAACGAATGCGTCACCAACGTCGAATCGGTCGTTTTGACACAAAAATGGACGGTATAATCAATTTTTCTGCATTAAAATGGTCCTAAATATGTGGTTTTTGCAGGTAAACAACTTTGAAAGCCTACTGAAACTCAGTCAGCCGGGAAATTGCTTGAGAAGCACGGTTTTTAGGTGAGAACCCTCTATTTTTTTCCTTTCAAAGAATTTGTCTTCCAGAGACGACAGTATTCCAAACGCTTGCTGGCAATTATGCCTTTATCCAGGCGGAAAACGAGAGGAAAACGCGAATAACGTATCATTGTTTTTGAAGATGTCGGCGACGGCGCCGGATAAGGATGTGGTGTTGAAGGCCGAATATCGATTCTATTTTTTGGATGATAATGATGAGCCAAAGTTTAGCAATATCAATATTGGGGAGTTTCACGCGAAACCACCGAAAGGAGGGCATTCGTGGGGATTGAGGAATATACCGACTAGTAAGGTGAGAAATCGATTGTTTTACTCTATTTTGGGTGGGAAAGGCTGAAAATGCTTGATTTTCTGCTCCAAGGAGACACAAACTGCTCAAAAAGTAGCAAAAATCGTAAAAACCGTGAAAAAACAGGGTTTTTATGTAGGAAGCTTGAAAATAAGCCGGAGAGATTGGTATTACTTGAATCAAGTACTTCTAGAATATGATAGTCTCTAGAAACCGTAAAAATAAGCAGACACTCGGCCTCTTTGAGCAGGAGAAGCTTTCGAAGAGCAATGTTATTTGTACGTTTCACTGATTTTATATGACTGAAATTGAAACAAGCGTGTCAATCTTATATTCGATTCGAATCAAAAATCGATATATATAAAAGAGGGTGGGAATCGTCACAGTCTCTCTTTTTTGACTAGATGTGACTGCGAAACCTCTATTTGCTGCTCCAGAAGACGAAAAGTGTCCAAGAAAAGAGCCGGACTCGCCTAACAAACACTTTTTTGTTGAATATTAGTGAAAAAGCTTCAAAGTTTATTGATCAATCATGTCAGAAAGTAAGATAACTTACATTTCGAGCCAGTTTTCAGCAAATCGCAGTTGATACCAAATGATTCAAACTTTTGAATAATTTTATATACTGTGGAAACTGTGAAAATTGTTAATTTTGCAATGATTGACGTGTTTTACATTTGTCGAACACAAAGTTTTTTATACGTTTCAATCATTTTTTATCAACGAAATCTCAATAAAGGTGCTAATGATACCGTTGCCCAGTGAAATAAAAAAATATGGAAGAAATGAGAAAGAACAACCAAAAAATGCCGATTTTCCAGGTTCAAAACAGCATACGTGCCGACAAATCACTCGTAATCTCGTGTCAAATCGAATTGATGCCCGATGTTTCGAAGGTTCCATGCAAGAAGGTGGTATTCCAGCCGAGCGTCAAAATGCCATTCACATCGATTCCATCGAGTTTTGTTGAGAGAGAATTGGCAATGTTTGAGAGTGGTGAAGGTGTCGATATGGCGATAAAAGCTGGCGAAGAAATGGAAGAGCAAGAGACATTCCAAGTGCATCAGTACAAATTGAGCTCACATTCCGATGTTTTTAAGGCAATGTTACAGTATGAAGATATGAAGGAAGTTGCGGTACGTTTTTTGAGTCAAAATTTGCTGAATAAGGAAATAACGATAGAAAAAAAGCTGCTGAGCACGGTTTGGAGCCGTTTTCTGTCAAAATTGATGGCGAAATTGTGCATATTAGATAGAAATGAGCTTCTGATCTGCTTAAGATCCTCTTTTATATGCCTCATATCGGTTTAGCTTCTTGAAAGCATGGTTTTGATCAAAAGTTGAGCATATCAGACAAAAAAGAGCAATTTCTTCTTTCCACTTTCGTATTTACCTTTTTTCCTGAAAAATCGTGATTTTGGCGCAGTTTTTGACCTTGCAATATATTTGTCTGTAAGAATCAGTTCTCACACTTTTTTGAAACAGGAAAAGACAATTTAGTCAATAAAGCTTCAGCATTTGCTTTTAAATTGTTTCAGCGTTTGAAAAGTATGGTTTTGAGGCAGTTTTTGTCAAAACAGGCTGAAAATTGAGCTTAGTAGACAAAAAATGAAATTTCTACTATTTATTTTGCAGTTGCCATATTTATTTCGAAAAAAACATTGTTCTGAATCTAATTTTTACAAAAATAGTATTGTTCATAGAAGTGGCAATGTATTTCCTAGTAAAAATCAGTTTTTGGCACTTTTTCGAAACATGAAATTTGTGTTTTTCACTGAAAAACTAGAATTTCATCAATAATTTATGGTTATTTTTACAGGAAAGATGCATCTGTATACCAGATTTCTCGCCAACAGCTGTTCGCGCAATGATCGAGTTTATTTATAGTGGAGTGATAAAATCGGATCTTCATCCAGCGGTATCTTTATCACTTTTTCTTCATTTTCATAAACTATTTTCTTTTCAGCAAGTCGTTGAAGTGATGCAAATCGCGGAGAAGTATCAAATTTTGTCGCTGAAAATGACATGTGAACAATATCTATTGACTAGGTATGATATCAGAAGACGAATTGTTGAGAAAGTTTTGGTTTTTTGCAGGTTAAATGTGAACAATGTACTGGAATGTCTGACACAAGCCGACTTCTTCAATTCATCGTCACTTTTGGAAGCTTGTATAGATTTTGTGAGTTTTTTATTCGAATTTCCGGGGAAAGTTGAGAAGTTAACCATGGAGCGCGTTTTCTAGGTGGAAAATTGATAAGAAACTGTCGTTTTCCAAGCACTTTGTCCTAAAATAAGTTTTTCCATCGTTTTGATGTAGAAAACCATTTGAATCGCATTTATCACTGTTTTTATTTTAAAATAAGGAATTTTTTGATTAGTGTCTTGTTCTGCTTAATGAAACGACGGAATGGTGAAAAATGAAATAGTTTTTCTAATCAAAATTCATTGAAATAGCAAAAATTGCGAAATTTTCAAAAAAAAAGTTTTCTATCAGATTCTAAACTTTACCCGTTTCACAGAATGAAAAATTCATCACAGATGTTTCTAGAATGTTGTAACAATGTTCGAATCAAACATGAAAAATTCGGTATTTTGATATGTGACAAAAGTCGAAATTGCTCGCGATATCCGATCAACCGATGTAGTTTGAATTTTTCAATAATGACCTGCTGAAACTGAAAAATATCAATTTTGCTCAATCAACAAAGAACTCGAATTTCCCTAGTCGATTTGAAATTCACGAGTGAATGTTTTTAATAATGAAAGTTGAAGCTGCAACTTTTATTAAAATTGAAATGAAAAACCGGTGACAATAAGTCCATTAAAATAATTTCTTCGTTTTTTTCATTACACTGATCAAAAACAGGAAAATTTTCAAATTTTTCCTTGCAATCGAGATAATTCAAGTTTCAACAGTCATAAATCCACTAGAATTGTTCAGAGTGTTTCGGAAACAAAATTACTGTTTCAAGCTTCTGATTTTGAGAAAAATTCCAATTTTTGAACTAATTAGATCATCATTTGTGTTTCACTGCAAAAAACCAACTACTTCATACCACTTTTTTCACAAAAACATTATTATTGTTCCAAATATTCAATATTGTTAATTTTGCAGGCAGTTCGAAACCGTACCCGCGTGATGGCACTCCCATTATGGCGTCCATTCTGCGATCAAAGCCCCGGATTGGCAAATACGATACTCGAAAAGATACTTCAAACACATGATATCTCACCACCGGTGAAGAAGTCACGAACATGATAATCCCCCACCCAAATATTCCTTATTATATCACTAATCGTTTTTCAAAAAAAAAATTCATAACTAGTCAAATAGGGGTATTTTTGTGCTGAAATACTATAAAAATGGTGTTGATTATGCCTTTCCTCCCATGTTTTTCTTCTTCTTCATCTTCTCCGTTTATCTCTGTGATGTTGTTTTTATTTGTGTGTAAGTGTGTACACTTTTCTTGTAATTTCTTGTTTTTTTTCTTCTGGCTGGCCTTTGTTCATTCTGCAAAAAAAATGATGAAATTCCGGTGAAAAATAGTCATAAGTGGCCTTGTTTTTGATCTACTTTATCCCCAATATAACCTCTCCCTTTTTTTGGCTGAAATTTGATGTTTTTTCTCGTCTTTTTACCTATCCACACTTGATATGATGTATCTGTACATTATGTGATTCTCTTTCCATCCCTCTACTTTCGCCGCTTTTTTCTTTTGTGTGTGTCGTTTTTCAGCGTATTTTTGTATATTTTTTACATGAAAATGTTGAATCTACTCGGTTTTTGTGTATATTTCGATGATTTGCACTCGATTTTGATGTTTTGAGCAAGGGTTTTCGAGAAAAATAAGCAAAAGTGGTTTTAGATGGGTCGAATGAATGTTTCGATGATGAGGTACCTCGTAGGGGATCACTTTCGAGTGCTTATTGCTGTGAGTTTTTCGTTTGTATTGGAAATTGTGGAAAATGGAAAGATTTCGAGGCATTTTTTAGCCCTTTGAGATTGATGAAAGTCACTTTTTACACTGAACATCAGCAAAACCGACTTCTGAGAGCTTTTTCTGTCAAACATGTCTGTAAAACTGTCAATTTTATAGAAACCTCATTTGAAAAACCAACCACTGTTGAAATTTATCAAAAAACAAGAACTTACATATTTGAAACGGTAGAAATTCGTGTGAATTCCTATTTTTGTGTAAAGAAGCTCAAAAATTGCACTTTATTTTGTTTTCCAGTCACATTTTTTTCCAAACCAATTCATTACAAAAGATAGTACATTTTTTTAGTAGAAAGTTTTTCTGTCAGTAAATAAGGAGTGACAATAACAATCACATTGACGATTTCTAAGTTCACAATTTTGAACAATAGTCATTGAAACATCATTTTTTTTTGTAAAATTTGAGAGAATTTTCGATAAAAAGTATGCCAATCCCATAAATAATGAGATGAAAGAGAGTATTCTGGAATATCGAACATTCCAAACTATTCAAGCAAACTTGAAATGAAGATGTTGAAACAGGGATAACAAGTTTCTCCATCACCGGATTATCCACTAGAAGTATTTTTAAAAGAGTTGCTGACATTCGATATTTGAAACTGTGTGAAAAAAGCTAGGTGGCAATGATTTCTTCATCGAAAACGGTGAATTATGTTGTTTTCCGACTAGGAAATGACAGAAGTTTTCAAGAAACTACTAAACCCAAACAAGAAAAACGAGAAACACGTTTTGAAATAGATGATAGTCCTGCTCTTTGAAATTTTCAAAGTTGAAACGCTACTTTTCAATCTAAAATCATGAATACTGTAAATTTTTGAATTTGGAATAGACAAAATCAGCACACTGACCAAATGAGAGCCGAAAATCGGGAATCCAGTTTTTGAAACAGTAAAATATCGCCGATACCCTCCATTTTCCACCAAACCTCAAATTTTCAAAACATGAAATCAATTGTTAAATTTCCAGGTCGAAATGGGCATGAAAAATCACGAAGTAGTGCCATTGGCGTTGATCTCGTCGATCGCCGGAATTCATCGTGGCGCAGTTATGCGAACATTGTCCGATTTGTGCAAACATTCGCTTGTTGCGTTTGAGAGGAGCAAGAAATGTAAGTGTTTTATTGAAAATGGAAAAAAATGTGAGAAGTTATCAAACGAAGAAAAAATTGTTGGAGGAAAGGAAAGAGACAGAAACATTTTTCTGTTTCTCAAAGATATGAAAATAGTCCGAAATTCATTAGAATGTTAGCGCAAAAGTTGTTGGATCCGAATATTATCAGAAGCATTCGCCATAGAAATTTAAAACAATGAAAAACGAACGATAATTGGTGGGAAATGTCGATTTTCGCCAATAACACAACTTCAAAACGAATAAAACCGCTGAAAATGATGAATTTTCATGCCGGATTCGAGCAAAAACATTTTTTTACCGTTTCTCTTAACTTTCAAAAATTAGAAGCTATATTTCAAAGACATTGGTATTGAGATCATTGCTGTCAAATTGAAGTTTTTGAAAAACAGTAGAAAAGTATGAGAAAAAGGAGGATGTCACTTTTCTAGCAACAATTTGTATTGTGGGGTGTATCAAAAGCATTTTTTTCACTACTAATCTTGTTTCGCAAATAGAGATATTTAAACGACTGTTATTGATTCTTGCGTCATAAAATTAAATTTCTTAAGAAACAGTGAAAAAGTATGAGAGACTTTTTGTATGTTTTCAGCTATTTCAAAGAAAAATGACACTTTTCCTAGTTTTCCGAACTTTTCTGTTTCTCAAAATATGTAGAAATGATTTTTAGTTGACTGAGATAATGCATGATGAAAAAAGTTTTTACTTTTTTGAGAGAGAAATTGAAGTTTTTTGCAGAATATTCAGAGTTTCTGATCATCTATAGATACATATATAAGTATCGCTGTAATTTTTTACTAAATATTTGCCGTTTTCAGTCGATGGTTACCGTCTAACAATCCGTGGATACGACTACCTCGCCCTCCGTGCACTCTGCTCACGTGAAGTCGTCGGAAGTGTCGGCAATCAAATTGGAATCGGAAAAGAGTCGGATGTGTATGTTGGTGGTGATCCGGAACTCAACGACTTGTGCTTGAAATTCCATCGACTTGGTCGCACATCATTCCGCAAAATCAAGGAGAAACGCGACTATCACAAGAAGAGAAAGAGCGCATCGTGGTTGTATTTGAGTCGATTGGCGGCGGCGAAGGAGTTTGCGTTTTTGAAGGCACTTCAGGTTGGGATTTTTTGTGTATTTCGGGAAGAATAGAAGGCAGAAAAACGAATAGTTGAAAATTGAGAAACATTTGAATTTTTAATGAAACAGATGAAAAATTATGAAAATGGAACGGTTTCACACAAGTTTTTGAAGTTTCATGAACTTGAAGTTTTTCAAAAAACGCATTTTTCATCAATTTCAAAAAGTGAGCTTTCAAAAAGTGACATAAATACCAAAATAATGGAATTTTGATAATAAATTCGATACAAATCATATTTTATGACACTTCGTTCAATTATTTTTTTTCAAAAATCACTTAAAATACTTCTGAAGATTTGAAAATCAGTAGAAAAGCGTAACTGTTTCACATAATTTTCAACTCGAGAAATAGTTTGGATGAAACAGTCATCCTAATGTGTATGTCGCCAAGTTTTCAAAATGAGTCAAAATGAGCTTTGATACAATGCACTCTTCCCTCGAAATGTGTCAAATTTCCGATTTTTCCTTGAAAATCTATCATAAACTTTAATGTCTTGCAGGATCGCGGCTTCCCAGTGCCAAAAGCGGTCGATGTATGCCGTCATTTGGTTGTTATGCAGTTGGTTGTTGGTACAACATTGTGCAATGTCAGTCATGTTGAGGATCCGGCTGCACTTTATGATAGGTTCGTTTTGTTTTTGATCTTGAAAAAAAAGAGATTTGTTGGTGAAACTCGGAGAGAAATAAGTCTGATTTGACTAGAACTTGAGAAACTGTGAAAAATTATCTTGCTGAAAATCCCCTAACATCCTCCTTTTTGCAGACTAATGGCTCTAATCGTCAAGCTCGCTCGTCACGGTGTCATCCACGGTGATTTCAACGAGTTCAACTTGATTCTACTCGACGACGAGCGTGTCGTCATGATTGATTTCCCGCAAATGGTGTCGATCGATCATCAGAACGCCGAATTCTATTTTGATCGTGATGTGAATTGTGTGAGAACGTTTTTCAAGTGAGTTTTTTTGGTTTTTTTAGAAGAAAAATTTTTCCAATCTGGATTTGCCTACCGTAATTGGTAGATCAAGAAGTGCTTATGACCTACAGTATGTTACAGTAGGCAGAACGAGGGCTACAGTATCCTAAAAAAACATTGAGAAATGACGTTGATTGAAGTTTCTTGAGTGTATTCTGCCTGTGTAGAATCTATTTCAACTGTCAGAAATCGATGGTACTGTAGTTTTTGATCTGATTACTGTAGCATACTGTAGTCTTTGCCCTGCTTACTGTAGCATACTGTAGTTTTTGGTCTACCTACTGTAGCATACTGTAGTTTTTGACCTTCTTACTGTAGCATACTAAAGATCAGTATGTTGCAAAAATTGAAATTTGTTTTTTAATTTGACACAAATAGTCAACATAATAGGATAGGTATCGGACGTTCATTTTTGAAAAAAACCTGAAAAAGTAAATATTTTCGGTTCCAAACATGATTTTTAGTCAAAAAGTAGATATCTTCATCAATTTTTCCGTTTTCCAGACGTCGTTTCGACTACGAAAGTGAAGATTGGCCGAAATTCGATGAAGTCGAGAGAAAAGGCAATATGGATGTCCTTCTGGAAGCGTCCGGTTTCACCAAGAAGATGGCGTTAGATTTGAACAAAGCGTACGATGAAGGCGACTTTTTGGCGCATAATGAGGCAGATTTGCGGAATGGGGATGTTGTTGAGGAGGAAGATGGAGAGGATGAAGAAGATGAGGAGGAGGATTCGGATGATATGGAAGCGATTGAGGAGGAAGACGAGGATGATGTTGACGAGGAAGAGGTGAAAGAGACGAAAAAGGAGCAAGTTCAACAGAAGATTGTGTTGTCACAAAGTACACGCTTCAATGATTGGTTGACTGATGCCACACAACAATTGGATGATGTTGATTTGAACTCGTTGAAACATGAGGAAGGATATGATGATAAAGACCTGCCGGAGAAGCTTGTTCATCCGGATGGTGTCAAGTTTGTTGAGAAGGAGGAAGAAGTGGACTCGGATGAGGATGCACATGTTGCTGTGGAGGAAGTTGAGAAGAAGAAGAAGAAACGTAGGCCGACGGCACCGGGAAGTGTGGCGAGCAGTGCGGCGACTTTCACGTCGGAGGAGATTAAGAGGAAATTGGCGATGGAGAAGAAGAGGAATAAGGAGAAGGTTGGTGGTTTTGAAATTGAAAAACTAAAAAAAAATTCAAAATTGTACCTGAGAAATGTGCGCAACCTTTTAAACTTCAAAAGCCATAGTAAAGGCACGATTGATGATTCAAAAATTCTTGATTTTCAAAGAATGGTGTTGAAGCAGAAATATTTAGATGATTTATTTGTCTGGTGGATAAGTAAAATTCACATTTGAGCTGAAATCGTTTCAAAGGTTAGATAGAGGAATTTTCTGGCGGTATAGAAAATGACAAGTGTCTGATCAAAATGAGCACTTTTGAAATTGACTTGTTGACACATTAAACATTTCTTTTTAAACTTTGTCGATCGATCAGAAGTATCTCTTTTTTGTTTGTTAGAAAAGAAATATCAGAGATTTAAAGCTTCAAAACTCCCATGAATCAAACAGACAACAAACAAGTCGATATAGCGTCTGACCATAAAGAGCAACTTTTGAAATAAGTTTGTTGAAACATGCAATATTTTTGTCGATTCTAATCAGCTTCCGGAGTGAAACCGACATTTAGTTCATCGCTTTTTTCGTTCAACCATTCAACTTTAGACTACTGGGTCAGAATAATGATTATCTGCTTCAAGCATCTAAGATATTCTAAGAGTATCTAAGAAATTTTTCAAAAATGTTCAGTTTCTAAGATACTGTATCTTAGAAACTGAACATTTTTGAAAAACTTTCAATTTTCACTGTTTCAAAATACATGTAAAATGTACCGTAGTTGATACCAAATAATTGTTCATCTGCTTTTGTATTTAAAAACTGGTCGGTTTCTTCGATATACCAAAAAAGATATTTTCATCACTTTCTATTAGTTCATCATATCCTAACTCATCTAGCTCCATGAAAATACTAGATTTTTTGATTTTCCAGCGAGAAATCGCGTTGATTTTCCAAGAACAGTCGTATTTTCCCTAGTTCGATGTGGTTTTGGTTCTAAAATTCTTATTGTTCCGCTCATTTTCGCTAGACTTTATTGAGAAATTCGTATATTAGAAGAATTGTGATCGAAGAAGAGAAACATTCGAATAATTCAAAAAACTTTTGAAACTGGAAATTTTAGTTCAATTTTCTGTTTCACAAAAATATTATTGTCAAAATGTTTGTCACCATTTCATTCGATACATGCTTTATCTTTGAATGCTAATTCGTACTATTCTCCAAAAACAATTTGTTTTCCACTTTTCCACCCAAAAAATGCTCTAATCCCTTTCAAAAACTGATAAGATACCAATGTACACAACAATCTCGCGACGAAAAACCTTGCACTTTCTTCCCTAAATTGTGCAAGAATGACGAAAAAAAGCCGTTGACCTCTCATCTAGATACTGATAAGGATTGTTCCTTATCACGTGATACTGGTGTTGCCATTTGCTGTTATCAGTAGTTTGATTGAGGTCAGACAACGGGAAGGGGAGAATGTTCGAGGCGAAAAAAAAATTCGGTTTCTGAATAATTTTGTATTTTGAAAATATTGAAGAGTTCAGTGATTTCATGTTGCTTGATTCATATTTGTTCAAAATATACAAAAATCGTATGTCTCAATGGGAAATCTACAAAATTGTATCAATCAGTGTAAATAGGGCAAAAAAAAACAGTTGACAGCTGTTTCAAACGCCTTACAGTGGTTTTTTATGAGTTTTTGTAAAGATGTGTGAAAAAAAGTCGGTTTCTGGATAAGTAGAACTCGAGTGATATAAGTATTTTTATCAATATGCGGGTTGCTTATCTCAAAAAAAATTTCGCTGAAAAGTGCCAAGATGTAGCGATTTCGTTAGTTTTTTTCCCCCAAAAACTGTCAAAAGCTCTTTCTAGATATTTGGCCACAAAATGATGTTTACTGTAGATGAAAACTGTAGGTTCTGCAAATATTTACTGTTTCAAGTTTGCTTATTTTATTTAGTTTGAAAGCATATTTTCGATACTCCGCCACCATAGAAACCCAAATAAAGCAGGAAGGAATGAGATAGTGATTTCTGGAAATGATGCGGCAGAACATTTGAAGAAATTTTTTTCCGTCGCAGGATTTGGTTTTCTATATTGTGAGAATTTCAAAATCAGTAGCTTGTTTGGTTTTTCGTTCGCTAAAATAATAGTAACCAGACTTTGGAGAACTTTATTTTCTTGCCCGAAGAGTGCATTTTATCAACCCAGAAATATCTGAAAGTGATGTCAAATAGTGTAGAATAGTTGCGGACAAGAAATTTGCGAAAAAATCACAGTTTCAGGACAGATTCTTGTGATTTTTGATGAAAAATTTGCAGTTTCGTTCGGAATTGAAGTTTGAGGGATTCTGAAAATTTTAGTTTGAGACATAAGTTTGGCAAATACAAGTTAGCAAATTTTCGTATAAAGGCGCACATCCATTGAAACCTTTTTTTATGTCAAAAAATGTCACTTTTCTGTTTCCAAAAATCATTTTCAGTCATATTTTTCCTAAATTTCCATAAAAGTTCATAGAATTCCACCCTCCAACCATTAAATATCAAAAATTGCAACATGTCAATCACAATAATGTGTCCATCAATCATAGAAAATAATTTACAGATTCGTCTGAAGGTCAAAGGAAAACAAAGTGCAGTGAATCGTAACCGAAAGGATAATAAGGATGTGATTTCCGAGTACGCTGGATGGATTTAATTGCCCCCTCGCCTCAATTATCATGATTGTTTTTTTTGAATTCTGTTGTTTTGTTAACCCCGCCCCCTTTTTTCCTTGTTATTCGCCTTATATATAGTCGAATTTTGTTGAAAACTAATAAACTTCAATGTTGTTAGTCCTCTTTTCTGTTCATATTATCGAAGAGTTTGTAACGTTGACAAGTTCATGTCTTTCAATGTGTTTTGTGATAAGAAATGGGCGGAGCTTATATTGATAAGCCTCCACTCGTTCGTCTCTTTTTGTGTTTGATTACCTTTTTTTGTTTGACAGGCGGCAACAATGGCACCAACACATCAATACACGAGAGCTGTGATTCCTGATGATTTTGAGGTATTTTTATGCTCTTTTTTGATGAAAATGTGCTGACAATTGTCTGACACTGATCAGAGCAGAATTTCAGCATATTAGTGTGCTCAAAAACTGGAAATTGACAGTTTTCTAGGAAAAAAGACGAAGAAAAAGATAAAATTTTAAGTTTTGAACATATTTTGAATTTTTCAATATCGTGAAATGCTTCAAATCATAAATTATCATCGTGAAAAAATCACGATTTCTAGTAATTTTGAAGTTTTAAAGTTGCACAAAACTATAATCGTTCTTTGCTGAAGAGTTCTAGCGTTTTTGAAACACTCAAAATGACGAAAGTGCGATTTTTTTTGTAGAATCAGGCGAGATTCTTAATTTAGAAAACCGTGAAGATCTGCAATCATCGAAATAATAAAATCAGGGATAATGAAAAACAAATTTTTTTAATTTGAAAATTCGCGGTTGCCAGCTCCTTCTGTTACTTCGAGGAATTGAAAATTGTAGTTTTACACGGATTGCAGTGCTCAATCTTCCCAAACGGCTGAGGGTCGTCTTGAAGTTTGAGAGATTAAATTTGTTAATTTTAATGGAATACTGTCGAAGTTTTTGGGATCTAAAAATTTAGAATTGCTGAAATCGATGATCAGGCTCTGCTCCTTTAAAATATTTTATCATGATGTTCGGCATACTCTGGAAAATTTAAAGGCACTGCTTTTTTGGAGCCGGCTTATTTCAAAAATGGTTACGACGACAGCCCATTGTCATTTTTAAAACTCTCAAAAATTGAACAATTTTCTGAATCTGTAATTTTCAAATCTAGTCAAAAGCTCTGAGAAAATTAAAGCCAAAAACATGCGCGCAAGTCGCTAATTAAATGTTTTTTAAAAATTCCCAAAGCACAATTGGCTGAAACTGAAATCCCTAAATTCTCTCCATTTTTTGCAGCTCCCAGTTGATGCATTCGACATTCCACAATGCTACAATGGTGACTTGTCGGGTGTTGTGATTCCAGAGGGATTGGTGAGAGATCGGGTTCGACGATTGGCGAAAGGTTGGTGAAGGATTTTGTGGGGAATTGAGATATTCTTCTGGCTGGAAGATTAGGGATCGAAAAGAGAAGATGAGTTAATGAGTTAAAAATTCTGAAAATCAAGAAATATATAGTTAGAAACAGTAATTTTTGAGAATACAATCGTTTTTGAGAGTGAAATTGATGTAAATTGAAAATAAAAGTAGATTTTTTTCAAGCTTTTCGTTTTCCATCTCACCTGTTAACAACTAACTCTAGCGTAAAAACCCAAAATAGTTGGAATATTTTCAAAATGAAACTGAAATATTTCATAAAATTGAAGAATGTTGGCCTGAAAGTAATAGTTATGTAGTAGAAAAGTTCTGAAGGTTATTGCCATATTGAAGTCAAAACAACACACAAGTTTTTGAGAAACATTTGAAACCGGAAAAAATATATAAAACAGTTATTCTTCAAAAAATCAACTTGCCTAGATTAGATTGATCCTGAAATTTAACAGAATTCTCAAAAGTTTGAATGCTTTTCCCCTACTTTTTTCTCAAAAAACATCTTGCCAGTTTTCAATAAAGTTGGTACTGTAGTTGTAAGAGGATACTGTATATCATGCAGAATCTTAGGTTCTCACAGTTTTTTCAGCATTTTGAAGTCATGTTTTAGTCAATTTTTGCATAGTTTGAGCGTTTCCTCTTCTAAATTTGGAGGATTTTGACCGAAAAATTAGTTGTTCAAAAATAAAAAAGATAGTCTCAACTTTACGCTCCCCAAAAAACTGCCGCATGCACCCTTCGCTCTCAGGATGGTACTGTAATCAGGCAGGGCCCCACCATCATCCAATATCACTAGCGGGGGACGTTCAGTAGTATCAAAACTACCTAGCCATGAACCCAAACATGGCGGGTTGTACTCGCTGTCCTGCGAACCCTTAACTTATTTATACACTAGTTTATTAGACAAACGTGTAGACCACTTGGCTATACACGAACGTGAAAATAGTCGTTGATATGATTGGTGATATGATAGTTCACGGATATTGAATTTCTGATTTTCGAAATTTAATTTTTTTCCAGTTCAAGATACTATGAAAATACGTTTCAAACAATAATTAAGACCTCCATTTTTCCATTTTGGGGGCTCCAGAAATTCCATATACTAAATATTTTTGAAAAAATACCATTTAGATAGCTATTTTTAACCAAAACCATTGAAGTAGGATGATCCTCTTCTAAAAACTGTTAGATTTGATACTGTAGGTGTACTGTATTCATAGTCAGAGTATTGTAGAAGATTTCCAGCTGTACTCGCATCTTTTCACCTAATTGTTTTCTTCCTGAGGAAGTAATGTGACCACGAGTAAGAAACTGGTATCATCCTGAACTTTCTAGATTTCCAATATCAGTGAAACTGCAAAAACCTTAAAACTTTTAAATCTATAGTTCATTAGTTTCGTGGAGATTTTGTTTGAAGTACGGTGTTCAGAGTACTGTTGGTCTCAAGGAATACTGTACTCGCATTCTTTTAGTGTTTTCACCATTATGAATTGACAATTATGATGGATCATTGAACTATTATAGCAAGATCGCTACTAGATTTCAATTAACATTGAAACAGTGAAGTTTCAACAAATACCTGAAACATGTCGATCTTGAGCTCATTGGCTCCATGATGTTCTTGTGCTCATTTTGAGCAGAGTACTGTTTTCAGGGTACTGTAGATGATATCGCATCCTTGTACCTTTATTGAACATGAAAAGTCATATGACTATGCTGATTGAACTGATTTAGTTTTATCTTCCCTAGATTTCAACTGTTATTGAAACTGTAGAAGTCTGGAAATTAGAGATCTAAAGCTCTTCTGCTCCGCGGAGCACTTGTGCTTATTTTTCGAAAATGCTCCAAAGAGCACTGTCCCATGCGTATTGTGCTAACGCGCTCTATCGAAATCGTCGACGAATTTTGTTTTACTGTTTCAATTAATCAATAAGTACTATTAAAATTCTATAATATCAATGATGCTAGTTGTTCAACAGTTGCTCTTTTTCGTATGAAATTCTCTATTTTCAGCTCTGATTTTGCGATTTTCGGCTAGATTTCGATCTAAAAACTATAATTTTCAATGAAAAGCCTCTTTTTCTACTTTACTAGCAGTAAATTCTGGAGTTCCAACGCTTTTATGACAAAAATACTCCTTTTTAATCCCTAAAACCACTATATATTTCAGACATCCACGCTCAAATCGGCAATGAGCCACTTGCTCTTCTCTGTGTTCTCAAGGGATCATACAAGTTTTTCACTGCATTAGTATGTTATATCTAGTCAAAATGCATCAAAATAAGATATATTGTAGGTCGATGAAATGACAAATGCTCGATATTCATGCCCGGTTCCAATGACTGTCGATTTCATTCGTGTGAAGAGTTATGAGGATCAGAATAGTACTGGACAGGTGAGGGTTTTGATATATTTTCAAGAGAAAAATCTTGCGAGCATTAGAAATTAGCCGTTTTGCACTGAAAAATACAAATGTTTCCAGTTTTGAAAGACTGATAAAGCGATAAAAGTATTGACTTTATCAATTTCATAAAAAAATTGTAACCGAAACCCGAAACAGTCGAATTTTATCAAAACAGAAAAAAAAATCTATACTTGAAACAAAAAAACTTCGACTATGATTTGAAACAACTATAAATTTCAGTTTCATGAGTAGATAGTTATCTTCTGAAAAGTAACAATATTCTGATTAATAGTTTAGTTCGGGTAGCGAAATTGTGACCAAACCAGATATTTCTAGTATAAGTACAAAAACTTTGTTTTTTTGAAAAAGTAATTGTTCACTGTTTCACAGAAAAAATACTCGAAATATTACAATTCGTCTTGAATCCATTTGTCATTATTTTGGAAAAAAAACTAGGAATTTACTGAAAAAAACGGTGCAAACGGAAAACCTGGAAGCAGAATTTTTCAGAGATTGAAATCTTTTAAAAAATCCAAATTTATGTAATCATAGGGATTTTCCAACTGAAAATAGTTGAAAATCTTGATATTCTGTTTCTCGGAAGTGAGTATGAATATGAACTGAAATTAATAGAAACATGGTTTTCTTGAAACATTGAATTTGCTCCGAAAATAAGCAAAAAAAGAGGAAAGCATCACATTTTTTTTGGTTAAAACCAAGAAATCGGTGTTTTTGACGGTCCTGCCAACTCGAAAGTGCAAAAATGTTGACCAAGCCAAATTTTCATCATTCTAGGGATCCATGAAACACTAATTTCGAAGTTTTGCTCCTTCGGAAGGTTCAATATGTTCAAAAACCGAAAAACTACACTTCAAACCATAAAACTAGTTGAAATTCCCATTTTTGCAGATCCAAATCATGGGACTAAGCAATTTGGACGAGTTGAAGGGCAAGAATGTGTTGGTAGTGGATGATATCTCTGACACCGGACGAACATTGGCAAAATTGTTGAGCACATTGAAAGAAACCGGAGTGAAGAAGACATGGACAGCATTGTTGTTGTCAAAACGTGTCAAACGAGTCGTCGATGTGCCGGAAGACTTTGTCGCTTTCGAGATTCCGGACAAGTTCATTGTTGGCTACGGATTGGATTATAATCAGAAGTTCCGCGATTTGGGACACATTTGTGTGATGAGCCCGGCTGGTATTGAGAAATATAAGAATCATTGATTTGTGTTGCTTTTTATTGGAATAAAACTTGTTTTTATAGCTCGTTTTTGCTGAAAGTAGGGGTTTTTAGCCTGAAAATAGTGTATTTTTAATAAAAATCGGAGGAAAAAGAGAAAAAAAGAGTTTTAGATAAAAAATGGAAGGAAAAAAGAACGAACAACACGCGAAAACGCAATTCATCGAGGATCAAATTGCTGCGTTGGTTATGGTATGTGTTTTTTTGATGTTGAAAAAGTGGGATTTAATGTTATAAGCATATCTGGACATTTTTGATACAAAATGATCGAAAACGATGGATTTTCTAAGGAAAATCGCGAGTTCTGAGAGAAAATCTAATTTTCCGTAGCAATTTTTGATGGAAATGAACAAAAGAAATGGGTTTTAGTTAAAAAATGGTAGATTTAACGTAAATCTACAGGTTTTCTGGGCAAAATCGACCCTAAAACTTAGCGAAGAAGTAGTTTGGCAAAATCGTTTTCGGAAAATCACTGATGTTTTTTAAAAAGCTTGGAAACCGAATTTTTTTCAATCAATATAGTTCTTGTGCATTTCCGTTAACGGTTTGTTGATCTAGATGTATGATAAACTTGAAAGTCTGAAAATTGACACTTTCTGAACTGCTGAATACTTGAATTTGAAAATGTAAACTTTACTCGAAATTTGGGTTTTTGACCGAAAACGGGATTATCCTAGCAGTTTTCAATGCAACCAAATAGAAGGACTCAATAATAATAGTTTTATGCCAAGTTCAAATCTGAATTATATGAAACAGTAGTTACTTCAACTAGCATTATCTCGTCTTTTTGTTTCTCAATTTGTACTGATTTTATTCTTGGAGCAGTACATATGAATTTTGAACTGAAGATAATGTCTTCAAACGAAAGAACATTGATTTTTGGAAAAAAAGTGCCGGGAAAGTTGTAATGGTTTTCGAAAAATCTTCACTGCATTTGAAGAAGTTTTGAAACTGAAAACTTTTTGGAAAGTTAGTTCTTATCATTCTTCTATTATAAATGCCAAACTAACGGCTAGAAATGGAGCAAGTGCGCTCCTGGGTCTCCATACGTTTTTGCAGTTCGAGTACTGTATTTACGTTCAAAATTAGTTTTCGTCGCGTCGAGACCCAGGGGCGCACTTGCTTCATTCCTAGCCGTTAGTTTGGCATTTATAATAGTCGCACAAATGGACTGAGCGATGTTTAGCAGAAATGGTTTTTGCTTATGAGAATATTTCACATCATATCAATGTCTAAACTAATGAATAAAACGGCTCTTTGTGAAAAATGAGCAAAATAAGAGCGATGGATCGTCATTTTTCCGATTTCAAAACAATATTTTCATTTTGAATCAGTAAAAATTCTTCGAGGAAAGTTTTATCACCGAAAACTCATCCTAACCGCTTAAAATGATATCAATAACAATTATCAAGCAAAAACAAGCTCAATTTCATCATTTTTCAGGAAGAAAAATCGCTCAACGACACCCTTTTGATGTTGCAAAATCAGCGTTGGCAATTGTCGGCGGAACACGAGAAATTGACAAGATTGATGGAGGAAGTGGAGAGAATGAGATATGCAGGAGGTGGAGGACAAATGAATAATTATTAAATTATGAAACTACTGATATACTCATATCTGTATAAATTGGAATCTTCAATGTTTTTGTGTTGATAATCTGCCATTGTGCGTCATGGTGTTCGCAGAGTACCGTAACCCTTTCAATTACCGTCGGCCGACAACGTTGTACAGCATATTTGAAAAAGAAGATGCTTAGGGGTTTCCTAACCTAACCTAGAATGAAAATAAGTGTAAAACGCCATTTAGAAAAACAGTTTTGAATTCAAAAATATCATTTTTCGACGTTTTTGTGGCTGAAAATTATAGAAACCGACATTTCAAACCAGAAACTGTCCTTTTTGCAGCCAAGCCTGTTTGTTTAAAGGCATTTTTTTCCCAGAATAGGTAAAAACTGGAAACAATGAAAAAACGTTTACTGAAAGGCAAAGTGTTTTGGTTCGTAAAACGTATAGTAGATTTTATGATGTGTTATCAATCTTTTGATGTCACTTTTCTTCCAACTGACCATATGTTCAAGCATCCATCTGTAATATACATTATCTTGTATCAACTTGAAAAGAATCACTTACTGCAATCGAGTTGGCAATATAGGGGTTCGAATATCAATGTCGTCGTAAGCAATAGTATCAGCTAATTGTCTGAGTGCAATTGTTTCCAACTTTGGTTTTAGATCCAGTTCTCGGAATGCAGTGACAATGTTTCCATTACGATATCCGAGAAATATTGTCTTATCATTCCCTGATACATTCAAAAAAAGGAATGGAATGTCATCCATTTGAATCACTTTGTACCATTTTCGAGTTAGAATATCATAATAATCTATTCTGAGTTGGGTAGATACATCATCATTCAAGGCTTGATAGATTCTGTTGTTGGTAGTCCCTGAATAGGATCAGATGAATCTTGGAAAATAGACACAATAATTTGAAGCCACGAGAAAGTACAAAAACCATATCTAGTGCGACTTTGAACGAAAACATAACTCAGTCAAGAATTTTGTTTTAAAAATGCATTGATCTAAACGCCTTTTTATCCGACCAACTTCTGTTACTTTCCTAGGTCATAGTACTCCTCGGCTATTATATAGAAAATGCAACGACAATATAACTTACAAACATAGCGGGCAGCCATATCTGAGTGCATTGGAAAATCGAGAGGTTCCTCATTGATTTTAAAGAAAGAATCACGCCTTTCAACATACTGGTAAACAGCTCTTGTACCAGTTGGTTGGGTGATTAGATATATGATTCCATTGATTTGACACAAATTGCTTGTCTTTGCTACCGGAAGAGGCTGAAGGATTGCGTTTAAAATAGTTTTAAAAAAAGAGAAACGCTTACCAAGTCTGTCGTCTTGCTCTCCATTGTTTCCAAAGACATAGAGAACATTTTTGTTTCAGAAATTCCGTATAGCTTGTTGTTTTTTATCACAAAGTTGTCATACGTGGTGATGTCTGAGTGAATTTCAACCAGCATTCTCCATTCGATTGATATCAGATCTAGTTCGAATACTTGAAAATAAGTGGGAAGTGCTCTCAACATAAACAGTCGATTGTTAAATGTACAAAGCCTATGATTATAATATCGTTCTTCCAGCAAATGTTTATTACGAAAATTGAGAATTTCCCATTCTTTAGAATCTGAATATTGGGATTATATTCATTTTTTTGAAGTCACAGAACAACAACGAAAAAATAAACTCACTGAAATTATATTTTTCTACGCGATAACTTTGATTCAGGATTTTTCGAACCACATAAAGATCATCACCAATTTGACAACAAATCTCTCGATGAACTTGTCCCAAATTTAATAAATGTTCAGCTGTGAAGTATGCCTGATCTGCAATTCTCGATGAAATGAACTGTTGTTTCAAACAATAACTCACGGTTTACACCATATTTCATCAGTCGTCGCCATTCCAGTGTTGTTGTATCAAGCTCGAAGTATTCACTTGTCTTATCCGAGTTCCTCATTACTAATAGTATTTTCTTTGTATCAGTTTTGATAGAAATATTTGGTGTTGTGTCAGCATGATTATTTTCTACTAGATATCCATTTTTATGCTCGATAATTTCCCATTGCTTAGAAACTAAACTTTTTTGTTAGTTGTGTTGTCTTTCAAATTGACTTACCCATATCGTATCTTCTAACTTTGAGCTTGTACCCAGCTGAAATTTCAATCAACCAAAAATGATTGCCAATACGACAATAATCCACAGAAAGAACGTTCTCATAATCAAATTCGGTGCAACAAGTCATTCTGAAAACGAATACTAACTGAAATAGAATATATATGTGAAGATCGATAGTCAGCGTGTCTCCTGGTGTGAGATGTGCGAACGATCGCTGTTGTGAGACCCTCTGTGCTACACACAGATGGTCCGCTCTCATAACCCACACCAGTCATTTTTATTTTTATACACGCTGTCTATCGATCTTCACATAAATTTTATTCTTGTTAGTATTCGTATTGCAGAATGACTTGCGGCACCGATTTTGGTTATGAGGACGTCCTTTCTGTGGATTATTGTCGTATTGGCAATCACTTTTGGTTGATTGAAGTTCTAGCAGGGTACAAACTCGAAGTTAGAAGATTCGATATGGGTAAGTCAACTTGAACAATGAAAAACCAACAAAAAGTTTAGTTTCCAAGAAATGGGAAACCATCAAGCATAAAAATGGATATTTAGTAGAAAACAATCATGGTGACACAACATCAGACATTTCTATTATGACGGATAAAACTAAAATACAATTAGTAATGAGGAACTCGGATAAGACAAGTGAATATTTCGAGTTTGATCCAACAGCACTAGAATGGCGACGACTGATGAAGTATGGTGTAAACCGTGAGTTAACGTTTGAAAGCAATGCTCATTTCATCGAAAATTGCAGATCAGCCATACTTCACAGCTGAACATTTATTAAAATTGGGACAAGTTCATCGAGAGATCTGTTGTCAAATTGGTGATGATCTCTACGTGGTTCGAAAAATTCTGAATGAAAATTATCGCGTAGAGAAATATAATTTCAGTGAGTTTCTTTTTTCGTTGTTGTTCTGTGACTTTCAGAAAATGTCTATATTCAGATTCGAAGGAATGGGAAATTCTCAATTTCAGTAATAGACACTTGCTGGAAGAAGCATATTATAATCATAGGCTTTGTACATTTAACAATCGACTGTTTATGTTGAACGCATTTCCCATGTTTTTTCAAGTATTTGAACTAGATCTGAAAGCAACCAAATGGAGAATGCTGTTTGATATTAACTCAGACATCACTACGTATGACAACTTTGTGATAAAAAACAACAAACTCTACGGAATATCTGAAACAAAAATGTTGTCTATGTGCTTGAAAACCAAGAAGAACAAGACGACTGACTTGGTAAGCGTTCCTCCTTTCATAGACCTGTTTTAAACGTAATGCCTCACATTCAGCCTCTTCCGGTAGCAAAAACACAAAATTTGTGTCAAATTGATGGAACAATATATCTAATCACCCAGACAATTGGAACAAGAGCTGTTTACCAGTATGTTGAAAGACGTGATTCTTTCTTTAAAATCAATGAGGAACCTCTCGATTTTCCAATGCACTCTGATATGGCTTCCGGCTATATTTGTAAGTTATGATCGAGGATAATCGAGGAGTATTATGACCTAGGAAAGTAACAGAAGTTGGTCGGATCAAAATCCGTTTAGATCAATTCATTTTAGAACAAAATGCCTGACTGAGTTATGTTTTCGTTCAAAGACGCACTAGATATGGTTTTTGTACTTTCTCGTGGCTTCAATATATTGTGCCTATTTTCCCAGATTCATCTGATCCTATTCAGGGACTACCAACAACAGAATCTATCATGCCTTGAATGACGATGTATCCACCCAACTCAGAGTAGATTATTACGATATTCTAACCCGAAAATGGTACAACGTGCTACAAGTCGACGACATTCCATTCCTTCTTATGAATGTATCAGGGAATGATAACACAATATTTCTTGGTTATCTTAATGAAGACTTCATTACTGCATTTCGAGAACTAGATCTAAAACCCAAGTTGGAAACAATTGCACTTAGGCAACTAGCTGATATTATTGCTTACGACAACATTGATGTTCACATCCCTACATTGCCATCTCGATTGCAGTAAGTGATTCATTTTAAGTTGATACAAGATATTGTATATTGCAGATGGATGCTCGAACATATGGTGGATTTTAGGAAAAAGGATATCAAAAGATTACTAGAACATCATAAAATTAACATCAACTTGTCAGGCATAGCTCTGCTCGAACAAGATTAAACAATACATTCAAGTCATCTCCATGTTTATAACTTTTTTTTTATCTATAAATTGAAATCTTTAATGTTTTAGTGTTGATAATCTGCAATATTGCGTTATGGTGTTTGCAGAGTACCGTAACCTGTTCAAAAAAAACATCAACATTTTTATCAAATCAACACATTTCATTAAAAACATGACATTGAATTGATCATTGATTCCATCAACACTCCAAAAATGAACAGTTTTGTCATTTATTTACACATTCTTCGACGGGTGGCATGATGTTGAAAACATGCCATTTTTTCTAGAAATTTCCTATTTTTAGGTGGAAAATGCTAATTTTTGGCAGTTGCTCGGTTTTTTGTGCGAAAAAGAGCATTTTCAACAATTTTGTTCCAGTTTTGTGTGAAATTTCATTCTTTTCACTGATTTTCTAGCTGAAAATAGAGTTTTTCGCCTTGAAATTGTAAAAGATTTGCAATGTTAGAGTACTGTAGTTTAAAGGCACACGTTCCTATATGACGCAATAGGCACCAAAGCGAAAGTGTACTGTATTTAGCGCGAAATTTTTTAAATTTTTGTTCGAAAAATTGATCTTTTTCTAATTTTTTATGTGGGAAATCTCGGCTTTTCGCTATTTTTTTTGTTTTCCGATGTAAAAACAACTCTATTTTTTCAATTGCAACATTTCCTGTCTCCCTTATTCCGCAAACTAAGTTATTTTTCTATGAAAACGATGATTTTTCATAATTTTCGCTTTTAAAATAGTTTTAATCGACTTTTCCGCAAAAATTCGATACATTTTCTAAATGATAAAGTTCTGTATTTCCAGGAGCAGCTTCTAGAATTAAATAAATACTCCCAGCGCGTTAATTTTTTATTTTTGCGGAAAAACCGAATTTTTTCTATTTTTCTGCTGTCGAAGCCGTATTTTCACTCTTCTTTCTATTTTTTTTCCCATAAAAACAACATTATGCAGAGAATTGCATCATGTTTTCCTCTCCGATACTAGAAAACCATCATTTTCCATTAAAAACCGCACTTTTCCATTGTTTTCACCTTCAATATTGACATAATTCACATCTAACAATAGAAGATATAAAAAATTGACAACGTTTCGAATGTTTCTAACCTTCTATTTCCCTGATACGTGTAAACAACTCTCGCCCCTTCTTCTCTCCGTTCTCTGTCCCCATCTCTCATTTTTCTTGCCATTTCGCACGTTTGTTCCCTCAAAAAACAACAAATTTTCAGAATGTCGTTGACCGAGGATCCAACATTCCAAGAGTTGAAGACTCTTGTCGAATCGACGGAGAAGAACACTCAATTGTTGGAGTGGTTCCAACAGGATTCGAACCGTTTTGAGAGATTTAGGTAAGGAAAAGGGGGGAAATACGCTCTATTGGTTGGGGAGAGGGGTCATTGATCGATTTGGAGGAGAATTAATTATACTATTCGGCTTTTTTTGGTCAAAAATAGCTGAAAATCACCATTTTAAATGCTTTTACCATGTTTTTTTAACGTTGCAAAGCTGTAAAAACATCTAAAATCATAGTTGTTATCTTAAAACGCGGCATTTTTAGTTAAAAACTGTCTTTTACGGCTTTTTTTACTAAAAAGAACATATAAAGCCTCAAAAATAGTGCTTTCTACATTTTTTGTCTACGAAAAGTTATTTCGCAACTTTTTTCATAGGACAAGTTGAAATTTATGCTTTAAATTCGCGATAATATTAGAAATTCAGTAAGAAATATTTTTTTCGGGGAGAAAATTGCGAAAATTCTGCTGAAGTTCGATTTTTGAACGTTTCGAAGCATAGAAATTGACCAAAATGACCTTATTCAGTCAACTACTGCTCAAATTCACTGTTTTTCTAAATTTTCTACCAGAGTTTGGCATTTTCCTCTGATTTGAATGCTTAATTAACAGTTTTTGTTACACCATCAAAAACGATCTCGCAGCATTCTATTTTTCGTTTCAACAAGAAATCCCACTTTTCCTATGAGAAACTGCCTATTTCTAGTTTTATTACCAATTTTTGACTGACGATCCCCATTACCAATGGAGAATTGAGCAGTTTTGACCTTTTTTTGCAAGAAAAACTTTCAAACTCTTGAAATCTTCCTAGAATCATATAATATAATCTGTTATTTTGCAGCCGCCACTTCGAGACACCAGATGGCAACTTCCTGTTCGACTTCTCGAAGAATCGAATCACCCAGGAGAGCTTTGATTTGCTCATCAAGTTGGTTAGTTTTTATATCATTTTCTTGGGAAAATTGCTTGAAACTGACTGCAAAAATCATAGAAAACCCTTGATTTTCGTGTTTAAAAAAAACTCAATTTGCTGCTCAAAACTGAGAAAGAACACTGTTTCTGACACAATTCGAATCTGCAATGGGGATACTTTTATAGTTAAATCAAGAAATATAGGAATTATCCTTCAAAAAAGCTTCTAACAGTCTAATTATCCCTTATTTCCAGGCCAAATCGCGTGGCGTCGAGGCATCTCGTGATGCAATGTTCAACGCGGAGAAGATCAATTTCACCGAGAATCGCGCTGTTCTTCACGTCGCTTTGCGGAATCGCATCAACAAACCGATTATTGTTGATGGAAAGGATGTAAGTTGCTGTTTTTCTGTTTAAATTGCCTCATTTTTGGCCAAAATCGAGTAAAAACAACGTTTTTTGAGTCCCAAATCAATGAAACATCAATTTTCAGGTGATGCCAGATGTGAACCGCGTATTGGCGCATATGAAAGAATTCTGCGATGAGATTATCAGCGGAAAATGGACGGGATACACTGGAAAAGCAATCACAGATGTCGTCAATATTGGCATTGGCGGAAGTGATTTGGGTCCATTGATGGTTACGGAATCATTGAGACACTATCAAGTTGGGCCGAATGTCCATTTCATTTCGAATGTTGATGGTACTCATGCTGCTGAGGTGAGACATCGTTTTTCGAATGATATTTGAATCAAAAAGGACATTTTTGAGTGGTTTTGCTTGAAGAATAGCTCAAAACGCATATTTTTCGTGTTAAACTTGCGAAAACTGAGTTTTTGATGATATTGAACACTCGAGCTTGGAAAAAAATAGTGAAAACCTCCTTTTTTGATCCAAAAAACATACTTCGAAAATGAAAAAAAAGGCAGTTTTTGTATAGCAAAACACTCGTGCAATACCTCCAAAGTCATGTTCCGAATATATTCATATATGGAAACAGGAAAAAATATCTTGACCATGGTTTATACCAAAAATCAGACGTTAGCCCACAAAACATGTATATAATCATGAAGAAGTTGCATTTTTCCCGGAGGTTCTTTAAAAAACTGGATAGAAGTTCGACGCATAACAATTTGCGGCAGTTTTGAAACCACAACTCGAAATTCTGATGATTTGGCTAATTTTCCTGATAGATAGCTTGCAAATTAGTGGATGATTGCCAAAATAGAGAAAAATCTACGTTTTGTAGTTATTCTGCTTGAGTTTTGATATTTTTCACCAAAAATTAGCCTCAAACATGCAAAAACTGACAAAATCTCATGATATTAACTCTACAACCAACAAATAACACTAATTTACTCATTTCAGGTGACAAAGAAGCTGAACCCCGAGACGACCCTCTTCATCATCGCCTCCAAAACATTCACCACCCAAGAGACCATCACCAACGCGGAAACCGCAAAGGAATGGTTCCTCGCAGCAGCGGGTGACCAAAGTGCAGTTGCCAAGCACTTCGTCGCATTGTCAACCAATGTGCCAAAAGCAGTCGAATTTGGAATCGACGAGAAGAATATGTTCGAATTCTGGGATTGGGTTGGTGGACGATATTCATTGTGGTCGGCGATTGGTCTATCGATTGCTGTACACATTGGATATGATAATTATGCACAATTATTGGATGGAGCATTCGCTGTTGATGAGCATTTTGTTAGTGCACCATTGGAGAATAATGTGAGTTTTTGATTTGAAAATCTAGCTGAAAGTCTGAGATTGCAACAAAAGGAGAAGTACTAGAGCACAAAAACTCAATTTTTGTATTTTTCCGCTGACATTGAAACAGTGAAATTTTAATCTGAACCCACCATTTTGGTGGATTACGAAGAAAATTTGATGCTGGTATATGTATATTCCACTCGTATACCTCAAAGATGTGGTGAAAATCAAGGGAATTGTGAATTTGCATCATCATCTATCAAATTGAAAACAAAACGATACTATTCATAGTTTTAAAAGTTTGAAATTGTGAAATTTTCATATTAATGTCGGAATCTCAATTTCTAGCGTAAATTCTTTCTTGGAAGAAATTGAGTCATTTCAATCACTATTCAGGAAAGCAAAACTGTGACATACGGAGCTTGAAACGGTAAAATATAGTATGTCGTCGAAATTTTGACCGTTTTACTCACGAAAAATTGAACATTCTGATAGAATCCTTGAAAAAAATTGGTTTCTAACAGCCTCATCTACTAATCTGAGCTTTTTCTCACTTTCAAAGCAGTAAATGAGGGTTTCCGTATTACAATTTTATTTTTACAAGAAAACTGAAAGTGTTCAGCAATTTAGGGATCCAAACTTACTTGATTTTCGTTGTTTGAAACTGAAAAATTTTTTTCTCGCTGATATTTCGATTAATGAGCGAAAACCGGCAAAAAATCTGCTGGAAAAAGCATTATAGAAACTTCAAAATTAAGTAGATCTACAAAATCTCGAACTGGAAACAGCTTCAGTGAAACAAACACGAAAGTACTATATTCCTTATCAAAATCCATCTAATTCCAGATCCCAGTGATCCTCGCGATGCTCGGTGTGCTCTACAACAACATCTACGGTGCCGAGACGCATGCTCTCCTTCCATATGACCAATATATGCATCGATTCGCCGCCTATTTCCAACAAGGTGATATGGAGTCGAATGGCAAGTTTGTGACTCGACACGGCACTCGCGTCAACTACTCGACTGGTCCGATTGTTTGGGGTGAGCCGGGTACAAATGGACAACACGCATTCTATCAATTGATTCATCAAGGAACACGCATGATTCCGGCTGATTTTATTGCACCGGTTAAGGTTTGTATCTACAGTATTCCCCTCTAAGTGTCGATTTGCAGACATTGAACCCGATCCGTGACGGTCTCCATCATCAAATCTTGCTCGCCAACTTCCTGGCACAAACTGAAGCATTGATGACCGGAAAATCGAGCGAGGAAGCGGAGAAGGAGTTGGTCGCCGCCGGAATGAGTGGAGAGAAGTTGGCGAAGATTTTGCCGCATAAGGTGAGAATATTTTTTTGAAAAACGGGTCCAATTGGACAAAAATGGGGTATTTTTCTGTTAGGAAAGTGCAGTTTTTCTCCACACTCAAATATTTAAAATTTGTCAAAAAACATCGAATGAACTATTGCATTCGGAAAAAATTTCAAAAAATTGAACATTTTGCGAAACAGCAAATCATTTTTGATGAATTTTTAGAATTTTGATTGAAAAACTGGTGAAAGCACGAAGAAAGAACCATCAAAACTCCTGAAATTTCTCAAATTCTTCAAATTTTCACTGAAAAAGTATTTCTGTCAAAAATTATTGAAAACTATTTAAAATAGGTACAAGTGGAAAAGCAGATCGCATTTGAAAGAAATCTCGGAAACTTTCATGTTTTTTGAAACAGCAATCAGTTTTTGATCAATTTTCAAAAGTTTTATTCAAAAACTTGAACAATTTGCGTATTTATTGCTCAACAAGTGGAGAAAGTTTTAAAAACAAGTCAAAATGATCACCAAATTCTTTAAATACTCCAAACCCTTCACATTTCCCATGAAACAGTATCAATTTTACAGGTATTCGAAGGTAACAAGCCAACAACATCGATTGTATTGCCAAAAGTGACACCATTCACACTTGGCTCATTGATTGCATTCTATGAGCACAAGATCTTCGTGCAAGGAATCATTTGGGATATTTGCAGTTTTGATCAATGGGGGTGAGTTGGTTTTTTGATTAAAAATGAGGAAAATGTCGGAAAAATTGATTTTATTCTCTCAAAATCTTGGTTTTTTGCATGCTTTACCTCTAAAAATCGAGAATTTATCATTTTTTGGTCCAAAAAATGTTGAAAAACTCATTTTTCTAGTTAAATTCCGAAAATATCCAGCCTTTGACCCGAAATTTCATGAAAAAACTCATTTTTACCTCTAAAACCATGAAAAATCAATAAAATTTCAGTGTGGAGCTCGGCAAACAATTGGCAAAAGTGATCCAACCGGAATTGGCATCACCGAACGAGATTTCATCGCACGACGGATCCACAAATGGATTGATTGCATTCATCAAGAAACATGCATAATTATATTTCCGTATTTTCAACTTCGGTTAATTATATTCTAGTCATTCTTCATTTACCATGTAGTATTTGTATTTTATTGCCACGTTTTATTATATGCACGCGTTTTTTCTCAAAATAAATAGATTTATGAGCAGTTTTTGTACTGAAATTATATAGAAAATGGTGGATTTTCCAGTTTTTATCGTTGAAATTTTCGAAAAATGAAGAAAATGTGAGATTTATAGGCTATTAAAACAAGAAAAATGGCCGGATATGCATTGAAACGATTGATGACGGAATATAAAGGTGAATTTTGATAGATATCATGTTTTTAGGACTTTTGAAAGAGAACATCGAGTTTTTCTAATAGAAATAGAAGAATTTGTAGTTATTTCAGGGAAATTTGAGTGAAAATCTCGAGTTTTTATCATTTTGAGACTGAAAATGTCCAATTTCCTCACAGAAATCGCAAATTGAAAACTTTTAAATATCCGAAATTGCACAATATCAACTAAAACAATATTTTCAGAGCTCACAACTCGGCCACCAGAGGGAATCATCGCCGCACCAATCGATGAGGACAACTTCTTCGAATGGGAATGTTTGATCACCGGACCGGAAGATACATGCTTCGCCAATGGTGTATTCCCGGCTCGCATCACTTTTCCGCAAGATTATCCGTTGTCGCCACCGAAAATGAAGTTCACTTGCAATTTGTTCCACCCGAACATTTATCCGGATGGTCGAGTTTGTATTTCGATTCTTCATGCACCTGGTGATGATCCGACTGGATACGAGGCGTCGAATGAGCGTTGGAGTCCGGTGCAGTCGATTGAGAAGATTCTATTGAGTGTTGTTAGTATGCTTGCTGGTAGGAAAAACATAGAAAGTTCCATAATAATTCATCTATTACAGAACCAAACGATGAATCTCCAGCCAATGTCAATGCAGCAAAAATGTGGCGAGAGGACCGCGCACAATTCGATAAGATTGCCGATGCATTGGTTCGAAAGACTCTTTGTTTACCAGCATCCGATTCATAATTATATTACTTGTAAATGTTTAATTTATAAAAAATGTGAATAAAACATGATTGAAACAACAACTTTTATTTCATAACAACAGTTTATTCCTCGCTGTCAACGTTGACGTTGGTGAGTCCATGGAATTTGGTGCATGGAACGTATGTGCACAAGGTGTAAAGCTTGTGGGATGAGTCCTCATCCTCGTTACGTCTGCGGGAGAGACGGACACGAACTCTGTATGGGACGTTCTTGATTCCCTTGGACCAGATGAACTTGTTGAGCTTGGTGTCGACTCGGACATCCTCAGTCTTCATTTGGATCTTGGCGAACTTCTTGATCTCATCAATGGCGCGTGGGGCACGTTTCTTGGCTCCGCTGAAAACAAACAATTGATTCTCGAACTAGAATTGGGAAATGTACCATTCCATCAGGAACCTAAGCAATCCTAAGACACTAAATGAGAATTTTGAGGATGCCTCTAGATTTCTGTGCGAATCTCGAGTGAGAAACGACCAGCGTTAAGGGAGAGAGCCACTCACCCAAAACGAGGCGGATTGCTCCGTTAGTCCGATTACTGTGGTCCGGGCTAGAACCTGCTCTCCAATCGAGCTACAGTAATCAGCGTGGGCCAACACACCGCTTCCAGGTGGAGCTCGTGTTAGCATAAGTCGATTTTTGGGAAACTAGGTTGGGGGAAAAAGAAAAGAACTTACATTCCCTTGATGCGACGGTGAATGTGGATGGTGTATTCACGGGTGACAACCTCGTTGATGGTGCTGCGAGACTTCTTCTCAGTCTTTGGAGCCATTTTACCTGGAAAGAAAAAATTAATGGAATATTTCAAGAGAAAAACGGGAAAAAATGTACGCGAAAATATTATTTGCAATAAAATTGCGAAAATTGAAAAAAATTTTGCAAAATTACACTAAATTTCTAGAAAAAGAGCAAAAAATTGAGCGAAAAAGTTGAGAAAATGGAAAAATATTTTAGGATTTGAAAATAAATTCTGCAGAAATCTGTCGCTAACAAACAGCGCGGCGAGACCCATCGAGCGAATAAATGCGTGCGCCTTTACTTTAGCATTGGAGCGCGCTTGCATTACGTATTATTTTCCAGTGTATTTCCACAGAAAAACCGATTTTCTGTCAAACTAACACAATTTCTATAATATTTACACTAAAAACAAGAAAAATAGATGGCTGGAGCATCAAATGATGACAATTTATTCCAATCAGATGCATTTTCGCCGTCGGATTGTAAGATTTCGTAGATTTTCGCTTTTCTAACGCTTTTCAGACATTCGTGATCGATTAAAAGGAGTAAAAATTGGCGATGAAACGAGGAAATTGCGCACATTACGCTCTGAAATGAGCGCGTTGAATAATGCATCACAGGAAACGCTGAAAAATAATGTTTTTCGGAATTATCAACAGTTTATTGATGCGTCGAAGGAGATTTCTCGTTAGTTTTTGAGTTTTATTTGCTGGAAAAAATGAAAACAGCACGATTTTCGAAAAAGCAAGAAAGAAAATAACAATTTTTACAAAATAAGAGAGACAAAAATGTGAAAATATCGATTTCGAGAAGTTTTCAGTCATAAAAACACTAAAAACGCATTGTTTTTCTTGTTTCTGCTCTAAAAAGTCAATAATTCGATTTTTATGATGAAAATTTCGGAAAATCTCATAATTTTCCACAATTTAATAATCTGGCTCGACACTTTCTCACGGAAAAAATGCTAGAAATCATGAAAACAACAAAATAACATGTTTAAAAACGAAAAATTGTATAGTTTTGCAGAGAAATAACTGTTTTTCGTCGATTTTCGAGCCAAACAAGATAAGCAGTAGAGAATTAACATTTAGCTAAACGAAATAATATAAAAAATGACAGAAAACATGTTTCACGTTGAAAAAAATCGTTCCAAACGGCACAAAATTGTTATTTTTACAACAAAAAACGAAAAGAAGTTTTAAAAAATGACTATGATGTCGAATTATGGCTGCAGAATTTCAAATAAATTTTGCACAAACTCCGAAAACGCTAAAAGATCAAAAATTTCAAAATTGACAATGTGACAAGTCTGAAACAGTAAAAAAGCAACGTTGATCGATTCTCATCTAAATTTTTAGAATTATTTATAGTTTCTGAAGCACATTGAACAAATGACTAGTCAATTCAACTTTAATCACTTGAAATGAAAAAGTTGAAACCGAAAAAGAGCGGTTTTGCTCCTTCTGTCTTCACAAAAAAACCGCAAACCGCATTGAAAAAACATGTTTCTCGTGCTAAAAATCGTTCAAAAAAATCACAAAATTGTAATTTTTGAACCAAAAAACAAATGAAAATTTAAAAAATTACAGTTTGAATTCAAATGATTCTATGAGTGGTTTTCGCAGAACTATTGAATCGTCTAATAGATCAAAAATTTCAAATTTACTAAAATTACAAGTCTGAAACAGTAAAATATCAACTTTTATGTATTTTAAGCTAGATTTCTAGGACGATTCATGGTTTTCCAAAAAATTTTTACCTAACACTAGTTTACACTTCCGGCTTCACAATAAATCGCATTGAAAAAACACGTTTTTCGTGCAAAAACCGTTGAAAACTACAAATAATTGTAATTTTTGAGCCAAACACATCTATGAGGGATTTTCTCTGAACTGTTGGTTCGCATAGTAGATCAAAAATATCGAATTCCCCAAAATCGCAGGTCTGAAACAGTAAAAACCAACTTTTATCGATTCTTAGATAAGTTTTCAGAATTATTCATAGTTTTAAGCAGGATCAAACATGCAAGTAGTCAATTAAAACTAAATCGCTTAAAATGTAAGAAGTGAAACTGAAAAAGTGTGTGCTTCTGTCATAGAATTGTTGAAATTTTTTGCTTTAAAGATATTTTGATCAAGTTTTTAGTATAACAATGTGCTTCCAATCACCGCGGAAGACTTTTATGACTGAAAAGTCAAGAATTTCTGCAAAATCGACTTAAAATCAAGTTTTTGGCTGAAAAATACAATTTTTTGACAAATACCCGAAACTTAGTGACAAATAATATGCTATACATTCTCGAAAACAGTTTGAAACAGCAAAAAAACCATAATTCAACAATATATGGACAATAAACCACCTATATCCACAGATTTGGAGCGAGAAATGTATCAACTTCAACACCACCTAATGGAACAAAAACAAGTGATTGAATCAATGATGATGATGACTGGTGATGATAAATCATCGATTCATACTGTATCAAGTCACTCAACAACCACATCCAATATCAATCCGATACAGATATTGATGCAGAAGATGGATGGAATTGGGGTGAGCTTTTTGGTGTCTGAAAATTCTCGAAAATCACTGTTCCACATATATCGAATATACCAAAAAAGAAAATTTCGTTTGATTCACATGCTGGGTGACATCGACAAACCATCTTTGTGAAAGAACTACCTGCGCCTTTAAAATATCCCACAACGAATCAATTTGTTTCTTTTCCAGCTCGATTTTGACCTGAATTAGTCTGAAATCGAAAAATATCATCGATAATACTGTTTCACAGCAGTCAAATATCAAAATTTTGAAAATTTCGATTGATTCACGTCCTGCGCGCAACTATCTCAACAAAAACCCTTCCTGTCCCTTTAAAATATCTTAAAACGAATTGGTTTGCTTTTTTTATAGTTCTTATACATCTTGAATCAAATGATATTATCAAAAAGTACTGTTTCATAGCTATAAAAAAATTCAATAATGAAACTTCCGAATGATTCATTGCCTACCTGCTTCGCCCAACTATATCAATGTAATAGCTCCCTGTGCCTTTACAATATCCTTCAACGATTCAATTTTTTTTCCATCAATAAATCAAGGGATGACATCAAAAATCACTGTTTTGCACCGATAAAATTGTCCAAAATGAAATTTTCGAGTGATTCCAATCCAAGGAACCTACTGTCTTCCATATCAGCAGGATAACTACCTGCTCCTTTAAGATATCTCGTAGCGAACCAAGAATCAACGAACTTTGAATAAAGTGATAGAATATCAAAGATACGGTTTCATAGCGATAAAAAAATTCGAGAATGAAATTTTCGATTGATTCTCATCTTGCTTTTTTTCGACCATCCATCTCAATGAAAAACGTCCCTGCGCCTTTAAATCATCCCACAACGAATCAATTTGTATTTTTTCATCTACGATTTTGCCCTAAATAATCTAGATTCGAGGTATACCATCAAAAATCACTATTTCACAGCAGTCAAATATCAAGAACTGTATTTTTCGAATGATTCTGCTCCTTCAGACATTCTATTGATCATATCAAAAAGTTCCTTTAAAATATCCCACAACGAACAAAATGTTCTTCCTGGTACCTATATTTGTTTCAAATAATCTTAAATCAAGAAATGACACCCAAATATTCATGTTTCACAGCAGTCAAATATCAAAAGGTCAAAAATTTCGATTGATTTTGATTGGACTGACATTCTATAATTCATTTCAATAAGAGCCCTCCTTGCGCCTTCAAAATATTTCACAACGAGCCGATTCATATCGACTTTTGGCTTAAACAATTTGAAGTCAAAGGATAACATCAAAAAGCACTGTTTTCCATCGATAAATTAGCCAAAAATAAAAATTTCGAGTGATTTCCATCCAAGGAACCTACTATCATCCACAAAAGCAAAATAACTTGATGCGCCTTTAAGATATCTCGTAACGAACCAAAAATAAAGGAACCTTGAATGAAAAGATAGAATATCAAAAATACTGTTTCGTGGTGATAAAAAAGTTCAAAATATGAATTTTCGAGTGATATGGACACTGCTAACCTTGTATCACATACTTCAAAAATAACACTCCCTGTTCCTTTAAAAAATCCCAAAACGAATTGATTTGTATCTTTTCCATCTCAATTTTTTCCTATAGTAATCTTGAATCAAGGTATATTTTTTCAAAAAGAACTGTTTCACAGAAGTGAAATATCAAAAGTTCGAATATTTCGTTTGATTCACTGTTGACGCTCTATCAGACATTACAAAAATAACACTCTCTCTCCCTTTAAAATATCCCCTAACGATTCAATCCATCTTTCAGGGAATCCTCAACAACATGTCAAGCACTGAAAAAGTGATACTCCATGGTGAAATGGATCTATTCGATATTGAAACGAAGAAACCACTACAGAGGTGTATGTTGATACTGTTGTCACATCGATTGATCATTGGGAATATCAATGCGGCTGGCAAATATGTGTAAGTTCCCTAGATTCATAGATTCATAGATCCCCGAGTTCTATGATCCATAGATTCATAGATCCTCGAGTTCTATGATCCATAGATTCATAGATTCATAGATTCATAGATTCATAGATTCATAGATTCATAGATTCATAGATTCATAGATTCATAGATTCATAGATTCATAGATTCATAGATTCATAGATTCATAGATTCATAGATTCATAGATTCATAGATTCATAGATTCATAGATTCATAGATTCATAGATTCATAGATTCATAGATTCATAGATTCATAGATTCTCGAGTTCTATGATCCATAGATTCTCGAGTTCAATGATCCATAGATCTTCAAATTTTATGATTCATATATTCCTCTATGCATAGAATGACTACTATCACTGCTGAAAAAATAGCAGGGTTACTGTAGATAGCTGGTATTCATAGATTCATAGATTCACAAAACTACAGTTTCAATGTTCTATGAATATCTATGCATAGATTCTCCAGTATTGATCGGTTGGCTATTGACTTACCAGGTTCTATGCTTCTTCATTACTAGTTCTATGAATCTATGATTTAATAAAATACTATTCCTAGATTTGTATCTATGAAACTTCAATGCATTTGATCTACAGTGATACAGCATTATCTATGGAAATAATGAAAAAGTTCTATGCCATAGAACCTCATATCTATGCATAGAACTTTGCCATGCCTTGATTCATAGATTTATATACATTTCCAGCATGGAATCCACCCTATCCCTCAATTCCGTCGCTCCAGTCAATGTCAAAGACCGTGACACAGGTGCTGCCAACGCTGGAAAAGTGCTGAAACTGCTGATATTCCCGGAAAGTCGTTGTTATTTGTGTGAAAGTCAACGAGTCAAGAAACTATGGTTTGATGAGTTGGAACAGGCGAAGAGGGAGATATTACATGAAGGTAGTCTGGTTAGACAAGCCACGATAAGAGGAAAGAGACAGACTGTTAAGGTAGGTGGTGTACTGTATCGGAAAGCATCGATGTATCCTGGAATCTAAGTTCCCCAGAAGTTTCTAAAATATCTGCAGTTTTGCGTCATATATGGTGTATTCTTAAAGAGTGTGCACTTTGTCGTAAGATACACTGTTTCAAAAAGTATTGAAAGATTTTGAAATGTCTACAAACATAATATTTGTAGGCAAAACTTGATAAACTGAACTTCGAAAGTTTTGAAAGTATCCGCAACTTTTTGTCATATATAGTGCATTCTTGAAAAGTGTGTAAATTTGCGTCAGATAAGGTGCATCATAGAATCTTGTGAAAGTTGTCGTAAAGTATACTGTTTCTAAAACTAATGAAAGTTACGAAAGTCATTGCTACGACAGTGTTCGAGCGCCTTTTATTAACACCTGACCTTTATGGAGAGTTGAAAATTTCCGCAACTTCGCGTCATATATGGTGCATTCGTGAAGAGTGTGCAATGTGTCGTAAGATATACTGTTTCTCTGATAAGGAAAAAATCAAAATATCTCAAAAGTGGTGATAATGAATTTATGTGCTCATCTTGAAACTAGACCTCCTATCTGCAATTTTTCGTAAGCTTCGCAGCATCCAAACGAATTTTCCGAAAATCTGCAATTAATTGTCATATATGGTGCATTCTTGAAAAGTGTGCAATTTGTCGTAAGATGTACTGTTTCAAGAGATTCTCAAAACTGTTGAAACCACCACAAAATAGTCCCATTTACACAAGCATACAAAGAACTTTCCAAAAGTTGTAGGTCTGCAAATTGTCGTGAAGTTCAACGCTTGAAAAAATCTGCATTTTACCGTCAGATATAGTGCATTATGACATTATGTGCATTTTTTCGTAAAATTCACGGTTTCAAAAAAATCTGAAAATCTTCATTGTCAGCCACATTCAGTTGATGAGTCAGATAGATCGAAAGAAAGAGCATTTTTCCAGGATCGAGCATCAAAGATAGCAACCGATGTGAAACAACACGCATTCATGGAAGAGGAGGAAGAGCAAGAGAATGAGCCAAAAGGTTGGTGATCAAGTTTCGAAGACTGAAATGTCTATCCACTAAACTTTAGCAACAAAACTTTCAAAGATTCTCCCCAAGAAACAGCAAAAACTTTGTGATCTACCACCTATCTACAGTAACCCTGCCTTTTTCAGCCGACGACGTTGATATCCAATGGCTTGCTGATCTCCCAGCTGAATTAGACGACTGTATTGCACATCGCGACTTGGAACATGCGATTGAATTGATCAAAGAATGGAAGGAGTGTCCGACGAAGGATGCGGTGATTGATGTGCAATTGCAGATGAGGGAGAATCAGGTGGGTAGATATGCAGAAGTTTTGATCTACCAAAATGGGGAGATGTATAGCTTTCTCGATCAGAAGGTCGTCAAGTTTTACACATGGGTACAGAACACACTAAGTAATTTAGTAGTCAAAAACTTGAAATATACACGGAAGTTGAAACAGTGATATCCCACCACGAAAAAAAGATCTTTAAAGGCGCATAGAACAAATTTCATAACTATTCCGATCTTCTGAGATTTCAAAACCAATGCAGTTTCACAGAAAAGTTATGGTTTTTCAAAAATACTTAATAACAGTTTATGGTACTATATATATATAGTTTCTCACCACGAAAACGGTGCCTCTCTCAATTTTTGTGGATTCTTATGCTCTATGAAAATTTTTTTGAATCAAAAAAGATTATGTGAAACTGATTTGAACACATTATCTGGAATTTACATTAGATAAATGAAACTGAAATTTTTTTTGAAAAACTGAAAATCAGATAGATCACTGTTTCAAATGTTCGATTTTAGTTAAAATATTTGATAATTCACAATTCTTCATGGCGATCTATTTGGAAAGATGATTAAAGAAAAACGTTTCCAAAACATTGGTTGATCTCACCACGAAAACTCTGCGTCTCTCTTTTTCAACGTTCTTTCATGATTTGAACGTGTAGTGCAAATGAATTGAAATTTTTTTAAATATCCAATCAATACGACAAGAGAGAAATTGCTAAAAGTCGATTTTCGGAAAACATCAACCTCTGATGAAACTGTAATTTTTTTCAAAAAATATTTATATTGTAATATGAAATATAACAATGTCAATTAAAACTGAGATTCATCTTCTAAATGACAACTCTTGGAGACAGATATCTCACCGCGAAAAACTCTGCGTCTCGCTGTCTTGTGTGCTCTCACTATCCGTTATCAAATTAAAAAAAATAAGTATTCTCGAGAAACACCTAACGGTCAACACCGAGTTCTTCAAAACTTTAATTAGTGTTGACACTGTAATTTTTTGTTAGGAACCCAATTTTTCATGGTAAAATTGAGGAAAAATGTTTAGAACAATATAGCGAAAATGAAATAACGTAGACAATCTGTCACGACAAAAAACTTTGCGTCTCTCTATTTTGTGTGCTCTCACGAAGAAATTCTCCAATTGTAACTACTTGCTCACTTTATAATGAGAACTTAGAAAAGCTCTGAAAATGTATTTTTTAGTATGAAAATTTTTTTTGAAAGTATAAAATAATCTATGGAATGATCAACGTAGAAATAGATATCAATGATCAGGTTCTATGCATAGAATCAGCTATCTGGATGTCAAATTCTATGCTCCGCGGATCTATGCCATAGAATCTACAGTTGTCAGTTCTATGATATCAGATAAATATGGTGCATAAAATACTTCAATTCTACGCATAGAATCTTCCATAGAACTATCAATTTTGACACCTATAGAATTCAATTTTCCAGTTATCCATAGAACCCCTCAATTCTATGCATAGAACCTTCATAGATCCTTCTATCTTCACAATTCTATGATTTTCATAGAACTCAAAATTTTTCCAGTTCTAGGCATAGAATTTTTCATAGATCCTTATATCACCGAAATTCTATGAAATCCATACAACTCAACATTTTTCAATTCTATGCATAGATCCCATTATGAACACTGTTCTATGATATCCATGATATCCATAAATCCTATACACTTTCTGATTCTATGCATAGATCCTTCTATTTTCAGATAGTCGAGATCCTATCAACCGACGTCAACAAGCCAGGAGCCTCACACGGTGGACCAAAAGCCATGAAGAAGGTCCGCAACCTTCTCAGTGCATTAGGAAGAGGAACCTACGCAACAGACATCTATCTAAGGAAACGAAGCGCCTTGCAACGGATGGCAATGAAGGAGACAACTGTATCAGAGGAACCAATATCATATGTGAAGAGTCTATGTAGTATATATGCAAATGCAGTCACTGATATTGCTAATGAATATCGAACAATGCCACAATACTACTGTCAAGTGTTGCAATGGTGTTCGTATGAATTGAGCACATTGCTCAATTTGATAAAGAGGCATGTGATCGAAGTGGCACCGGCTATTGCGATATTGGCATATACATGGAAACATGTGATGAATACTATGGAGGAATTGACTGCTATTGGGGTGCATTTGAATTTTGAGGTACGGTTTTTTATGCAGAGAAAACGTAATCTTTAGAAAAAATATTTGACTTTTGAAGAGTTTATCAAAATTTTTAGTCAACGACATTACAGCCAAACTGAAAAAAACGGAACAATGTAGAAAAAAAGGTTTTTCTGAAACTGAAATTTTAGCGAAAATCCCCACTGAAATCTTCGGGTTTTTCTCTATTAAAATAGCTATGCCCGGAGTCGGAAACCCTGATAAAACTTCTTCGCGAGACCTATAAAATTATATAAATTTGAATATGCGCCTTTGAACTACAGTACCGTTTTCAAACTGAAAACTGTTTTTAGAGCGGAAGATACAACATTTCCTGAAAAATGTTTACCATTCACGTAGTCAATTTAGTTTTTCTAAATGAACTGAAAATGCTATCGAAAAAAAACCGTTTTGAAAAAAATATTTTTCTGAAACTGAAAATTCAATTTTTTTTGAAAAAATGAGTTGAAAAAACATGTTTTGAAGCCGAAAATTGCTGAAAAGTCCTGGGTCTCGAAGCGTTTTTGCATTTCAAAATTCATTTTGAACGTAAATACAGTAGCCGAACTGCAAAAACGTATCGAGACCCAGGAGCGCATTTGCTCTATTCCTAGCCGTTGGTTTGGCACTTATAATAGTCAATTTAGTCTTCCTACAAGGCAATGTCATTCAAACTGAAGAAATATATAGTGTTGAAAAATGTGCATTTTTTGAAACTGAAGATTTATTCAAAAATGCCAAAGCATTCATGTTTCTGATGGACAATGAATTAATATTTGACATTATTTCAAAATTTTCCATACTCGATATCGGTGAAAAATAGACAACTGCAGCTTTTCGAAAATCGAGAATGTGTCTCTTTCAAAAAATCTATAACACTTTTCATCGATTTGATTTTAAATTAGTCAACGATGCGGTTGGTGTTGGAATTTTTTGTAAATCAAACAATGAAATCTACTGTTTCTCAGAAGTTTCATTATTATGATGATAGTGACACATAATACTAAAGCAGAAACATCCTTTGAAACAATGAAAATAGCGGGTTTTCACACTTTTCTGACAGTTTGAGTTAGATAAGCCATGATATTCATACGAAATGGAGTATTTTTGATTGCGAACATGCTTCAACAAAGACAATTGGTTTTGCAGGTAAATCGATTGTTGAGTGTACCACTGGAAACATCACTACAAACAAATTATGAGAATATTGTTGATGCGGTGAAGATGCGGATGGTGGTCAGTTTTTTTTTTTTTGAAAAACCAAGTAGAAAATTTCCAAGTTTTGAAAGATGCCACAAATAAAAAATATTATTTTTGTAAAATTGAGAATTTCAAAAAAAAATTGTTTTAATGTTTCAAAATATTTTGTAAAGTTTCAAGTTACGAGAAATTTTCGATTCGTCGCACTGTCTCGAACTTTGGAAACATGAGAAATTTTAGATAAAAAAAAACTAGGGAATACCAATCAAGGACCAAGGAAAAAACCGAGGACTGAAAGGCTTTTTTGGTACGGTATTTTATCAGTTCGGTCCTTGATTGTAGAATAGGGCCGAAATTGTTATGTTTTAAAACATTTGTTCAAATTTTTCTGTTTCAAAAAGTTAACAATTTGTGAAAGTTTACATAACCCTCAATTAGTTTGGATTCAAAATTTTTCTAGTTGGAATGTGAAAAAGCATTTTAAAGCTATACTTTTTCATGAAAAATCAATATCAATATGTGAGTTCATCTACAAAAAATACACTTATAAAAGCCACTAACATTGATATTTTCACCACAAAAAATTTCAAAAAAAAAATGTTTCAAAAAGTATCAAAAAATTTCCGGACATTGTGAAATGTTGATCTCGAAAATACGTCACTTTCACAAAAAAAATTTTTTTAATGTTTCAAAATATTTTTTAAAGTTGCAAGTTACCAAAAATAGTCAATGGGCTCTTCGTCTTAACTTCGAAAACAAAACGAAATTTCGAAAAACTAAGAAGTACTGTACTTTTGATCTTCTACAGTAGCATTTCGATCTACAACAGTACTTTTGACCTACTACAGTGTTTTTGATCTACTACAGTACTTTTGATCTACTACAGTACTTTCGACCTACTACAGTACTTGTGGTCTACTACAGTACTTTTGATCTACTACAGTACTTTTGATCTACTACTGTACTTTTGATCTACTACTGTACTTTTGATCTACTACAGTACTTTTGATCTACTACAGTAATCCGAAACACTGTTTCTACAAATCAATAATTAGGATCAAATTTTTTTTCTGTTGATCGACTATACGTCTATTTTCCGTCAAACCTGAATTTTTTCTTTAAAAAAATCCATACTTTACATTTTGATCTACTACAGTACACTGTTTCTGAAGATCAATATTCAAAATCAAAATTTTTTTTTCGTCGATCCAGGTCGATTTTTCATCAAAAGTCTCAATTTCAGGAAGAAAAATGGCGTCCATACGTGCTCGATTCCGAATCAGCACTCAATCGATTAGTTGAAGAATTGTCAGATGTCGGAATAAATGTGGAATGGGCAATATCAGCGAATGATGATACAAAAAGTTCATTGAATGTTTCGCAGAATGTTGTGCATTTTGCGAGACTTGCACATACATTGTCCAAGGATTTGGCACCATTGAGATTGTAAGTCGATTTTTTTTCGTATATACAGAATCGTCGGAAGTGGAATTTTCGAATATTAATTTTTTTTGCATAGATACAAGGTTCTATGCATAGAATTGGTAGTCAAATGATTAAAAGTTAACGAAAGGGCATAGACTTGTAGATCAAAGGCATAGCTTGCATAGATACAAGTATGAACACACTATTTCATAGAACCATAGAATCTTAAAGGCATAGAACTCCATAGAACCATAGAATCAACTTTTATACTATCAGAGGCTCATAGAACTGCATAGAACTAACTGAAAAGAGCACCTTTGAGATTGTTAGTTGATATTTTTTTCGAATGAAAAAGAGAGAAGGCAGTGAAATTTTTGAATATTCATAGATTCATACTATATTTGAAACTGCAAAAAAAAATTGATAGGCTGAAATTTTTTTGATTCGAAAAATATAGAGATTCATAGATTCTTGAAAATACTGGATTCTTTGCATAGATTTTTATAGATCTATCAAAAAATATTCTGAATCTATGAAAGGTTCTATGCATAGATCATCAAGAAATTCGATATATCAAATTACGAAAAACTATGCATTGATCCTAATGAATCTATGAAGCTATGCATAGATACAAGATTCTATGCATAGAATTGGTATAGAAATGATTGAAAGTAGAAAAAATTACATAGATCTGTAGATCAAAGGCATATAATTTGCATAGATCCAAGTCTAGAAACATACCATAGAATCATAGAATTTTGAAGGCATAGAACTCCATAGAACCATAGAATCATCTGATCAGAGGTTCATAGAATTTCATAGAACCAGCTGAAAGGATCATAGATCCAAAATTCTATGCATAGAACTATGACAAAATTTTCATAGAAGCGCATAATTCCGTGTAGATCAAACGCATGTGGGTTGCATAGATACAAGTCTGAAAATACACTATATCATAGAATTCCATAGAACTTGAAAAAATGCCTACCACCTCATAGAATCATAGAACTATCCAAAATAGAGTCATAGATCCATAGAATATCATAGAACTAGATGAAAAGAGCATAGAACCTGCAAGACCAATATTATTCATAGAACCTATAGATCTATGAATCTATCCATAGAACCTTCTAAATTCCAGATCCCCCGTCCAAATCCTCTGCGAAGTCTATGCCGATGAGCTCTGGAAAATGTACCTGAAACATCTCAATGACAGTATCTGCCCTGGTTCGGTGTTTGCGTACTCGACGACTTTTATTCTCACTCAGGTATACTGTAGCACCTCGTACAGCTGTGTACGGTTTTTTTCAGGTTCTCCCAGTCTGTGATAGAATCCTATACGGTGAAGAAGGCGAGCTGACCCGTTTGATCGAGGAGTTCCCGAATTTGGCGCCATACGCGGATGATTCGGATGACGAGGGTGGATTGAAGGGTGATGAAGAAGTTGCACATGTGTAATTTTGAGTCATGGTGTATACACCATAATATTTATTTTTTGAATATTGTTAATTCAACTGCCTGTAAAATGCGCTCTAATCGTAAAAAAGTGGTAAAGTCAGACCATTAGTCGAAAAAAATTGCAAGATGTTTTGGGGTATGTGCCTTTAAACAGTACAGTAATCTTTTTTATGTTTGAGGTACGGTTTAAAAGCACATCGCTCGGTAAATCTACAATCTCAGTTTTTATTTTGTACTAAATCGGTATATATGCTTTATATATCTATGCATAGATATTGTAGAGAGCTAGTGGTATGATATGCATAGAATCTGGTATAGAGGATCTATGTATAAAATGCTCCATAAATCTATGCATAGATACTTCAGATATAGGCATAGAACCTCAAAATATCTGAAAGTTGATAATATCAATATCTATGCATAGAACCTAACAATCTACGGTTCTATGGAACAGTTAATGTATCTATGCATAGAATCTTAAAGCACCTGCAAATAAAGCTTATTAGTATCTATGCATAGATACATATATATATATATGCTATATCAGCTCTATTTTCCACAAAAATTGCAAAATTTTTGATTTTTCATGGTTTTTTCGACTCAAAACGCGTTTTTTCGTGTTTATTAATTCCAAATCCACAAAAAAACCAAAAAAAATTCTATTAATTATGGCCTAACTTTCCCTATATTCCAATTAGAGCGCATATTCCCCCTCTACAATAATATTTATATATTTAATAGTCGTCCCCCATCATTCTGTGATATTATTCTTCCAATATTGTCTTCTATTTCCATCCATCATATAAAAGTGACTAATCATATGTTTATGCATTGTTTCATCGTCCCCCATCGCTCCTTTGTCATCATATACATTCGTCATATCGAAAAAAACAACAACGAAATTCCGTGTTCCAACGGAGCGCGTTTGCAATCACACCTGTTTCTCATTGTGATGATATGAAGGGAGAAGGAGAAAAACATTTGAAGTTTTGCGTGGGATCCTTTGCCATCGCGTTTCGTATTATTTGTGTGTGGAGGAGTATATAGTGTAAAAAAGCATCACACATCGAAGATTGGGGATAGAGGAGTTGGAGCAACAGAGCTCGAGGGAGAAATGTTGAGGGATGATGGAAGTGCGACTGGAAGGACTATGCCATAGAATTGTGGTTCTATGGTCCTGGAAGAGGTTCTATGAATAGAAATGTAGCTGAGAAGTTGAAATGTTATGCCAAGATCTATGATAGGTTCTATGCTACTGTTGACAGTTCTATAGCATAGAATTCAGAAAGTTATATGGAAGTTAACTAAGATTCTATGCAAGTAGTGATAGTTGTAGTTATATGCCATAGAACTTCGATTCTATGATTCTCAAAAAGATTCTATGCCATAGAATTTTGGTTCTATGGGTCTGAAAAAATTCTATGCTATAGACTTCAAAGTGTTACGACTACGAGATCTTTTACAGGTTCTATGCAACTAGTAATAGTTCGATGGCATAGAATATCGGTTCTATGATTCTGGAAGTGGTTCTACGCCTGGCACAGCTAGATATGTTCCATAGAATTCAAAATGCTATGGTAAGATCAATGGCAGGTTCTATGCAACTAGTGATAATTCTATGCCATAGAACTTTGATTCTATGGCTCCTCAAAAGGTTCTATGCCATAGAATTCAAAATGTTACGACTACTAGATCTATGCAAGGTTCTATGCAACTAGTGATAGTTCTATCCCATAGAATATCGATTCTATGATTCTGAAATAAATTCTATGAAAGTTTCTAAGGCATAATCAAAATCTAGGGGTAGTTCTATGACTATTCTATAAGTTCTATGAAATCTAGGTCATAGAATTTTCAAGTTCTTTGAAAGTTATAAATTAAATTACGAATGTCGGTTAGATCTATGGCATATAACCAAAAAGTTTAACACCTCTGATAACACAAGACTTTTAGATCTATGCATAGAACTTCATATCTATGACTAGACAGAAAAACATTTCTATGCCATAGATCTGCTTGAAACATGGCAAAAATGATCTACCACAAAAACATGTTTTTTTCTGTTTCAACTGGTAGTCAACTGAAAAATTGAAAATCTCGAGACAATTCGTGATACGTTGCTACCGAATCTTCTAAACGTAAACCTAATCCTAATTTGGAGCACTATTCCAAAAAATGCAATAGAGCGCACTTTAACATTTTTAATTACAAAAAAACAAAACAACACACACACGGCGGAACATAATCAGAATCCATCACCCCCGTTTTTTCGTTTTTTCTTGTGCTTCTTTTGCTCATCGACGCCGATTTTTCCGGTTACGAGACACATGTCGATTGTGTAAAGTGGTGGCAACACACGACGACACACAGCAAAGTTGGACAAAAAAACATAACAAATTGTAGAGGTGTACGGTGGATGCGGATTTGCATATGAGGAGGATCTATGCATAGAACTTGAAGAATATTGGATTCTATGAATATCATAGGTCTGTGAAGATAGAAGGTTCTATGCATAGAACCTGAAGAATATTTAATCCTATGATTATCGTAGAACTTTGATGATGGAAGGATCTATGCAAAGAATTTAAGAGGGGGAGGCATAGAACTTGAAAAATGTAGATTTCTATGGATGTCATAAAACAATGATTGCAGATGGATCTATGCATAGAATTAGAAAACTACAGGATCTATGAATATCATAGTACAGCAGTTGAAAGAAGATCTATGCATAGAACTAGTGAAAAGACATGCTCTATGACGGTATGGATAGCTCTATGAAAAAATCTATGCATAGAATGAGAGTTCTATGGTACCATAGAACTTAGAAACTTGATTTCTATGGGTGTCATAAATGACAGTTCTATGGTAGGTTCTATGCATAGAATTGAGAGATTCTATGCACCAAATTATTCTGACACCATAGAACTGACAACTCTAGATTCTATGGCATAGATCAGTGGATCGTAGAACTTTAAATTCAGATTCTATGCATAGATATCAATTTCTACGTTGACCAATCCATAGAACCAGAAAGGCAGCATAGATCCATAGAATCAGATTCTATGGTCATAGATCTCTTAGGATTGTGAGTCCATTCAGATTCTATGCATAGAAAAGTAACTTCTTGGATCTATGACCATAGATATTCAACTATCATCGAACTCGATGAAAGTTCTATGCATAGATCCTGAATTTATGCCCATACCAAATCCCCAAAAAACCCTACAGTACTCCTCAAAAAACCACATATTATCCATCCTCCTCCCTTCGGCATATCCATTATTTCGAAAATTCCATCTCCCTCTTTCTCTACGCTCTCCTCGATCCCTACACTATTTCTCCCTGCCATCATCTCATTGGCATCGTCTTATCCCGAAGTTGCTGTAATATCCAGCGAGGTCCCGGGGGTGTATATCTCCTGTTTCATAACGCTCTTTCACCGGGGAACCGAGAAACGAGAAAACTTTGGGGGCGGAGCCTGTCGAGGTGGGGGACGACCGACGACGGCGGGGACCCGACTTCATTCTCAACACATTTCGTGTGTTTAGATTCGTACTTTCACTCGCAGTCAATTGCACAAACCGACCCAACAACAAACAACCAAAAATGGACGCAATTAAGAAGAAGATGCAGGCCATGAAGATCGAGAAGGTCCACAACTTTTTTTTGATCTACCGTAACCTTGTACCGTAACCCTTACCATTTTTAGGACAACGCTCTCGATCGTGCCGATGCAGCTGAAGAGAAAGTGCGCCAAATCACCGAGAAGTTGGAGAGAGTCGAGGAGGAGTTGAGAGATACCCAAAAGAAGATGATGCAGACTGAGAATGATTTGGATAAGGCACAAGTATGTTGTTATGCTCCTTTAAATTTTGTGTTACTGTACCTTTTTCTATTTTCCTATATTCGTTATAATTGTTTCCATAGATCCTGTTCCAGTTGCCTCATAGAATCCATAGATCCTTGAGAATTCTACGCCTTGATATTCATAGATCCCCATTTCTCACTTCCATAGAATCCATAGATCTCGCTTCCTAACTTCCTGAGAATTCTATGCATAGAACCTTGATATTCATAGAATACATAGAATCCTCATATCTTCCCTCTACAAGAATTCTATGCATAGAACTTTGACTAACCTTTGATTTCACCTAATTCATAGATATTCTAGATATTGAACTATTTCTATGCATAGAATCTTAGATCTATGCTTGACATGTTAGGAATTTCGATGATATCTGAATCTAACTTTCTGATATACCATAGAACTCATAGATCTTCTCTTAAGTAGTCCATAGAATTCATAGATATTGTAGTGGATGCTTCACAGAATCCATAGATCCTACCCTGGGTCATTTCATAGAATCATAGATCTTTGTCTATCTATTCCATAGAACTCATATTCGTAGATCCATAGAATTCATAGATTCTTTCCTACTTGCGTCATAGAATCCATAGATACTCTATTTGTAGCTTCATAGAAATCCATAGATCTCAAAATATTCACATAATTTCTATCCAAGTTCTATGAAATTCTATGGTCATACTTTTCTCACATTTTCATATCCCATAACTATCCATATCAGTCCTTTATCACTATCACATCACTCTTATCATCAACATTATCACTTATCTTCTCATTTCCAGGAAGACCTCTCCGCCGCCACCACCAAGTTGGAAGAGAAGGAGAAGACCGTTCAAGAGGTGAGTTCTTCATTATGTTTCCGGGTCCGATATCGGACCCCGAACACCATTTTCAGACGCTTTTCACAGGTCCTCCAAATCCATTCAACCAATACACAAAAGGTAGCAAGTTTCTCCCTCTAATCACATCCCCTCAAAACTTGATATTGTTCTTTTCCCCCATATAGGTGGGGAGGACATACGTTCGTTTTTTTTGTGAATCGAATGATGAGATAAATGGGTGTATATATGTAATTGGTTGGGCGTTGGTTGCCTTTAAAGGCGCATACATAGTTGAATATATTCGACCTTACTTTGGGTATATACATAGATATTGTTTCATATATATGTAAATTGTCAGGTTCTATGCCATAATAGGTTTTTGTTGCTGTAGTTAGTTTGAGATTCTATGCATAGATACACTTACTGTTCCATAGAACCATAGATTGATAGGTTCTATGCATAGATACTAGTAGGCTCTATTTGTAGATACTTTAAGACTCTGTGCATAGATACATTTACTGTTTCATAGAATCTTAGATTTTGAGGTTCTATGCATAGATATTGATATTCTCTACGTGCAGATATTTTGAGGTTCTATGCCTATACTGACTATCTGAAGTATCTATGCATAGAACTGTTTCATAGAATCGTAGATTTTGAGGTTCTATGCCTATATCTGAAGTATCTATGCATAGATCTATGGAGCATTCTATGCATAGATCGTCTATACCAGATTCTATGCATATCATACCACTAGCTATCTACAGTATCTATGCATAGATCTATGGAAAATCCAATATTTTGAAATTCTATGAAATCCCAATTCTATGCATAGATACATGTAGCACTTTTGAAATTCTATGGAAAACCCAATTCTATGCATAGATCTACTCTTCATCGTGTCTCTACAGTATCTATGCAAAATTCTATAGTTCTATGCATAGATACTTCCTTCATACCACTAACTTCTCCAGGTTCTATGCATAGATCCAAAAGTTCAATTCTATGGCTCCTTCCTTCATACCACTAACTTCTCCAGGTTCTATGCATAGATCCAAAAGTTCAATTCTATGGCTCCTTCCTTCATACCACTAACTTCTCCAGGTTCTATGCATAGATCCAAAAGTTCAATTCTATGGCTCCTTCCTTCATACCACTAACTTCTCCAGGTTCTATGCATAGATCCAAAAGTTCAATTCTATGGCTCCTTCCTTCATACCACTAACTTCTCCAGGTTCTATGCATAGATCCAAAAGTTCAATTCTATGGCTCCTTCCTTCATACCACTAACTTCTCCAGGTTCTATGCATAGATCCAAAAGTTCAATTCTATGGCTCCTTCCTTCATACCACTAACTTCTCCAGGTTCTATGCATAGATCCAAAAGTTCTACGGCATAGATCTCTACTAGTTGTGCCTCCGCAATATCTTTCTCATTTTCAACCTTCGTTTCTATTTGCATCTTCTTCTCCTTTGTGCCATCATCAAGAGCATCCCCCCGTTTTCTCTACCCCGCTCTCTCATATCCCCATACTCTCTCACTCGCTTATCAACTGATTACAACGCGGGGAGAGGACGGGGGGCTAAAGAGCCTTTTCTTCGTATATTTGCCATTGTTACACTAAATCTTGAGGAGATGGAGAAACTTCTTCGTTTTCCATTGCGAAAACGAAATGAGTGGGATGGATGGGATGGCATTGAGAGGGATATTTCACACACAAAAGAAAGAGAGAGAGACAAACATAATAGAGATAGTTGGAATGATTATTGATCTAGGAATGGGTATGGGTGATGAATATGGGAATTCTATGCATAGAAGTTTCGATAGTTGTGTGATTCTATGCATAGAACTTTGTGATAGTTCTATGGATCTTCAAGTATGATACTCCGAACCTATGCCAAGATCCTTGAAACAATTTAGATTCTATGCATAGATACAAATATTCCAATTATTTAAGATAGTTAGTTCTATGAAAATTGATGATTCTATGATTCTATGCATAGAACCTGAAATTTGAAATAGTTCTATGAATCTTCATACTCCGAACCTATGCCGAGTTCTATGAAAAACTTTTTTGATTCTATGCATAGATTCAAATAGCTGAGATAGTTAGTTCTATGAAAATTGATGATTCTATGGTTCTATGCATAGATCTTTGAGATAGTTCTATGAATCTACATACTCCGAACCTATGCCAAGTTCTATGGAAAAAATCAGATTCTATGCCTAGAAATTCTATGAAAAATTCTATTTGAAATAGTTAGTTCTATGATTCTATGCATAGATCTATGGAACACTAGATGAAAAACAAGAAGTTCTATGCATAGATCATCTTGTAATACGACACCCCGAACCTATGCCAATGAAAAACAACTTCTATGCATCCTATCTGAAGGATCTATGCATAGATCCATAGAACTCACTAGCTATCGTAATTCTATGCCTCCCAAAAACTAGGAGTCATAGGATTCTATGCATATATCTATGGAACATTTTAGCTAAGCTGGCAAGTTCTATGCATAGAATCTATGCCACCATAGAATCCACCAAATTCTTTGCATAGAAATCTTCACACCCTTTCTCCATTTCCCCAAATCCCATACAATTGCCTTTCCCCGTCCTGTCTAATTAGTTCTAAAAACTGGAATATAAGGCAATTTCTATGGAATGGGTAAATACAATATATGTACTTGGAAAAGGGAGGCCAAATGTGAGTGAATAGACACTCACACTGTGTTCCCCTTCCTTTATTCTTCCGGTATATGTCAAAACACTCGAATATATTCCCATGTCTGCCCCCTGTCTTATTTATCGAACTGTTGCATCGTTTTATCTTGATTTTGCAATGGCGCATCAGTTGCAAATTTTCCACATTTTTTCATCTCCTCTCTAGCCAAAATCCAATTACCCAAAATAGACACTTGGATTGAATTACATAGTATATAGAGACCAGATGTATCCTTTTTTGAGGTTTTAGGCACCACCTGCGATACATCTGCGGTGTTTTTAATAGGAATTTGAGGGTGTCAGGTGTCAGACCACCTGATAGATGGTTTTTTCATATTAATCTAAAATCCCCGACGATCCGATTTTCTGAACCTATTTTTGATCCTGAAAACTATTTTCGTATCAAAATCCACTCTAGAACCGATCTTGAGGTAGAAACTTTAGGTATCTAAATTTTCGTCCAGGACCATCTTACTACTGTAAAAAAATAAAAACCACATTTTTGTCTGAAAATTCATCTCCAAATGTATTTTTTGATCCTGAATCCATATTCCTTATCAAAATCCACTCTAGGACCCATTGTTGAGCTAAAGTTTTAGATATCTAATTTTTCCTCAGGACATACCTTAGGACCCATATGTACTGAAAACCTCTATCTTGTCTGAAAATGAAGTTTCTGATCCACTTTTTGATCCTGAATCCGAATTCCCTATCAAATTCTACCCCAGGAGCCGCCTTGATATGGAAATTTTAGATGCCCCATTTTTTTCTTCAGACGAAGCTTCTGATACAGTTTTGTTGAAAAATTCAATTTTTGTATCAAATTTTATCTCACAACATGTTTTGAATTCCACCAATCCAAATATTATCGAAAAAACACTTTCTATCTACGCTCCAACTCGTAAAAAAAACGAGAGAGAACCAGTCGTTTCAAAACTAAATGGTATATTTACCATTCACTTGATAGAAAAAAGAGCGAGCGGGGTGATAAGAAAGTGTGTCTCCCATCCATTCGCCCTTTTTTTCTTCTTCCACAAAATTTCGTTTCTCTATTTGTCATGTGTAGGAGGAGCTGCCTCTCATCGAGGGGCGCGCGTAAAAAGTAGAGAGGGGACGGGACGATAGAAAAATGAAGAGCTCTTGCCTCTCCTTTTCATTTCCTTCTTTTCTTAGCATACACACAACACATTGACATAACCAGTCAGTCGTCTTTTCGCCCTTCACTTTTCTTTTACTTTTCCTTCCTTCCGTTCTGAAATCTATATCCTGTAGAGCCGCCAACGATGTCGAAGGTTAACAAGGAAGGAGCACAACAGACATCGTTGCTCGATGTCTTGAAAAAGAAGATGCGGCAGGCCCGCGAGGAGGCCGAACAGGCCAAGGACGAGGCCGATGAGGTGAAACGGCAGTTGGAGGAGGAACGCAAGAAGCGTGAAGATGTAAGATTCATATCTTAGTTCTCTAGTAGCTTCTTTCATCATTAAGTTGTCTGAATTCCATGAAATCTAGGGTCTTACATTATTTTTTAACCATAGAATTCAAATTCTACACCAAAAATTACCCTAGCCCACATTTTGAAGGAGAAATTTCACTTTCCTTGAGACGAACTATCTCTCAGAAATTTTTTATACTAGTCTAAAATTCTGGAAACCTACGCTTTGTGCCTAATTTTAGCTAAGGAATTTGAATTTTTTATTAAATTCTATTCCAGAGCTCATCTGGAGCTCAAAATTTTAGTTTTTAAATTTTTTACGTCAGACAAAGCCTTCCTAGGCTGATTTTTACTAAGGAAATCAAATTCTTCACAAAATTCCAACTTAGAACAGGTCCTACACCTCAAAAGTTCCAATAGAACAACATTACTCACACATGTTCTTATTCTTATCGATGACTAGTCCCCCCCCCCCCCCCCAATAGACACCTCCGCATTAAAATGCCTTTCTTTCCCCCTTTTCTTTTGCGCTAAACCTCTACGTCCCACAGGAGCCAAATGGCGGCGCCATAGATTGTGTAAATAGTGTGCTCTTTCTGCTCGGGAGCAAGCCATAAAGTACTCAGAAATTACGGTACTTGGAATCGGTGTGTATTTACACATGATCTCATGATTTTGGGTAGTGAAAAATGTTAACTGAACACGTATATACAAAAAAAACTTTAAAATGTTAGGCTGAAGCCGAAGTAGCCGCATTGAATCGTCGTATTGTGTTGGTTGAAGAGGATTTGGAGCGTACCGAGGAGCGTCTGAAAACGGTCACATCGAAATTGGATCAAGCCACCAAGGCTGCCGATGAGGCTGATCGGTTAGTGACACCAACTATGCACCATGCACATTACAGGCTGAAGCCGAGGTTGCTTCATTGAACCGTCGCATGACCCTTTTGGAAGAGGAGCTCGAGAGAGCCGAGGAGCGTCTCAAGATCGCTACTGAGAAGTTGGAGGAGGCCACACACAATGTCGACGAATCCGAGCGGTAATTGCTGACAGTGACCGTAGTGGCTGGAAGGTTACTGTAGCGATATACCACCCGAAAATACCATATATGTTGTGTTGTAAATGTTGGTAAAGCTTTTGTCCATTTTTGTCTCACTTCACTGTATTGTCCATACCGCTTTATGTTTAGTGCTCGTAAAACGATGGAGACCCGCTCCCAACAAGACGAGGAACGCGCCAACTTCCTCGAAACTCAAGTCGATGAGGCTAAAGTTATTGCGGAGGATGCCGATAGAAAATACGAAGAGGTCCTTAGTTTCAGCACGCCTATATATGTTGCACGCTTCATTATTAACCATTCTATTGTTATGATTTAACTTGTTATGACAAAATGCGTGCATTTTAAGATCCCGAAAAGCGTTGAGCAATCAAATCGAGCTCGATGATGATCGATCAGCAGAATTGGAGCGGAAGCTAAGAGAGTGTCAGTCGATATTGCATGAGACTGAAAATAAAGCTGAAGAGGTAGTTTTGCAGTTATATAATACGCTGGGTTTTTCCACCTTGAGTTCCCCCTAAACTTCTAACTTCATGTTTTTTTCGTCCAATGTCTGGGTAAATCGGGCAAACAACCTACAGTAATACCAATCCACAATGGTCACCATTTAGAACCATAACCTATCCCTTAAATCATTTAGTGTCCGCAAGGTCATGGAAAACCGCTCATTCCAAGATGAGGAGCGTGCCAACACCATCGAGGCTCAACTCAAGGAGGCTCAACTCCTTGCCGAGGAGGCTGACCGCAAATATGATGAGGTTCCCCTAGAATCTTAATAATAATCACCCCTTAACCCTATGTGTGGAAATAACAAATTAACTTTACTTTAGATGATTTGAAAAACTAAATTGTAAATTCCAGGTCGCCCGTAAATTGGCTATGGTTGAGGCTGATCTCGAGAGAGCTGAGGAGCGTGCCGAAGCCGGAGAAAAGTTGGTTTTTCTATCTTTTGCATTTTGCTATAATCCAAAGCTTCGCATTCTCTTTCAAATTTTCTAAACCGATTTTTGACCAAAAACGCACTTTAACCACCGCTTTACCACTTTATCCAGCAAAATCGTTGAACTCGAGGAGGAGTTGCGTGTCGTTGGTAATAACTTGAAATCATTGGAATTGTCGGAGGAGAAGGCACTCGAGAAGGAGGACATCTTCGCCGAGCAAATCCGTCAATTAGATTTCCGACTTAAGGAGGTGATTCATCTGTCCTATACAGTTGATATCCGATCCAACTTTTCCGACTTCCATTTATCTAAACTTAACATTTTGCTTCGCTTTAACAACCTGCTTCTCTGTCATAACAGAATTTTTATGAGAAAACTAACCTTCAGAAGAGCCCGATGCTCTGAATCCGAGATGCGCGGTTTATCAATAAACCTGAAGGATTCTGAAGCAATCATTGATGTTTTGAGCCAACGCGATCATCAATTGACGGCTAAAATGAAAAGCGATTATGAATTTCGTTTGGAGGTTTATACTCATCGCATAATGCTTCGCTTCGCATGAATTATTCTTTAACAATCTCAACAAATTTCCTAAATATTGTGACAAACCCTCATCTATCTGTGCCCATATTTACAGCAAGATCGTCGAATTGGAAGAGGAACTTCGCGTCATCGGTAACAACTTGAAGTCTCTTGAGGTTTCCGAGGAGAAGGCTCTTCAACGTGAAGACTCGTACGAGGAGCAAATCCGCACTGTCTCATCCAGACTGAAGGAGGTCAATATTGTCTTTTTCTTGTCTTTTGTGGTGTTTTTGGCTGAAAATGCTGGAAATATTGTGGACGTTTAGTTGTTGTGGGAGAGCGAGAGACTGCGCAGGTGAAAAAACTCGAAATTTTGTTTTTTTCACTTTAAAAGCTGCGAGCAAGGTGAAAATGGCAAAACTTGTTTAATTTTAGCCCAAAAAAAAGTTAAAAATCGTAAATTTCTGCTTCAGATCTTCAAAAATTGCGATTTTCAAACATTTTGCCCTGATAATGTTGCGAAATTGCGAAATTTAGCAATTTTTCAAATTTTACTCTCAAAACTCACCAATTTTTGCCATTTTCACCAAAACGCCATGTTGTCCATTGTCCCTCGGCGCGATTTCCACCAAAAACCGTCTAAACCTCAAATTTCCAGGCTGAGACCCGTGCCGAGTTCGCCGAGCGTTCCGTCCAAAAGTTGCAAAAGGAAGTCGACAGACTTGAAGGTACGTCATAATATTTGTTTTTTTCGTTGTTTTTGTGCCAAAAAGTGCCGTAAATTTGTCCGTCTAAATGTAATTGTCCAGATGAATTGCTTCTCGAGAAGGAGCGTGTACGAAACTTGACCGAAGAAATCGAGCAAACTGTTCAAGAGATCCAAGGATCATAAATAGTACGGTACAGAAAAAGCATGCGTGAAAAAAATTGAATGTTGCACGACAAAAAAGCATGAAACCTAAAACAAGAGTTGTTTGAATTGAATTGTTTAACCCCGAATTTCAGAGGATCGTGACGCTGAAATTCGCAAATCCCGCCAACTTCAAGATGAGCTCGACCATATGGTGCACGAGCTCAATTCTGTCTAATTTTCTTCATTTTTAATGCATTTTCTCTGTGTGTATACAGTTTTTTCAATGTTTTAACTTCCTTCTTGCTGTGATTTTCTGTATAATTCCTCTTCCGACTTCTAAAAGGTGACTTTTTGAGGAAATTGCGTTATTTTGGTGCAAAATTAGGTTTTTGGTGTAGTTTTTGGCGGAGAAATCGTATTTTGTGGTGAAAACTACATAAAAATCTATGGAAACGCTAAAAAATGCGCGGTCGTACATATTTCGCAACATTTATCAACAAAAAGCCTGAAAATCTTTGAAATAATAAAATTTAAACTTCAAAACGCACCAAAATGACTCTCTTCCCCAAAAAAGCCCTACTAAATGTGATTGCATATTCCCCATTCCTAACCGCGCAAAAATTATCAATCCAAAACCGAGTAATTTCTAGACGAATTGGTGCACGAGAAGGAACGCTACAAGGCAATCTCCGAGGAGCTCGACTCGACCTTCCAAGAGCTTTCCGGTTATTAATTACATCCATACAATATCCGCGCGTTCCTCCTCTTTCATCTCTACTTGTATTTTGTCAACACCACCACACAAACCCCCCAAAAAAATTATTGCTTTTCATCCCCCCAAATCCCAACAACCCACATTTTTTTCTCTTTTTTATTCTTTTTTCTTCGTTTCTTGAATTAGTCAAAGAGAAGCCATAATTCTCTTTTTTTCTTATCATCGCTAATTTGTCTTTATCTTATGTGCAAATCGCCTGGCCTTCCCCCAAAATCAATTAATTGTGTTTTTTATATGTAAAACTCTTCAGAGCTGGCAGTCGGATAATAAAAATGTTTGAATAAAACATATAAAACTTACATATTTAGGAAAAATGATGAACAATCAAACAGTCCATACACTTCTTTCTCAGATGAAGATTCAAATACAAGACTCTTCTCTACTATATTGAAAACCACTTCTGAGCTTCGAAGTTGAGTTTCTGAACATTCATGCAGCCTAGGCTTCTGCTTAGTACTATAATACACTGATATCCACATTTGTCTGAAAATGAAAGGCCTGGGCTACTTATTGATCCTAAATTCGAATCCTTTATCAGTTTTCACCTTGGGGGCCATCTTGAAGTCAAATATTTACACTTCCTTCAGATGAAGGTTCATCATACCCTACCATACTGAAAGCCACATTATTGCCTGGAAATGAAGATTTCGATCTAGTTTTTGATTCCGAGTTCGAGTTTTTTATCAAATTTTATCTCTAGATCCAGGACCTACACCTGTGGTCTCCAACATTGATATATTATTTGAAGATTCTGAGACAGCTTCATACTCTAATATCTACAAATGAAGGTTCTGCACCTTTTTTTGATCTCGTATTAAAAATGCTTATTTATTGACCAACATATGCTCCAATAGTGAAAAAAGGGGAAACTTGTCTATTTGCAATGTGTAGGAGGAGCTGCCTCCTGCCTCTCATCGGTGGGCGCGCGGACAGAGAAGATATCTTCCCTCTTTTTCGTTTTAATTTTCTTTGCATACAGGTATTTCTAAGCTATATTGTGACATCATTCATCTGTAGAGCCGTTTACAATGTCGGAGGTTAACAAGGAAGAACCAATCGATTCCATAAAACAGAAGACGAAGCAGGACCGCGAAAAGGCTAGACAGTTGAAGGCCGAGGCCAATGAAATGAAACGGCAGTTGGAGGAGGAACGTAAAAAGCGAGTAGAGGTAAGATTCATATAGAAGTTTTACTTGGTATTCTAAAATAAGCTTCTTTCATCACAAAGTTGTTCGAGTTCCATAAAAATCCTTGAAAACTACGGTCCTATATTATATTTCACCATAGAATCCATATTTTTCGCCAAAACTTACTCTCGACCACCTTTTGAAAGAAAAAAATTTGAAAGAGATCACTTTACTTCAGATGAACTATCTCCCAGTCGGATGAACATTTTTCCCGTGTACTAGTCTGAAAACCTGAAACACTTTGTCTCTACCCAATTTTTACCAAGGATGAATTCAAATTTTTCATCCCTGGGAGGCGTCTGTAGCCCGAAATTTTAGTTCTTCCCACACTTTCGTCTCCATGCAAATCAAGCCTTTGTTGTTGATTTACAGAGCCATTGAATCTTTTGTGTGCCTTTAAACCGTAGCCTATTTGAAAGTACTGTATTGTTTAAAGACACACATCTCAAAACAACTGCCCGTTTCGAGGAACTTTTGAGATTTTCATGACCATGAGGCTGGCTAGAATTTTTTTTTTCGAAAAACTTAAAATGTACCATTTTTTCACAGGAGCTTCTGCTAAAAAACCCTAATCTAAAGACTAATATATACCTATATATAGGCAGAAGCAAAAAGAGACGAATTGAAACGTTTGGCCAAATTGGACACAAAAAAGCGATTGCAAACGAAACTTGATGGCATGCGAAGTTTGAGAACTCGAGTAAATTGACCTTCTGGACTCTCTTTAATGTTTTTGATATGTAACACTGTTCAGAGCTGGCAATCGGCTAATAAAAATGTTTGAATAAACATATAAGACGTACACACACACATATAACAGGACAAAAAAATGGAACGGGAATTGGGGTGGACGAAAAACAAACATTAATGACACTTTTTGACAGATCATGAAATCACACCAGTTAGGAGAGATTGGATTCATAGATTCATAGATTCATAGATTCATAGATTCATAGATTCATAGATTCATAGATTCATAGATTCATAGATTCATAGATTCATAGATTCATAGATTCATAGATTCATAGATTCATAGATTCATAGATTCATAGATTCATAGATTCATAGATTCATAGATTCATAGATTCATAGATTCATAGATTCATAGATTCATAGATTCATAGATTCATAGATTCATAGATTCATAGATTCATAGATTCATAGATTCATAGATTCATAGATTCATAGATTCATAGATTCATAGATTCATAGATTCATAGATTCATAGATTCATAGATTCATAGATTCATAGATTCATAGATTCATAGATTCATAGATTCATAGATTCATAGATTCATAGATTCATAGATTCATAGATTCATAGATTCATAGATTCATATTTATGATTCTATGGAGTTCTATGTATTTCAAGTTCTATGATTCTATGATCCTAGACTTGTATCTATGCAACTTCAATGCATTTGATCTACTAAGATAGGCATTTCTATGAAAATGATGACAAAAATCTATGCCATAGAACCTCATATCTATGGCCATAGAACATTGTCATCCTATATTATTTTCGTGTTTTCTAGTCGATCAATAATTCGTTTGATATGGAAAATGTCAAATTGTGCTTCTTATCACTATGTATACACAATATGTGCCCCATACCCACCCCTCTATATACGTTTCTATTCCATTTTCATTTCTTGCCACCTTTTTGTCTGTTCATTATTGCTTGTATTAATACTGTAGGTGTACTGTAGGTATACTGTACTAACATACCGTAATACTCTATAGGTTACTGTAGGTTACGGTACTTCTTGCTTCCTTGGAATTGATTTTATGCAAACACTATGACGAAAAAGTGCACACAATAGTTTTCCTGCTCATTTCAAAAAAATTTCCGGATTACTGTAGCATACTGTAGATAGGTATACTGTAGTTTTTTGGATATCATACTGTAGATATTTAGAGGCATGGCCGAACGATCACAAATTGAAAAAAATGAATTTTCCCAAATGTTTGACATTTTCGAGAAACAATGAAATTTTTTTCTTGCATACTGTAACCTACTGTAGCTTGATTACTGTAGTATACTGTAGACGGGATACTGTAATATGTTTGATTTTTGGAAACTCGTTTAGGTTCCAGCAAGTTTAAAGTTGCTATTCATTCAAAAAATGCAGATCGTTTTCAATTACTGTAGCATACTGTATATTACAGTAATCCCAACATCTTACTTTTGGGCTACTGTAGGGTACACTGTAGGGTACTGTAGGGAATAAAAGATACATATTTCGCATATACAAATTTTCGGTTTCTGAAACTTTTGAATCCATCTTGATACTGATATACCTCATAGCGACTCTATTTCTACTACTGTAGATTTGGATTACTGTAGTCTTACTGTAACATATATCCTTAATGCTGACTTTCTGCAAACACCATGGCGACATATTACACACTTTTTTGAAAATTTCTAATACAGTACTGTGATAGCATACTGTAGTTATATGACTATGTTTCTGTTCGGATACTGTACTTGAGAAGGATTACTGTAATTTCTTTTTTTGGAGTCGTATGCGTTATGGAATCAAAATTTTCATCAATCTCAAAAAATTTGAGATTGTTGAGAAACAGATAAAGCTCGTCATTTCCGAAAGTTTCGGGTTACTGTAGCATACTGTAGGTTGGTATACTGTATTTCATCACGACATGCAAACATTGAAAATTGGCAATTCATCTCACTTTTTCAACTATATGCTATGTACTGTAGACTTGGGTTACTGTAGTTTTACTGTAACAAATTTTTCCCGATCTTGACTTTCTGCTAACACCATGACGACACATTGCACAACTTCTTAAAAGTCGATTCATAGATTGTGAGTACTGTAGCATACTGTAGTCATCTTACGATATGATTGTTAGGTTACTGTACTTGAGAAGGATTGCTGTAGTTTCTTTTTTTTGGAGTAGAATACGTAATGAAATCAAAATTTTCGTCAACTTCAAAAAAGTTGAGATTGTTGAGAAACAGAAAAATTTGTGCCAATTTGGAAGACTCGGGTTATTGTAGCATACTGTAGGCTGGTATACTGTATCTCAATCCTATTTGCATTCACTGAATATTAGCAAAATGTCGCATATTTCAACTATGTAAAAAAAAGTAAATTTTTTAAACACTTTCATATTTTTTATCATTTTGGATTACTGTAGATTACGGTAGTCTACCTCCTGGGATACTGTAGCTTCCAAAACATGTTGATTTTCTGTAATCACTCCCACGCAAAAGTGCACAATTTTCCGGTAAAGCAATTAAAAAAATTTTATGGAAAGAAATTTTCCACGGCATGTTTACGATGACCCTCCATTGTGTCTGCGTCTCTCATTTCGACACACTCTCTCGTCGGGAGAGAGCAAAAAATGAGACTTCTGGTCATTGATAAAACGAAACAGAAATCATGACTTTTGAGTTAGAAACCACAACTTTTAGAGTTTATGCTGATTTGTGCAATTTTTTTGAAACTTCAAAAGTGAGCGTATTTTGTGCAAACATCATCACGACAAAGTGCACTTAGATTACTGTAGCATGCCAAATTTTTTGCAGTTTCAAAATTTTTTTGGAATAAAATTAAATTTTGTTCGAATTCAGTCTTCCATTTCTTGAAAAACTACAGTACTCCTCGTTACTGTACTTGTCATACTTTAGTTTTTCTGAGTTCAAACTTTTCATAATCCCCTGTTCTTGGAACAGTACCCCAAGTCGTTGACGAGATTACGGTAAGCATTGTAAACCTTACTTGACAGTAATCAGAAATACCGTATTTTGTGCAAACACCATCACGACAAAGCGCACATAGATTACAGTACCATGCTAAATTTTCTCAGTTTCGAATATTTTTCTCAAAAATAGTTCTTACCTAGAGCTTTTGATTTATCGGTTTTTTTCACATCTTCGAAACCTACATTACCTCACTACAGTATCTAGCTTACTGTACTTGCTCTCTCATCCTTTACTTTCAACATAAATTACTTGTTCACTCAATGACAACAGTTGTTAGAGTTACTGTAGCATACTGTACCAAGATGTGAGACATATTACAGGCCGGACGAACAAATTTACTCGATCAGTTCTAATTTAACATTTTTCTGAACCGGAGAAATATTTATTTTTCTGGAAAAAAAATAATACGACTTGTGGGATACTGTAGCATACTGTACCTACCTCTTTTTCCAATATAGGTGTTTTGAGTTGTCTGAGTTTGTGGCACTGTAACTCAACATAGTATACCGTACTAAAGGCGCATACTGAAAGAGCCTCAGCTTTTGGAAAACTACAGTAACTTGAGTACAGTAATCGAATGAAAATTGTTTATAAACACTACAGTAAGCACTTACCTACCGTACTCCACTTCAATATGATTACTGTAGCATACTGTAGTTTACAGTTTCATTGTTTTCATAAAATTACAAACTAAAAGCCGTTTCTTATTAGTCATTTACCGCGAAAATGCATACAAAGTGTGTAATTACAGGATGAGTTACGACAATCCGTATGAACGGTATCGGAGGTACAGTAATCCACCAACACCCCCTCAACCGGATACTGTACCACCACCACCGCCACCTGCGTCGCTGACAACTAGGACAGTGACATTTACGTTGAGCAGGTTAGTTGGGATTCTATGGTGGGGAGATCTATGACTTGGGAGGTTCTATGGTTCTATGGGTAGATCGGGTTCTATGAAATTCTATGATTCTATGAAGTTCTATGATTGTCCTATTGTAGTTCTACGCGTTTATATATATCTATAATTTTGTATCTATAATTCTATGCATCTTCTTTCGATTCTATGAGTCTATGGTAGATCTATGCTACCCATGCAAGTTCTGTAGATCTTTGACTGAAGATTGTACAATTCTATGATGGTTCTATGCAACTTCCTTCAATTCTATGGCATAGTTTTAGGATTCTATGATCTATTGTCATAGTTCTATGGATCTATGAAAATATTTCACAGTATCATGAAACTCTCAAGAGTTCTATGGTTTTTCTATCACTAGTATGTGGTTTATTATTGGTTCTATGCACTTTTATCGGTTCTATCAGAAACAAAACATAGAACGCTATCTGACTAGACATAAGCTTCTAATGCTTGAAAAAAGAAATGAGAAAAGTTCTGCAAAAAGGGTGAAGATGAGTAACTGGTGAAAAATCGATGGTAGACTATAGTAGATAAGGAGGGTGGTAGATCTAATAATGTGTGAATTTTGACACATATTGTGTATAGGTCAAATGAGATTAATAGATATGTATTAGTAAATTTATGTTCTATGATTCATTTCGATGTTTCTATGCCTCTCTAATCAATTCTATGATAGTTCTATGCTCTTTTATCCTTAGTTCCATCTTCCTGTTGATAATTCTATGACATAGTTTTCAAGTTCTATGGATCTGCAAACAGTGTTCTATACATTCCTTATCAATTCTATAGTAGTTCTATGCCATAGATCTCCAGTTCTATGATAGTTCTATGGTGCCATTTTCAAATCTAATTTTCAAATCTCGATCGCATCTACCAGTTCTATGCCATTTCCCCAACTTCCACCTTATCTTCTACCAATTTTATGCCATAGTTCTCCAGTTCTATGCTTCAAATCCACTGTTCTACGGGACTATTTTCAAATCTATGACTGTGATCTACAATTCTATGCTTTGGCCTTTTAGTTCTATGCCCTTCTTCCTAGTTCCGTCCAACTCTTATCAATTCTATGCTATAGCTTTCAAGTTCTATGCCTCCCTAGTCAGTTCTAAGTTAGTCCTATGCCCAAGTTCTATCATTCTATGGCATACTTTTTTTCAGTTCTATGCCACTATTTTTGATATCTATGATACCTTCTGTTAGTTCTATGCTACTATTCTTCAGTTCTATGCTCCATCTCCTACTTCCATTTTATCATCTTCGAATTCTATGCAATACTTCTCCAGTTCTATGGCACTATCTTCAGTTCTATGCTCCTTCCCCTAACTTCCATCCAGCTGTTATCAATTCTATGCCATAGCTCTCCAGTTCTATGCTCTCCTCCTAATCCTTCCTTGATTCTATGCCCTTCTCCAATATTCCCGTTCTTTTGATCACATGTACACGTATTCCACGTAACACTCCTTCTTTCCCCTTTCCCTCTCTCCAACTTCCCGTCTGTCCAGTCGATTATAATCCAATAAATAAACAATCCATCACTACTGTAGTTGTTGTATGGTTCTATATGATTTTGTTCTTCCTTCCTATTGTTTGATGTCTTTGCAGTTTTGCACACGAGATTCTATGGAACTATCGAATTCTATGAGTTCTATCTTCATTCTATGAATGTTAGGTTCTAGGATACTTCCGTTCTATGGATGCTAGATTCTATGAAATATTAGTTATATGGTTTCTAGGTTCTATGAATGATCGTATCTATGAAAGTTTGATACTATAGAATTTAGGTTCTATGAATGTTATGTTTCAAGGCTCCTAGATTCTATGATCTTTTAGTTCTATGCATGTATGATTCTACGATACTACTTTTCCATTAATGCTAGGTTCCATGTAGGAGAGATTCCATAGATTCTAGGTTCTATGAAAGTTAGATTTCATGATCCATTAGTTCTATGGATGTTGTGCTTATGATACTTCAGTTCTTTGGGATCTAGGTTCTATGAAGCTTAGGTTCCATAGATATTAGGTTCTATGACATTTCAAATCTAAAGACGATAGGTTCTATGGATTTTTGGTTCTATGCCCATTCGGGTCTATGGAGTTGAGGTTCTATGAAATTGATTGCTCTATGATATGTTAGTTCAATGATTCTATGATTTTTTGGAAGACTTTTTCCGTCGATTAGAAGAATATCATAGAATTTCATAAAATCAACATTTTGAAACAGCGAAAAAACTTTTTTTTTGCCTGCAAACTCTGTATACACAGTTTCAGTATACTGTACCAATTTTCAAAATAATTGAAAAAATTTCTGTTTCGAAAATTAAAGAAGTTGACTTCAGTAATACATCTGCTCAATAAGTCGATAATTCTGACTTTGGACTATTAGATAAGTTGAGATCTAGTGAAACAAAAAAAAATTGAAGTTTTTTGGAATCCGAAACGAAAAAAGTACCATAATTTTTTTTTCAATACGGTTTCAAAACTTTGATATATTATTATCTGGGCATGCATATATTTGATAAGCTAGCGGTTTAGTTGAATTTAACAGTGCTCTATTTGAAGCTTTACAATTGACGAACATTTGTAAATCCAACTCTGCGCCTTTAATACAGTATACACCTGAGTTACTGTACTGATTTGGCAAGTTTATGAAGACTTTTTTCTGTTTCGAAACTTAGACAAGTTTTAGAAATTTTTCGATGAACACAATAATTGGTAGCATTCCTCTAAAAATTATTCATTTTCTTGAAAATTCATCGCATAAATTGTACAGTAGTCAAAAACGCTTTGCGCCTTTAACACAGTACACCAGAACCATCTTGACATTTTGATTCTTTTGGGTATTAGATAAGTTAGATCAGGTTTTACCAAGCAACATGTGCCTTTAATACAGTACACTTCCCAGGTACTGTACATATTAAAGGCACCCGCAACTTTTCATCGAATTTTCCTAGCTTTTCTTCCGTTTCGATATTTAGATAAGTTGCTGAAAATGGCGGTTTTCGGCGATTTCAGCAAGAAACCTCGGGATTTTTGCATTTAAAAATTTCAAAAATCTTCAAAGTCCAAAATCCATCTCTGCGCCTTTAATACTGTACCCCACGATGTTAGATAAGTCCAAAACAATCTCGACAAACCGTATATCCCCTCTTCTACTTGCTTCACATCATAACCATCTCCCCCTCCTATCAAATTACCCATTCCATCACCCTCCTCCTTCCCCATTCCTTCCATCCTATTTGTATAACTACAAGTGCACTGTTCGCCACCCTCCGTCTCTCCGATTCCCCTACTCTCTCACCCTTCCCTTTCTCTAACCACCCTCTCATATTACCATACTCTCTCGCCTACAACTTGTTCGGAGAAAAAGACGTTTCCATCCTCCCATTTCTTATTGTCTTTGTGCAGAGTTATTATTATTTAGTCACTTTTTACCTAGGTTTTTATGGATTTTATAGGTTTTTTGTTGTTTTTAATCTTAAAAAGTGTTAAAAATGCTGTTTTTAGCATAATTTTATGCTAAAAATCAGGAATTTTCTCATAAAAAGTCATAAAAACATGTTTTTCATTATGAAAGTATCGATTTCTGTGTATTTTATCGTGTTTTTAACTATTTTTTGGCTTCCAAATCCCATTTGTAACCTTAAAATTGCGATTTTCATTAAAAAAAATCACCGTAAAATCCCATTTTCCAGCCAAAAAACTCATTTTTAAGCTAGAAAAATCATTATGGCCGAACATTTCGCTATAATTTGGGTTTCTAGGCCATCTCCTGAGTACTGAGAGTTTTCTAGGCCACCAATAAACACGAAAAATGCCTGAAAAAGTGATTTTTAGCATATTTTTCGTGTAGAAACTGTTATTTTATATTAAAAAGATGTAAAAACTTGTAAAAATCATGTTTTTAAGGTTTAAAATCATTTTTAAAGTGTTAAAAATCGCTTATTCGAACATTTTAAGCTTAAAAATCGTACTTTTCAACACAAATCACCTAAAAACATACTTTTTCCGCCCCTTAAACCTATTTCTAAACCTAATGGCCTAACTTTCCCCCACATATATTCCTAGGCCACCTCTCCCATAAACTCTTCCATCACCATCAATTTCCAAACTTGACACATTTCACCTGATTTCAAAAATGGCGCCAAAATATTGTCAAACAAAGAAATCGGCGAAATAGTGTGTGAAACGAGGAGACGTCGTGTCTCTCGTTTCTCTGGTACTCTCTCAAATTAGATACTCTCTCGCTCAAATTGGATTTTTATTGTCCTTTTTTTGCCATTTCGCTGGTCATTTTCACCCCGTTTTTTTGTCTAATTGAATAGGTTTAGGATTGTAAAGTACGGTAGACATGGTGGGGTACTGTAGATAGCTACAGTATGCCTTGGGAGGTTAGGTTTAGCGTTGGAAATGAGGTTTTTGGTGAGAATTTGTGATTTTTGGATGTTTTGTGAGCGGGAAAAGGGATTTTTGGGTTAATTTTGGCTGAAAATTCCGAATTTTTAACTAAGAATATCGATTTTTCTATGAAAAATGTTGAAAAACACCAAAAAAAAACTGAAATTTTCTACTGTAAACCTCGATATTTCACTGAAATTTCTGTATTTTTGTCATTTTTCTCACAATTTTCAACCATAAACTCTACATTTTACCCTGAAAATCCAGATTTTTTCATCCTTGTTCGGTGGAGCGCACTTGCAACACCTTTCACTGTTTCAAATGCAATTTTAGGCGGGAAACTTCGTTTTTAAATGTGCTCTACCGAACAAAATCAGCATGATTCAGAATTGAAAAAAAAACTTCGAATCTTTTGAATAAAATAAAACTCGAAGCAGTGAACTTTTTCAAAACTCAATGCTACTATGCAAATGCGCCCTACTGAAACTCCTTAAAAACCCTTTTTGAACACAAGAAATATATGTGATTCAATGCCCTCATCAGTAAACAAGGGAGTTCCCATTCTTCAACACCAAAAAAACTGGTTTTTGAACACTTTCCATGTCCAAAATGAGGGAAAATGTGACTTTTTTGATGCTGAAAATTGATGGTCATGAATCACTTTTTGAGGGTAGAGGGCAAGTGCGCTCTAACGAAATTTTTTGAAAAATAGACCTTTTTGAGAAGCGAAATGTGATTTTCAGCCAATTTCTGTAGTTTTCCTTTACTGTAGTATACTGTAGTTACACTATCTCAAACTTTTGACACGCCCAAATGCACACATTTCTGTTCATAGGGTACTGTAGCTTATTGTAACCATATGGTTACTGTAGAATTTTTTTTCGGTTTTTGGTGCAATTAGACGCAGAAGTGCACACAACCTACCTACCATACCTACCCAGTATACTGTAGGTTGAGAAGTACCATACTTCATTTATTGTAGTATACTGTAGTTGCATCATTTGAAACTGTTGAAACGCCAAACTGCACAAATTTCTGTTCATATGGTTACTGTAGAGTACTGTAGTATGTTTTGGGTTTGATACACTTTGACGCAAAAACGCACTGCTCAAAGACACCGCCAACCCAAACAAGGCGTGTTTCTTTCGATTCGTTTCGGTTATCACTAAAAACAACAGTGATATCAGTGATTGTTATCACTTGATATTTCCAATTTGTTCACAAGTTCATATGACTCAATATATAATGCCTTTTTCATTAGATATCATGCGGTTTGTTGTTGAGTGAGAAAAAACGACTGTTTCAAGGTGAAATTGTTAATTTTTGAGTGTTTTTTGAAATTGGTTATGTGCTTATTTTCTTTGTTGAAATTGAAAAAACCATTTTTTTCAAAATTTCCGAGACAACTTTTGCTGAAAAAAATGTCTTGAATGGTCGAAAATTAACATTTTTCAGCTTAAAATTTGCTATTTTTGACCGATTTTTTTGTGATATACGCCTTTAATACAGTTACAGTATATCAACTCAAGTTGTCTATTAGGATACTGTATCTAAGGCACACGTCATAATACTTAGAAGATGAAGTGTCTGTCAACGTACAGTGGAGCAATTTCAGTCAAAAAATTTCCTCAAAAGTACAAAAGTTGAAACAGTATTTTTTTCTGGAAAACATTGAAAATGAGATTAAGCCTCATGAAGCCTCATTCCTTTGAAAAAAAGCCAATAACTTTTTCCGGAAACCGTATTTATTTGTCCAAAAACTTAATAGTCAGCAATCATTTTTTCCTCAAGTTTCATGTTCATCACTTCTTGGTGAAACTGTAAATTAAAAATTGACATTTTTCAGCGAAAAAAATATCTTGCCACCCTGATATACCTATTTTCTTGTTAAAAAGTACAATTTTTAGACCTAAAATCCTCAATTTCCCATAAAAATTCCCGCTAAAATCCAAAAAACTGCTATTTTTCGAATCAAATCATAACTTTTTCCTCAAATTTTCTCCATTTTAAACCCAAAATCGCCTGTAAAATCACAAAAAAAAACATGTTTTTTTCGTCCAGAAATACCATTTTTCATATCAAAAATCCTCTTTTTTTTCTCAAAAATCGCTAATTTTCTCCTCAAATCATCATTTTTTCCTCAAAATTCCATTTTTAAACCCAAATTCCTCCATTTCCCTGCCAAAAAACCCCTATTATGACTCAAAAAAACGCCTTTAAATTCCATGTTTGCATTTTCTCTTTTCTCGATTGACACTTGAATCCTTTTTCTCTCGCACCTTCTCATTTCCCCATACTCTCTCATCTCTCTATCACTTTTTATCACTATTCCATCCATATTAAGGGGGTCAATTCAATTTGATCGTATACAATCATATGAGAAGCAATACGAACACGTATTTCGTCGCTATTTATGTGTGTTTTTACTATATTTTTTGGAAAAATTCTGCATTTTGTCGTCAGATACTGTAGTTTTAGCAACCAAAACATTGAAAATCTGCATTTTTGCGTCAATTACTGTGTATTACAGTAGTTTTTCTATTGGAAATTGTTGTTCTGCATTTGGTCGTCAGATAAGGTGTATTACCGTACTCCTAATCGCGCTTAAATGAAGTAAGGTGAATTCTGCATTTTAGCGTCAATTACTGTGTATTACAGTACTTTAAAACTAATTTTCCAGTCGCAAAACGCCTGAAAATTTTTTTTCTGTATTGTGTCGTCAAATAGTGTGTACTACCGTAATCCAAGAATCTTGAAGCGAAATTTATAATAAAGAAGTTGTTTCAGAAAAAAACTTCAAAAAATTCAGTTTCTCGAAAACTTTCTAAATTCTGGAATTATATCTTTATACTCCTCGATGCATTGAATATCCAGTGCTTTATATCAGAGAACTCTCAGTTCAAAATTACTCAAAAAAAAAACGTTTTTATTTCGAAATTTCATATTTGTCGTCAATTACAGTGCATTAGAGTTGTTCGATGGAGCACATTTACAAAAAAAATATACAATTTCAGTTTCTCTAATTTCTATATATTCTGAACTCTTTTGTTTTTGTCAGTACCGCTGAAATCCACTTTTCCCATACGGTTCAAGAAAAGAAACATCTAATATTTTATGCACCTTTCATACAGTAGTCACAAATACTGTCAAAATAGGTATACTGTATTAAAGGAGCATAGCACAAACTGGAACTTGTAAATCGAAAACAAAATTTACAGTTTCTAGAAATATTTTAAATCTCGAAAATTTTCAGATGATTCACTCATTCTCATCTTCCATCTTCAAAATTTTAAAAAGTAGTCCTTGTCTTTATGCACCTTTAATACAGTATCCTAATATCAGTATACTGTACTAAAGGCGCATGCCAGAGGTCTGCCAGCCGCTGATATCAATTTCTGTGGTATCGATGAGTCAAAATGAGTATTGAATGCGCCTTTAATACAGCACCCCAGTAAATTTTAGGGTACTGTATTAAAGGAACATACAAGATTAGGGTAAGAAAGCTAAAAATCCATATATTCTTCCAGTTTTTAAAATGTTCCACATAATAAAGTGTTTTTTGATAGTCTTTAATACAGTAGCCACATTATTATTGACAAAATAGGTATACTGTATTAAAGGCGCATATCACAAAAACTAACTGCAAATCAAAAAACCCTTCAAAATTCGTAAAATTTTCCAATAATTTGTTAAAACGTACTCCCCTCCATATCCCATTGGTCACTTTACTAACTCATTTCGAACATCCTCACTCATATTTCATCTTTTTGTCTTCGTTTCCATCATATATCCTTCTCCTCCTCAGCTGCTTCTCCTTCTCCTTCGTTTGTGTTCACTTTCATTACGAAACATGTCCAGTTTCCCCCCTCATTTGTTTTTTCTACTTTTATGGCTAATTAGCGGCTTTTGCCAGCCACAATACAACAAACCGCTGATTTCGTTTCCATCCCACAAATTGATTGATTTGGGATCAGATTTTGCCTTTTTTTTGAGGTTCTAAGCGGAAAAATATCAGTTTTTACTGTTTTAGGCTGAAAATCACTCCATTTTGTGGATTTGGGATCACTTTTTTGCCTTTTTTTGTGGTTTTTTGGCTGAAAAACACTAGTTTTTACATTTTTATGCTTAAAATCACATTATTTTGTAGAAAAAACACTGAAAACCCATCAAATTTTACTATTTTTGAGCAAGATTTAACTTTGAAACGGTGAAAATTGAACAATTTTACAAAAAAAAGCAAGTGCGCTCTACTTTTGAGATTCGAAAAAAACAGTAGAAAATTTAAAAAAAACTGTTGAAATAGTGCAAATGCGCTCCACCGAACATGTAAAAAAAAATAATGCAAACGCGCTCCAATAGACAAAAACATGTTTTTTTCCTGAAGTGGGAAAAAATTTGACAAAAACTCTAATTTTTCACGAATAAAATATGATAATTCACAAAAAACACAATCATGCTCCACCGCACAGGTCTGAAACAGTGTTGCAAGTGCGCTCTAGTGATAATAGCTTCTTTTTTGATCTACCAACGCCTTTTTACCTCAATAACGCTATTTTCCCATAAATTGTTGAAGAAAGAGACAATTTAACTCTATTTTGAGCAAAAAACAGCGATTTTTCACACTTTTGAGCTAAAAAATGACAAAATTTGTCTGAAAATCATAATTTTCGGCTCATTTCCCGCTATCCAATCGATTTTGAGCACAAAAAATGCTCAAAAAACACATTTATCACCGTTAGAAACCTTCAAAAACCCGATTTCCGGCAACTAACCTTCCCCAAAAACCATCAATCGACGGCGGAATAAACATGACCAATCAATTACCGTCAACCCACACTAAAGATGTTTTTTTTGTGTCCATCTCATCTCGTGCTCTATTTTCTCAACAATGAACTTCTTCTTCATCTTCATCTCCTATCCCTTTTACCCATCCAATGCGCCCTCATAACCAGGTCATCCCCTCATTTTCTTCCTTGTTTTATTATTTTAGCCAGCCAGCCAGAGACCCTTTTTACACAAAAATCAATTCGTTCAATATTCCAGTTTCCTATATTTCCATTAATTATTGCCTTTTTTCAGCGAATCAACTGGTTCTGGCGCTGATTATTACACATTTGATCGAGGTGAGTGGGGATGGCCGTGGCCTAGGTTTTGCACGCATGGCGCGGACTTTGAATTTTTTTCACGCTGTTTTTTTGTCGTTTTGAGCGTTTTTTCACGTTTTTGAAATGAAAAATGGGGTTTTTTCACGTTTAAATAATTTAAATTATTTTTTCTAGGCTGAAATATGCTTCAAAAAAGCCTTGGAACCGCTAGAAACCTAGTTTAACCGATATAGTCTCGTCATTAGAGGAATTCCGTCATTATTTCAATGTTTGAGTGTATATTTTGACTAAATTATCAATTTTAAAGTTGTTTCAATGACGGAAGATAGAAATTTTTTATAGTTTATATGATTTGAAACTAGGAAAATCCGTTTAATTGAGTTTTTCATCCAGATTTCGATATTTTCCATCCAAAAAGTTATTTCTCCTCGATTTTTCCAAAAAATTATACAATTTAATTGTCTTCTTAGCAAATTTATACCATTGAATCTTGAAAAATTCTCAATTTTCACTCTTTACTTGCTTTTTTCCGCTCAAAATTCGTTATTTTTCGTATGAAGGTGTTCCTCATTCGCATTGCCACAAGTTCTGCTTCTCAAAGTCATTTAATCTCATTTTTGTCGTCGAATTCAAATCCTTTGGCTGATTCCCGTCCAGAAAACATCGAAATCAGCCATTTTCATCAAAAGAGCACGATTTTCCACCCAAAAATGTATCGATCCATGCCTATTCGAACATCGTCACTTTAACTAGGTGTTTTGTATATTCCCCATATCCCAATAGGATTTTCATTCCCAATTTCGAATTCCTCATCATTTTCGGTTTCGAAAACAGTTGAAGAAACATTATTCGATGTTTTGATTAATACTATGACAGTTCCAATGTTTCCTACATATGCAAAATTATTCTTTATCCTGTAATATCGATGTTTTGAACATTTGAAATTTGCATTCTGCTTAAAAAATTGACCGGGGAAACTCGAATAAAACTTATTTCACTGTTTCAGTTGTAAAATTTGTATCAAAGTCTTTTTTTAAAAACTGATTCGTTCCTGTGACCCGTATCTCGTATAATATTCTTTAAAAACTGAAACAAGTCGTCGAGCTATATTACTTCTGTTTCAGAACAATTTCTTATATCGGTAACTTGAGTATCTTTTGATCCTTTTCCTGCTGCATTTCCCACTTTTCGATGCACTTTCTCATCTTCAAATACTCATTTTCTTCCAGGGATATACAAACCATCGCGTGGTGAATCATCACCATCAGCTGCGAGTGGCGTTTCGCCAACAAGAACAACACACCTGAGCATATCGTCACCACAATTCTCGACAAACTCACCAGCGTCATCAACCATTTCTGACGAATTTCGGTTTTTATCGCAGCCAAGTAAGTCATAGATTCATAGATTCACAAAATTTATGTTTCATAGTTCTATGAATATCTATGCATAGAATCTTCACGTCTGATAGGTTGTCTAACCAGGTTCTATGCTTTTTCATAATTAGTTCGACGAAATTTTATAAATCTATGATAGCATACCAAGTGATTCTATGGATCTATGAAGTTCTATGAATATCAAGTTCTATAGATTCATAGATCTTCGAGTTCTATGATTCATAGATTCATAGATTCATAGATTCTCGAGTTCTATGATTCATAGATCCATAGATCCATAGATTCATAGATTCATAGATCCTCGAGTTCTATGATTCATAGATTATCGAGATCTATGATTCACAAATTCATAGACTCACATTATATTGACCTACCAGGTTCTATGCTCTTTTCAACTGGTTCTATGATACTTTATGAATCTCTTACTCTGTTTTGGGTATTTCTATGCATAGAGCTTCTATTTGGATCTATGCCTTTCAAGTTCTATGGTTCTATGAAATACTGTTTCTAGACTTGTATCTATGCATTTCTACGGTTTTGATCTACAGTAATACATCATTAGGCGCTTCTATCAAAATGACTAAATCTATGCAAGTTCTATGCATAGAATCTTGTATCTATGCGATTCATAGAATCATAATTTCCAGATTCACCCGGTATCCAATTAATCAGCGCCTCCTCCTCTCCATCCTACATTGATCATTCTCCGTTCCACGGTATATCTCTCTCTCATAATTCGATTATGCCAATCTCCCTTCTATTATAGAATCAGGTTCATGGAAAGAAGAAGCAGAAGGGGAAGAAATGATTGAGAATGGACTGAAACCATCAAACTCGTATCAACAACGGCCAACGACACCAAGATCATTGGCGAACTCGTTGGACTCGCTATCCGAATGTCACCAACATCAGGCGGATATGATGAATGCAAATGTGAATGGAAATAATGGACAAAGTGTGTCGGATAGAAGTCAGAGTTTGGGTGAGTGTGTTTTTATAGATTCTGAAAATGAAAAATAGAAAAATAGCATTATTTTGTTCAAAAATAGACGAATATAGCTAAAACCCTGAATTTTTGCTTTGATTTTGTTCTAGCAACAAAATTGAGGCTTATTTCTGACTTTTGGAAAAAAAAATCGAGATTTTATAATGTTGCACCATTAAAGGTTGAAGCGATGAATCACTATAATTCAAAACATTTGAAACTGAAAAAAATGAATTTGAAAAGTGAAAAATGGGAAAATTGCATGATTTTGTTCAAATATAGACAAAAAATTTCCAAAAATTTAAATTTTTGCTCCGATTCTGTTCTAGCAACAAAATTGAGGCTTATTTCTGACTTTTGAAGGAAAAAATTAAAAGTTTTTGGCAAAATGACCAAAATGAGTGAAAAATTTTATTACATACATTTTTCCATTCGTAACTAATTCGAAAACAAACGAATCATAAATTTTGAGATTTTGAAACTGTGAAAAATTAGATTTTCGGTTTTCTTTACGTGATTCACATGAAAAAAACTGGGAATTGCCAAAATAATGCATTAAAGATGTGAAGTTTGCTGAAAAATTCCAAGTTTTCCTGAAATGTACCTTTTCGAAGAGTTTCCGAGGAATAAGATCGATGCAGAGGGAAAGCCACCGACGAAACGAAATAAGTTATTATAATTTGAAAAGTTTGAAACTGAAAAAATTTAATTTGAAAAATAAAAGATGGGAAAATTGCATGATTTTGTTCAAAAATAGACAAATATCATCCAAAAATCTAAATTTTTGCTCTAATTTTGTTCTAGCAACGAAATCGAGGCATGTTTGTGGCTTTTGAAAGGAAAAAATTGAGAGTTTGTGAGAAAAACAACAGAAATGAGTGAAGCTACATGATTAGGCAGATAATAATAAAAACTTAAATTTGGTAGAGCTGAAACTGTGAAATATGTGAGTTTTGCCCCACTTTTCAAAATTCACATAAAATTTCTATTTAAAAAAGCTGAAAATTGCTGAAGAATTCGAAAAAAAACTGTGTATTTTCATTAGAAACTCCAATATTCCATAGAAAGTCGTTTTTTGAAGATTCCAAAGCTAGACATGTTGCACCATCAAAGGTTGAAACAAAAAAGTCGTCATAATTTAAAATATTTGAAACTGAAAAAAGCTGAAACCACCGTATAATTTGAACTTTTGACAACAGTTTTTGGCTGTTTTTCGAAAAACAATAGATTAATTGATTTCAATCGAAAAAAAAACATAATTCTGGAGTATTTGAAACAGTAAAACATGCGAATTTGCCATCCTGTTGCAATTTCTCCACAAAAAAAAACAGAAAGTCATAATACTCGATGATAATTTTAAAAAAGTTTTTTTTTAATCTGACAAAGCAAAAATTATCCTAGATTCGAGGAAAAAAAATTATTCAAACCTTTTTGAAACAGTATAAAAAACAACTGAAAAAGAAAAATTCCTGCAATTGTTACCCGTTTTAATGAAAAGCAAGAGACTTGATTTTCAATAAAAATGTGTTTGGGTGACGCCTGGTACAGCTTTCTTTATAAATAAGTGTTTTGAGACTAAAAAAGCAATGATTACAGTTTCTAAAAATTATTTTTAATGAAAAATTTCGAAGAGAACGTTGTCCATTTGCAACATTTTCCATTTGTCCCTTTCTTCAAACTTTTTGAAAAATCTCAAAAAGTGATTCAAATTATCTCAAAAATGCAGTTTTCCAACTTCACCCGATTTCTGAACCCTTCGAATCACCATAAACAGTATCAAAATCCCATATCATTTTCAGGTGACCTATTACTTATCACCACCAGAGAAGACGATCGAATTAGGAATGGAAGTTATGAGAATTTGGTAAGTTTCTCTTCTATTTTCTTCATTTTTTACCAAAATTCGATGTTTCAGATGTCAAAAAACCTGACTGATAGTGGTATTGATGGCGGATTGATGAGAGATGATAACGTATCACCGGATAGGATTCAAACGGTAAGAATTTGAAGCAATTATTATTTTCGTTGAAAATGAAGCCAGGAATACTTTCAAATTGTAGAATAGAAACCAAAAATAAATCTTGAAACTGAAATTTAGTGGAACATCAAAAAAAAATTACAAAAATTGATCAACGCGATGAAATTCATGAAAAATTACTAAATTAGTCAAAACTTGTGTATTCATCTTGAAATTGTGTCTGTGAAACAGATTTTTCACAAAAGTTCATGACTTTCGATGAAATTGAAAAGTTGAATATTTTTGATTCGAGTTACGAACAACTGTAAAGATACATTTTTCAAAACTTAAATTGAAAGCAAGAAACAGTAAAAAGTATGCTGTCTTGATAAAAAATTTCAATAAGAAACTGCCATTTTTAGTGGAAAATCATTCAAATTAGATGCATAATCGCTTAAAAATTGATTGTGAAAGTAAGAAAATGAGTAAAACCTCGAATTTTTTCAAAAGTTTCGTTTGTTTCTGATAAATGCCTTCAAATCTTGACGAAAAAAAGCAAAATATGCACTGAAATATACTTCAAAACCATTAAGACTAACTACCAGTTCTATTGATTATAGCATCACTTATATCAAAAAATATGTTTTTTCATTGAAATTGCACTTATTTTAAAAATAATTACAGTTTCTAGAAGTTTTAGTTATTTAAATCATGAAAAATTGATAATTCTTCGCTTCAAGGCATCATAGAAACATAGAAAAGTGAAAAATCGTTCAAGAAACAAAATGATAATATATTTTTGAGTCTAATGCGATTGCTCTTGGCTAAACGTCGTTTTCTAGCCTTGAAGAACGAGAAAATCAATAGAAAAAGAGCATAGTGCATCCTAATAATCACACTTTCTTTCAGGAATTCGCTGTCTCATCACCTGATTCATTTTCGTATCCAGCTGTTTCATTTGCTTCATATGATCATCCGAGCTCGTTTGATGCTGGTTAGTTGATTTTTCATATTCTTTTTCATAAAAAATGGGACTGAAGAGTTTTTTGCTGTTTCAAAAATGACAGAAATAATGATAGTTGAAAAATTTGGCAATAAATTTGGGCCAGAATTTTTTCATCTTAAAAGTTTTTCAAAGACTGCATTTTAGCGGAACTAGATAATTTTAGTGTTTCAAAATGTGATAAAATTAGAAATATTCAAGAATCTGATAATATATACCAGGTTAATCTATTGATATTCATGTTTTCTGCTGATTCAAAATCAAGTGAAAAAATTTTTGTATAATATTTTATCAATACGAAGAATGACTGTAGGAAAAAATCGTTTTTCTCTTTAATTCCGCTAGGATTACTGTAGGCGACCAAAGACTGTAGTTTTCCAAATAATTTTTCACTGTTTGAAAGCTAGTAAAAAAATTAGAAATTTTTGGAAAAATTTGATCGTCTTCTTCCTTTGAACATTCCATCAAACTCACTTCCGTAGGTTGAAAATCCGGGAGAAAATGCCCATTTTCGCCTGCTTGTACTTGAAATATTAGCAAATTCTGTCTGGAAGTAAATTTATTTCATGATATTTCGATAGATTTCGAAAAAATCTATTCAGTTTCACTGAAAAACTGGGATTCCACCTTTTTTTCGCTGTTTCAAAGCATTCACATAACTTCATTATGCTACTGTTTTCTCGATTGTCCCACAGAGTTTCGACCCTTGAATATCTTACCACGAAAAGCCTTTTTTTCGCCGATAAGCCTTTCGGTTTTCAAATCTTGTCTTGGTTTACCATTTGAAGAACACAACAATGAGCTATCAGTAGTATTCTCATATCAACACCGCGAAACAGTGAATTCCCTTTTCATTTGCTTTTTGCCCATTCCAAAATTCAACAAAAACACAGTTTTTGTTGTTATATTTGCCTACAATGAATACAATGGGCCATAAGAATATATGGACAACAATCTACATATTGATAGAAGTTTTTTGTTGAATATGGAAATTAGAATGGTTTTGGGAGGGTTCGCGAACGACAGAATTCGGTGAAAACTTCGATTTTTCGAGTTTTTGCAAAACAACAAGCCAATTCAGAAACTTCAACATTAATTTCTTATTTAAAACTGGTATTTTTTGAAAATTGTTGTCTGTAGTTTAAAAAATTAAAAAAAAATAATAAAAAATATCAATCCGCAAGAAAGATTAAGTTAGAAATTTTGAAAAGTTGATGAAAATTCATTCTGAATCAGTGAAATTTTTTGATTTTGAATCAAGTCAAGATTGTTTTGAATCCACTTTTCTTTGACGAAGCAACCAAAATCCCCATATTTCCTTTTTTATAATTCTGTTGAAACTGCTAACTTTTGTGATTTTTAAAATGAAATTTAGATGTTTTAAGTACAAAGCGAAGTTCATAATTATCAAAAAGTTTTTTTGTCAACAAATATCAAGTCAATGTTTTCTCAAACTTATATTTCAAAAATGATCCTTCTGAAACTGTAAAACATATCAATTTTTTGTTTAAAACTGTGATATATACACTTGAAGTTTATCAAATTTATCCTAGTTAGTTAAATTTTGAAGCTTCAACTATCACATCGAGAGAAAAATATCACAAGGTAACGTAAGATCTGAAAGAATATATTATTCCAGCCCATTTTGAAACGGTAAAGACTTTTTTTTGTATATTTATGCGCAGAAAGTTTTAAATTTTTAGCACTACCAAACTCGAAGAAATTTTTGAAGGCCGAGAACCATGTGATTATTTTGCTTCTTCGATGTTTCAAAAACTTTTTCATCTGAAACAGTTCAAAAATTATTATTTTTGGCACATTTCCGTGTGATCTACAAAGATTATCAAATCAGCGAATTTATATAGTCTTCAATTAACTTTGAAACTGCAAAAAATTCTGTTTTTCTTAAAATTTTTGATCTCTGAAGTTTTGGCTGATTTTGGATTGTATTACCAAATCAAATTGTTTAAAAATCATAATTTATCTATTTCTAAATACTCTAAAAAAAGTTTGAAACTGAAAACAATATTGGTCCTACAACGAAAGCTTCTAACCTACAGTACCCCTCCAATCCACTCGAGACCCACTAAAATGATCACATTCCTCATCAAAACGACCAGCAAATGGGACGAACATCATCATAAAACAAGGCGAATATGAGTCATTTATGTCTTTCCCCATTCTCATACATATTTCGCATCGTTCTTTCGTATTTCTCTAATGGTCAATTAAATGAAAACTGCAATCCAATTGCAACAGAACCTTGTTTATGATCACTTTTCGGGCGTTTGGATTAGTAATCGTAAGAAAAGTAGGTTTTTGACTGTTTCGGGGGTTGATTTGAAAAGTTATAGTTGATACCATTTTGATTCACAGAAAATTGGACGAAATTCACAAAAAAGTAGTTTTGTTGCTCCAAATTTGCTTCCTATGCTTCAATTTTATTGTTTTCATCAACAAGAAATGTGTTTAAGCTGATAATTTTCCAAGTTTTTGGAACATTTATACATGGATCGAGTGTAATTCTGAAATATTTCAGATCTACAGTAATCCGTGTATATAATTTTAGAAAGTAATCATTTTCAATGGATACTAGTGACATTGAATAGTGATTCGAATCTTCAAGATTCTGATAAACAGTAAAAATAAAAGTTTGGACATGGAATTTGGTTGCATTCGTTAACAAAAACTGCGAATTTCTTGATTTTTATGATAATTTGATATTTGATCAGACGATGAATTCAACACTGCAGGAAATTTCGTAGTTCAAGTTTCAAACATTTTTGAAACAGTAAATGATATGGCCTAGAAACACTTAAAAAACTGAGAATATTTTAAAAAATGAACGAGAAAGTCTTTCAAAAAATACAAATTTCATAAGCTGAAAGACGGCTCGATGAGTGAATAAAATCATCAAAAAACTCTAAAATGGAAGTCTTGAAACATAATTTTTTTCAAATTGGAAAATGAGCATTTTTTTTGAAAAAATGGTGTAGTCGGCTACAAATATTCAATAAGGAAAGTTACAGTTTCCTGAACTTTTGATAATTTTTCTGAAAGTATTGTTTTTCACTCATACATAAATTCTTCTGCAAAATTTCAAGAAAAAAAGAATATATATGATGAGAAAATCAAGTTTTGCGCAAAATTCAATAGGTCAAGGAGGTCAAATTCAAGTGGTTTTTTGTTTTTAGAAAAATCACTGTTTTTCATATAAGCGATATAGTGTTTCAAAAAAAATTAATTCAATCCATATTGGTAATAATTTCCAAAAAAATTATATTTTCCCAAAAAAAACCTCCAAACCAGTAAAATAATCCCATTTTTGTTGCAGAAAACGCGAATCCATTGGATGTTTCCAGTCGTGGTGCATTCACTTCACACGACGATCGAAAACAACACGAATTGGCGGCGATCAGCGAGGAATCGGAGCACGAGCAGCAACAACAACAATTGCAACATCATCAGTCATTATCAGCTGATAGGGACGAGATTGTGGAGCACACATATCCAATGGTCCATTGTAATAGTGCACCGACGAATGCGTTCCAGAATTCTATGATTAATAATAATATTGCGCATCGGTGAGTATTTTTGAGTAGATTGAAAATTGATAAGACTTCAAAAAAAAAAAAGAAATCACAAAACATTGATAAGTTTGTCAAGCTCCAAGTAATTTTTGTAGAAAAAGTGATTATAAATTTGATCAACGAACTTTTTTTTTCTGAAAATTCATGAATTTTATCGGCTGTGAAACAGAAAAAGTTTTTCAAAATTTGGTTGTTTTTTCGAAAAATGAGAGAATATTCTGTTTCAGAGAGTATCAAATTCTTGAAATTTTTGAAAATCAAGTACTATCGATGCCGATGAAAACACCTAGACTATGTAATTTTGACTATTTTCGATTGAAAATTTGGAAAAGTTGTCCTAAAATTTCGGAAAATTGAAATTTTCTTGTCAAAAATGATTCTGAAACACTCGAAGAACTAGAATTGTCTCCCATTCCGCAGAAAAATGGTCACAAGTTTCGCGGAAATTTAACTTTTGCTCTAATTTTGCATTCTTATTGTATTCTGAATAACAAAAGCAAGTATTTACAACCTAAATATATCGAGTCAGTAATATTCTAGAACAATAATGTCCAAACTGCAATCAAGAAACTGAAATGTTTTGAATTCAAAAAAATTAGGATAAAAATCAAAATGAACCTCGTTTCGCAAAAAAAAAACATTTACTGTTTTTCGACAAAAACTTGTGCTATTCAAAGTCGAAAACACCAATTCCGGTATAGATTCAATTAGGAAAAGTTTCAAGTAAAATGCACACTTTCTGTGCTCATTTTCGATTATTTTCCTGTTCAAAAATGCACAAACCCCAAAAAAAGTATAATTATCGAAATACCAAGTTGGGAAACAATGAAGCTCGGAAATTTCAAGTTTCCTGAATATCAAAAATATTGGGGTCTTTTGAAACCGAAATTTTTGAAAATGAGTATATTTTTCAAGAAAATTGTACTTTTTAGTCTCTAAATCTCTCATTTCCAACACTATATCTCTGCGGGATTCTTTTTTGAAATTTAAGTTTCAAAATTTTTCTAAAAACCCAAATTTTCACAAACTACAATGATTATTGCCTTTTCGGTGTGTAAAAATCCATCAAAAACTATGTTTTTTTGCAGTAGAGTAGTCAGTGATGATGTATCCGAAACAACGAGATTGAAGCGAAGTGAAGAAGTGGAGAATATGGATAAAATTGGCAATTTTGAGGTATTTCATATCAATTTTCTACTAAAAATGCGATTTTTCATTGCAGTTCGACAAGAGACAAAACTTGAAACAGAATCGTAGTAAAAGCATGATGCTCAATTTGGTGGAGCATCGATCAAGCTCAGATGATGAAGAATTGATGACGGATTCGAAGGATAATGAAATGTTGATATTGAATAAGACGAGTGAAACATCACCAAAAAGGAGTGGCATTTATGAGAAGAGTGAGTGTTTTTGATGGTATATGGAACAAAAATGGTATAAAAATGAGTTTTGTGCCTGGGAAAAATCTGGAAAATTCATCGTTTTTCAATATATAAAAAATCTATGTTTCAATTATTGGCCAAAAATGGAAATTTTGCAACTTTTTCTGTTTGTGCTTCAGTTTTTCTCGACTACATCCACGAAATCAGTGATATTCTTTGGAAATATTTATATATCAAAAATAACAGAAAAAATAACGTTTCCGGTTTTTTTCCTGAAAAGTACGCAAATTCATTATTTTTCCATTGGTATATCTCTAGAACAGTTCTGTTTCACAATTCAGGAAAAAGCTGCAATTTCCCAGCTTCTCTTGATAGTATCCAAAGTTATTCCATATATCTTACCGGCTTCCTTTTTTCGTGGCGTTCTTCCTTATTTACTGCACATCAGCTTTGAAGTTTAAGAAATTTCGATATCAGCGCTTTGAAACAGAATAAACATGTAAAATGATCGAGATATGAGTTTTTTGTGTGATTTGCCTGAAAAGTCGGAAAATCGGTATTTTCCTGGTTTTTCATCATCTGGAAATTTTCAGTTTCGAATTTTTGTCAAAACTAAAAATTTTGCAAGTTTTTCTATTTGGTTGTGCGTCTCAATACCACATATTTCTCTCAATTATAGTTAGTGAGGTTCTTTGGAAACATTTATATATCGAAAAATGACAAAGCAAAATCATTTTCGGTTTTTTCTCACCCGAAATATATGATTTTTCGAAAGAAACGCTCGGTTAGAAAATTTAATTTTTTTAAACCGCCCTCAAAATTTTCTGTTACAAACTGTCTTCATAATTTCGCTATGCTATCCTTTTGTGTTCATAGAGCATCCAATTTTTCTGTTGATACCCAGAAGTTTTTCAAAAAGTATTTCCTTGAATATTGTTGGAAATCATGTCTGTTTCAAACATATTACAACTTAATTTTTTTTTACTTTTTCTTCAATTCGTATTTGCTCAGTAGGTTTGATACATCAAAACGAATTTTCTTGCTTCCAGACACTTCTTTCACAACTTTTGGTCACTCATATCGCATATGACTATTTCAAAAAACGTTTTCTAGATATGCCAAAAATGAGCATATTTTCACAGACTTCTGTTTCAAATTATTCCCAAAAATACTGAAGTTTGAAACACTTCGATTTTGCTATAGAATATCCTTCAAATTCAATTTTTCTCGGAAAACTTCAACATCAGCTTCCTAACTTTTAAAACAGCCACGATTTCCTTTTTTGCTAGTCTTGCCACGAAAAACATGTTTAAAACTACAGTACCTTCTCATACTATTCCACTCTCCCCTTTAGATTGCATACAAATTACGATTTTAGGCGAAATTCCTGGCACGATTCCCTGAAATTCAATTGTTTCTTATTATACGAAACTATAGTTATGATGGTGTATCATAATAAATGATACACATTGATTATTCATCAAATTTCCTTCTCGTTCTGATATGACTCGTTGTATTTGTATGCACAATTTTGACCATCCACAACTGTCTGCGTCTCTCGTTCTCTCTCGCGTTGTGCTTACATGCCGATTGTGCTCTTATTGTTATTGTTGTTGTACTATTAGAAAGGAAGAAGGACATTGTTTCACACCAACCAACCAACAGTTTCCCGCTTTATACTAGTACTACTCGTTTTGATATTAGTATTATTTTTTGAGAGAACATGCTACTATCTACGACACATTACGGATATTGGAAGTGTGAGTTTTCACTGAAAAGTTGTGCAAGAACATGTATATTTCAAGTATAGCTGCTGTTTTTGCGCGCTTTGATGGCTGGAACATTGTGGAGTTTTCTATGTCTTCTGACATGACAGTAGATCGAAACTGTATTTATTTGTCCAGAAGAGAGAAATATGACTATCTATGAGTTATCACCGACATATTCATGAATTCTTTGAAGATGAGAAAATTTGAAAAATAGTCATCGAATTTTGACCAAAATGAAAGAACTACCATTTTTAAAATTTTAAAAATTTTAAATAACTTTTGACTTGATACTAGATAGAAACCTATTTATTTAGGAGTATGAAAAACGACATTGTCAAACAGTGACTACCTTATTACTATCACTGACATATTCATTAATTTGTTGAAAATGCAAAAAATTTGTAGTATAATCATCGAATTTTGAACAAAATATGCACTTTAATTCAATTTGCATGTTTTTGTACACAAATATTGCAAAAAGTGCATTGTAAAGACTTATTTATCTAAAATAATTAAACCAACTGACTAAATCCCCATTAGCACTACAGAAAGTTGAAAAGTCTGTAAATTAAAACAGTTTGAAACCGGAAAAAGTTGTTATCCATCCTTTGATGGTGAATTTTTCGAATATCAAGGTGAAATCCGCTGGTGAACTGATACAGTTTCGAGCACATGAATACAGTTTTCAATAGAAACGAAATCTATTTTTAAAACTGATCTATTTTATCGTCGACGCTTGATAATTCCTTTCCATAACGAAAAGGCCCTTCATCAGTCATTGATATCTAACTCAATCATGGTGTTCCATTATTATCGGTGGATAAAAGAATGACCCAGTGAATATCGATTGTTGAAGATCGACAACATATGTGACTTTGATCGGACCCCTAGATCAAATAACGGTTTATATAAGACGAGAAAACAAGGTATCAACTTGACACCAATTGAGCCACATGAAATTTGTTGATGGACACTGTAATTTTTGACTGTCAAGCATTCCTTGAATCTTTACTATTTCAATCAGTTATAAACTGATTTTCATAGCAAAACTTCCTCATTCTTGCATTGGATTCAATGTTATTGATTTCAAAATGATAAAACAACTCACTTACAGCATACTAAATCTTTTCCGGAACCAAGAATTTTTATGATTTTCCAAAAACAGTAAAAAAGAAAACATCACCATTTTTGTATTGGATTTGTTTCGATCAGTCCAGAATATAAAGGAGTCAGACTACTGGAAAAAAATAAATATTTCACTCTTAACTGAAAACAGTAAAAAATCCTCACCTTCATCAACTCTTGACTTTTTCAGATCCTGCAATTCCATCAAACTCATCCGAGCCACCACCAGTCCGTCTACCACGCAAAACATCGTCATCATCATCAAACTCAACACCATCACACAGTAGATCGACACCATTGAAGACGGCGACAGATCAATCATGGAAGGACAAAATGCCACCATTTGCGTTGGCTGGTCATACGGTATGTAACATTTTTTGATTGAAATCCTGGAAAAAATGTGTAGACATTAGGAAACGGGAAGTACGGTCATTCTCTTCATGAAAAACCATAGAAATTGTCAATTTGAAGATAGTATACACAGATTATCGTTCGAGAATCTGAAAATCTGTCTATCTTCAAGTTTCGAAACTGGAAAAATACCATATTTCTGAACTTTCGAATCAAAAATCACAAAAAAGCTAATTTTCCTGTTTCATAATTACATAAAATACGAAAGTTTCACATTTTTTGTAATTTACTTGTAGATGTAGGGCTGAAAATTGAATTGATATGTTTCAAAAACATGGTAAAATTTCTTTTAGAACATTTTCGACATTATCTGATGGTTTTTTTACTCAATGTAAATATATAAGGTACTTTGAAAAATGCGAAAAAATTGATGGTGAGTGAAATTTGTTCGTTTTTCTGAAACGATTTTGATACTATGAAGGATTTTTAACTTAAAAGTAAAACTGTAAGCAAAGAGGGGCCAAATCCACATTAATTGTTGTATGATGAGAGAAAAAGTTTATTTGATTTCATAGAAACAGAAAAAGTTAATATTTTTCTGTTTCATGTATGCAAAAATACATGCATTGTTTTGGTAACACTAGTTGGATTCTTTCAGTTCTTCTAACAAAAATTAAAATAACATCTTTCCTTTGAATGATTTGAATGTCAAAATAGATAGAGAGCTTGAATTTTTCTGCACAATGCGGCTCTTCGGGCTGTTTTTGGGAGAAAATTGATGGAAAAGTTGAACAGATTTTAACAAATCACAGGTAGAGTACGATCAAACAGAATACTGCATAAGATTGTGAGAACTGAGTATCTAGGAGTTTAGAAACTGAAAGTTTCATTTCTTTTAAAATCGAAATCCTTGAAAAACTAAAAATTTGCTGCTTCGAGTATCAAAAATTAGCAAAAGTACTGATTTTCTGCAATATATTATCTTCTTCGTTTCAACAGCAAAAAATGATCGCTATACGTTTCAAATCTATGTGAAAAATTTTCAATAATATATTTTCTCTAATGTGGTGGTATACTCTAGCATAATTTCTAACAATAAAATCACAATAAAACAGTCATGTCCCTTTGAATCTCTGCCTGTTGGTGTACTGTATTGCAGGGCTTGAATTTCGGGAACAAGAAAAGAAACTACCAGTATCAAATTTTAATGTTTAGCATTATCGAAAAAGATTAGAAACTGTAAAACTTTGATAAAGCAAAAATTTCAGATAAGTTATCCATGTATAATATGTAAGTTTGTTGTTGTAAAACTGTTAGATGTTGTGTTTTGTGGTTTATAACATCATCAGAAAATGATGATTGAATCTAAGACAAAATTAAAGCAATTTCGTTTATTCTGAAACAGTAAAATTCCAAAAATTCAAATTATATTTGCAGATGTTCTCACCGCAATCACTACCAAGTCGAGATATAGTGCCAAAATCGTCGTTCGATGGTGCAGCTGGAACAATCAGTGGTGGAACTCATAGGTTGGTTTTATACACTTTTTGATAGAGTTTTCGAGGGAAATATGGCTTTTATGGGTTTCTAATCACTGGGGTGTCCTTTTTCTTGGTTTTTATTGTGGTGAATGCACGGTGGCACCCTATGTTTATTTGTTGTGTTTCTTTCTTTTTTGTCCATGGGTTTTGAGTTGGTGGATTGGTGGAGAGGAGATAGTTTGTGAAATTTTGACAGTTTCGAAAACCTAAAATAGCAATTGTGGATAAATATCAGAGGTTCTGTTTCATTTTGGTGTTCAAGCCTAGTTACGATGAAAACTAACGAGTAGCCTGGAATTTGAACTTTTCGTAATGTTTTTTTTCAACAAATTTTTGCAGTTTTCCGAAGTTTGAAAATATTTTTTCTTCCAGAATTTTTCTGCTCTTTCCACTTTGAGGTCTTTTATGAAAAATATACTGATTACTAGATTTTCAATGGTCATAACACCTTCTTTCTTTTTTTGAAAATTTCACTGTTTTTGAAAAGAAGTTTGACGAAAAAATAGTTTTAAAAATTACGATAGTAGCTCCATTCGACTATTATATATGGCTGAAATTTCTAATGTATTAGGATTTCGATTCACACCCGAATCTTCATCACATTTGCCATTTTTCACTGTTTCCACACATTTTCAAACAAGTTCGATGGGAGAAAATTTCAGTTCGCAGGCCGGATATCATCGATGTCTATAACAAAAATCGTATTTGTATCCATTTTGCACGAAGAACTACACTAAAAATACAAAATTTTGTAGAAGTGCAGCCGCTTCAGGTTCTTTTCTTAGAATAGATAGGCATTGTAGTCGTTACAAAGTTGATACTAGTGCTATAATCTGTTATTTATTTTTGGCTGAAAATTGTTTTCTCCACTTTTCTTGTCTATATAGAATCCCTGAATCCTGATTTTTGCAAAGTTTCGTCAGCAGCTACCGCACTCCAACCGCACTTCAACCGCTACATTAGATAAGTACTGTATGCTACTGTAGGTCCCTTTAGTAATGGTTATGGTATTCTCAGTTTTTCACGTTTCAAAATATTCCCATATCCAAAAAATTCAAAAAGTATGTAATTCTATTCTGCCTACTTTTTGTAGCAAATTTTGCTATAGTTCCATGACTAGCAAGAAAGTCCTACAGTAGATCAGGTGAAAGACAGTACTCCAATGTTTTTTTTTAAATTTGATAGTCGATGAATACTGTATCATACTGTGTATCATGGGTAAAAACCAGAGTAATCAAAATTTTCAAAGTTTCAAACAATTTCTGTATATCCTGAAACTGAAATCCGGGCAATGAGCCCTTTTCGTCGTTTTCAAACTCATATTCAGTTTAATTTCAGCATGTTCCTTTAAGATATCCCACCACGAAAATTATACCTTCCCTCCCGCTCGTCCACCAGACAAAATCCCATAAAATTGTGATTCCAATCACAAAAAAAAACACATGCGTCTCTCTCAATCTCCCTTTGTTATGCCCGTATGGTTGTGCCGTTTCTTTACAGCTCAACACTCAACAACAATCATCTGTTATCAATGTTATCACTAACCGAATGTGATGGATTACCATCGGATATCTCAATGTGTTCACCACCATCAATATTGGCCGAATTGGATGATAATCTCCCGCCATTATCATCGATTTTTCGTCGAACAACATCGATCTCATCGTCGACGGGCGAAGCATCAACACCGAGCTCGAAATCGACGCATCAACCGCAAAATAACTCGTTTGTGCGGCGAAGTTTGCGAAAAATAATGAAACGAACGTCGGTTAGTGCATCGGCACTTGGTGAAGTATATGATGGACCGAGAACGAGCTCGTTGAAGCGGCGAGCATCGGCTGCGTCGTCATCGTTGTTCGCATCGGCACAAGCGCATTTGACGAGACAACCGAGGACGAAGAGCTTGAAGAAGCAGAGGTTTGTTTTGTGGGTTTTGGAGGGTGGTGTTGCACCATTGGTGCATGGTGTTTTTGGAGAAAAAGTAGGGGGAAGTTGTGACCAGGAGAGGGTTTATGTGTCAAAATATAACTGTTTTTCGAAGTTTGAGGGGAACTAATATGGTGCTTTTTAAATAAAAATTCGAGGTTTTATTGAAAATGTGCGAAAAAAAATAAGGAATCGATTGAATAAGTTTGGCTAGAAACTATAAAATTCTTGAAACAGAAGTTCAAGTTTTGAGTTTACCGATACAAATCACATCTTGATATTTTGGATGTACATGGTGTATTGTCACCAAAATTTCAAGATTTCTATTGAAAAAAACATGAAAAGATATAGGAATTGGTCGAATAAGTTGAGCTAGGAAATATGACATTTTTGAATCAGAAATTATTTGAATTTGAAATCGTGAACAGAATACTGTATTTGAGCTCTTTTCAGAATAAATTTTCCCCCCAAAACTTTTACTATTTCATCGGGACGACATGAGTTCTAGTGGATCTCAAAATTTTAGTTACATCAGGAGTTTAGTCAAGTATATTTTGAAATACATTTTTTCAAATTCTAATTTTTCGAAAAACACAATTTACACTTCGAACAATCTTTTGATAACCTGGAAGATCATCCAACAATTTGCAAGAAAATTTACCATTTCATTGAATCAAGATAGACTCGTTTTTTTTTTTGATTCTTTCAATGGCATGTAGACCCCGCGTTTTCGATCTCCAACTGGAAATTTTTGGAACTATTCCGTTTCAACAATTATTTCGACATATCCAATAGAATGAACCAAACTCTTTTCCATTAAAATTTTCTAATGAAAAAAATAAATGTACTGTTTTGCAAAAATCGTTTTGACAGTTTGGATTGAAACACATCAATCTTGATCTTTTGTATATACAGTTTTAGAGCGAAAAACTTGAAATTTCCATAAATTTTGGTTGAAAGTCCCGAAAAAAGTCTGAAAATCGAGTGCAAAATGACATTTCATCACTATTCTATAAATTTCAGTCGAAGTTCCCTCTATTCGACCATGTAGGATATATTTTTGAATGATCGATTGAGATTTTTAGTCCTGGCCGAAAACAGCTCGATCTCTCACTGGCGAATTGAGAAATTAGTTACTATTTGTCATTATTTTGCGAGAAAATTTGTGTCATGGGTCTTGTCAAGATTTTGGATAGATATTTAGGACTTTGATACGAAATTTTAAAAAATTACTGTTACAAAAACTTTCTAGTTCGATAAATTTTTTACTATTAATAGTGACAATTTCCTAGTTGATTCTTCCAACGAAAAAAAAACATGAATATCCCTCTTCCTGGTCAGAAAAACTTCAAAATTTATCAAAATATAGTCACCACACACACATACACACACAAATTAAAAATTGTATCCTTCTGTCTTTATCCACGCCCGGGCATGTTAATCACTTCTATTATTTCTTTCTGTTACATCACAGCTGGATGTGCACGTCTTCATCGCTTGACGATGAGATCGCAAGCGATGCATATTTTCCATGTGTCTCATCACCGCCATCATTGTTATCGTGAGTAAAACAACAAAAAAGAGCTTTTCTGTGTGTCCTTGCATGCTTATTTTCCTTAGTTTGTGCTTCTTAACACCTTTTTACAGCAGGGAATTGAAAAATCTTTGGGTTTATTGAATTTGAAAGGGGAAGTTAGGATTTTGCAGTCGGAAAGTCAGTTTTCGATACATTTTGATAGTATGAGACAAAAAATACAGTTTCGGAAAAATTTGAAATTGATTATCAGCAGGAATCGAAGCTTACATGCAGATTTTTGTTAATTAACAAAAATTGGAAAACTGTTCATTTTCAAATTCACGAAGTTTCTTTCTTGAGATACCGTTTTTTTTCAACCTCGAATTAAACAATGCGGTTTCTGATGTTTTTGATAACGATTTTTGACAGAATTCACACATTCTGTATGTCATCAATGGTGATTTCCATAAATTTTTTTCAAAGTTACGGCAACTCAGAATTTTTGAGCTGAAAATCAGAAAGATTACTGTTTCACGTATTTTTGATAGTTTTGCGCCAAAAAGAACTTTTGTGATTGAAATTCATAAGTTCCTTGAAATTTAAAAAATTAATTCAGTTTCTAAAGTTTCAGAAAATGATTTTTGATATGATTCTCAGATTCCCCGTACACTCCATCATTGTAACAGTTAAATTCGAAATTTTTCGGTTGAATCATCCTCGAAAAGCGTTCAGAGATACTCATGACTGTTTTTAGTTACAGTAATCATTAGGATTACTATATCTCTACATAACTTATATCATGCCCTTTTTTAAAGCTTGTGACATGATATTTCTGAATCTCAACCCGATAAATGTCAAATTGAAAATTGTAAAAGGGTGAAAAACAATTTTCAATCTGAAATTATCAATGATCACATAACATTTAATATGAATCATGTGGATTCATGTTTTTAGCCCTCGTAAGAGTGTAGATTTTGTATTTTTACACAAATTTTATAAAACTTGGAGAGTGGAAAGTATTCGTGTTCAATTGGACAAGTCACTGAAAGAAAAACGTATAGTAGATCCGTTAGATATGAATTGAATCAGTAAATTTTTTTCTGAAGAACACCTTTTTAGCAACAAAAGTACTCTTCTGAAAAATGTTTTTTGATATATCTGTTTCACCACTTTCGTAATAGTAAGATATTAAAACTTGACGCGATTGGATACTTGAATGTTGATCTGAGAAATTCTCGAAACATTTGACATTCACAGTTTCTCAAGACGGAATTATTTTTGAGTGACTCCTGATTATTACTATTCACGGCCTGCTGGATGGAACCTTGGCGCGCTGCCAATTGACGAAATAGCGCGCAAAACGAGAGAGTCAGAGAAAACATAGATTCCACTCCACACCTGTTCAACCGGGGAAATGGAGAGGGCTACTGTAGTACAAAAAGTGTTTGCGGAACGCGCTACTTACGCCATATTACACAAAAATAACTACGGTAGAAAAACATGTTTTAGTCTGAATTTATGTAAATTCATTAAAATATGATATTTCAGCGACTAACTTATTGTTTTTTTGCTCATTAGGCATATTAACACTATTTTGAACTCGATAACCAAATTTAAAATGCGTTATAACGCAAAAAACGCTCTTTTTTATTCAAAAAAAGTACGGTAGTTTAAAGGCGCATAGCCGAATTTTCATAACTGGTCTCGCTGGAAAAAAATTTCAGCGTTTCAGACTCCGGACATAGCCATTTCCCTAGAGAAAAATACGGGGATTTCAGTGATAACATTAATTTTTCATAAAACCTCCTAGTTTTTTCCCTAGCGCGTGTACCGTTTTTCACACACCCATTTCCCCTCAATGCACTGCAGTGAACAGGTGTGACTCAGCAGGCCGTGCTATTCGTAGCAATTTGTGAACAACATATCTGATTTTTGAATAAACTAGTTTTTTCTCAATAAAATTGGAGTTTCACCAATATGTAAGCTGAAGAAACTTCAAAATCGGCGTTTTTCGATGAAAAACTTTAAAAAACCATGATTTTACAATTAAAAGTTTCAAAATCACAAGAATCTCCACTGTTTTCCCGTATAATAATCACAAAACTGACATCAAATTGTACGAAAAAAGCGAACAAGTGACTCATTGTCACAATAAATACAAATTTCTTCCCCCCGGTTTGAAAATGAATATTGTTCCCCCACTCGAAATAGAGGAAAATAACAATAATTGTATCCCCCATTATCAACCCACTGATTATGACTGATAACTGATAACAAAACGAATTGATAATTACAGATTGGGAAAATCGAACAACAAGAAGGAGAAGTCGGGGTCTGATACGTTCACTTTTGGCAATTTTTTTAAGAAGAAGGTTGGTGATCTTGAATTTTATTTGTGACGAGCAGCAGAATTGAGAATCCTTGAAATTTATGAGTGTGGTGAAACAGAAAAAACTGGTCGGCAAAAGTTATAAAGAGTTATTATATAAATTTATAAGATTTTGATGACTAATAATTGAAACTTCTAGAAATTGAAGTCTTTGAAAGTTTTGAAATATATATTTTTTCTCTAACAGCAATGTCAAAAGCAGCTGAATTTAATGTTTCCAATGGTTATGAGAATTGTGAAACGGGAAAACAATTTGTTTGAAAAATCAGGAATTTGAAAGAGAACTTCTGGAAATTGCAAGTTTTGCAAATTTCAGAACGTTTTCAAACAGTAAAACCAATATTTTTGAACGAAAATTTACCAAGAAATGCTTCAAAAACTAGAAAAAACGGAATGAGAGTCTGAAAAAAGATAAAAGCTTGAAAATATTCTAGCTTGCGATGAACAATCATCGACAATTCTAGAAATTGTAATTTTGAAATGTTTTGAAACAGAAAAACTTGCGATTTGATAAGAAGTTCGCACAAAATGTTTCAAAAACTAGAAAATTGTATAATTTTTGAGAGATATGTACACATTGAAAAAATAAAAAGTATTTTTGGGATTTGAGGGAGTCAAGATCTACAATATTGTCAAGAAACAGACATACTAAAAAACGACTACCTGAAAGTTTTCATAATTTCAGAATATTTTGAAACATAGTAATTCCTCAAACTCAATACTTTGTTTCTCTTGGAGTCGTGATAGATATTGCATTGATAAGTACTTTATCATCTAAAATTTCTCGAAATTTTGAAACTGAAAATGTTTGATGTGAAAATTATTGAAATTATATTTTTCTGAGTCTGCTAAAAACTGTAATTGTCGAATATTAAAATATCATTTACAACGACTGCAAACGATTAAATACGTTCGATTTTGTTTCAACTTCTGTAGATTTTGAAACAGTAACAAACTTTTGAAAGAAAAAAGTTCTTTGATGTTTCAAGTTTGGTCGTTCTTTCGAATATTTTTTGATATTTTGAAAAAATAAACCAAAATTTTGCAAATTTACTGTTTTAAACTGAAAATTATTTAAACTTAATTATCTGATGTTCAATTACATTGTTTTTTCACACCAATGAAATATGTTTTTTTTGCAGCAATCAAATCGTGCAAATCTGGCTGATATCATATCAGATTTGGATCAACGATCATCGAATTCAAAGTTGAGTACTCCGTCATCGTGTGCAACTCCGAATGTAAGTTTTTTGACTGAAATTGTTTGAAATATTGAAAAGCTCGGCTAGTGGATCTGTATCGATATAGTTTGACTTTTTCGAAAGTTGGGAAAACTATGAAACTGAAGATTTATGTAGTGTTACCGTTTCTGAAACCCAAATTCACACTCAGAAGTTGAAGTTGAAATGTTTCTCTTAAAAAATTACTCTCTCAAAATCATGGAAGATATCGATCTACTTTGACATTCCCAAAATTATGAAAACGTCGAAACTGAAAAATAATCTGGAATCCAACATCTTAGAAAATTTTTTTATCTAAAGTATACGGATGTTTTATTTTAGAAGTTCAGAAAAGTACTCGATTGACGATTTCATAGGTTTTTTCTCGAGCATTGTGTTTGTTTTTGCTTGTCGTCTCGAAACTGATGTTTGTGACTTTTTGCAACTTTTATCAGCAAATTACAGTTTCCAAAACTTTTAACATTACATGTTGGTCTAATGAAGCAGTTATCAGGTGGATCAAAAAACTCATATAAAACCAGTTAACTGCTTTTTTCCTATTTCTTCCGGAACGTTTCTTTTTTGGCGTTTTGCCTCAAAAAAACCAAATTCATAAGTTTTTGAAATTTCAATTTACAAATTTAGGTTTGAAAAACTTCTGAAATCTTATTTTTGGTCTTAGAATACAGTTAATCTTTGGAAATTTCCCGTTAAAAATCTTATCTGAAACCCGTAAAATCAGATATTTTTACCTTATTTCGTCCAGAATGATGCCTTTTTGGCTTTTTGTTACTTTAATCGACAAATTTCGGTTTCAAAAACTTCTGAAAGCCCATTTTTAATCTAATCATTTCTCCCTCAATTCATCCAGAATGTCACCTTTTTTTGGTTTTTTTTTGTTTCAAAACAGTATTATTCGTGACTTTTTGAATTTTCAAGTGGCAAATTTCGGTTACAAAAACTCTTGGAAACTCAATTTTAATCTAATGAAGCAGTTTTCGTTTAAAATTTCTCAAAAACTTATCTAAAGCCCTTCAATTCTGCTAAAATTGTAATTTTTTAAACTTCGATCAACAATTTTCGGTTTCAAAAACTCCAGAAATCCCATTTTTAATCTAATGGAGTAGTTACATTAGAAAAAAATTTTCTCAAAAACTTATCTAAACCCCCTTCAATTCTGCCATTTCTCCCTCATAATTATCCCCTCCTTTTCACCCTATAATCACCCGAAATAGGTGACTGATATTGATAATTATCAAGTAGTATTTCACATGATTCCTCCCTTCCCGCCACCGCAAATCTTCATTTTGGCATTTTTTTTCGATTTTCCCATGAGCTTTTTGCGCTTCCGGCAGGCGATTTTTTAATTGAAAAATCATGATATGTGTCACTTTTTTTCTCGAAAAAAATGACCAGCTTGCCGATTCAACAGAATAGAATGAGTTTTCTGATGATTAAAGACACTTTATTTGGATTTAGGGTAATTTTTAGGTGTGGAAAAGTAGAGCTTTGAGTGAATTTTGAGCAAAGACCGTATATTTTAAACTAAAAATGAGCGAAAACTGAAAAATCGAAAATTCTTGACTGAAATTTAAGTTTTTTTTTTTGAAAAATTGCTGTTTCTTCAGTTTTTCGAAAGTTAAAATTTGGAAAATAATTCAGTTGATCGTATTTTACATTCATAGATTCCCCAGCTTTGAAAAATAGACTTCTTACTTTTTTCAAATATTTTCCATTCTCAACGTAATCCTCATACTGATATACTGTTGCTTTTAGCTTTCACAGTATCACCAAAAATTTTTGCGGTTTCTTGATTTTCGAAATTCGAAATTTGAAAAAAATGTTCAGTTGTTCATTCTTGGTGCTTCTAGGTTTTCAAATTTAAAAACTATATGTTTTCTACTTTTTTCTATCATTTCACCCCGTAGTGTCACTTTTTTTGTGCAGACTTTGTTCGAGTCTCAAAGGTCTGGTGGTGTAAACCTAGTGGTGTACTGTTACAGTAGTCTGGTCAGTGCTCTACTGCAGACCTTTACAGTTCAAGCGCCAAAACTCGACTAAAATTTAGAATTGTTTCGTTGTTCGACCCGAATCCATCATAATTAGGTAAAACATTGCGATTTCTTCAGTTTTTCAAAATGTCAGTCCTCGAAAAAAATGTTAGTCTGCATTTGGATTTGAAGAAAAAAAATATTTTTACACCCATATGATTACTGTACCTCTACATAATTCATATCATGTCCTTTTTTGAAGCTTGTGACCTGATATTTCGAATCTCAACCCCAAAAATGTCAGAGTGAAAATTGAAAGAGGGTGAAAAACAATTTTCAAGTTGAAATTATCAATGATCACATAACATTTGGAATGAATCATGTGGATTCATTCATGTTTTTTGATCTAGAAGCTCTTGATCATAACTCAAATTTCAATTTTTGCAGTTTCAGAAGTTTGAGATTAGTTTTCTGGGTTTTAAAATTGTTGCTTTTTTTTAGTGAAATTTCGTTTTTTTACGTTATATCGTGCAAAGCTCGAATATCGGGGCTCATTGTTACTGTGATAGAGATTTCATAGAAAAAAATGAAAATGTTAACATGAATAATGGTATCAAATGAAAAGTATATAATTGTAAGCAGAGATTACCTATACATAGGTTAGAGCTTTTTCGGAAGAAATTCAAAAATTTGAACAATTTTGACAGACCGGCGAACATTGTACATTTACCATTTGAAAAAGTTATCATGAAAATCAAAAACAGTAAATTTTACAAACTTTCTGTTTCCATAAGTTCCCAAAAAGCTAAACTCAGATATCAACTAGTCATTTCTATATTCCCCAAATAGAGGCATGAAATTGAAAATTTTCCAAAAAAAAACGAAAAAATTTAATATTATCAAAGATTTTTTTCATGCGGTTTCAAAAACGTTTCATTGATTTTCATGTTTGAAAACATCAATTTGTCCCGGTTATAGAAACTAATTATTATTATTTTTCATAACTCTATAGTAACCTGGTCAGATTTGGTCAGAGCTTACAAAGTTTAAAATACAGTTTTATTGAAAAACGAAACGAAAGGAGTTAATTATATGACTATAGTTCAAAAACTTCATTTAAAAAAAAGAAAAACAGTGAAAAAAAATTTCTGTTTCAAAAAATTCCTAACTTTTCTCAAAACTATCAAAAAATAATAATAAAAATCCACTTTCCCGATCAAAAAAACCAATTCAAATCAATATTTACAGCGTCGAAGTACATCCGCAACAATTCTACCAATGCCAAATTCGCCAATGTTCGAAACATCATCATTTGATGGTTAGTCTGTAGTTTTTCTTTTCATATACGCAACTCGCCACCATCGCCGCCTATTAGTCAGTGCGTTGTTTTTTCCACAAAATAATCAACATTTCCCTCGAAACAATGAGGCGACAAATCGCTCGACGTCGTAAATTTTCGACGGATGTCTCGTCGATCGGCCTAGGATCGTGTCGATATAAGACATTGACATTTTATCAGAATATTGCGACAACAAGTCTTGCACTTTATTCTAATGATCGAAGGAATAGTGAGTTTTTTTGGGGGGAGTCTCACCGCGAATGATAATTAGGGAGTACTGTAGATCCTGTTTGATCTACCACTCATGGGGAAAAGCTTGGTTTTTATTTGTCGCAGGCAGCTTGAACATCTACAGTATTCTGCGCATACTGTATTCATTGGTTTTTTGTCCATTTTTTGAATGTTTGATGTGTTCACTGCAGTATGATGATCTACAGTAATCCATTGATACTGTATGTCTCGAAACTTGGTAGTACTGTAGATCATGTTTGATCTACCCGATATCAAGTGGAAATGCTTTGTTTTTCTGTGTCACAACTTGAACATCTACAGTAATCAGGGTATACTGTATTTGTATTTTACCAGTGTTTCCTACTGTATTACTGTATTTTCAAGTTTGATCTACAGTGTTTTCATATCGACATTCACAGATTTAATTTCGTTGTTTTCTCATAAAGCGATACTGTAGAGATCTACAGTAATCCAATTATATCAGAGAAAAAATTGAGATTTTTTTCAATGTTTCGTAGACTTTTCATCTTTTTTACTGGTTTTGAAGTATCATTGTTTTCGGACTATACACATTTTTTTGAGAAGTTTTTCTTTAAAATCACCGTCTCTGAAATCACATATCACTTGCTGCACATCAGAAGAATTAATGATGAATCATATAGTGATCATGTCGAAGTCTGCTCATCTGATATCATTGATCCACTTCATATTTTCGTTTCATCATTTGACTACATTGAGATTCTCGTCAATGTGTTTACCATCCATTCCTTGAAACTTATCTGACTAGAGTGTTTGTGAAATAAATGCGATTTCAAAAATATCGCAAATGTTCGATTTCGAAGTATTATTTCACTAATTTATCCCGCTATATTTTCAAAAATGAAGCAGTGTGTAACTGTGCAAATACAGCATAGTTAGACACTTCGAGTATTTTAATTTCAACTTCGTCAGCTGATATTTAAAAAGTCAATCACAAGATTCTGTTGATTTTTTCAATGTTTCATAACTTCTTGATATATCACCATGTTTTTGAAATTTTTAATTCCATCAAGCATTGATATGTAGAAGTGAAAATCACGGCTTCTAAAATAATTGAGTCAATATTCTACCTAGGATTATACTGTTTCGAAAGAATATCAAAATCTTGTGACTTTCAGAAATTAGATATTCCACCTCCTTTACATTCATTAAAAATTCTAGAAATTCATGCTTATTTATCTATAATATACTAGTAATGACAATAAAATCCGTCATGCAACACATTTTCATTGTATTGACACAATGACTAACCATTTTTTTGCCCTTATGTCTTACATACACGACCTAGTTTTCACTTTTATGTGTCCTTTCACCACCGACACCCAAAAAATATCAAATTCCCAGTAAATCGTTTCAAAATCAAAGATTTAAAGTCAGCTGAACACTTGAAAAAGTGTTTTACAGTTTTCTAAGAGGCGAACACTGGAAACTAGTTGTAACTGAGTCATATGAGGCTAACCCACACTTGACACTTAAGCTCTTGAACTTTTCGCGTTTTTGAAGAGGAGAGATTTTTGATAAAAATGCACGAGTTTTGACTGTTTTGGGTGGTTTTTAAGCTGAGAAAGTGCTGAAAATACCTATTCTAGCTTTGAAAATGCTCAAAGTTGAAGTTTTGTGTTTTTTCATCCAAAGTTTCGTTGATTCTTGGCATTTATAGCTGATCAACTACTCAAATGTCTGTTATTCATCACAAAAACTACTGTTTCGATGCATATATATATTCGAAAAGTAGTTCATCTTTTCTAATTGATGCTGATTGTTAATTTGATCGAGAAAGTTACAAAATCTTCATCAAATTGCGGTCGAGTGTTCCAATTTTTCAAAAAAAAAAACTTTTGTTTCTAAAATTATGGTTTCCGATCTATTTTGAACTGGAAACTCTTGGAATTTCCTACTTGGCCTTTATATTTCATAGTCATCGTGCTAGATGTACAACTTCTGAAATTTCTTCTATTGCATCCCAAAAACCACAATTTTTGAAGTTTTTCACTGTTTCGTATAATGTATGTTCAGAAAGCTGCTTATTTTTGGTTAGTATGTTCGAGCTACGGGATTTCGTTCAAACATTTTAATTGTCTACCATTAGTTCAGTTTCGATACTTGCTTTTTGCGAAAAAACATAGAAAATTCCAGGCATTGCCACTTTTTACTGTTTCTTCTGAGATTTTTCAAATATTTTGAGTCAATTTTAGCTGGTCGTCGAACAATTTTTTATCCTCATGTTTTCTCATCTTCAACAATTGTAGGCTAGAAATCCCCAATTTTTATCTGAAAACCGAAAAATTCAAATATTTTTTCCCCGTGAAACCCTGAAAAAACAGTGTTGATTTTTGATTTTATCGACACTGTTTTTGTGTCTAGTTTTGAGAGCGACGAACACCGAATGAACAATGTTGTTTTTATGAAAAGATTGAAGGTGTGATTATTGATTAGTTGTGATAAGAATAGTTTGTTGTCGGTTTCATGAAGTATAGAATAGAGTACGTTGTTTTTGTGCTTCACTATCCATTTCGCAGTCCTTTTATATGATTTCAAACTTTCGAAATTTCAAAACTCGAGATTGAGATTGATGTTCCAGTTAAAATTCTCTGAAGTTGTGAAACCAGAAGTCTTCAGTCACTTTCGTCATTTTTTCTTTGAAAATGTTGAAAAAATAATGTAGGTTGATGAAAAATAGGATACTTCAATGTTTTCACAGTTTCATAATGTTCCTGAAATATTTAGCTTGACCAACTTTTTCAGTGCTCCTATTGTGTTCGCTGATTCTGTCAATATTTTGAATCGAAACCATTAGGTTTCCACTTTCATACCAATTTTTTACTGCTTCAATATTTCCATAAACTTGTGAACATAACGAATCACGATAGTAACCTTTTAGCTTTTCCAAATGCATTGAACTTGGAATCTAAACGATTTTCTGTGAAATTTCTATAAAATTAGATAGGATTCCTTTTTTTCTGTTACAGTCAAAGAATAAGTAAACTGCTCATTTATGGCCGGTGGTGTTAAGTCGATTTTCTCCTCAAATTCTGAAAACGCTGATTTGGGAATTTCAGAAAAATTGCAGTTTCAGTTTTCCGTAAATTTCTGAAATTGACTATCAATTTCAATATCAGATTTCCTATCGGAGTTTTTATATTCAAACCTAAAATTTCAAACCCATACCACTGTTTTTCTGACATTCCTATAAAAGCAATATGAATTTTAAAAATTATGTGAAATTTTTCTCTATTCCTGTCAAAAAATATATCAACTTTACACTTATCATATCTAGTGCATAGACATTCGGATTTGTTTTTAAAAAAACTTGTAAACTTCAATTTCATCTTCTGTTAGATTGAGAATTTCTAAGTTTTTCGACTCTGCGTCTCTCCACCCCCCTTCTCTCTCTCTCTCTTCATCTATTTTCAAATATTTCAGGGGACGAAAAACCACCCCCAAGTGTTCGTTTTCTCCATCTGCCACTCGACCTCCCTCGTTTTTTCGTTCATGTATCCTATCTATCTCTTATTGACTTCCATCATGCCTATTGGTGATTTGCCGAGCAGCAAAAAGCGGCTCCCTCGTAAATAAGACACTTGATAGGTTATGTATTTGCTTGAATTTTTCACGCACTTTCTTGCTGCTTTTTTTATCACTTGTTGACTTTTGATCTATCTCTTTTTGAATGAGATTGTGTCGTGTCGAGATTTTCTTTGAAGCTGGAAATTACAGACATTATTTATGTTAGTAATGATATATCTACTGATTCACCTATTGTCCATCCATAATTGACTTCATTGCTGGTTTCTGAAGATTTGAGATAGTTGAAACAACAAATTTTCGAAAATTTCTGACGATTTTTCAGTTATAATGCGTCAGAATAAGTTTAAAATAGTAAAGTATTTTTTTACCTAATTTTTACTACCAGTATTGTAAATGATGGATTTGCAAAGTTTTTCGTGATTTGAGATTGTTGAAACAGCAAAAGTTGGAAATTTTAATCAGTTTTTTTTTAGTTTTCATTCCAATCAAGATCAACACAAGAATTAGTTTTAGTTTCGTAATAGTCATCAGAAAGATGAATTCTGAAACTGAAATTTCGTAAATACTCAGCCATCTATTTCATTTTTCAATCTCAAAAAGTTATATGATTGTGATATCATTTTATAGAAATCACAATTTCTCATTGGAATTGTCATTTTTGAAGGTTTATTTGGCAAAAGTCCATTGACATATAGCATACTTTCTGAAAAAAATCTGATATTTCGAAGTGTTGTCAGTTTTTTCTATTTTATTCAATACTAGAAAAGAAAAAACATCCGAGATTTCAGAATAGTTTTAAAAACCATGCATTTTGAATAGTAATTTTTGAATTCGATTCGAACTTTGTTTGAATGAGCTTTGAATTGAAGCTCTGTTAGAAAACAGGTGAAGCGATTTCGATTTGATTTTTCCCAATATACAAAATTTTCCGTTTCTCAAAACTCACTAATTGTCTCAATTCCTCTTTTTCCGATTCCGGAGCTGTGTATCCATTCATATTCTGATTAAAGGCACATTGAACTGTTTGATACCATAGTACTTATATTATCGTGTTCAAACGGATAGGCAGTCGTGGCCTAGAAAACCAAAAAATCTTTCGAAACGAAGAGCTGCTTTGAAATGTGTGCCTTTAAACCGTACCACCAATTTTAGTGGCGTTTTAGAGTACGGTTTCAAGGCACACAGAAGCTAATGACTTTGTAAATCCACAACGAAGTGTCGATTCGTTTGAACTCGATAATATCAATAATTACTCTTTTTGTGTTTTTGTGACATTTCGAGTACAATATTGACTGGAATTATGTAAATTTCGCCGAAAAACAGTGATAAATCATGTGATTTGTATCAAAATGTTCCTGGGAAGTTGAATTTTTTACTGCCATCTTTTTTGACTTTGAAATTGTTCCGAACACAGATGAATATAGTTTCTTGCCTGATAATTTTACTGTTTTTTTTACATATAAAGTTCGATCAGTGATGATTCTGGTTTATTACTATAATGACTGCGTTTTCGACAGAAAATTTCGAAAAAATATGAATCAACATATTTGAATATTTTTAACATTTCCGACTTTTCTTCCTCGAACATTGAAACATTGTTACTTAAATTTTCCAAATTTTGTATCTAAAAACTACGACTTCAACGACAAATCTTAACTTTTCTCTAATCTAGTTTCTTCATTCCATTTGGCTCTTTCTGAAAGACTGCTTATTCATAATTATATAAGGTCCAGCATTTGTTGAAATACTTTGTTGAAAATATTGCCTCAAACTATCAAAGAAATGTTTGAAATTGATGAAAAAACAGTTTACCAAAAAATTTCATGTTTCAATTGAAGATGATAACCATTTTCGGGTTGTAGTTTTTACTATAGTGACTGTCACTTTTATCGTCTCAAAAAGCGTATGTATACTGTAATTCCAAGAAAATGCGACAATTTTTGAAAGCAAAAAACTTGTCGATCCACACGAAAAATAAATATTACTGTTTCTACTACAAAGTTTAAAATTATATGAATAATTTCATCTAGTGCAGTTTCTTTTGAACGCCGAGCAAAAAACTTCTGGATGAATCATACTATCATGATTTCTAGTGGATCGCCGTTTTTTTCGGCTCAATATTCTATCTATGCACATCCATAAAGCTTGGATGCCCGAAATCTGTTGATCGACACGAAAACTTTCAAAACTTTCACTGTTACAGCTAAAAAGTATTGTTTTTTTCTGGATTTTGAAATTTAGTTCCTCATAAAACCTATGGCTTTGAACGAAACATATCATCACTGTGAAATCCAAGATTTTTTGTGAAGTTTTTTTTACATTTTGAGTCAATTTTTGGTAATTATCATCCCTGAAAACATCCCTGCCACTTCAAAAGACACAAAAAATGTTTGTTTTCATGCGAAATATTTCCTCATAAAGTTCATCGTCGTCATTTTCGGCTCAATTTCGTAACTTTACAATCTTAAGCTCATCCATGAAGCTTTTAAATAATGGATGCCCGAAATCCGTCGATCGATACGAAAAGTTTCAAAAATTTTCACTGTTACAGCTATAAAGTATTGTTTTTTCCTGGATTTTGAAAGTTAGTTCCTTGTTCAGCTTCTGATGGAAAATTAGAAATTTTCAGTCAAGTTTTGGCATTTTTCCGCCTTGAAAACATCTCTTCCCCTTCAAAACACACATTTCATACTAAAAATGTTTGTTTTCATTCAAAATATTTCCTCATAAAGTTCACTTCCCCATATAATTATCCCCCATTGTTTGATCATTGAATATCTAGAAAACTTTTTCTCGAATAATAATCCATCTATTTACCATCCTCGTCGATTCGTCACATGAATAATTTTCAGTATATTCAGTATATAGAAACAACACATAAGTATTTCGGGGCGCCGGATTATCGCCTCTCTCTCAACCTATAGAATGGGCCTAAACGAGAAATGGACGCGAATTGTCGAGAGACGAACGACAACGAAAACCGATGGGAATACGACGATTCGGTGTGGATCGAGCAATAGTAGCAGTCATTCGATTAGTATTTCTGAACTGAATCAACACAAGACGAGGCGAGTATCGTTTCCAGCAGTGGAGCGGAGAATGAGTGCTGATCAGGATGCTGTATCATTATCACCGAAATCAACAAGAACATCGGAGATATCAATGTGGTTTACCAAGAAGATAAATGGATTGATTGGAGAGGTTGAAGCGAGGAAAGTTGTGTCGATATTGAGTAGGACACTATCGAGAGCGACAATGAGGAAGAAGGAGAGAAGGTGCTCGTTGAGGATTGAGATACCTTGTGAGGAAGTGAAGAGGAAGGAGCCCAGATTTCGATCCGAGTCGGGGTTGATGGAGTTGGAATTGCCGGAGAGTAATTATAGAGAAGAATGTCGGAGTATTATTGATCGATATGGATTGATTGTTGATGAGAGGAGTGATGGTAGGGTGTTGAGATGGAGTTTCCTTGATAGACTTGTGATTTGAGATGTTGTTTTGATAATTACACTGATATTCGAGGTGTTTCGTTTTGAGAAAATTCAGATTTTCCGATGTTTAGCGAATTTACATTCCTGAAGCAATCAGTTTAGTGAAAATTCATTTATTTGATGTTTCTTCTTTGAAACAGTGCTTTGAGGATTCCTTGGATTTGAAGAACGTTAGTTTGAGACTATCTAACTCGTTGCCTAACCTGTTTCAATTGATTTGCTTGATTTCATGCTCATTCTCCGGAGAGCTTTGCGCAAATTGGTCAGAATTTTCATTTCTCAAATTAATGACGCCAAGAGCTGCCGAATATCTGTGAAATTCTGACAGAATTGAAGTTTCAGATTTGAAACAGCACTATTTTTGTGAAAAGTTTTACGCATCACAAAAAGTTCAAAAGTTTGAGTCCTCAATCAGATCGAATTTCTTCACTCAAGTTCAAATTTTTAAACAGTATTTCGAACATTTATGTAAAATTTATACTCATAAACGAAAATTACTGTTCATTTGGTTTACTTGAAGAATAATGTTGCACCAATATTCCGAAAGTTGAATTTTGACAAAAAACTAATTTGTGAAACAGTAAAAATATTGCTACAAGAACACTTTTCTTGCCAATCTGGAAAGTAATCATTTTTTCCACAAATTGAATTTGTCAACAAATCAAAAGTTTCACTTTGTTGAAGTTCATTTTTTAAAGAAATTTTCTAAGTTATGAAGAAATTATATTCAAAATCAGTCAAAATACCATTATTTTGATAATACACTCTACAAACACATCACTATTCCAAAATTTACGATTTTTTGGAAAACGAGAATGTAAAACAGTGATAATTTTCACAAAAAAAAACATTTCATGTCAAATTTGCGGAAAGTGTTCAATTTTGCACAACTTTCAAGAACCAGTTGACATCGCGCTGGTCACTATTCAAAATATTATAAAACTGTGGAAAATGTATCTGTAAAACAGTAAAATTGAATCGAAATATCTATTTTTGTATCATTTTGCACACCTTTGAAAGTTCTCTAATATCCGCAGTTCGTAACTAGTGTGAAGTTTGCTCTGCTCACTTGAACTTTTCCCAACATTGATATCATTAAAACCATTGCTCAATTTCTCAGTAGAATGATGATATAGATCAAATATTAGTATATTTGTTGATATATATATATATTGGGAAATATCATCGATCAAAGTCATTCCTGCAAGATGTTCCTCATCTAAAAATGGCATATTTGAGTCAAATGTGCAAATTCTGCTTCCAAAAACCATCTCGACTATCAGTCTACAGTGAGACTTCATCTAGCTTATCATCATGCTCTTATCATACTCCCCTTATCACTGATTCAGAGGAACTGACTAGATTGGTGGAAGGAGCTCTGATAATGGATGAGATGTGTGTGATAACACCAACATTCTGGAAGAATGTCGAACAAGTCATCGAGGAGCATATCGATTATATTGATGCGGAGGAGCTTGATCAAAGCATGTTTTTAGGCAATTTTGGCGCGAAAAGTGCATGGGCTACTGTAGTTTTTCGCTGTGGGATTCTTATTGGGTCTTGTAGCGAAAACACGACACCTTTAAAGGCGCATGGCCTAGTTTTAAATATCCTTCAAGTGATCTCACTTTTAGATTTCCTGTAGCGAAAAAATCTTATTTTTCGTGGCGATATACTCTTTAAAGGCGCATGCCCTGTTTTCAGGGCTCCCTCGAGCCGTCTCATGAAAACATGTTTTTCTTGTCATTTTTGGGCGCGAAAACTGCAAGGGTTACTGTAGTTTTTCGTTGTGGGACTCTTCTTGAAGTTTTGTAGCGAAAAAATCGTGTTTTTTCAGGGCGAGATACTTTTCAAAGGCACAAAGGATTATTTTTGTTTTTCTTACTGTAGTTTTTTGTAACGAGACCACTTTAAAGGCGCATGGCCTAGTTTTGGGGTCGCGTAAAACAATTATTTCTTAAATTTCTGACTTGAAAAGTGTTGATGGCCGAGTTTTTGCAAAACCTAGGCCATCTAGTGTTCCAAGCTTTTAACCGATTTTTTCGGTTTTCGGGGAAATGTTGGTTGACTATATCTCGCCACGAAAAAAGATTTTCGTGGTGAGATATTTAGGAAACGCGCGGTTCAGAATTTCAAAATAAATATAGCTGTTTTCAATTTCGCTACTTTCAGGCTTACCAGACCATATCTCTCGTATGGTATCACCATCAGAATCATGTGATCTACCATCGAACTCGAATCCATCAACAAGTTCATTGTATATGCAATTGTAAGTTTTTTTGGAAGGTTTTGGAAAAAGAAAATTGCTGTTTTGGAAGTTTTATGAGTTTTTAAAGTTTGGAAAATAATTAGTACCTGCTCAATTTCAAACAAGTAGCCGATATCAGATTTCCCCACCAAAATGTCTCTTGATACGAGAAGCGTTTTGATATTTGCGCCTTTAAAACAGTATGATGTTTTGAATTACTGTATCAAAGGCGCACACATGGGAATTAGAGTCTAGAAATCTGACAACGGCGCGATTTTTTGAAGCTTTCAGTAGAAAAATTGCGTTTTCGGAGGTTTTATGAGTGTTGAGTTTTGAAAGACATTTAGTTGGTGATGAAATTCTAATGGAAATTGTCGATATCAGATATCAGATTTTTTGATATTAGCGATCCCACACGGAGAGTCTTTCGAAACGAAAAGCCTTTTGAGATGTGCGCCTTCAGAACAATATGTTGTTTTGGATTACTGTATTAATTGAGCACACTGGGAAATTAGAGACTAGAATTCAAACAACTGCTAACAATCAGATTTGTATGAACGTTTTTTCAAAGACTTTATCAGAAAATTGCGGTTTTGAGAGTTGTATTTATTTTTGAAATTTGGAAAAAATTTAGTAACTGACGAAAGTACGCTACAATTATTAATCTCACATGTCAGAACTTTTTGGTAATAAAATACGTATTTTGAACGTTTTGAGAGTTTGAAAGAAAAATCGGTTTCGAGAATTTTATGAATTTGAAAATTTTGAAAATTTTTCAGTGAACTGTTGCCTTTAGGTTTATCTAATTTCATTTGAAAACTTTTCTGTATTGAGAATTTCATTTTTTTTGTGAATTCGAAAAAAAAGTAATATCAACAGCTCAAAAGTCAAAAAAAAACTGAGAAAGTGCTTAATTTCATTGATTTTTTCCAGAGACCGACACTGGGGAAAATACGATCTATTCGCAAAGGAGGAATATCAATCATGGCATGAGAAGTATCGGCATAATACACTGTCGAGCAAACAAGTCAAGAAACAGGATGCTATTTATGGTATAGTTTTTGTGCTTTTTCATATAAAAATAGCCATTCCGACACCAACTAACACGGAAGGTATGCTCAAAAAGTCTGGCTTTCCGGATAATGACCTAGTACATCTCATTGGCCTCATGTTTTGTCAACACATTTGGAGGCAGTGAGGAGAGAGGCGTCATAGGTCCCAGAAAATTAGCCGAACACCCCAAAACTACAGTACAGGACTATAAGGAAACAATCTACAGTATGACGCTCCTCCGCAGCTGAATTTTTTGTCATCGCTAGTTTATGACAGGACCAATGAGATGTACTAGGTCATTATCCGAAAAGCCAGACTTTTTGAGCATACCTTCCGTGTAAGCTGAAAATATTGTCTGGAAAGTTTGAGTTGAACATGAAACTGTGTATAAAAACTGATATTGAAGCAGTTCAGAAAGTTGGCGGAAACTAAGGTTTCCTGCTGTTTTTTTTTTCGATCAAACTTGACAAAAAATGCATTTTCATGATAGGAATATAGTATTTATGATAACTTTTTGTTCAGTAGAGTCATAGTTCTGAAAAATTGCAAAAATTCAGCAACAAAACATTCACATCAAAAAGAAATAGCGAGATGGTTCACAAATGGCTAACTGTAAGCCAGTTTGTGATTTTATTGCTCATATTCGAGAAAAAAAGATATAGAAATAAATTTTTGCTCAAAAACACCTTGCAATTGATCAAGATTAATAAAAACAGATATTGAAAATTCTATAAGTTTGGCATGAAACTGTAAGAAAAATCACGATTTTGTAGAAAATTGTCTTGCAAAGTATTTCTGAACTTAGAAATGTCTAATTTTCGCGAAAAATCAAGGAACGAGGCTCTTTTAGTACCAAACAAGCTCTGAAAATTGTGAAAAACACTACTTTTCAACTAAACTTTTTGAGCAGAAAAAACAATGAAGAATCGACAATTTCCATCAATTTCCGTTATTTCAGAACTATACCTAATGGAAAAACGGCACTGTGCGAATATAGCGTTCCTCCTTCAAGGATATCGTCGTCGAATGTTGGATGAGAATGTGATAAGCAAACAAGAAATGGATAAATTGATACCTGATGTATTGGAACCATTGTTGATATTCCATTTGAATATATTGGAACGGATTACGAAACGGATGCAGGAGAATAATGAAGTATCGACGATTTCGGATATTATTGTTGAGGAGGTGAGTGTTTTTGATGTTTTTCTTGAGTGAAAATGCTAAAAATGCTTCGTTCAAAATTTTCCCAAAATGATTAAAAATCTGTTTCAAACACGATTTTTAATCGATAGTTTTTCTATACTTCCATTGTGGTCCATTTTTAGATTTTTATTTATAACAATTCCCACTCACATTCCATTAAAACATAAAAATAGTAAAGACGAAAATTTGACCCATTAGCAAGGAGAAAACATCGGAAACTATCAAAATAGTCGTCGATCGATCGTCGATGAACAATTGAAATATTTACCGGGAAGATAGAAAACTATTGTGTTTGAAACAGATTTTCAATAATTTTTGGCGAATTGTGAACGCAGGAAATTGTTTCATTTTGTATCCTGATTTCCATTAGTAAAATTATAGAAAAGTTGATTTTTTCTTTGAAAATGTATTTCTTTTGTTAAAAAATGCGTTCGCAATTCGCTAAAAGTGATTGAAATCTGTTTCAAACACGATTTTTGATCAATAATTTTTCTATTGTTTCATTACGGTCTATTCTCGGATAAATCATTATTTCAATCAAGTTAGCTAGTGAAAATTCTCCATTTATATAAGTAATTTTCACTATATATTCTCTATACAATGAATTTTTCGACGAACAGTTGTCTGCGTGTCTGTGCAGCACGCGATCCGTTGTATTTCTTTGTTTTCTAACCCTCGCTGTCTATTTTGAAATGATGCAATTCCCCTTTTTTTCTCTTTTCGCTTCACAATTACCAGAAAAGCTAACAACAATCAAGTGTTTCAAAAATTATAACGTTAAAAGTTGCTGTTTCGATTAATTCTGAAAGTTTTTGTATCAAATTCGTTGTGCTTATAGTATTGTATAATGTTGAAAATACCGAAAGCCGAACGTTTCTCAGAATTACACCAAATTTTACTTTTTAAGACCTTACTAGCCTTTTCTAGTAGATTTTCGCTGTTTCGAATATGGCTTGGCAATGGGTTCACATTTTTCACCTTATTGCGCTAAATTCATCTTGTCGCCAACTATATCATAGTAGAAAATGTTGTCAATTTAGAGTTTTTGAAACTGAAAGTTCATCCTTGTTACTTTTTTATATAATCTCTCCATTCTTTCAGCTCTCAATCGATGGAGGTCTCCACACAAAGATGTGTTGTGATGCCTATACGGATTTCGGTTCCTCAAAAGAACGATCGGATATTGTTTATCATTCGTCGATGGCGAACAATCGGAAATTTGCCGAGTTTTTCAGGGTAAGTCTCCTAATTCTTGAAGAAGTTCAATAGACTGCTTATTAGTAAATAAAACTACTATTCGACAAATTAAATTTTTTTGAAAACGTAATAAAATTGCAGTTTTAAGCGAATAGTAAGTTTCAGACAGTTTTGGTTTCAAATAGTTGTTTTTGGAAAAACTAGGTTTCATAAAAGTAAAAACCGTCTTATTTTTTGTTGATATTGAAGTTTTCTCATTGAACCATTTGCTAGAGATGGAAATGATAGGTTTTTAATTGAAAATCATCCAAAATGTAACCGGACGGTCCATTTTCAACAATATTTATGGCAGTTTCAGAACGAAATTGAAGTTCAGACGCTTTAACACCAAATAGTTGGTCAAACTTGTCTTTTTGGGATTTAAATAGCTGAAACTGTCTTTTCCCAAGTATAATAGACGAAAAAAGATCTAAAAATCTAATATCATCGAATTAGGGTAGAAAAACTACTTGACAAATTAATTTTTCTTTGAAAATGTAATTATATGTTTTTTTTTGCAGCGAACATTCTCCGAAGAACCCCTCTACAAAACCTACGAATTCCGTCCACTCATCACAAAAATCATTGGTCGACCGACGAAATACTCGCTCCTTTTGGAGACAATCATGAAATGTGAGCAACAATTCAGTAAACATCAGGATGAAACGGCAAAAGCATTGGAAACTGCGAGAAAGTTTGCACACAAAATTGATGAGAATCTATCATTTGCACATATGTCGAATAAATGGGATGAGATTAAATCACAAATGGATGTGAGCTCAACGACTGGATTGTTTATGAATGATCCAATGCTGCAACATTCAATGATCCGACACCATTTTGATGTGAGTTTTTTTTGGGCTGTGACAAGGAGAGAGGAATTGTAATTCATAGAAACTACAGAATTTTGTGACATTTGTGAAACTGAAAAGTTTAGTAAAATTATTTTGAATTAAACACTAACCAAATATCAATAGATACATCTATAAGAGCCAGAGTCTTTTTTTTGTAAAAATTGGGAAAGAAATATTGTAATTTTCAAAAACCGGAAAGTTTTTTGAAGTTTGTGAAACTGGAAAGTTTAGTGAAATTTGAAAAAGTATGAATAAGTTATTAATATTAAACAAAAACACCAATGGCAGACAAATCATGGAGAACTTTGGTATACGGTTATGATTGAATTTTGGGGAACTTGTAAAACTTGACTTGTTAACAAACTTCCTTTATAAAATTCATGATTGAAAATAGTGAATTAATTGAGATATGAGATTGATAGTGGACAAGCAAAGAAAGCGAGTACTGTTGTAGCTGTAATAACTGAATTCTCAGAGAATTGGTGAAACTGAAAAATTTAGTAGGATTCACAATATGTGATATTATAACTGAAAGTAAGATACTAGATGCAACATTTTCGGAAAATTTGTGACAGTCAATTTTTCAAAAAAGTTTTGAACAACACTAGTCATCAAAAATATACAGAAACTAGCTAATATCGGCATTATTTTGATTTCATTATAATTTTACTGAAAGTGTTCCGCTTTTTTTCCGCTTTGAGTTTTTAGTTCCAAATTTTTCCAGCGATTAAGAAAAAATTCAAAATTTGAAAATTTATTGTGGACGGATAAACATTACAATCCGAAATTCTCAATATTTTGTGGAATAACTGAAACTGAAATTTGTTGAGAATACAGTAATATAACGAAAATCTTGTAGCTTATTTTAAGTATCTACGATTGATAAACGAAAACTATTCCAAATTTTATATCTCTGATGAAGCAGCGAAAAAAAAATTTGTGTCGAGATATTTTAAAGGCGCATAGCTCGTTTCATTTTTCAAATAAAAGTGTTGATTTTTTGCAGTTCGACTCGCTCAACTCAGCCATCAACCGTAAATTGATCCATATCGGCGAGGCATTCATCAAATCATCAAACTCGAAAGAAACGCAAAAAGAGAATCAAAAGCAGGACAACAAAGTGCCCGTGCATCTCGTCTTATTCGATGATATCCTAATAATCCTATGCCGAAAAGGATCACGTTATCATTTCTGGCAAGATCAAGGTGCACTACCGGTTAAGACGCTATTCACACGAACATCCGCACGCGGACACTCGATTATGTTGATATCCGGCGGCAAACCGGCATTGTTTGAGATCACTTTCCATACGACCGCTGATCGAAAGAAATGGGTACATTATTTGGAGTTGGCTCCGAAAAATGTGCCACCAGAGGGTGTGAGATTGTCGCAGAGCAACGAGGAGGAAATGAGGAGGCAACGATCGGCGGTACAGCTGCAGAGTGAGAATCAATGGTTGGAGAAGTTGGATGAGATGTTTGGTGAGTTGTACTGTAGTTTTCTTCGTTGGGGTACTGTAGATAGTCGATGAAAAAGTTTGGAAGTTTTTAAAATAGCTACGAAGAGAAAAACACAATTGGTGAAAATTTCAAAAATTAAACTTTTTTCGAAACTGCAAAAAACTGTAATATCAAAATTTCGATTTTTACAAGGTACTTTGTTTTAGTGTGTAGAATGGTAGGGATACTGTAGTAGCAGTGGTACTGTAGCTAGTCTGCAAACACTATTATGGTGTACTGTTGTTTTTGAGAAAGAATAGAACGAAGCAAAGAATTCAAGTTATCCTTGATAGTATTGATGATATGAACTAATAATCGAATTTAGCAAAATATCATCAAATTTTGTGATTTTCTGAAACTGAAAAAATCTCAAAATATATTATTGTCGAAAGAAAAAGTTTTGAATGCAAAAAATTCAAGATAATAATAATACTCCACCTAAGCGCCTCCAATTGTATCGAAAATCACGTTGAAAAATATATGAAAAATTTGAAACGTATAATTATTTGGTATCAACCTTGCTATTTAAAATTAATAATAAGGAAATATAAGCTGTATCATCAGCAAGCTGTAACACTATGACTAGATATTGAGGTTTATGGAAGAAAAAATTGGAGAAGAAAAGCAACAGTGAATCTTTTGAATATTCATTGGTATTTTGAGTTTATTGAAATTGTAAAAGTTTGCAAGTGTTTTGAACCTGGATAGTTTTGATTTCAGCGGAATATCCGGCCAACATATTATTAAATTTATAAAAGTATTATCTAATTTTGTGCTTTTCTGAAACTGAGACAATCTCTGGTATAGTATTACCTGATCAGCTTGAAGCGGAATTTTTCGGTTTCGTCCGAAGAACAAAGTTGCGAAAGTGTAACAAGATTCTAGTTTTCGACCATTGCAATTGGTGTTTCTATAGATTCACGCATCGCAAGTTTTTTTTTGAAAAAGAAAACGAGAACTGGAGGAAAATCTAGCTGAATGATATATTTTTGCGTCAAAAAGTCAAGAAATTGTGAAACGGACGGCATAATATGTAGATTTGAGTCGTAAATATTATAAATATAGAAATGCCTCGGCTATACTCCACCAATCGAATCAACATTCACGTTGTAAAATAAATTATTATTCTGAAACGTATAATTATTTGGTATCAACCTTGGTTTTCGAAAATAGGGGAATAAAAGCTATATGGTATGATGGAGTGCTGTAATGTTTTCCTGTTTCAATGAAAAAACAAAGCTCTCCAACTATTGGATAATTTTAGTTGTTATTCTTTTTTTTTACCCATTTGATATGCTCAGAAAATGACGAAGTTGGCCATTCACTGATAAAAAGCGTTTTAGATGCATCATAAAGACCCGATGTGATAGTTTCGATTTCCAGTGGCACTTTTGTCTGTTTTTTTGAAAATTTTTTGAACTTTGAGTCGAACTGAAGAAATAAGCACATTTTAAGATTCAAAATCCAGAAATTTTGATTCTTGTAGCCTTATTACACAGAATTTTGAGTCCCAAAAAATTATCAATAATTGAAATGCCATATATACGCCACTCATCGTATCAAAACTCACTTTGGAAAATAAATTATAATTTTGAAACGTATAATTTTAAAGTTTTACCTCTGTTAAACTAGCCCAAAATGAAGTATTCAAGTATCAAAAATTATCATTTTCAGACACTCGATACACAGAAGAAAACGGGTTGAGCAAGTATTTGGAATCTCGATTGGATTTCTTTGATGAACTACGTGCACATATGAATCGGATGCCATTCAAGAATCGACATGATATATCGGATCGTGTTCGAGAAGCTGTTCGAGCAAGATTCAGGGAATTGAGGCGGAGGAGAGTGATGCCGTTGAATAAGTGTGAGTCATTCAATTTTTGATGTACATAGCAAAAATGAATATAAAACCGGTAAACTTGTGAAATTTTGAAACAGGAAAAGTTCAAAAAATATGAGTTGATCTCACCTTCCTTTCACATGAACTTTTGTGATTTTGAAATAAAATTTGTTATAACAAAGTATCTAAAAAAGAAAAATTAAGATTTTCTCCGTTTTCAAATCTATATATTTACAAAAAAAACCATAATACATAATACTGTGCGGAAATCGGGCTTTCTTAAATTTGTCTCATTGTCAAGACAACTGATGGTTTGGATTTTTAGAATCGACACATTTTCCCGACTAAATTTCGTCGATCAGTGAAAATGGAGCTAGAAGTTTTGAAACATTGAAAAATTTGGAAATTGGGTACATTTTAATCGTCGCGAAATGAAATTTACTGAGAATTTCTATAAAAACTGAATATTCCATGGTATCTAGTCTGTGAATCAACACCAGGATATCGCCATTAGAAAAGTTTCCAGGAAATATGGGTTTCATAGAATTCTGAATCTAAAACCGATCTAAAATCAATTTTCATCATGAAAAAAAGCACTAGTCAGGAAATTTGTGAGTTTTTCAGCTTCAAAAAGCATGAATAATCAATTTTTGAGCAAATTGTCTTTAGAAAAGCAAGATTGAAATTTTCGAATTAAGCGTTTCTGCTTATATTTGAACATTCTACAAAATAAAAAAAAATTATTTGAAAATCAGTTTTCCACTTTTTCACAGTTTCAAAAACAGCAAAAATACTTAATTTTTCTTTCATATCTAGTCTTCTAATGTATTTTTGTCAAGAAATTTTTATTTTCAGTAATCGATCGAATGGCCGAATCGCGTGACTCAGACCTCTGGTCATTCTTCGACGAGAAAGCTGATATGACTGATATACCATCAAGTGAATTATCAGATGATTCATCTGGTATGGAAGATATGCCGACTGGATTGAATCGAGCAAAACCGAGACGGATACAGACATTCCATGGGACAGGGCAACCGACTGCGACTTGTTCAACGGATTCTAGTGAGTATTTTTTGATGGGGAAAATTTTGGAAAATAATGAAAAAAAATATTGATTATATTAGATATTGATACTTTGAAACTGAAATTACCACTCATTTGGATGCAAAAGTACACCTTTCAAATGTTAAAGTTGTTTTGAAAAGACAGCCTTTTGATCTTGATTTTTTAAAGATCTTGATTCTGATATTGCCTTTTGTTGAAAAAATTGAAGATTCCTAAACTTGAGATATGTTTTGAAATATTTGCGAGACAATGGAATTATTTATCAAAAAACTGAATTTCTGTATATTTATTTCGATTTTGTCTGAAGCCGCTTCTTCTCTTTTCTCTGAAATTCACAAAAATCAAAAAATCATGCGAGTTTCATCTGGAAGTTCAAACAATTTTTCGCTGTTTTCACAAATCAATAAATTTCTGCCATGCTTGTGCAAAACTATTCCATCGACGATTAATTGTAAATTCAAAGTTGAATGTAAACGTGATTACTCAAAAAACCAAGGTTTCTTGAAATTTTTTCATCGAAACGGACATATCTGACTTTCTTTCGAAATATTTGAGAAGCTTGAAGTTGAGAAGAAATGGTTGATGAATAATTTGAACAGTTTCCACTGACAAAGATATTTATCACGATGGAATGGACGCAGTGTTGTGAAAATTAAGAATTTCTAGATGGCACTTTTCTGAAACCGAAATTTTTTGAATCATAGTTCCGAAATTTGAAATCACCTATACCAAGAAAGATCCAGTTTTGAATGAATTCCCAATTTTTAAATTAAAAAACATGGTGAATCAGCGTTTCGGATATTCCTGGATGATTTGAAACTTTATGTGAAAGATTTGTATCGGCAAAGAATGAGTCAGTGTCGAGAAAAACCAGTTTTTCTAGAAGACACTTTTCTGAAACCGTCAATTTTTTTTTCATAAATCCGAAATTTTGAATTATGGTTTAAAAATGTGAAAACAACTTCACCAAGAAAGTTCCAGTTGGGAAAATTAGATGTTTTGATAAAAACAGTGTTGGCGAGGTAGCATCTCTGAATTTCCAACAAGAAATTTTCAAATAATTTGAAACAGAAACGTTTTTTATGAAATTTCTGTTGAGGTTCCGTTTTATAGTTCATTTTCAATCTTTCGAGCATTTTTTTCCATGATATCTAAACTTTCGTATCTCCAAACCAGAAATATTTCAATTCCAGAATCGGGCATCCGCCGTCACACAACCGTGCCTCGAATGAACTCGGAAAGTGGCTCAATCTCAACAGATCGAGCACCAATTGATGAGGGAGATGATGAGGAGCAAGTGACACGAGCACGTGGTGAATCACAAAACGATCGGAGACAATATGAGGAGATGGTTGCGAAATTACCATTGAGACAATCGAATTCGGCGAGAAAAGCATCGACACAATTGATCAAGGAAGTGATATCATTACGGAAGGAGAATATGTTATTGAGGAATGATAATGCATTGTAAGTGTTTTGGATTTGGAAATATGGGAAAAATTATATCTAAATCGTCAAAAAACTGTATCTAGCAGTGAGAAAATCCTGAGAATTCCGAGATTTACTGCTAAAGTGAACTTTAGATAGCTAGAAGCAGTGAGGAAATGAGAAAATTGTATGTTATTGAGGAATGACAATGCATTGTAAGTTTTTAAATATGATTTTTGACCAAACGAGAACGATTGGATCCCGTATTGATTATCTGGAAGGAAGGGAAATATTGATGGAATGTCGAAAACGGGGAATTTTTTCCAAAATTTACAGCTGAACTGAATTTTAGATGTTTTACGATTTTCAAACAGTAAGCCAGAAACAATGATAATATAGGAGTTTTGAGAGAATTCTTCCGATTCTAGAGTTGATCAGTGGTAGATAGCATATTACAGTAGGAATTTCGAAAAAATTAAGTTCCAAATTGATTATCTAGGAAGAAGTCAAATTTTCATAAAAAGTCGGAAACAGAATTTTTTAAATGTTAGAATTTCCGGTTAGACTGAATTGTAGTTTCACTTCCGTTCAATATTCAGCTAGCTAGAAACAGTGAGAATGTAGCAATTTTGAGAGAGTTTTTACTGTTCTAGAGAATGCGCATTACTATCTGACTCTGAAATAATGGATTATCAACAAGAATTGAGAATTAGATTGATGACTAGTAAATACAAAAGAAATTATGGAAATTTGAAGACAGTGGGCATATTTTCATTAGATTCTATTTTCTAGATTCGGTTTATAGTGATATTTTGAAACACTAGTGATGTTATAAATTTCGAGATGGAAATTGCGGTTTTTTCAGACAACAGATTTTATGGCTTAGGTAGATCATATCGCAGTGACAGAATCTTACGTGTTGTCTTCTTTGAACAGAAAATTTTAAAAATTATTCCAGTTTCATAGTGAAACTTTCATGAGGTTACGGTCAAGAATATTTAATAATTGCCCTAATGAAGCTATATCTTCAAATTAAATTTGATGAATTATTTCACACGAAATTTGCAACCGAATTATGTTGTCGATTATAAAATCTTTACAAGAAATGAAGAAAAATCATAATATTCAGATAAAATTGTAGTTCTGAAACCAAATTTTCAAGCAGAAAATTATATTGCCTAAATTCCTAGTAATTGAAACTCTTCAAATTATTTCTGCTTCATTTTATTTCGAAATATTTCAAATTTTTATCTTTAACTCGTTTATGGAACTACATGACAGCCGAAATATTGGCAGTAAAAATTATTTCACCGAAAAAAATCAGTGTTTCAAAATCAATAAATTTTACTTTTTTGCTTGAAAATCTAGTCTGACAGCGTTTCCATAGAACTATATTTGAAAATCACAAAATAAACATTTTTGCAGAGCAAAATCGCGTTGTGCTCTTCTGGAACGATCACGTGGCGGTGCGACGACAAGTACAACTGCAATGACAGTCGATGAATCGATGGAGACGTTGAGGAAGAAGGAACAAGAGATTCGAGAGTTGCAGAGAGTCATGTTGTTGGAAAGGGAGGAATTGGTTGAGAAACAGAAGGCTATGGAGGTTGGTGGTGTGATTTTTATGTAATAATTGATGATCTATTTGGATAATATAGAAAAAATTGCGGTTCTGGAACTCAAAAATAGGCGGAAATGCCAAGAAAAAGTAAACATTCGTTACTAAACAATTCCAATACGAAATGAGGAAAAAATTATTTGAAACAGGAAAAAATAGGAAAAATTGTGGCTTTAGAACTTCAAAGTAAGCTTTAAAAAATGCCTCAGACGATTTGTTACTGAAAAAATTATAACAAGAAGCAGGAAGAAAAACTATCTGAAACAGAAAATTTTAGAAAAATTGCGGTTTTAGAATTAGTAATTAAGCTGAAATTCAAAATTGAGAACGATATTATGATCCCTATTATGATTTGATATTCGCTAGCTTCAGAGCAAGTTACTATACTTTCACAGCCGCCATTCACAAACTATTGACTGGTTGTTTCTTAAAATTTTGTAATAATCTAGCTGAAATCGTGAAAATTGTTATTTTAAAATTATTATGTTTCAAAATGCATTCAAGTTTTCATACCAATTCGAAGCATTGATCAGCTTCAGACATCATATTCTGTTTTATTGTTGTTTAATTTTCCAAGAAATGCATTTCATTTCGACCAAGTTAGGACATTTTCCATAATTTTCTGAACAGAATCCTTGTTTTTTGTTTCAATCTTGATAATTTTTCTCAAAATATATTCCGGTTTCGGAAAATTTTGAACATGGCGAGAAAATTAAATGTAGGATCCTGCCCAAAACCCCCCTGGCCCAAAAATGTTTCTAATGATTTTTTTTTCGATGAACGTTCTGTATGTGATTGCTTTTTCTAGTAATTTTTGTTTTTTTTGCGAAACGAGCAATTACTGCCAGTACAAGGTTTTTTTTGCTGACTATTGATTTTTCAGTAGTTTCTGCAGAAAGTTCCTGTTTTCGCTTTAGGTTTGGGAATATATAATTGAAGAATATGACAATAAACATACTGCTCAAAGTTTTACAAAAAATCTATTTGAAATTGTGAAAATTTTCCTATTTCAAAATATTTACAAGTTTCCATATGAAATGTTTCCTCGATAATACAATTCCCGGTGACTGCCATAATTCTCAAATTTTCCAGGCTCAAGAGCTCGAAATCCAATCAAAATGGGCGGCACTTCAAATGAGATCATCCGAACCGCCGCCAATTGCACCCGCACCAATACATGCTCGATCGAATTCGTCACATTCGACTGTTTCATCACCGACGTATCGAGGGTAAGTCACTTTTTAGTTGAAAAATCTGGAATTTTGGCATTTTTAAATCTAAAAAAGCCGATTTTTGATTGAAAAAGCTCAAAATTCCGCGGTTTTGGCGTTTTTTCTTGATTTGAAACCCCAAAAAAACCATAAAAATGACAAGTTTAGGATCGAAACAGATGTGACATATGTGGTAGGTTTATATCAGTATCAGTATCATTTATCTCTGTTTTAATATCATTTTGTGTCGATGTCTTTTGTTGGCTAACTGACATGGTTGAGGAGATGCGCCTTTAAAATATCCCACCACGAAGGAGATCGTGGTGGGGTATTTTAAAGGAGCAGATTGATAAATGTTGCGACTAATTGCCTAGTTTTTGTTCAATGCTTATCAAAAAAAATTAAAAAGAGGGAGTGTTATTTTTTTTGCAGTATTGATGTCAGTTATGATAGTTATTCAAGTTCTTTATAATTATAGAAATTTAGAGCTCATATATTGTCAATTTGCAAATTGTGAATTTCTAAAACACACTAAAAATGGTATTCCTTCAATTTTTCGCTCTTCCTGAGTAGAAATTTTGAATCATTATATTTTTCTCTGATTCTAGTATCAATGTATATTTTCGTGCTACTTGATACGAAGGTTCTTCGGTTTTCTTACCTGTTTAAAATATTTTCTTGAGCAAAGTTGAGATGTTGAGATGGCTGAAAAGCTGTGCCTTTTAAACATCCCACTACAATGGATATTCGTGGTGGGATATTTTAAAGGAGCAGATTGATAAATGTTGCAACTAATTGCCTAGTTTTTGTTCCATGCTTATAGAAAAGAAATAAGGAAGAAAGAGTGTAATTTGGAAGAAATATGAAATTATCACAGTTTTATGAAAGTGTGATTATTTTCGAGATTGATTTATGAGTCAATAGTGTTAGTTGTTCAGGTCATCTGGATTTCCAAATTTTCCAAACTTCTCCGAATGTGATTGAAAAACTCTGTTTTCAGCATTTTTGTTCAAAATTGTAGAAGTTTTGAGATTATTAACATTTTTTTTTCGCTGCTCGTGTGCCTTTGAAAAAACACCAAAACTGGAATTTCTTCAAATTTTGACAACTTTCGCTTTTTATGAGTTGAAATTTAGGATCGAAATATTTTCACCGTTTCGCAAAATTTATTGAAAGTTTCGTGTATTTTGTTAGTTTTGATTCTGCTAATCTCTGTTCAAAATTTAGCTGAAGCAAGAAAGTCTTTGAATTTTCATGTTTTAATTATTTACCAATGCGGCAATACAACATATTGAAGCGACATCATTTTAAATATAAAAAGATAATTCTGAAACAGTCGATTTTTACAAATATGCCCATATATTTTGAAAAAAACATTAGAAAAATTCTGTTTTGCACGATTTACTTTAACTTTCGTTTAGTCGAAAATGTTGGTCGTTGTCGAATTAACAATTTATTTTAGAAAAAATTGAAATATGAGTTCACTATAAAAAAATATAACGATTTCTATTAAACTACTGCCAAAATTATCGCTAGAAAATGTTTCCAAAATTTGAAATAGTTATGTTGAAACAGAAAAAAAGATGTAGATCACATTGAAAAGCTTAAGATTTCTATTTTTTACAAATCTGAATCTGAACACCACCAAACGATGGATATGAGTGAATTTTACAAAAAAAACAGAGTAGGATACTGTGATATAGTGTTATTAACGACTGTGTAACCATTGTAACCAAATGAAATTGATGAAAATCTTTCAAATTTCTAGAAAAAAACATTTTGAAACCGAAAAAGTGGTAGATCATAACGAAAAAGCTTACTGTAAGTGTCAACTAAGTTTGAAACTAAATCTTGTAGACAAAACATGAAAAAGTATACTGTAATATTATGCGTTCATTTGTTTGCAAGTCGGCGGGACTGTACTCCGAGGACTAGAATTTCATTTCCTTCAGAACGCTAGGCCACGCGCCCGTATTTCTAGTCCACGGCGGCATACGATGGACTAGAAATACGGGCGCGTGGCCTAGCGTTCTGAAGGAAATGAAATTCTAGTCCTCGGAGTACAGTCCCGCCGACTTGCAAACAAATGAACGCATAATACATTATGATTGACGACTTATCTGTGGTAATTTGGAAGTCTGTAGTTTTTGGTAGACCAAATATTAAAATTATCGTCAATTTCGGTATACTGACTTTTCGGATGTTTTCCAAACAAAAAACTAACACAATCGACCAAAATAATGAAATTTCAAAGAAAAAAACATGTTGAAACAGTGAAAAAAATCGTTAGATCATAACTAGAAGCTTACTGTGTCAACTCAGTTTGAAACTAAAACTTGTCCATTTTTCAATCTACTAAACCCCCAATCTACTTTATTTTTTCCTAATATCATAATTTTTGCAGGGCTCCACAAGCATCTCAAAACATTGAATGGTCGCCGGTGCTCGCGAATCTTGCCTCAAAAACGGAAATGAAAAAATCGTCGTCGGCGTCGAAAAAATGAATTGATATTATTCTTTCGTGTACATTTTTTGTGTTCTACTAGTTTTTTTTTGATGAAATCTCACTTCTTCAAATATTATTTTTTTGGTCTGTTTTACTATTCAATTACCCCGGTCTTTGGCCTTTTTTTTTCGTTTTTTTTGCAGAATTTTTTTTGTGATCGATGATTGATTTTGTGCGTGTTGTGTGTATCTGTTTGTGCATCAGGAAAAATTTATTTTTTTTCCAAAACGTCTTTTTTCCTTATTATTATTATTTGAGTCATTTTATTGATAATAATAAATCTATTAAAATATTTGAAAGGTTTTGGTGAAGTTATTGGAGAAGGGAGAATGGAGAAATGTTGCAAATACAATAAAATGTTATCTTGAAAATATTGAAGGCTCTTGATTTGAAGCTTATAAGCTTTGATAATTATGATAATTCAAAATCAGTAGTTTTATTTCAAAGCTGATAAGTTGATAAGAAAATGCACTATTCCCATTGGAAGAAACATTTTATGTATCTAGCCAAAATTATCAAAAAAAATTTGAGCTCTTGAGTTAAATTACTTGGCTCAAAAGTTGATATTGACAATCCGTCCTTTTTTGCTGTTTGATCAGGAGAAATCGCAGAAAAAACCCATTTTTCATGTTTTTGAAATTCAAATGTATGCGGAGTTCAAATTTCCCCAAAGAAACCCCTAAACTAACTTTTATGGTACCACTTCTATGAGTTCTGTGAGTTCGTCTGTCAATTCTATGGTTCTATCGATTCCAGTTCTATGTCTTATTTCCCTAGTTCCATCACAATTCTATGACATAGTTCTTGAGCTCTATGCAAACTCAAACAGTTCTATGCCCCTTCCCTACTTCCACCTTATCTTTACCAATTCTATGCCACAGTTTTTCAGTTCTATGCTTCCCTAGCCAATTCTATGATAGTTACTACTAAATTTTGACCTTATAGATGGATCATATCTTGAAACACTTTTCCAGGTAAACACCTCTCCTCACACATTCATATGATTTTTTCACACATTATATCACTTTTCGCGCCTATCCATAGCTGACCATTCACCCATTCATAGTAATCATTTGACATTCAGTGTCTCTTATCTTGATTTTCTGTGCCTTTTCTTGCTATAAGCTGTAGTTTCTAACATAATTCTTTTTGTTATAACTAGCTTGAACTCCAGGATCGACCTAAATTCTTCCTTTATGACCTCTATAATTTTGAAGAAGAGTGTTGAAAACCTAAATTTCTAGTCAAATTCGAAAACAAATCTGAATTTTCACTTAGAATATCTGGTTACTGTACCAATGACTGGAAAACTATCACTAATAGTCCATACATCAATTTCATGAAACAGTGATAGTTTCATAATTCTTATCATTCACACTGTTCATCTTCGATTCCTTTTTGATAAACATTGTACAAAACTAGGCAATTAGGTGCACATTTATCCACTTGCTCCTTTAAAATATTTCACCACGATCTTCGTCGTGGTGGGATACTTTGAAGGCGCAGTTCCTCAACCATCTTAACAAACAATTCGAATGATGCAATTTTGTGTTGAGACGTAGTTTTTCAACTCATGAGCCATTTGTTATGCATATTTTGACTGAAATCGTGAATTTCAGTTTTCTCTTTCTCATAAGCCTTTCAAAATGATAATATCCTTTAAATAATGACTTGTTTTTGCAGATGCGAAGAGTGTTGGAGCAAAGTTGGAGGATTGGCATTGTTGGCAGGAGAGGTGTTGGTGAGTCAATTTTTTTGTGTTTTGAAATGAAAAAATGGGACGGGTCCTTTAAAAAAATATATAGAAATATAGTTTTTAGAGAGAAAGTTTTAATTTTCTGCAAATTTCCATAGTTTTCAAAAAAAATGTATAAACACCGTTTCAAAAAATTTTGATGCTTGAAAAATTTCAATGAGCCGTGACAGCATTATGTGTTTTACGATTTTTTTTCTCGCATTTATGACAAATATTCCACCACGAGATAGTAGGCAAATTTGAGAGACGCATAGTCTGATATCCTTGTGATGTTTCAATATTTTGCTGTTTTTGAAATTCATCAACAGTTTCCGATGTTTTCTTGGCTTTAGTAGAAGCATTGTGTAAAATTCGTAGAGTAAAAAGAGTATGGATAGTAGAGAGGCGCAGAGTTTTTTCGGAGCATTTTTGATGATTCAATAGGTAGAAAAATGAGAATTTAAAACATCGGATAATGTTTTTGATAGAAAGAAATATCAGTTTCAAGAAATCTCCAAAAGTTTAGCACACTTTTTCAGTTTTGATATACTTCCGTTGTCCTCACCACAAAAATCTGAATAGTATGCAAGTAGGAGAGGATATTCACAAAATAAACATAGGAATAGTATGGACCAACAATACATTATTACACTTTCCGATTCGTCAATGTCTCACAGTTATGACAAATATCTCACCACGAAAATCGAAAAAAAGAAGTTGTAAACTGCATTCCACTCGGAAAATCCTACTGTTTCAAGATATCTTCAAAAGTTTCACATACTATTTTGGTTTTGGTATTTCTTTGTTCGAGCCACCAGTCGAGAATTATGAAGTTTTCTGTTTCTGAAACCTTTCAACAGTTTTTTTTGTTTTTTTTCTAGTGACTTTTCCGCGTTGTCCTCAAGAAAGATAGAAATAGAATGAATAGTTGAGAAACGCAGACACGAATATTCTCTGTTTCAAAAACTTTTAAAGTTTTCAAAATTCATTTCAAATCTTTGTCAAAGTCAGTTGATGAGATAGTATGGAGAAGTGAGAGACGCAGAGAATAGAGAATATTTTTACATTTTCAAAATTTCATAAAGTTTTGTCATGTTTTTCTGCGATGTTGAAGCTTTGTTTACTGTATGCTCCTTTAAAATTTCCTGCCACAAAAAGAAATAGTGTGGATAGTTGAGAGACGCAGACATGAATTTTTTCTGTTTCAAAAGCTTGTGAAGCTAGCGAAACTCCTTTTTTCCAATTGTTCCCATATGGCCATAACTATGCTCCTTTAAAATATCTCACCACGAAGAGTGAGATAGTATGGAGGAATGAGAGACGCAGAGTGGAATATTTTATTGAAAATGAAAACAGAAAACACTATAAATACGAGAAAATTGGAGCTAAAAAGGAAAGAGAAAGGGAAAGAAATGAGAATCACTTTGGTGCGAAAAAATAAATATGTCATTAGCGAATTGAAAAATTGAGAAAAAACCGAGGTGATATTTTGGTGTCAATCGTCTTGGTGTTGGTGTTAGTCTTGAGCCTGAAAATATGGGAGTACTGTAAGTATACGGGATACTGTAGATGTACTGTACTTCAATGCACTTATAAGGGTTACTGTAGTTTTGAGAGCTTACTGTTTCAAAATTGGAAAATTTTTGGAATATAAGAATGTCCGCTGATTCGTAGTCAAACACTTTGGCGGAAAATCGCGGACTTTTAGGGTTACTGTAGTTCGAAAAATTTTTTGAAGTTTCACTAGAATATTTTCATCCTTTTTTGTTTTTTCCTAGTGATTATCCACGGAGTTCGTTTTTTGAAAGTTGATGATGATTTTCAATTTTCGCGCCAAAATTATGATTTTGTACTTTTCAAAAAAAAATATGAAAATTTTCGTCCCATTTTCGATTCGTAAGGAATTCGGTGTACTATAGTTTTTTTTAAATACAAACACTGTTTCGAAATGTGAACTTTTTGGAGAAGTTGAAAATTTTTATGTTCATTCGTCTTTTTAACCAATGGTCACTTTAACTGTTTCGAAAACATTCAACTTTGCATATTGATATCTGATAAATATTACCAGTCGTTGTTCGATAGGCTGCTATGAAAATTGAGGCAATTCAAACTTGATACCATGGATACAGTAGTCTACAGTATCCTTTTTCAGAAGTTACACTGTATCAGAATGTGAATCAGTTCTTGATAGATGTCATGTTTCTAGTTCGATGTTTCTACATTTTCAAAATCCACCATAGAAATCTAGTTAATTATATATCCATTAGCTAGTGATTATGGATTCGAATTTTCGGGAGAATCAAAATAATCCTTACTGTGAACTACAGTACCTTCTTCTTTCGAAAATGATACTGTATCAGAATATGGATTTGTACTTGATAGTTGCCATATTTCTACTATGTCTTCGAAACGACATTTTCTGGCAAAAAATCCACGGAAAACTTGACATTCTCATTTTTTGTGAACGCAAAGTCTTTTTGTATATTGCAGTATCCTTTTTCTTCAAAAACGATACTATTGCATATAAAATGTGTACTTTTGAAAACTTTTTTTTTCCAAAAATTTCCGTTCCATCCTATAGTCTTGTGCCTCATTTCTCATTCATTTCCGATTATATGAGTTTGTGAGGAATTCGGTCAACTATAGCTATTTTTTGAATTTAACTAATGCTTCAAAATGCTATTTTTTGCATAGTATATAATTTTTAAAATTAGGGATTTGGGTTGCATCGTTTTTTTAAAAACTGCATTGTATCTTTCGGATAGAAATACTGTTTCAAAACTGCAATTTTTGTCAAATCTGTATCTATCAGTTAGTGGTATTAGAATTCATAATCAGGAATATTTGAAACTCGTCCTACTGTAAACTACAGTACCTTCTTTTTTTTCGAAAATGATACTGTATTAGCTTTTGATAGTTGCTATAATTTTAGTATTCCATTGAAAAACGATTCTTTCGCAAAAAATCCTCAGGAAACATGAGTAATTATCGTTTTTTTTGCCCACAAAATAGTTGTTTCATTACAGTACCCGTTTTTTTCAAAAATTATACTGTATCGGAGTATGGATTTGTTCTTTGTAGTTTCTATAATTCTAGTACCGCTTCAGAAGGTAACTTTCCAGCAACAAATCAGTGTTTTTCTCACTTTTTTAAAATTTCATCATAAAAATCCTACCTTCTCCCCCTCATCCTTATCCTTCCTCAACAATATCTTCACTTCCTTCGATATATCCCTCGACCATGTCAATGTCGGTCTAATCCATCCAGTCGTCCCAGTCCTTACATCACCTTCTTCCTGTTTCTTTCCGACTGCCAACGTAACAGTACCCCCCTTCATACTAACGACTTCACCCATTTTTGGTAGAATTGAATCGAGAAAGTTGCATGGTGTCATTTGAGTTGGGAATGCTGCTGGGCCGATGAATGCTGGAAATTGATGGGTTTTTTGGTAGATCAAAAGTTTTGTGTTTCAAAATTCGTTGATTTTCTTGAGTTTTCAGCTCATAAACACTAGTTTGTCTATTTTTAAGTTAGATAAGCTTCTTTTTGCGGAATCAACCGATATTTTTGATGGTTTTTTGGTAGATCAAAAAAATTTTCTGTTTCAAAAGTTGAACAATTTCTCGGATACCAACGTTTTGACTGGTTTTGATTGTTGGTACTACAAAGTGATTCTTGATTGATAAGATGTTTCATATTTAGATAAGTTTGGATCAAGTCTGCAAGATATGAATTGAAATCGACTAAATTTGAGGTTCTTTTGGGTAGATCAAAAAATTTCGGTATCAAAAATTGTCCAATCGCTTAGATATTGTGTTCCTAACTGGTAAATACTATTTACTAAATAGTATCGGTTGATTTTTGATTTTTGTCAGAAGCTTTTTTAAGATCCCTAGTTAGAAAAGCTTGCATCAAAAAAAAGCCATATTTCTTCAAAATTCGTATCTATCTTCTAGATATTGGTCAGTGAGCTAACATTGATATACTCTGTGGTAATTTTGATAGATCAAAAAATGACAATTTTCTACAGTTTCAAAGTTTCAATTTGAGTTTTCCTAATTTTATGATATAGTTTTGGTATCGCTGCCTTTTAAATGCAAAAGTTGACATTTTCTCCACTGTTCAACGCATTTTTCTCAAGCTACCATGATATAGTCCCTTGTTAGATAAGTTTGTGTTGGATCTGAGTCGATCATGTTCTTTTCGAAATTTTGAATCTGTCGGTGAGATGTAAGAAGATTCGTGTAAACATTGACACATACAAAGAGTGACTCAACTTATGTGACACTATTTTTTCGGCTAGTTTTGAATATTGCGTCAAAATACTTTCTGTTTCAAGAAAATTCGAAAATATGAAGGATTTGGGTGATATAGTATCAGATCTTGTTCAAATTATCGACAGTGATGAAATTACAGGATTTGAAATTTCTGTTTCACAATACATTGAAAATCAAATAGCTGATCTACTGCTTGGTGTTTGACAGGAATTGAAAATGGCAAAATTGAAGAAATCCACAAATTCTCAATGGTTTTTTTTGTGTTTCATGTATATTTGAAACATGAGGGATCAATCTGATAGGCAATATTTGATCGATTGCTGTAGGATCAAGAATATCGACAGTTTTTTGTCAAATGTTAGTCTCTTTTTCATGAAAAATCGTGAATCAACAGCTTTTGGTGGATATTCAAGCTCGTCTTCGACCACTTTTCCTGACAACGTTTCCGAAGAGACTACCTAATAGTGGCGTATTTTCAGTTGGAACTGACCACTTTTACAGTTTTATAGAGAAATATCTTGTGGGTGTCTCTTTTGTTTTAACCGTTTTTCATAATAAAAACTCACACTCAGCCTGTTCCCACGTAATCTGATACCCCTCCGCTGTAACCGTCGCCTTACAGTTCGCTGATAACTGTTTACTCTTCGTCTTCGCCCCTGTCATATACTTCCTCATCAATTCAAAGTCTTGCATTGATTCTTTCAATATTCCATTCATCACATCATTCTCGAAATCAAACTTCATATTTTTCGCCCTCATCGATTCCAACTCCTTCTTCCTTTTTTCCCATCGTTGGCCGATCGCCTCCATTTCCTCGTTTCCTACAATTTTTTCGAGTTTTTCGTGTCGAGACCCGACTCCAAACTTACTATCAACAATCTTGTGGAATTCACGCATTGCTTCTTTGGCGGTGTCACCAGTTATTGGTCGAGAGCCTGGAAAAGTGGTGTGAATTGTCGTAGGGTATGGTGTATTGAGGGATCTCGGAAATGTATTGGAATTGACGAAAAAATGCAGACTTATCTAATTTCTTTACTGTCGAAGAATGTGATGCACTACAGTAGCCGGTGCTTGCACACGTTTTTTCTATTCTTTGTCGTCAAATATGATGCACTACAGTAATCAGAGATTGCAGATTTCTCCAATATTGTCGTAGTATGTAGTGTATTACAGTAACCGGTGATTGCACACTTTTACATCTGTTTTGTCGTCAAATATGGTGCGTTACAGTAGTCAATAGTTGCACACTTTTTCTCTACTTTTTTGTATTGTCGTGGAATTCGATGAACTACAGTAACCTGTGCTTGCCCACATTTTAATCTTTTCTGTCGTCACTCTTAGTGCATTACAGTAATCGGTGGTTACAGACTTTAAAATTATATTGTCGTCAATTATGGCGCACTACCGTAACCGGTGTTCACACATTTGTGTTTTTTTCTGTCGTCAAATATGATGCAGTACAGTAACCAGTTTTTACATATTTTCATTCGACCTACCACCAAAATATCGTTTATCCAACTCCTCCAATTCCTTGATCTCCCGTTTAACCGCCGAATATGCATTTCCTGCTAGAATCATTGGTTCATTTGAAGATGATGATGATGAAGATGATGAGGCAGTGCAATGCATTTTTGCAACTTGTTCGTTGTCTGAAATTTAACATTTTTCATCATAGCTTGCCATTTTTTGCTGTTTCACAAGCAGTCGTTTTGTCGATTTTTTGATTTTTGAATAGTAATTGGTACTGACAGTTGTGGTATATTGAAAATTGACATTTTTGTCTGATTGACCTAATAAATCTCATATCTATCTGATAGAGATTATAGTTTTTGAAATTTTATCTTATTTTTTTCCAAGTTTTTTCACTGTTTCATAAATTTGGATTTTCTCGGAATTGTGTGTTCTTGGCATTAAGTTTTGCTTCTATATTTCTGCTCAAAACCGCAGTCTTCAGAAAGTTTTACTTCACTTTTAATTCACAAGTTTTGGTCCATTTTCACTATTTCACGATATGAATTTCAGTAGATTTTTGGTTTGTTGATTAGTATCGAATTCTTCTTCAATTTTCTTGAAGCTGTCTCGAAAATCGACATTTTTGCCTGTTAGACAAAATTCTTTTATCTTTCGGATATTCTGAATGATCATAGTCGTGTGCGTTTCTGCTTTTCGTTAAAACTTTCCCAACTTTTTACGATTTCATGAATTAAACTTTTTTCTCGAAATTATGTGTACTTAGTATTCAGTTTGTCCGTTCCGCTAATTTTAACGATTTTTGAGCTTCTGAGTTTCGAAAATCTACGTTTTTCAACAATAATGATGCAATACAGTTCTGTTAGGCTTCGTAAACGCCATTATTTTGTTTTGGAAGATTTCGTTTTTTGAATCTTTTTTCAATCTGTCGAATTTCAAGCATCGTGAGCAAAAAAGTTCGCTCTACTTTTTTTGGCGATGAGAATCGGCTCAAACAAGTTAAAAGTCAACTTTTTTTTAATTGTCGGATTTCAGTTGGAAATAATTAAAATTCTAGCTTCATTTTTTGGCTTTTCGATGAATTTTCAGTTTCTCAAACTTTGTAATATATTTATCTAATTTATTGTGACACTTATACGCCAATTTTGCTCATTTTTGAGCTTCCGAGATTCGACAATCAAAGTTTTTCGAAAATAATGATGCAATACGGTTCTATAAGACTGTGTCAATATGATTTTCTTGATTTGAAAAAGTTTCATCAATTTTTGAAATGTTTTAATTTTAATCTTTTGATTTTCTAACATCGTGAGCAAAAAATGATTCACTTTACACTTTTTAGCGGTTAAAATCGGCTAAAAAATAGCCTAAATTCATCCTTTTTTTTCATTTTTAGACCGTACCAAGACGAGAAAAATATTTTTTGATCTACCAACAAAAAAAACTCACAATACTTCACCAATCGTTCACCATGGTGTATCGAGCAATTCAAGCATCTCACTTTCCTTCCACATTCAATTCCACTACTGGCAAATTTGCACTAAAACAATATTCATTTTTTCACTAAACCAAAATTTGACCTACCTTCGTTTTCCGTCCCACCCAATCCGGTCCATCCATTTTGGTGTGGCCTAAAAATTTGAAATGAAAAAAGTTTTTTGAACGAAAGATGGCGCGAAAATGAATGGAGAGAGGGTGGAGAAAGATGGATGAGGGTGGAGAGATGGAGAGGAAGATGGAGAGATAGTGTGTGGATGGAGGAGGGTGGAGAGGTACTAGATGGAGAAGGAGGGAGGGACGTGATTTGCACTGTGGAGAGCTTTCGAATTGGAGGGGAGAGTACTGTCGGTGGTAGATCAAAAGAGGGAGAGATAGTGGGGGAGATGGAGAGACGCAGAATAGGTACGTAGTGAGACCCGAATCACTGAACGTACAGTAGCTATTTGGATTACTGTAGATTTGAGTGAGGAGAGGAGTACTGTAGAATGTCGGAGAGGTACTGTAGACATTCTCCTGGAGACCATCCGAAACGAAGATTGAGGTCCTGAAACGAATTACCAGTTTTCGTGGTGAGACCTCAAGGTTGACTCAGAAATTTTCATCGTGAAATTTCAGTTTGATTTTCGATCTACCTCGGGTTACTGTAGATTCTACCATAGATCTACTCGAGGTTCACTGTTATTCGTGGTGAGACCCAACAGGGTACTGTAGATTGTCGAGCTATTTAGAGAATGTGTAAAATAATGACTCAGCACATATTATAGTCACCAGAACTACGAAACATAGTGACGACTTCATGTTGACTCAGAAATTGTGACGAAAAAAAATTGTTGTGTCTTTTTCGTGTTACAGCTGGAAGAATAGAAGGAGTACTGTAGTGATGGAGTTTCCGGAAACTTGAACTTTTCACTGGAAATGTCGAAAAATCGGACATGCCTTGACAGTATAGTCTTTGAAAGTTTCTAGAAACCGTTTTTTTGGTTTCTACAATTGATTTGACTTCCAAACGAAAAACCCACACCAATGAGTCGAGTCAGCATTTTTCAATACAAGTATTTTTCGAAACAGTATTTTTCTATAGAAAACAAATATCAAAAAGTATATTACTGTTTCGGGGAATGTAGAGATATGATTTTTGTGCGCTTGTATTGGTTAGTTGGCTTTTATTGTATACCCTAACTATAACTGATCCCAGTAATATTGACATTGATGTTTTAAAAATTGAAAGTTGCGAATATATCGCTGAAGTAGCATGTGTGTTTCAAATTATCTGAGGCGGCTGAGAGAGGAGGAGTATTCATTTTTGAAGTTTGAAACAAATCCGCCGTAGATTTCCACGAAAATTTATTGCTAGACATTTATTTCACTGTTCTAATCAATGTAGTTGTATAAATTCGCATTACATTGGTATTGGAAGAATTGCATTTTAAACAAATTACTAATTTGTAAGAATCATTACATACAAGATTTTGATAAGATTACATTATGTTTGGTATAATCATTTCATTTTGAGAATGATTTTTCGGCACTGTTCTACAATCGAGGACCGAAAAAAGTATCAAGGACCAAAAAATAAAATCGAGGACCGAACTGATGAAATACCATACAAAAAAGGCCTTTCGGTCCTCGATTTTATTTTTCGGTCCTCGATTTTTTCTTCCGGTCCTCGATTCTAGAACAGTGCCAATTTTTCTTACCACTATGTTCAAAAGTTGAAAGTTACCACAATATATCAGTGAAATAACTGATCATTTTCGAACATATTACTGTATCCAACTAGAAAGATGTGCCAAATTTTCTTTTATCGAACAATTATGAGGGTTGATATTTTTCGGGAAACAAAGAAAATTATACTAGATTCTAAAAATGTCATTTCTCCATGGGAATGGAAAAGTCTGCGTCTCTCAATCTCCCACACTCTCTCCCTCTCGCTGCAGTCTAGACAGAATATAAAAAAAGAATAGGTTGGGTATGCTATTTTTGATACGAATATCCATCATGATATCAAATTATAGGAAAAAATATCACTGTTTTGAAGAATGGAGTTATGTGAAATTTTTCACTTGTACCGTATTGTACAACGCGGCTCACTTCTTTTATAGTACAGTAGGAAATTTCCAGCAATATTTGGCAGTTTCACATTAGTTTTGAAATGATTAATTTTTTGTGATGACGATGTTTCCTGCTAACAAGTTCAAGAGTTGAAGTATGCGAAAATTTTAGTGAACTTCCCAAAATATTACTGTATCCCACTAGAAAAGTTGATAAAATTATGTATGTTTTCCAATAATGATGCCGTACAGGATGACGTGATAAAATTATAGATCTTTTTGAATATTTCAGTTTTTTTCTCCATGGGAATAGAAAGAGTCTGCGTCTCTCAATCCCCACACTCTCTCACTCCAGTCTAGACATAATATAACAAAGAAATAATTGGGTGTGCTATTTTTGATATAAATATCCATCATGATATCAAATTATAGAGAAAATTATCACTGTTTTGAAGAGAAATTTAATTAAACTTCTCATATGCATCATTAGTGATTGTTCTAGCCGTTTCGCTTCTTTCATAGTGTAATGCTCTTTTCGAATGGTCCGTCCAGAAAATTTTTGATAAGTTTTTTCTATTTTTGCAAATGATATTTCTTATCACTATGCAAATATATCAGTAAAATAACAGTAAATTTTGAAAATGATTACTGTATCTAACTAGAAAAAAATATCAAATACTCTATGTTTTCTAACAATAATAGGACCTAACGTAATACGGAACGCGAAAAAATTATAGTAGAACCAAAAAAATCTGCGTCTCTCAATCCACACACTCTCCCTCTCCCGCTCTTGTCTAGACATTATATAAAAAAGCAAATGGGCAAAATAAAACGACTTTCAGACAGAATTATTAGTTAGGAAAAAAGGATTAGCGGGCAAAAAATGGGGAATAGACATATACAATTGGTTGGCATGGTGATTATAGATCGATATGAGATGGAAAGGGGTTGGAATTGAAATAATAGGATAGAAGAAGGGGTAGGGAGTGGATATTTGAGATGTTAGAATATGGGAGAGGGTAATGGGGGTGTTCACTATGATATTAGGGTAGTAGAGTAGGAGAAGGGATATCGACTAAAAGTGGAATAACTATTAATTACCAGAAGATATGGAGTTCCGAAATTTCCAATATTTGAAATTGTAAAAAAAATAGAGCGCCATCTAAAATTTTGAACTAATTTTCTTGTTTGTCTTGGATTTCTTGTGAGACACTATTGATTTTCAAAAGTAGGGTGTTAGTTTACTGTTAGAAGGTTCTACAGTTGTGTGAAGAGAGAAATAAAAAGTCGGTTCTTTTGAAACATTGATAGATATTTATATCGGGTCGATCAAAGTCTAGAGAGTAAAGTTAGGCTGAAATTTTGAAGGAAAACGGTAGTTTTTAGTATTTTTTTAAAATTCAACTAAATATCACCATTGCAAGTATTCATGATATTGTAAAATTTTAGGCATACATCAATCCATACGTAGTCTATCTTGGCAGTTATCAGCTAAATACAAAAAAATAATTTTCAACGATGTGTTCATACTATCACTGTTTCTAGTAACCTTGAAATCATAATGATTTTAGACACATATCAATTCGAATGGAGTCCGTTTTTGTGAATCAGCTACAAAAAAGTCATCAGAACTTCAAATTTGTGTATCTAGTCAGAACTCTTATTCATAATCATCACATGCTAACCTGATGAATAGACAAGAAGATAAGGGGTGGATATTTGAGATTAGAATAAGGGAAAGGGGTTATGAGAGTTTTAGAATTATTTTCGTCTAGTTGAATTGAAGAAAGTGATTTATACGGGCGATGAATCAAACGTATTTCGACAAATCAAAATATTTCCTACTTTTGAAACAGTGAAAAATAATTACAAAATATTGATATGAGTTGGAAATTGGGTGTAGATGACAAATTTTAGAAAAACTCTCAATTTTCGTTTTCAAAAAATCACTATTTCCATAAATCTTAAAATAATGATATTGTCAGTCAAACGTCAGTGTAGGGCCTGTTGTTCCTTGTAGCTATACGGAAAATCTTTTCATCTGGCAATTATTTGTCTTGATTCTTATGAAAATTTCAAATTTACGTATAATGCCTTCAGCAAATTATGGGAAGAGTTCTGTTCTTTGAGCTTCATCTTGTGTCCGATATTTGTGGCCTTATAACAAGATAACCTGGAAACTAGAAGGAGGGGGCATATTTAGGATATTATACGAGGTAATAAGTGTGTTGGCGTCATATTAGTTTAGTTATGTTGAAGAAAACAATTATAAGCGACCATCAAGCGGTAGCGAATCAAAAATTATCGGCGAATCGTGATATTTTCCACTTTTGAAACAGTAACATATAAGAAATTCACTGTTTCAAAAAAGTTTGACATCGGTCATTTTCAATCTCCATGAGTTGGTTCTCCGGGTAATCTCATTTCAAATTTTTCTCAGCTTCATGTTTTCTGAAAATAATGGAGTGATTCTGAAATTGTCGATATGCTATTGATAAAATACTCAACTTTTGATTACTTTTTCCCTGAAACTTCTGTTTTATCCAAAAAACTAAATGCGTCTGTTTTTCTCAGTTTCATGATATTGACACGACCTAATCGTTCATCATTATTTTCGATTTCCGATTCTCGTATTGTTTATATTCATTGGTTTCATATTGATTGATTGATACCCACCACGAAAACAATGAAACAATCGAACCTTCTTACAAAAATAAATATAACAATAAAAAATCCATTCTTTAAAATACAACTATCACCATTCCAAGTATTCCTGATATTATCACATTTTTAGACATGCTTTAATCCATCCATAACCATCTGTTTCGGTTCTCATCAGCTATAAAAAAGTCATCAAAACTTCAAATTTGTATATGTCGTCACAAATTTTAGTCATAATCATACATATTACAAAAAAGAAGGGGTGGATATTTGAGATATTAGAATAGGGAGTGGATAATAAGAGTTGGAATTATTTTCGTCTAGTTAAATGGAAGAAGGCATCAATCGTATTTCGAGGAATCACAATATTTCCAACATTTGACACGGTGATATTTAGAACGATCACTGTTTCAAGCAAATTTGAATTTATTCATTTTTAAACCAAATAAGTTGACACTCTGTGTTTCGATTCTCCTATTGCTGACATTCTTTGGTTTCGCATTGAATTCTTGAAATTTGAAATGCGACTAAACGGACGACTTATTGAAAATACTTTCTACATCATCATTGATTTAAATATTTTGAAACTGGAAAAAAGTGGGAAAATTGTTTCCAGTTACTAGATAATGAAAAAAAGTCAAAACTGTTAGATTGATCTGTATAATTTTCAAACTATCATTGATTTACATATTTTGAAACCGAAAAAATTGTGAAATTTCCTCTGTTTCTAGTTCCTAATAACTTGTTTTTCGATATTGAAGTTCACTACATCTGGAATTTATTGTAGATCAAAAACTTCCTGGCTACTGTAGAAACTTCCACAAATATCAAACCACGAAAACCAAACTTTATTATAAAACACAAAAAATACAACAAAAAAACCAAAACCTATATTTCCAGCCGTGACAACAACATCAACAATCGAGAAACCAAAAAAATTAGCAAAAAACGATGATTGGAAGATGGAATTGTTGAGAATGTTGGAAAATGAGCATAAAATGAAGAGGCTAAATGGGCGAAAGAATCGATGGAGACAGAATGCATTGGCGGATACTGTTCGATATACATTACGTGATGATATGCAATCATTGGTCAGATTGATGGATAATCAATTGAGGAGTAGGAATACGCAGGAGGTTAGTTTATCTGGAATTTTTTGGGGTTTTTGTGGGGGAAGATGTATTTTTAGAGGGGAAATGAGTTTATTTGCTCTGAATAGTAAATTTCCACAATTGTGCAAAAATTAGAGGCCTTGAATAGTTTTCTGGCAACCTATGCTCGGATATTTGAGCTCTTTTATTGTAAAATTGGCAAAAATAGCTAAAATTTGAAGTTTTTTGAGTCTTGATTGCTGTATTTCGGCCCTAGAATCTCGGAATTTGAACTTCTCGGTCTTTCGGGTCTCACCACGAAGATATTCACTTTTTCTGTTTCAATAGCTTACAAATTTGATTGAAATAGTCGACTGGGTCGATTTGTTTTCTTTTCGTTTTTGGAAAAATTGTCAACGCGTATGAAAAATTTTAATTTATTGGAAAATATTCCAATTTGGATCATAAAAATGCCGGAAAAAATGCGAATTTTCACGAAAAAGTTCAAAATTCTATGATGATATCTTTGTTTCTTTAGAAGTTCGGTCTCACCTCGAAAATATTAAATTTTCCGTTTCATCCGTTGATAAAAAGCAGACAGTTCGTATACCTATTAGACAGAAGGAAAAACCAATCAAATCTTTTCAAAAATTTGTAACATTCGAATTTTGAAATCGCAAAAAAAGTTTCGGAATTTTATTGCTGTAAAGTTCTGAATCTTGACATCTTGAACATCTTGTGTTATGAATCTTTGATGGTGACAATGCAGAAATACTAATATCTATTGAACATCCAATTTTGATATCAAAATTTTGAAACAGTAAAAATTATGTTTTTTGTTCATAGGAGCATGCATTTTGCTCTGAGCTTTTCAAAAAAAAAATTCGCGGTACCAAATATTCCTTGCTTTTCGAGCTCCATACTGTGCTTCCTATTGTTTTTTTTCTTGCCAAATCCCACAATCACCAGAACTACTGATTATCATTTTTTGTTATGAAATCATTGGATCAGTCATTTTTTCAATTTTACTAATATCAAATCTCCCTCACCTTATCACTCCCTCCATCCTTCTCCTTCCCAACCATATTCATATTCACATCATTCTCACAAATCTTCGCCAATTCCTCCAATACTCCCATTCCTTCCGACACCATTTTGTCCATTTTTGAAAGTTTGTCGTCGGTATTTGATGGTGTTGGATTCTGGAAATATTTTGTGTTGAAAATTTGTCTTTTTTTCACAAAAAGAGCTAAAAAAAGATGAAATCGACTTCAATTTCATTTTTTCCCAAATTTTCTGACAAAAGGTCAAATATGGATTCGTAATGACATGAATATGCTTGAAAATTTAGAATATCTGGAATTTTCAGACAGGTGTTCATGATAATTTGTAATAAACTCTACAGTCTTATATCAGTGATCATTTGTAGAACAAAAATTTTCAAAATTGATTCTAGAAACATTGAAAAAATAGTACTTTTCTGACGAAAATGGTCAAAAAGATGTTCAGATAGGCATATCAAGCTTCGTTAGAGTATGGTCATATTTGAGAGATTGACATTTTTTGTACCATGATACCTTTTTGAAAATTCAAAACTATTTCAAGATTTTTTGTTCATAAGGAAGAATCTTTATCATATTTTTTTTGACCGCTCTGCGATCGATGTTTCTTTGATTGCTCCGATTCTGAGCACCCATACTGTTGTTTTGTTATGAAAATTGCTTGAATGACCAATTTTCGTTATCAAAAATTACTATTTCGAGTTCTGGGAACGTTAAGAAAGTTTTTCCATTCAATTACCAAACACATCAATCATAGAGCTTATAGAGCAAACTTTCCAACAAAGTCAGAAACCGCAAAAAACTAACCTTCTTATCACTATCACCTTCCTCCTCCCTGATATCTCCATTATCATTCTCCTTCGCCAATCCCTTTCCCGAAACCATTCCACTCATTTTCATCAATTTTCCAATCACCGGCTCATTCCCTTTTTGTGTTGCTCGCTTTGGTGCGATTTTCAGTTTTCCGTACGATTTTTGAAGTGATTGGAATCCGCGGAATGTTTGACATCCTTTTCGAGTGCATCTACGAAAAGTTTTGTGGTAGATCAAAATATTAGTTTTAGGGGATACTGTACTACACTGAAACTGACGAAAAATTGCGGACAAGCGTTTTTCCGCAATTTTGAATCATGAGTATACTGTAGACAACAAACTTCACGAAAATATGCAGAATTCTTGAAACAGTAAATGCACACATTTTGACGTAAACTACAGACTCTAGTAAGGTACAGTACACCTTTACGCAAAGCTGCAGACTTTTTTATCATACACTTCGACGAGAAAATGCACCAAATTTTACAGAAAAGTGTGCATTTTTTCGTCAAAGTGTATATCAGAAAAGTATTTCAAAAAGTGTGCAATTTTGCGTGAAAGTCTACTGTAAAATAGCCAGTTCTGCAGTTTTGCGTCAAGTTTTGTGCATTCACTGTTTCACAAAATCTGCATTTTGTCGTAAAGGTTTTTGCCTACAGTGTCATTCCGGTTGAAGTCTTCACAAAACTGTCGAAAAGCTTATCTGCAGGTTTCCGTCATTTACAGTGTATTACAGTATTCCAAAGAGGTTTTAATCTACCGGAAAAACTACAGTAACCCATCTTTCCAAAAATCTCACCTATAAGCAGGGTACTCTCTAATTTCCATCTGATAATAACTCTTTCGCGTGGTCAATTTCATGACGCCATTACACAAATGGCATGGAATTTCACCGACGTCTAGTTTGTAGTTTTTCTCCTCTTTCTTCTTCGCTAGAATCTCTTCGAGTCGTTGTTTGAATGTTGGATCGTCTTTTGAGAGGGACTCACGGTATGCTGGGATTTCGGAGCATCCTGGAAAAGGTGTTTTTGAGAGAATTTTGCGGTTTCTGTGGATTTTTATCAGAAATTTATTGATTTCACTATTCAGTTTCTCTATTGTGTGGTTTAAAATCACGAATATTTTTTGATATTGGCTTCGCATTGAAAAAACGAGGAAAGTCCGTACTTTAATTTGATAAAAAGTTTTAAAATTCTGTCGGTTTCAGAAATTTTTATTTTGGAATTGTTTCGAATCTTGCGTTACTCATGCTACCAAACACAAATTTTCAAATTAACCTTTCAGCATTACAAAAAAAATCTATCTATTTCGCTATTTGTTTTCAAATTGAAAATTTTCTAGTTTACAGTAACCTTCACCCTTTTACAACTATCGCTAAGTTTTTAAGTTTCAAAAAAAAAACAAACAATGTTTTTACTAAAACGGAAAAATAATCATTCTGTTTTTGTTTACTGGATAAAACGATCCATAAAAATAAAACGTAACTGATTTTTTTCGCTGAAATTCGGGTGTTATTCGCATAAGCTCCACCGTTTTTCGCTCAAAGCTTAATGATTTCCATTCAAAACTCAGAAAAGTAGATATCCTGCTTTTATATCCCGCAGACATTTCAAAGAAATTGTGGATTTTTATGAATGTAAAATAATATGTTTCAACTGAAACTGAAATTTATTGCTTTTTGTTTCTTTTTTGATGGGTAGTCCCTTTGAGATAACCACTTTTCCCTATTTTCCACCAAAAACCCTCACTTTTCAACATGATCAAATCCATCTCCGTCAGCTTCTTCCCCTCCTGAACTAAAATTTCAACGGAAATCAAAAGACAAAAGTTTTTATTTGTCTTAGATGGGTACTTTTTTGAAAGATTTTGAAGTTTTTTTTCTCCTTATCGATTGTGATTGTATCTTTATTTGAATTTTCAAGTGAACTTCCAGTTTAATTTTCAAGAAGCGTAATCTTTCTGTTTTTCAGTTTGAATATTTCGAAAATATCGATTCTCGTGAAATTTGCAAAACTCAAAAATTCAAGTTTCAACTGAAACTGAAAAATGCTAACTTTTCTTTCTTTTTTTGATTAATCGATCCTTTCCAATAACCAATTTTTTCCAAATATCCCCAAAACCCCTTACTTTTCAACATGATCAAATCCATCTCCGTCAGCTTCTTCCCCTCCTCCTCCTCCCTCGCCTTCTCCCTTTCAACCAATTTCCGAATCATTCCAATTTGATTCTTCTCTCCAAAATATTTCAATAATCCAACAATCGTATCACTTCCACTTTCCTTCTTCAACTTTTTCAACCAAAATGGTTCCAAGTCCCTTTTCGATATCTCCACCAAATCTCTCCAATCGTTATCGATCGGCCTCAATGGGCATAATGGTTTATCGAGTGATTCGTCGATTGATAGTTGCCGTTGACGGGGGAATGGTGTACGACCACCATTTAGTTGATATTGGCGAGGCATCACTGGTGTATGGAATGGTGGCAGTTTGTTGAAGTGTCCGGCTTTTCGACGAGCTGTAATTAGAATTTTTTGTTTTTTTGCGCTCAAAAATGATTTTATTTCAATGAAGATGATAGGATCAGTAAAAAATTTGCTGATACAGGCTAATTTTTAAAGTTTAGAAACAGTAATTTTTCTGAAAATGTTCGATGCACTGTTTTGCTGTTTCAAAAATCGAATATAGAATTATGGATAGTTTCTGCTCATTATTGACATGATCAACGCATGAAAATTCTGAAATTTTGCATATTAGCTTCAGCAAAAACACTAATATCGGCGTTTTCGTTATTTTCAGCTTCTTCTGAAACTTTTAACTTTTACATTTCCAAAACCAAATCGAGAAAGCACTATACAATTTTAGTTCTTCAACTTTTTTTCGAAACTTTGAAAATGTAACTTTCAAGCCTTTTTTACAGTTTCTAAAATCGAATATCAACAGTGTGATAATTTTTTGACCATTCATCCGAAAACACCATTTTGGAAAACTATCAAAAGTTTTGGTTTTGCAAACCCTTATATCTTCTATTTTTGCGAGGTTTTGAAACTCCGACTGTCAGAATTTGTTCGCCATGTTCACTATTTGTTCTGTTTCAATAATCGAATATTACATTTTTTGAAAATTCATCGATAATTACTTCTTTATCTTTCGAAAGTTATGATCAACGATTTTTGTTGTTAAATATTTTAGGTTCAAACTAGACAAAACACCCATATTGATATTGACTTTCTTTCATCTTCACTTTTTTTTTCAAAATTTTGAAACTGTGAATTTCTTTAAACTTTTCATTTTTGTCAAGATTACTGTTTCGAAAGTTCAAATTATATCTTCAGCAAAACTAATTGATAATTGATTCCACACTTGCTGAATAATCAATTTTTTTTTTTGGAAATTTGAAAGAATTTTTCCATCCAACTTTTTTCCGTTTCAGTCCGAAATTCTATTTTCAATGTATCAAACCTCTCTGGTATTGCAAACTTCTTTCATTTTCTATTTTTGCAAAACTTTAAAACTGTGAATTTCATAAGTTGTTGCCCAACATTGTTTCAATATTTTTTCTGTTACGAAAATCGAATATCACTTTATTTTTGACTATCCGTTGATAAGCAGTATCTTCGTCCTGTTGAATTGTTATAAACAACATCCAAAGCTTTTTCTATAGTTACGACGACTTTCTGGTGTTAAAAATGAGGGAGTCACATTTTTTATTCAATGCCCTCGATTTTCTATAGCCAACTTTATATTGGCCATTTTCTTTCCCTGACACTTTTTTTTTCAAAATTTTGAAACTGTGATTCTCTTAAAGACAGCGGGCAACCATTTTTGGGCGATATTAGCTTTTTCAATGTTCGAATCCGTTATATTATTTAATTTTCTTGCCAATATTTCATTTTTAGTGTTAAAAATTATGCCGGTCGTATTTTTATTTTTCGCAAATTCGACTTTTTATTTTGAACTACGCGCGCCGCGCCAAATGTGGGAAATGCCGTCAGTGTGTTTGCAGATGTGCATTTAATCCCACGACATATGCCTCGTAAATCTACACTGGGAGACGTTAGTGCAAACACACTGACGGCATTTCCCACATTTGGCGCGGCGCGCGTAGTTCAAAATAAAAAGCCGAATTTGAGAAATATAAAAATACGACCGGCAGAATTTTTAACACTAAAAATGAAATATTGGCAAGAAAATTAAATAATATAACGTATTCGAACATTGAAAAAGCTCAAATCGCCCAAAAATGGTTGAACGCTGTCTTTAAAACTGCTCACAAGAGCGCACTTTCATCATCATTACTGTTTCAAAAGTTGGAATTATATTTTTAGGTAAACTAATTGTTTATTAATCCTACAGTTGTCGTTTCAAACAATTCTCAACTTTTTTTGAAAATTTTGCTGTTTCAGTTTTTAGATTTCTCCAAGTTTCTCAATTTTTCAATAGTTCCTGGTATCCTTTCTGAACTAATATCTATTTCAAAAAAAACTCACAATCAACAACCATATTCCTCCAATATCCTCTCTTATTATCATTCTTGATAACACCCTTTGGTGGTGTCGAATATTCGGTAGTTGGTGTTTGTTGAATTGCCAATAATGGTGGATGGGAGGGAGATGGTGGGTGATTTGGTGGTGGATTGGCTGAAAATATCGGAAATTTTAAGTTTTAAAGCTTTTTTTTCATGCAAAATCAGTTTTTTGACACCAAAAAGCATCAAAAACATGTTTTTTGTGCAATTTCAAAAAAATTTATCAAAAATCCAAACTCACCACTATCACTTGCATCCGTCATTATCTTATCAATCAGCTTCTCCGCCTCATCCGCCAATACATTCATCATATCTTGAAATGGTGCCTCACCATGGATTATTTGTGGCTCGAGGATTGGCATTGGTGCTGGAAATTGGGGATCATTTGTTTTGGGGATAAGAGAGGAGCTGAAGCATCTTGATATTCACTTGAGAGTTTTAAAAATATTTTTTTGTAACAGAATTTTATGAAAAATACTTTTGTTTTAAGATTTTGAGTTGAATAGTTTTTTGAAAAACGAAAACTGTTAGGTTTATTGGTTTTCAAAAAATTGGAAAAAAATCGTTAGTGTTTTCGATAAATAACGACTTTATAGTTATTTTAGTATGGAAATTCAGTTTTTGAAACAAAAGAGTTTCAAATTATTCAGTTTTTGACAATTTTGAGTAGAACTGTCGTTTGAAAACTCAAAAAGCTTTTAGATCCTGTTTTTTCTTAACTCAAATGGGGAAATTTCAGTTTGGATGATTAATTGAACGGGTTTATAAGCATTGGAGCTCTAAAATTAAGTTTTTGAAACATAATTCTTTGAAAGTTTTCAATTTTTGACATTTTTGGTCGAAACAGAGTTTAAAAACTCAGATATTCGTGTATTTTAGCTTAAGGAATATAAAAAAATTATGCATTATGAATTACATCTTTTCTTTTTTCTTTCTAAATTAGGAATTTGGATGATAACGTTGTAAGAAAATTCGGATTTTTTGAAAATAAATTCATGAAACAGTGAACTTTCTTGAAAACAAAAGGCAAATATCAATTTTTGTAGGATATTAGTTATCTTTCATGTGAAATATGCTGTTTCGATGATTGATGCGATAATTGTGGATGATTTTATGTCAGTTTCTCAAAAAAGTGAAAAATGTGGGTTTTTTGAGGTTTTAAAGGTGTAAGACCCAGTTTTTGCATCGAAAATCCTTGATTTTCACAATTTTCAAAATAAAAACAGACTTACCATCTTCATCCTCATCAATATCTTGTTTTTCTCCACCTTCAGTCGGTCCTCCTTCCTCTTTCTTCGCCTCATTCAACATTTTCATCAATTGATCGAAAACTGTGTTGTCTGTTGCTTCAGACTCCATTTTTGAGCACTTTTACGACTGAAAATGAAATTTTTCGATAAAATTGAATTAAAATATGATAATCTTGCGCCAAAAAGTATGTAGAGCATGTTTTATGATAGAAAATTCCAAAATAAAGCTGCCGAAGCATAAAAAACTTCAAAAACCGCTCAAAACTGACAAAAAATAGTTTAAAACTCCAAAATTTGACAAAATTTACTTGTTTTTCATCAAAAATAGCTTTAAAATCGCTAAATTGACATTGAAAACCACAAATTTGTGAAAAAAAAATGACAAAAATTAAGAAAAATACACAATGAGTGGCCTAGAAAAACTTGCTGGGCAAACCTAGACCATCTCAGGAATTATTGATTTTTTGGTGTTTTTGAGCTGAAATTTTTTGTTTTTAAAGCTAAATTTATTGAATTTGAAATTTAACATGGTTTTGAAATAATTTTTCCGCATTTTGTAGATTTCTAGAAAGAATAACGGCCAAGTTATGGCAAAAACCCTTGTTTTCGCGTAGAATTCACTGTTTTAAACCCATAGTTTTATAAATTGGCCGCATCTATGTTTCTGATTATTTCTTTATAATCTTTCTCTATAAAGTAGCTTCATGAGTTCTTGAATCTGCAATTTTACACTATTTTAAACGTTTTTTGAGCTTTTTTGTATACTTTTGACATTTTCTTCATTTCCCTCGCTCCGCAAAGCACAATTTATTCATTTTTGATCATTCCACCGTGCCACTCTGAAGCAAAGTGAGCAAAATCTGTTCATAATGCATCCAGAACTAGTGTTTTTTTACTGTTTCAGTTCCTATATTTCAAATAATATACAAAAATTCATCACTGCTTTCTTGTTGTACGTGTCGTATACAAAAAACGGCTGACTTTCTGGTTTTTCCGGAACAGTAGTTTGTAATCTACCAGTAACAACTAGAAATTCGTAACTTTTTCACTCTTTCGATGAATATTTTTGAGTGATACCAAATTTTTTTATGCACTTCTAATCTTTGTTTGTCCTTTTGATACCGCAACTCTTGTGAAAATCACATTTTCTAGTTCTAAAATGCCGTTTTTCCCATATCGTCCCAATCTATCGCAACAATTTTCCAGCATGTTAGCCTGTATACCGTTATGAGCAAGCTATTGTTTCTTTTCCACTGTTTCAGTTCAAATATTTCGTATAATATACTTCAAACTTTTTCAATTCATTCTTCAATGATTCTGTCTCTCTTTCTTGTTTTTCTTGGATCAATAATTGTAGTTCCCAAAACATTATGATAGTTTTTGATCTACCACTGTCAACTAGAATATCCCAACTTTTTTTTACTGTTTCGACGAATTTTCTTGAATGCTGCCAGATTTTTAATGCAGTTTTGCCATTTTGTTTCGGCCAAATTTCGTAGATTTTGAAAATCACTTTTTCCAGCTGTTTCAGTTCAAATATTTGTTTTTTGAAGCAAAAAATAATGATAGTTTTTGATCTACCACTGGCAACTATAAAATCCGAGTTTTTTCTCTGTTTCGATGAATATTTTTTGTAGGATACCACTCTTTTTTTTGTTCCAATCTTCGTAGATTTTGTTGATCGGTTTTTCCCACTCAAATATTCCCTAAAACCCACATTTCCAACCCTAGGATCCTAAAATCTCATTTTTTGCAGGTAGTGCCAATCTGTCTATCAGTGCTCAACAATCGATTCGAAACAATTCTCAAGAAAACGGATGATATCAATAGTGATAAATCATTATCACTATTCTTATCAGTTGGTGATTTATGGAGATCACTGAAGAGACATGAGGATAATACAACTGCATTGTTGTGTTTATTGTTGGTGTCAACGATTCGGAAGTGGAAGGAGCAACGGATGTTTGATGAGAGGAGCAAGGTGATTGATGAGGTTTATGAGCAGATGAGCAAGAAAGTTGCACCCATGGTGAGTGGATTTGAAGTTTGTTGAAAAATATATTGATATGTAGTAGATAGAAGAATCTGAGAAAGGCGAAAATAGGTTTTTGAAACAGCAAACTTTCCATAGATAATAATTTCAGTTTCAATAAATTTTATTTCTGTGGCTTTTTTTAGATAAGATAGAAAAGCTAATAGATTGAGAAAGTTGAAGATGCTGAAAATAGATTTTTGAAACAGTAAAATTCCAAATGGATACTATCGGTTTCATATTAAAGAAGGATAGACGTTTCAGGGGTTTTTTTGCTATCTAGGGTTCACTTTAAGTCGAATCTAGTCGAATAAAATTAAAAAATCGTCAAATTGTTCAAAACGGACAAAAACGACAAACCCGCAGAATTCCATGGCCGTCATTGTTAAGCCTATTTCGGGTTTCTAGGCCACTCAGCCACGGCCACGAGCCGAAAAAAAGCCGAAAATCAGCAGAAACTGCTGAAAACTAGAAAATTCTGTAAAAATAATGACTTTTTGTGCTTGAAATTTTTATGAAACTCATCCAAACCCTTCAAATGTATCAAAAACTAGTTTGCGATGCGAATTTATTTTATTCTCGGCTCGTGGCCGTGGCTGAGTGGCCTAGAAACCCGAAATAGGCTTAACAATGACGGCCATGGAATTCTGCGGGTTTGTCGTTTTTGTCCGTTTTGAACAATTTGACGATTTTTTAATTTTATTCGACTAGATTCGACTTAAAGTGAACCCTAGATAGCAAAAAAACCCCTGAAACGTCTATCCTTCTTTAATCGAACCATTGATCCTCTGTGTACCTTTAAACCGTAGCCTAAAACATAACTACTGTTTACTGTATTGTTTAAAGGCACACATCTCAAAACACCTCTTCACTTCGAGGTATTTTGAGACTATCTAGGTCATGAGGCTCTGCAAGAAATCGGATTTTTTCCAAAAAATGTTCATGGTGCTGCCTTTGAAAAGGATCATAATTCTCATGGTACTGCTTCAACATGTTTGTCGATACCACAATTTATTATTTTCGCTGTTTCAAAAAATATTGAATCTCAATTTGTTGTTAACATTTTAGTTTTTTGGTTTATCATTTTCCGAGGCTTTTCTGAAGAAGTAATGCTATGCTAGTAGATCGAAGAAGCTGAAAATACTGAAAGTAGGCTTTTGAAACAGTAAAATTTCAAAGGGATATTATCGGTTTTTTACAAATCGCTCCTTCCTTTTAGATTTCCTTTCTGCGCCTTTAAACCAAACATAAATAGAATTACTGTACTGTTTAAAGGCACATATCTCAAAATAGCTTTTTGTTTCGAGGTATTTTTAGAGTTTCCTAGGCCTGCAAGAATTCAGAATTTTGCAAAAAAATTTGCATTGAGGAAAAAGAAATTTGCTCAAAACGTTGAAGTTTGAATATTATCTCACTATGCTCATTATTCTGCTTCAACATGTTTGCTGATACCACGACGATTAATTATTTTCGCAGTTTCAAAAAATATTAAATCTCTACGAAATAGAGAAAAATATGATAGTCTCACGATAAAAGTCGAATTTCAATACTTTCCTTCACAGAAAATCTGTTTTCATGGTCGGATATTCAAGGAAGCATTTAAAAAACTGAAATTTAAATCATAAAGTTTTCCTGTTGCGGTAAACGTTCAATTTTCATTCATGAATTTCTTTCCAATACGTTCAATTGATGCTGTCTGAAAATGCTTTCGTTTTTCACTTTCAATTTCGTAACCTTCAAAAAATAAGTTGCGAAACGGCACGGAGCCAGTTCTGAAAATAGCTGAAAATTGGAGATCAACACGTAAATTTATTCTTCTTCAACCACACAAAAAGACATTTTATCGGCTTCTTACGTTGACTTATAGAAATGAACTCAATTTGTTCATAAATTATTGGTGTAAACACGTCTGGCAGTCAATTTACAAAGGAATAATATCATAATGCCATGAAATTCTAAAATTATTCCTTGAAACTGATTATTTCGAAACTTCCCACCACGAAAATGTTTGGTTTCCTTCTCTGGCTCCTTATAATCGATACCTTGCAATGTTTTACAGTTTTAAAATAAGAAAATTAGTTTTATGCAAAAAAAATTTCACTACTGGATATTCCATGTGTCGGTTAGCTTTCCAAAGATAGAAATACTCAAACTTCAACATTGCGTGATATCAAATTTCAAAAAAAAAATTTCGTTACGAATCTTTAAAATTGAATTTCGACTACAAAATAAAAAATACCAACGAACGATATCATATTGTCATGAAATTCTAAAATTCCTCTCTGAAACTGATTTTTCCGAAAGTTCTCATCACTGAGAAAGCTCTGTTTCCTGCATTTCTTTGGCTCCTTGCGAAACGTTGAAATTTTTTACAGTTTCAGAAAAAAATTAATTATTTTTTAAACTAATTTCTTACACTGCTGCACCCACTGTTACTGAAAAATAAAAATTTTACTAAAAAATTTCCCCTTAAAATTCTTCAAAATAGAAATTTGACTAGAAATTCGGATTCCTTATCAAAAATTAGTCCTGGACCGGTGTCTGCGTCTCTCTATATACTGTAATATTTCACCTTTCGTGGTAGAATATTTTAAAGGGACATCAAAGATACAAAAATGTTTACTGTTTCACAAAACCTTCTTCAATTTTGATTAAAAATTTCGATTTATTACCGCCTCTTTATCATTGAAATTCAACATTTTGTAGTTTTTTTTTCAAAAAGATAGAACGATACAATAGTATCCAAATTGTAAGCGTTTCTCAAAATCCTAGGATTTGCTAGATATCTGAAATTTTAAAAAAATACATGAATGATCTCCGTTTTTTCCTGAGTTTTGGGTTTCAAAATTACCCATAGCTGGCATAATAATATCACTTTGTCATGTGATTCTAAAATTATTCGCTGAAACAGTTTTTTGTTCGAAAATTCTCACCACTGAAAAATTTATGTTTCCCACATTTCTTTAGCACCTTGTGAAACTTTGAAAATTTTTACAGTTTCAGAAAAAAATTAATTATTTTTATACCAATTTTTCACACTGCTGTTATTAAAAAAAATTTTCAAATGAGAATTTTATTTTCAAAATTTTAAAAATTGCCTGTCCAAAGTTGTCAAAATATAATTTTGACTGAAAATTCGCATTGCTCATCAAAAATTAGTCCTGGAGCAGTGTCTGCGTCTCTCTATAAACTGTACTATTTCGTCTTTCGTGGTAGGATATTTTAAAGGGACATGAAAGATACAAAAATGTTTATAATTTCACAAAACTAACTTGATTTGTTGAAAAGAGTATCAAATGCTTTTGTAACCATCAGTTGTGAACAAAAAGTTCAATTTTGGATTAAATGAAAACTTTTGTACAGTTTCAGAATTATTAATTATTTTTATATTAATTTTTACACTGCTGATCTTTTGGTTTCCAAAAAATTTTTAGATAAGAATTTTATTTTCAAAATTACTGAAAACGTTCCCTTGAGATTCTTCAAAATAGGATTTTGACTGAAAGTTCGGGTTCCTCATCAAAAAGAAGTTCGGGATCGTTGTCTACGTGTCTCTATATACTATGATGTTCTTCATCGAACGCACGAAAAATACATTTCATCTGATAGTCACGTTGACCTGTATATAAAAAGTAACTCATCTTTTTCATAAGTTTTGGGTATCAGAATGTCTGAAAGTAGGAATAATAATATTATATTATCATGAAGTTTTGAAATCATTCTTTGTAACCGTACTTTTTCGCGAAAAACGAAACACGGAAAATCAATGCGTCTTGTATTTTTTTGGTTGCTTTGAGATTTTGGAAAATGGAAATTTTACACCGTTTCAGAAAAAAAATTATTATTTTTTGGAAATTTTTTACACTGCTGAATCCTTTGGTTATCAACGAAGTTTCAAATAAGAATTTTATTTTCAAAATCACTGAAAATTTCGCCTGAAGGGTTTTCAAAATATAATTTTGACTGAAAATTCGGATTCCTCATCGAAAATTACTCCTGGACTAGTGTCTGCGTCTCTCTATATATTGTACTATTTCACCTTTCGTAGTAGGATATTATAAAGGAATACCAACTGAAAATGTTTACTGTGTCACAAAACTGTCTTTAATTTTGACTTTAAGTTTCAAATTATTACCATTCCCATTCTTTTCTCGGAAAATCCAACTTTTTTGCAGGTTCAAAATGCTCGACTCGACGAAATGGAAGTATTCATATCAGCGGATGATTTGGCAATCATTGAAAATGAAAGCAAACAATTGAAACAATTTTATCATCCGCAAAAAAGTTATGAAGGATCAAGATATTTGAAGGAATTGGAATTGGTTGAACCATTACAAAAGAGTTGTGATAAGGATGAATATCGGAATAATCCATTTCAGTTGGAGAATATGACCAAGGTGAGTGGTGTTTGTGGAAAATTGATGAAAAATTTGTTATATACGAATCATTTTCGAAAAAAATTGTAGAAAATGAGATAATTATGAAACAGCAAACGTTTTTCGATGCAATAATCCCCGTAATAGAGAAATTGAAGTACTTGAAAAAGAAATTTTCAAAGAATCTTCGAATTATGCCGCAAAAACTTAACTGTAGAAAAAAAAATAAGTTAGCACCAAAACTCCTTGAAAGTTCAGAAATGGCATTTTATTTTGAAAATAACTGAGATTTTGTCTGTAATTTGGCTGAAAATACATAAAAACAAAGATATTTCAATACAACTTGCAAAAGAGAATGCATCATTGTCGAGAAAAACTATTTTAAAAAAGAGATATCTATGAAACAGCAAAAAATTTCCAAATGAAAGTACGACATTGATGGAGCCATTAAAGATGTTGAAACAACACATTTTTGACATTTTTTGGAAACTTTTTTTTTTGAGAATCTGAATTGTCTATGAGCAATATTCCACACACTCCCTCTGGAAGAGCCGCGGAAATTCCATTTTGAGGAAGCCGACTGTAGAGGAAGGCATATTTTCCGAACAAATCAAACCATGAAAGTCGATACAGGTTCAAATATAATCAAGAAATCGAAGTTTTTGAAATTACAAATCTATTGGAATTTTTTTGAAACAGAAATTTTTCGAAACTCCTCGACTATGTCTAGAACCTGAAAGTTCCAAATTGTCACATAGTTCAAAAGTTGAAACTGACAAAAGAATGTTTCCAAAATTTCGTTGATATCTCAAAAAGAAATTCGGACTGGAACTGAAACTCTCAAATTGACAAATCAGAGGCACTTTTTTGAAACTGAAACAAATTTTCATATTCTTCTGGACTTTATAGGATCCTGGAATCCTTTTGGGATTTGGGCAGAAAGACGAGCGAATGTCTATTTCGGGCCAATTTTTAGTAGAAAATTTCGAACCATAACGATTTTTTCGGAAAGCTAAAGTTTGCTCATTTACTGCTGAAACAAGTAGCTTGCATTTTCATTCTATCACATGAAAATGCGCAGAAGATGAAAACTGGTTGGTAGATCAAAAAAGCTACAGTACTCTAATACTTGAGAGAAGTGGATGACTGGTTTTTAGTCGATTATATTGCTCAGACATCACCAACTGAATTTCTAAAACATTTTCGCGGCAAACATTGTTCAAGAAACAGAAAAAAATGTTATGGTGCACAGTTTTTTCAACTTGAACGCATTAACGCATTTGCTAGTAAAAGTTTAAAAAACCATAAATTACAACAAAAAAAAACATCGAAACAATAAATTTTTTTCAGGAAAAATACCAAAAACTATTCGAGAAGAACCTAAAAACGGAATCATCAATGTGGATTCGAGTGAAGAATACAGTAGATGAGGAAGGAATCGATGGATATGCAGAAGGATTGATAGATGAATGGAGATGGGAGAGACGGATCAAGGAGAATTTGAAGAAGATTGATGCGAATGATACACATCCATTGGGTATGTTGGTAGTTGATTTTGACATCACTAGAAGCAGTGAGAATTGAAGTTTTTTTGCGATTTCAAGATTTGAAGAGATGCCGAAATAGTAGAGAAACATAATAGTATACAATTCTGCAGCTATTAATAGTCCTACTATTATTCCGGAGAAAAAAAACCAAAAATCCCAATACGATTCCACGAAATAAGCAATATCTCGCCTTTCTGGTCTCATCGAATACGGATTGTTCGCCTTTTTTCCGGAATTATATCAGATCCATGAAATATTCTCAAAAATTTTGATAACATTCTTGTTGAAAATTTTGAATCAAAAAAGTTTAGATAAGCAGATATTTTCTGATATACATCTAGTGCTGTTTATTTCCCCTTACTGTTTCAAAAATGTCATCATTTTTTTCGGAAAATCACATTTTTCTCGTTTGTACACACGCTTTGATATGGCATCCACAAAAGTTCACGACTTCACATGAATCATAAACACACTGATCTCACAATTCTTTTAGTAGCAGAAAAAAGCGGTTTCAAATTTCATTGATACGCCAATACAAGTGTCAGCTATATTTCATTGATCGTAAATAGTAATCAGAACATTTCATTGATTTCAAGTTATTGTTGTAAAACAACAATACTTTATCGAGAAATTAGAGAATTTTTTCTGATTCCAGATATACAAAAGTATTGAACCTTATGTTTTCCCGATATTGAACTACAGCTTGTGTTGTTCAGTTACTATTTTTATAATTTCAAAATTTCAAAATTTTGTCTGAAAAATGTCTGCAATTTTTCAATTTTTTGTTAAAACTCATTCTCTGATATACTGTCCACATGTTTTACGGTTTCGCATAAATCATAAATTTTCACCTCTCATAAATATACTAATCGTGAGCTCTTATGATAACTAATATTCTTACAGTATCCGCATGTCTCGACCTCCTCCCTCGCGATCGTCTCGTCCATCTAATGTTGTTCGCCGCAGTATCAGCATGCTCACAAGGACAGAATTTGATTGGAGCATCACAATTTCAACATGATCTGGTGACACCGATCTTGAAGGAATTGGGTAATGTATTCAAGGAGAAAATGGGATATAATGAGCATCAGGTGAGCAGGATTTTTTGACGGTTTCGGGGAAAATATGAGTAGAGGAAGGGAAAGTGGAAGTTTGATTTAGGCATTGTATATGGTGGAGACTGGAATTTCGAAAATTCTGCGTTTTTCGAAAATATTTTTGTCAGTATCACGAGAAGAGTGTATGAAATTTTTTTTCAAAGTCAATAGAATCGATTTTTTCGAGACTCGAGTAAATACACTGTGAAATATTTGAATATGTCGAAACTGAAAAGTAGGTTTTTGTCGGTTTCTTAATGAAACTATTTGCAAACGATGAGCGAATAATATCTATCGGTTCTTGAACTCGAATCAAAAAATTCTTTAAAACATTTCTGTTACATGATTCGTTCATACACACAAGTTGTTTATACACTCTAATTTCTCATGTACGTTTTCTTTCTAATCAAAAACAGAACAATTTTCGGAATGTTCTCTGTATCTAGTGAAAGTTCGAAGACTTGCTATATTTTGACTATCAACGCATTTTATCCGGTTTCTAGAGAGTTATGTCTTTCGGAAGGGGATAAAGTGTTTGATAGGTAGACGAGGTAATCCCGCAAACTGTGTAAATTTAAAAATATTTGAAAAGACAATCGCCGGCGAAACACAATTTTTGTCGGTTTCAGAAAACCTTATATGCACCAGGCCGGCTATAAAGTTGATACTGCTATGCTTTGCTATTTTTGGTAGCTCGTTTTCACTTTTTTCTCGCCTAACTCTCGATTTCATTATACTTTCTATAATATCAGCCGAGTATTCTTAAAATCGATGGAAGGTTGGGCACATTCATTTTCAGTTTCAAATTTTCTTCAAAAATTTTTGAAATTTTTGTCATCGCAATGCCAAAAAAACTATCACATCCCACCAAAATTCCAAATAGCTCAAAAATCTGCATCTTCTCGTCATAGTGTTTGCCCACTTTTCAACATTTTTCATTATTCCAGATTTGGCGAAAAGTGTTCGATCAATATATTGAATATTTCGAGGATCCAGAAGTTTCACGAAAACATACACATCGAGAATGGTGGACGATGGCGTGTAAACAACAGAATATTGCACCAGGATATCAGGTTAGTGGTCTTGAATGGAATCTGGAAAGGTGTAGGTTGTATTGAAATCATTTTGGGTTATCAACAGTTATGGGATATAGTCTATCTGAAGCAGGAAAACTATTTTATGTGCGAATTTATGTCGTGATTTACGGTAGTTGGGGTACTGTAGATTTTAAATTTATACAATCATCAAAGAGTACTTTAGGAAGAAATAAGATAGTTTCACCTATCAAACCAATCACTGTTTCAAAAATTCAAGTTTGATGAAGCAACATACTTTGAAACAATATATCATCAACCTGCATGTTAAGCAAATTTCGAAAATTTCAGAAAATTATAAATCATAATGGAAATGAAGGACATTAATGGTCTGATGTTTCGAATTACCCGGCGCCTTCGAAAATCTGGATGTCAGTTATTGGAGTTTAAAGGATCGTCATGCGTTTCAAAAAATTTTGTTGGACTTTAAAAAAAAGGACCCCAAAAAACGTTATGTTTCAAACAAAGGATGCCAGTTTTAGTAATATATGATGATGCATTAACTAAATATTTTTCGTTGAAATTTTGATGATGAGTTCTTGTAACGGAACCTTTTTTTCACCGAAATTTAGAAAGATAGTTGGGTTACTGTAGTTTTCGCTTCAAGGTCCTTCAAGTAGCTACAGTACTCTAGTTTAAAGGAACATCACATAATCTACAAGCTTATACATTACCAGTAATTTAAAGGCTCATACAATATTTCTCCGTTTCACAGTATAGTTTTAAGACAAAAAAAATTCTTTCAATATTGATAAGTTGAGTTGAAATAGAAAAACATGTTTTAAAGGGGCATATAGTATCCCTGACTTTTTTTCCGGGTTTTGAGTTTTGAGATTTGTTTCAAGACCCAGTTACAGTATCCCTCGAGAACTTATTTCCAAAAATGGATTTCAAAGGCGCATACAGTACCCCAGACTATATATCTGATTTTTCAATTTATGAGTTTTGAGGTGTTAAGACCAATCTATAGTATTCCTTGAGCAAAAAAAGTATTTTAAAGGCGCATACAGTATCCTTCCTCTTTGCAGTTCGATATGGGTGAAATGGACCGCGAAAATCGTGACAACATCGCCACCGTCCTAATCAATATCATCTTCGAGAGTTGTCGATTCCCATACGAAACGAAATCAACAAAAGTGATATCATGGCAAAAAGCATTCGATTATCGATCGATTTCAATCGAAGAAGAATCAAAAATCAGCACGGATGGGCGATTATCATTGTCAAAAATGGTGTCGATTAACTCGTCGATGATCAAACTATTCGAATCACGACCATTTGAATATATCGTTTTTTTGACGTCGAATCTGCCAATGACAGTACCACCAAGACCGTGGATTGATGGTGGTGTTGGTGGACCATTATACACCAATAAGGTGGATGTGGTGAGGAATATGATCGAGTTTAGTGCGGTTAGATTGAATCAGGAAATGGGGCAACGATTGAAGAATAGGTGGGTTTTTTTATGGTTTTCAAAAATATGAAAGATGAAATTTTGATAGAAAAAAAATCACTGTTTCAAAAAATATTATCATAAAAGTTGAAAATTTTCTGAAATAATCGATTCTTTTCACTTGGGGGTTTTGATTTCGAAAATTTTGTTTGAATGCCTGAAAAAATGCAGTTTCAAAAGCAAAATTTATTAAGAAATTAATAAATCTAATTAATCATTGAATCCCTGTTACTTTTTGATAATCTCTTCCAAGTTTCTTTTGAGTGATTCTAGTTTTGAAATAAGCATTTAGTATTGCTCATTAATCAAAATTTTCGGCTCCGGGACATTTCGCAGTCAGCGAAATGCTCAAACTTAACCAAGTTACTCCGTTCTAGGACTGATAGAGAGGATAACAATTGCAAGAGGTCGATCAGACTAAGAACGAAGTAAATTGGTCAAGTTTGAGCGAACTGACCCAAAAGGAATACTTGTCACTTGTTGCGGAAAGTCTCGCTGCAAAATGTCCCGGAGCCAAATTTTCACTGCAGTTTCACACAATACACTTCAACAGTTGAAAATTTCTGGGAACAATTGACTCTCAACATTGCGTTGCTTTAATTCTTCTTCAGTGCAAGAAAAAAACAGAAAAGTTACAAAATCTTCTAAAACATAGCAATTTACAGACAACAAGCACGACCAGTATTCGATGCTTTGAATCAACTTGGATCAACACCATGGGTTATCAATGAGAAGATGTTGGCTGTACTCAAGACTGTGAGTTTTTATTTAAAGAAAAAATAGGGGAAAGATCTGTTTGGGGAGTGTAAAATGCTTCAAAAATATGCTCAATTTTTCATGTTTTGCAAACGCTCGAAGACTACTGATTTGAAAATTTATTGTGAATAGAAGGCAAATTTCGGGAACTGTAAAGTTTTTACAAAACATTTTTATGTTATGTGCAATACTGTAAGAGAAATTGAGGAATTTTGACAGTTTCAAAAAGTTATCATGATTTTTCCAATAAATTTTGATAGCAATGCAATTACAATTGGTTTTACAGGTATTCAATAAATCAAGCAATGCATCATTCCGACCATTATTAGAGAAATTGGATATACCAATGAGACATAATACATTCAAAGTACCAATGTTTGCGGAAGAATTTGGTGTAGATATCAAGAAGGAGGAATTGGATAAGGAGAAGTTTCGAGATTATGCGAAGAGGAAGGCACAGGCGATTAAAGGTATGGTTGAGTGGGGTACTGTAGATCAAACATAGTAGTCTAGAAAGTTGTAAATGGTTGAGAAGGTTACTGTAGATTACAGTAGTTCAATTTAAAGTTTTTTCTCATCCCAGTTTCAACACTGCTTTCGATCAAAAATGCGATTTTGATTCCGGTTAATGGGTTACTGTATAAAGTAAGCAATGCGTAAAGTAGAGAATCGGAAATAAGTTAAGTGGTTACTGTAGATTACTGTAGTTCAGTATGCTTGTAATATTTGGAGTTGAGATAAAATCTGGAAAAAAATCCGTTTCAAAGAATATTATTGACTATGAAAAAATAATAACTATACTTCATCAGCGGTTCTCACGATTGTATCATGTGAAAATTACAATACATCCGATGACCTACGAATTATACTGTAATAGTGGAAAATGAATGAAATTTGAGGGAAAAAAATCAGTTTTTGATAGAAGTTTGTTTTTTTGTCATTGGAAAGTAGAGTGTCCGTAGAAGTTGTGTAGATTTGAAAAGAAATCGATCTCTTCTCAAATATGTTCCCTGTTTCAACACTTTATTCAATCTAAAATATTATATTATGATCACTTTGCCATGTACGTTCTCTGTTCAGAGTTTTCTTCTTTTCAAGATTCAATTTCGAGTATAACGTTCAAATCAGCGACAATCAGCGTTTTCTCGCGATTTTTGATAGATTCACAAGCTAAACTTTATTCAAAATGGCAGTTTCTAAAAATTATCATTAAATATGAAGAAATATGAACTATGCTTCTTCACCATCGATATTCAAGTGTATCATATTAATATTACGATGAGAAAACGAAATTGATCGTCCTCAGAAAAGTTGACTGAATTTTCGCGGTTTCAATACTTATTTCTAAGCGAAACTCGCTGATTTACATGATTTCTGATAGTTTCACATGCGAAATTTTTGATTTTAAAAAGAACCCAGTTTCTAAACTTTCAGACATATGAATTGTAACTGTCGATTCTGTTGTAATGAACGAATTTGTTTGAAATCTGAAATGACAATCAAAAAAGTTGTTTTTCTTCAAAGAAAACTGTTGACTATTTTTGGTGATCTTCTTCTCCGAACATGTAATAAATTTCGTCATACATTGGTCACTTTACTTTACATTTTGTCTACGAATCTCGCTGAAACTGGAAATTTTCTCAAAATTTTAAACATACATGCAATATTTTTTCCAAATATGCATACAACTTTCAAATCAATAGAAACAGAAAAAATGTGTCTTTGTTTCAAAATACGATGGTCCCGAATCTCAAAACGGAAAAAGAATAGGTTACTGTAGCTTAAAGGAGCATATCTGGTTTTTGAAAGGCTGTTTCAAAGTTTCAATGAAACGAGCACCACTATCACATTTTTTAATGATAGATCGGCCTTGATACTCTTGACACACAAGAATCCAGCTTTCAAAAAAAGTATTCCCGGTTTCATAATTTTTTTGGAGAAACAAATGATGAACTTGATCTATTAGTTTCGGTGTGTAATAATAATCGATAGGAAAAGTAGTGAAGTTTCTATTTCGGAGATCACAATATGATCTACCGGGTCCTACAGTAACCCTTGTGATCTACAAAACAAACAAAAATAGTCTAAAATGCCTGCACTTTACGAATTTTTATTCTGTTTCGTTACTGTAGTTTAAAGGAATGTGTCTGTTTTTTTAAATCAAAGTCTGTTTCAAAACTTCTATAAAAACTATCATCAATCTCGATTTTTGTTTTCGATGAAGAAATCACCTTGTTTGTCCAAATTTCATAAAATGTTTTTTTATGTTGAAACTTTCTCTGTTTCATGAATTTTTTCAAAAAATTTGATTTGAAGGCGAATATTGCTATTCTCATCGTGTAGTTGTACAATTATATATATATATATATATATATTGAGAATTTTGTTTCGCGTCTTGAAAATTTATCTACTCTACAGTAAAGGCTCTACAGTAACTCTTGTGATCTACCAAATAGTTTGAAAATGTACGAATTTTCCTGTTTCCAATTTCTTCAAAATTATCAGAAAATATACCATTTTTTGTTCATAATGTCAAAACACCGGCAAAACAGACAAATAATACTCTCCATTTCAGATCGAAACGAGAGTAACTCACTATGGTGTTGGATGTTGTACCGTGTCGTCCTCGCCGATCATTTTCGTGGTGAGACCCTCTTCTTCCCGCATAACATGGACTTCCGTGGACGGGTATACCCGATTTCACCATATTTGTCACATATGGGTGATGATGTCAATAGATGTATGCTCAAGTTTGCTAAAGGTTAGTTGCGGGGTACTGTAGATGGGGTACTGTAGAAATGGGACATAATCGGCATGTGAAAAGTAATAGGAGGCAAAACCACATTAGTCTTAACCAAAAAAAATTTTTCTTGAAAAATCATCGAACCAGTAAAAACTTTTGAAAAGTGATAATTTTGATAAAGAATTGGGGCTTGTAAACTTGCTAAAAAAACGGTATTTTATATGTCAATCGACCGCAAAAATTGCATGTCAAAGGTTTTTTTTTCTGAAATTCAGAAGTTTGCACATGGAAATTTGAAATTGAACATGACAAACGAATTTGAACAAAAAATACCGCAAACATATTAGTGAACAATTCGAAAAATATTTAAAACTGTTTTATGAAACATTAATGAAATAGTATGAACAAAAAATGCTAATACCGGGAAAATTTGCATTGTGATGTGATTTTGAATACAGAGTCTAGTTGGGAAAGCTCTTTTTTGTTGAAAATGGTTGCAAAAAGTGAGAAGGCGGGCTTTTGTAACGGTTTTTGAATATAATAGTTCACTTTTCTTCCGGGGAGCTTTTTGAAATTCTAAATCAGAATCCTGATGTTTGTAATAGACACTTCAAACATCCAACACTTTTGATTGCGGTGACAAAATCTGATTTGTTGGGTTTTTCGATTAATATCTGTATTACTAAAGAAAGCAACAGTACTGATGGTTTCATCAAAACATTAAAAGTATATCCTTTTTGGAACAGCGAAATTCATGAATATCATTCATCATGTGACTATGATGCATCCTTCAATGAAACCCAGAGCAACTGTAGGTAGAGAATGTTATACGGTAGGAATACGGTAGTGAATATACGGTAGAGAATTTTGTGTCTATAATAAAAAATGATTCTTTAAAATTTCAGATGAATCAAAGTTGGATTCATGCCTTTCATTTCTGTTTTTTAGGAAACAGTAACATGAATTGCCTGTTTATACAGCTGATAATGTATATTCCAAAGCATCAATTTTTTTGATATACAATTCAAAACCAAAAACACTTGGGATTGAATTACTACCGTTTCAAGAGCACAATAATCTAAAAATTGAATTAGCAATGTTTGATAGGTGAAATTGTCGGCAAAACTACCTAATATAATCAAGTTAAAAATATGATGAAGTTAAACTGTAGTTGAACTGAAATCTGAGAGCAGCGCAAAATGCGCCCAAAATTTGATTACATTTTCTTGAAACTGACAAATTTTATATTATACACCTTTAATACAGTAATCATTACAGTATTGTACTACCTATCGAACTTCAAAAAGTATTCTTATATTTCCAGCCCAACTCCTCGGTCCATCCGGCTTCGATTGGCTCAAACTACACTGTATCAATCTAACCGGCACAATGAAACGAGCAAGTGTCGCGGATCGAATGATCGAATCAGATCGACTTTTACCAACGATCCTTGACTCGGCAAGAAACCCGCTGGATGGCGAAAAATGGTGGATGGAATCGGATGAACCATGGCAAACATTGGCGGCATGTATGGAGATTGAGGATGCGATGAAGTATGGGAAGGATGTGGCATTGTTTCCGAGGTTGGTTTGGGGAAGGGGAGAGATTGGCAGTTTTCGGGCTTTGATAAGTTTCACGGAAATATTATGAGCATTAATATGTCATCGGTATTGCGTTTGGAATTCTCGAAGTATGAAAGATTGAAAAGAAACTATTGATTTTAATATCATCGTAATTGTGAAACCGGAAATTCAAACACTTTCATTGAAAAATAATCAACCTTAACCACAGTGGATCTTGTCTATATTTTCGTAACTTTTCTGAGTCGACAAAATATCGCCCAAACAAACGGTATACGGATATATTATGCATCGTTGATACAGTAATTCAAGTGAAGTACTGTATCATAAATGTATGATGCAAAAGACACTTTTCCAAATATTAAAACTACAAAAATAGTACTGTAAGGCTGTACCGAAAAGAAGGTATCATAAAAATGTGTTAATGAAGAATATGTCTATCATTTTTGATACAGTAATCATTTACATATTTGTATCATTTTTGACAAAGTTGATCGAGTGAAATTTTTTCAAAACTGAGGGCAAAATGCAGAATGATACTGTAGTATAGTACAGTAATGCTGTTATTAAAGGCACATGTCAGACAAAATTTTAGAGTTTCAAGAAATTTTGAGTAAATTGTGAGGTAGTGCAAAAATTATTATTGAGTAAAATGTTGCTTCACGAATTTACTGGCGGAATATCAATTTCCTAAATAACCAAAGGGTACAGTATCCTCAGAAGTATACTGTAATAAAAGAAAACCACTTTTTGAAGTTTGATAGGTTATACTGTAATGACTACTGTATTAAAGGTACATAATATAAAATTTGTCAGTTTCAAAACAATTTCATAAAATTTTGGGCTTATTTTGCGCTGCTCTCCGATTCCAGTTTAACGTTATCATATTTTCAACTTGATTAGATTAGGTAAGAACTACAGTATCCATAGAAGTATACTGTACTAAAGGTTCATGACACAAAATTTGTCAGTTTCAAATGAATTCTATCAAATTTCATGCATATATCGTGCCAGTATCTCGTTTGAAGTATAATTTCCCATTTATCTGTTCAGACTAGATACAGTTTCTCTACAAGCATACTGTATTAAAGGCGCATCACTGTTTCACTAGGAACATAATGAAAATTTGGGATTTAGAAACTTGATCAAGAAACTGAATATGTCAGCCCCCTCACGAAATATTGTACTGTCTAGGGTACTGTATTAAAGGAACATAACATAATTCTGTTTCACTGTTGCCGTCCATATGAAACTAAACCTCAAATGGTGTACTGTATTAAAGGAGCATGTTTTCAGTCAACTACCAGTCCACCAAGATGGAAGTTGCAACGGACTACAACACTACGCAGCACTAGGAAGGGACAACGAAGGAGGTGTACAAGTGAACTTGACCAAGTCGGAAATACCAAATGATGTGTACTCGGATGTGGCACAACGTGTCGAACAGAAACGATTGGAGGATGAGAACTGGGCTGGTGAAGATGGAGAAGTTGCGAGGAAATTGAGAGAGGCATTGCCACAGAATGTACCGAGGAAAGTGATCAAACAAACGGTGATGACAACGGTATATGGTGTGACGATGTATGGAGCTGTGATGCAGATTAAAAGGCAGTTGAAAGCGTTGGAGATTCCGAATGATGATGTGAGTGTTTTTTTTTGTTGATAAAATTAGTGAAAGAAGATATGATTATTTTAAAACTAAAAGGATATTATGACATTGAATAACTGAACCAGAAAATTTTTGAAAGAAAAAAATGTTTCAACGAACTTATATTAAGTTTTTCGAAAAACTCTTGAACTTTGTTTTGTCGTTGCAGTATTTTAAATATGAAACTGAGCAACTTTTGGTTCAAAAAGTTATGTAATTTCAAAAATATGGCTCGAAATATTCAAAAAATAGCAGAATCATTACCTTTCCTCCTTAATTGATGAGGTTAGTAGGATAAAAAGATTATTTGAAAAATAAAAGAAAACTAAAAAATTGAATAGTTGAATCTGAAAAATTATGAAAAAAGTTTTGTTTCATCAAGCTTTTTATGTAATTTTCTCGGAATATTGACTTTTGATTCTCGAAAATTTAGAATCCATTCATCGTAATAGAACTGCATAGTAGAGATACTCACAATAATATGTGGTGAAACAGGATTTTAAATAGATATTGTGAAATGAAATAGTTGAGTCTGAAAAGTTTTTTTATAAAAGTGCCGTTTCAACGATCTTGTTTGAGATTTTTTTGAAAAGTTGAACCTAGTTTAATACCAATTTTCTTTCGCATAAGAATCTTACTGGTTATTAATTTTTGTTTCAAAAAATATTGAGGATGCAAAAATATGGCTTGAAATATTTGAAAATGTCTGATTCATTGCTTTACCACCACATCTTTTGCATTCACTGAAATCATCACAAATTGTCTGTTTCCATTACACAACCCAGAATTTTGAGCCGAATCTTTTTGAGCCGAATATATATGACAAAAAAGAGCGAAATATCAACGATTGGTAGAGTTATTCTTAGGAAAAAAATACTGTGGCAAGACATAAGTTGATATTTTGAAGAAATCATCTTTGAATGCCTAGTTTGAAGCTAGTTAATCATCTTCGAAATTGGATAGTCGAATCTGTAAATTTTTCAAAAAAAACTGTTCCCACAAATTTTTTTAAATTTTCGAAAAAAAGTTTACTCATTTTTGCACATTAAGGTTTTCCATTGTTTTGAATCAACTTGAACGACCAAAATCGGAATATTCAAGGAAAATACCAGAATTTGATAGAACATGTGTCAAATATAATAAAATGTGGATTACCAATCTGAGATTATATGAAAAATAACTGGAAAATGTAAAATCTCTGGGATACTGCATAGATGAATCGAAAATTTTTCAAAAATCTATACTGTTTCATCGAACTTTTTTATAATTTTCTCGAAAAATTGAGTCTAGTGTGATAGTTGACAAAGAGTTTGAGTTTGGAAAAAAATTTAAGCTTTATCTAGAAATTATTCTCCAAATAAAGGCTCTGCGAAATTTTTTATTTACAAAAATATCAGCTTCAAGAAGCTTATTTTAAAGTTTTTCGAAAATTGAGTTTAGTAAAGTATCGAACATATTTCCAATATAATTACTCAATTGATAGCCAAACTTTTTGAATTTTTCAAGTTTTATCAGGAAGCTTTTACCGACAACTTACCATATGAAAAATTTTGAGAAAAAAATCGACATGTGAAAATTCCAGAAAATGTTCCGGTTTCAACAAAACTTGAATTTAGAAAATAAACATTGTTTCCATTTTCAGGCAGCACTATTCGCAAGATATTTGGCGAGAAAGACATTTGCCAGTTTGAATGATGCATTCACAAGTTCCATGTGAGTTTTAAACAAGTTTTTTACGGTTTCAAAAAAATTTCCAAAAGTATTTGCGGGTTTTATTGAGCAGTACTGTTAAGCAATGTACTAAGTGAAAATTCGCACTCCAGGATTGACATTTAAAATTTAATGTTTCTCGGAAACGATTTCCACAAAATTTTGAAATGTTTCCCAATAACATCACATCGGTTAGATTTAAAAGAACAGTCAGTATCTGCAGCCTACAAATACTTGTGGCCTGTTATTAGACAGCTATGCCCATATAAAATTCAATTGATTTGAGAAGCAGTTTGGCGTTTCTTGGTATTAGTAGTTAATCGAAATTTGAAGTTTGAAAAAAGGCGAGATATATGAGAAAAAGCTACACTTTCGATTTAAAGTGCTTCGTCCCCATGTGAAGGAAACCCAAAATTGTTCGCAAGAGCGATTGATAACTTCACACAGCTGAAATAGTCCTACAGTACCCAGAATTTTCAAAAAAAAAATCTGAAAAAACATGTTCAAATCATACTGTAGCAATTTGGGGAAAAATTTTGATGATGAGGATTTGATATTACATAATCGGAGGGAAAATTTGAAAAATATACTTCTCAACATTTTGAAACCGATATTTATTTTGCAGGGCACTCAAAGATTGGTTCCGTCAAATTGCCAAGGGAACAAGTGATCTACTGCGTACTGTAGAATGGGTCACACCACTCGGTCTACCAGTCGTCCAACCATATTGTCGTGTTGTTGAGAGGAAGTCGAAATTGGTTGTCACACCAATTCCAATGAAACAAATCGACGCATTTCCACCGAACTTCGTGCATTCACTCGATTCGACACATATGATGTTGACGTCGTTGAATTGTGCACATAGGTGAGCGATTTTTTTTTGGATTGATACCTGTCCTAAAACGATTAACTTAAGACGTTTCGAAAATTTTAAGATTATGTAGGGAAACAGGGAAATTTTGAATTGAAACAACTATTCGAAATTTCTTCGAAAATCTAGGAAAAAATTCAAAATATTATGATGAAACGAAACGATTTGGCAGAAATTGAGCTGGAAATTAAGAAATGTGCGGAAATTAAAAAAACGGGATTTTTTGCTGTTTCAAAAATTTTTCGAAAATTTAGAAAAACATTGGAAAAGATACTGGTAAAACGGACAGTTGTGACTGAATTGTGTGGAAAAAATAAGCACTTTTTCTCAAGAAAAAAAATCGAGTGTTGGTTCCTCACAACAATTATTAGTGTTTATTTTTTGTGAACACTTTAGAATAATAGAATGAAACAGTTGAATGTTGAAAACACGTTGTTTTTTCTTCAGTAGATTCGATGACATTATTGAAGCTAATTGATAGCAAAGGTTTTTTAAAAATTAAATGAAACAGTTCATTTTTCAACCAGTAGATTGCAATTTTCGAGGGTTTTTGGTGACCATTTTGGAATTTTCTGAAAATTGTGTAAGTCGGAAATGTACTAGAAAAAATCAGCCATCATTGGCTGGTTTGAGGGCAGTTATGAGCCCAAATGTGGTCAAAAATAGGCTTAAAAACGTGATTTTGATGTTTTGATACACCATGAAAAATATCCTGATTTTAGCTAAAAATTGACCACCAATGTTCCGGGGGTGCCTAGATTTTGCGAAACTTTTGGACATAAAATAATCTTGCCTGACGATTCCGAACTCAAAAAATTATGAAAAATGTTTGTAATCCACCAACGAATCACTGTACTTTAAAAAAAGATGCACAAATTTTGTCTATGAAACTGTTTTTTTGCTGGAAAAATCACTTTTCTAGTCTGAAAGTGAAACGAAATCATAAAATTGTAATTTGCAGAGGAGTAACATTCGCCGCCGTACACGATTGTTTCTGGACACACGCGAATTCGGTGGACGAGATGAATCGGATATGTCGGAAGCAGTTTGTTGCACTTCATTCTCAGCCGATTGTTGAACAGTTAGTTACTTTTTTTTGAAACAGTTATTCTTGAAATGGTATTGGCCTTAGACTCTTCCTGGCGTTCGATTTTATGAAATTTTCGAAACAGTAAAAAATTCTTAGCCTAAAAAAGGGGAATAAACACCGAAATTAGTCTGAAATCTTGAACTTTCTGCATTTTCCAACCGGAAAGATTTTTTTCTGAAAAGACAACACGTTGTTATCAATACTCAAAATTACCATACAAATAATTCATAGAACCCATGAAACAGTGACCAATAACTTCATTCACAACCAATTTTTGAGTTTCTTCTTTTTCTCTAAGAATAATGATCGAGAAAGTGAAATTATCTTGGCTCTCACATTTTTGAAAAATCTTTGAAACAGTGACAAAAAATTGAAGTTTCAGTGTTTTTTTTCTGAAAATGCAGTGAAAAGTGAAACTAATTGGCGTCTATTACTTTCAATTTTTTCGAAAGTTTTCTATAGAATCTGTGAAACAGTGGCAGTGGGTAGGATTGAAAGTTTCAATTTGAAACTGGTTTTGATAGAACATTTTCTGATATTTTCTTTCTACTGAAAATGACAATAAATGACCATATTTCGGTAAATCAGCGCAAGTTCAGCCAAGAAAAATGAAATTTCCGAGAAAACTTGATCATTTTTGCTTTTTGATATACGAACGGTTGTCAAGGGAAACTGCCATGATCATCCTTATTTTCTGAATTTTTTGAAACAGTCATCTCAAATTTGTGTTTTCTAAAAATTGTTTTCATTCCGAAAATAAAAAGATAAGTGGAGTACTCTGAAGGCTAGACGCATCATTTATCACTTTTCACAAGTTTTTTTTATAAAATCTGCGAAACAGTGTTAGAAAATAGTGTTGAAATTGGATCAGATTCAATAATTTAAGTAGATCGTAAGGAATACTGTAGTAATAGGTATATCAAAAAGTTGGCCTCGAAATTGTTAGATTTATGACTGTTTCCAGTTTATAACTTGAGCTTCACCACAATTACTCGAACAATAATCATCATTAATTTCAACCAAATATTGAGAAAATTATGAAAAATTGATACCATGTGAAGTAGTCAGATTAGGTGACTACACTGATTGCAATGAAAATGACGACAAAATGCACCAGGCTTTGAATTTGTGTGTCTTATTTTTGATTTCGATGTATTCCGATCAGTTTCGAAGTTTCGCTTAAAATTTTACAACTGTAGCAAAAAACGTTTCGAATTGACAAAAAACATTTTTTTTGAAACGGAAGTTTTTCCCTCTACATCATGAAAGAAAAATATACAAAACAAATCTTGTCTTCGAGGAATTTCGTTCATTTTGTCGTCAATTATGGTGCATGTTGTGTTCATACCGTAGCAAAACAGCATTTTAAAACAAACGGAATCAAAATCGTTTGAAACTGAAAATCATACACAATGACGAGAAAATGCACATAAAACATGTTTTCGATACAGTTGTTGTGCATCTTGTCGTCAACTATGGTGTATTTTTATGCGCACAACCATACATTCAGCATAATGAGCACATTTCAAAACGCTGAAAATCAAAATTTTTTAAAACTGAAATTTTTCTTCATATACACACTGACGCCTAAATGCACAGAACTGTGAAAATACGCTCTAATGAACATTTCTTACAGATGCTCGGAATGGTTCAAACAAACATATCTGACACCGAAACTACGAAAAGTGATACCAGCGGACAAATTCGAAATGTATGATGATATCTTCACATCAAAAGTCAAACAAGGTGAATTGGATATTGAACAAGTTAATGAGTCGGTTTATTTCTTTAGTTAGAATTCTATGCATAGAATTTATTGTTATGTTGTTTTTTGGATGGTTCTATGCATAGATATGATAGTTTGTTACATAGATCTATGCGTAGATCCAGTTATAATGTTATAGATCTCCATAGGTCCTGTTATATTTATTCATAGAACTTCCATAGATCCTATCATAGATCTTCACTTATTTTCCATAGATCTATAGATAGAATCTGAAGATCTATGATTCTATGCATACATCCATTTTTTATGTCATAAGTATTCATAGATCTATGATTCCAACTGTTTGAATATTCATAGATCCTCATTTTTCTTCCATAGATCCTGCTATATTTATTCATAGAACTTCCATAGATCCTATCTGAATATTCATGATCTTCACTTATGTTCCATAGATCTATGCATAGAACTTGTAGAATAATGATTCTATGCATAGATCCCTTTTTCTCTTTCCAAAGATCTACATTTCCACCGCATAGATTTATTTGTTTCTCCATAGATCTGTTTGTTTTTCCATAGAACTTCCATAGATCCTATCTGAATATGCATAGATCCTTATTTTTCTTCCATAGATCCGAGTGTTATTCATAGATCTTCATTTCCCCTGCATAGATTCATTTGTTTCTCCATAGAACTTTCATAGATCCTTTATTCTGTTCCATAGATCTATGCCATAGATCTTTCGTTGTTGTTCGTTTTTTTTTGTTGATTTTTATTGTTTCGATAAACCTAAACCTATTTTTTGAACTTTTTTTTTCAAAAAAAAATGGCTAAAAATACCATGTACTGTCTCTTGCGGTTTTTTTGTAGTTTTTATTTGAGGTTTTTGAAGTGAAATTGGAAAAGCATACACACAAAACGAGAAAGCTGAGCAAAACAAATAGAAAAAAATGATGGAGGAAGGAGGAAGGAAGGATGGACATGTTGAGCGATCGAATACGACCAAGTCAGTTTTTTTTTTTTGGTTTTTCGGTTGTAATCGTTCTTTGTTTGAGTTGGGTAGTTTTTTCCTTGGGAGAAATTTTGAAGTAGAGTTGCAAGCGTGCTCTGTTGAAATTTTGACTAGACTAGTGAAGTTGCCAAGTTTTGAAAAGAGAAAAATTACAATATTTTCTGTTTCTGACTGTTTTGAACACATGTTTTGATGGCTTTCGGAGTTAATGCCAGCTAACTTTGTTGTGGAAAATAATTTTGTGAAAAACTGGCTCATTGCCCCGAAAATTGTCATTTTCAATAGTTTAGTGCAAACACGCTCTGATGTGAATATTGTGCAAAGTGTTACCGTATTTCTTCTCAAATTTTGGGAAAAAATGTGTCTTCGCAAATTTTGTCTCTGAAACGTTGTTCTACCGTACACATACTGTTGCAATCCGCAAAAAAACATGTTTTTCTCGTCCTGATTTGTCAGCGTCATAGTTCCACTTTGACTAATTCTACGGTTTCGGAATGTTCTAATAACATTTAGCTCGTTTTTTCTAGTTAGTGTCATGCCGGTATTTCAAATTGCAAGGCCCAAAAAACAGAAAAAATTACTGTTTCGGACTCGCTTGAAGATGTTTAGTTTATGTGTGAGTTATTCGCAGAACAATTCGTGAATCTAGATGGAGATAAGTTTTTTTGGTTTGCTTTTTCGATTGTAATCGTTCTTTGTTTGAGTTGGGTAGTTTTTTTTTGTTGCGGAGAAATTTAGAAGTGTAGGTGCAAGCGCGCTCTATTGGACTTTGCCTAGACTAGTCAGTTTTGAGCTGAAAAAAATACAACATTTTTCCGTTGCGGACTGTTTTACAGATAATTAGCTTGTTTTTTTGAGTTACTATTACTTTTTTTTGTGGTTTTCAATTCTCTACAAAAGACAGTGTTTTTTGGTTGACAAGTTGCTCAAAAAATGGGGCTCAAGACCCGCATAGTTCTGTTTTGGAAAATTTTTACCGAGTCTGACTTTGAATGTTTACGATACGCGGTCCATAGCTTTAATACGTTTGATACTCAGTCAGTGCTTGACCTACAGCCAAAACTGTTCGATGAAAAGAGCTTGGTTTCGTTTCATTAGCCCATTTGGAAGACAATTCCTGAAGGGGTCCGCAAATTATTGAATCACAAAAATAGGGTCTTTTCCGTTTGTTCCATCTGCAAATCGTCTGTTTGAAATAGTTTTTCGTTACTGTTTCGCAGAACTTTCAAAATGTGCACAAGTGAATGTTATATGATTATTCAAGGGATGGTCATCAGATTATTCACAAGTATTTAAAATCAATCGGTTTGAAAGCATAGTTTGATGATAAGATTTCTAGATTATTGCCGTTTTGCATCAGAAATGCCGTTTGATCCGATAGCATTTACAGTTTCACAAAATAGGCATAATCGTCTTTCAACAAGATATGTTATTGTGTTGGACGATTTTTCTTTATTAATCAAACGGAAAAAAGAATACAGTCTCTCCATGCGGACGTTTTAAATTTTTTTTTAGAAATTTCTTCAGTTCCATCGAATTCAAATATTCATCTCATTTTAATATATATAGTTCAGATGTTTTCTAGTCAAAATTTCACAAATCCGTCAATCACATTGTTTTTTCATTCGTGGCAAGACCACAAGCAATGCCGATTATTTGCACAACTCACGTTGTGTTGTTTTAATTAGTGGGTGTGTATGTGTGGTGTTGGGTTACAAACAGGAATATAATGAAGTATAGAGCCTAGTTTTGATGCAATATTTTCACGGTTTTTGATGATTTTTGAATAGTTTTGTAGGGAAAATTGTGATGATATATTCTCGAAACAAGTTCAAATTTTGTACCTTGACATAGATCTATGCTCTAGTCATGTATGCTCATAAGATCTGTCCTAGGTCACTAGATTCTAAGAGATATTCATAGATTCTAAGATCTTTGCGTAGAAACTGCAGCTAAAAGTTGTTTTCCATAGATCTGCTTATTATCCACATATGACCTCTGGTTCTTTTATGAATATCACTATTACTACTAAATGTAGACCTTAAAGATTGATCTTATTCTTCAACACTATTCCAGGTTTAGGAAATTTTCTAATTCTCTAAACCCTCTCATATTCCGATACACACACCTCTCCTCACACATTCATTTGATTTTTAACACATTATATCACTTTTCGCGCCTATCCATATCCAACCATTCACCCATTCACAGTAATCATTTGACATCTATTTTCTCTTCTTTTCTCCTTTTTCTTGCTATGAGCCTAGGATTAGACTATATGTTCGTTCCTGTTGATTTCTATGCCTAGATGTTGCCATGTATCTCTTCGGTATTCGCTTCTTTGTGTAGAATTTTCCATCACTCTTTCGTGTAGCTCTATAGATTCCAGAATCTATGCTCAGATACTGATATATGAGCGGATCTATGCATACAACACCCCTGCATTGAACTTTCCAACTGGGCATTCCATGATATCCATATCTATGCATAGAATTTTCGATCAGTCCCTTCAGCGCCCATAGAATTCGACATCTCTGCATAGATCATTCCATAGAACCAGAAGACCAGTACATATCACATTGCACTACTCGAAAATCCATCTATCCGTATTCCACTCGAAACTATCCGAACACTTTTTTTCCTGATGATTGATATAATATTTGTTTAGTTCCTCCTCCTTCGATTCCCACGTTTTCGACAGTTATGCCACATAGAAATGGAAATTTCTATCAAAAACTTGAATATCTATGCATAGAATTGGTTTTAGAATGGTCGGACTACGTCATAGATTCATAGATTCTTGAGTTCTATGATATATAGATCCATAGATCCTCAAGTTTTAAGATACAAAGATTCATAGATCCTCGAATTCTATGATTCATACATTCATAATTCTATGCATAGAATCCCTCCCTATATATTGTATCTATGAATAGGTTCTATGCATAGAATGACTACTATCATTGTATTAGTTATTGAATGAATTGTATCTATGCATAGAATTGGTCCCTATTGTTGTCCAAAATTGCTTTTTTGTGTTTGTATGGTAGCATATTGTGTCCAGTCCAGGATCTATGCATAGAACCACCCATTCCTTCTCCCTTTCAACAACAAATTCTATGCATAAACCGCACATTCCAATTGATGAATATCTATAAGATTTATCGTAGTTTTTTCATAGATTTTGATCGGTTTTTGCGGTTTTTCGGTGTTTTCAAGGTTGAAAAATTTTGTTGGGTCTTGAGACGAAAATAGTTTAAAAAATTACGGTTTCCACTGAAACTCATCATTCCGGATTGCATATTTTTACTAATTAAACATCTGCGTTGAAGTGGAAAGTTAAAAAAAACGTTTTTTTCTGGCATACTGTAGTTCCACTCGATACTCCTTCTCTCAGAAATGTTAACCGATTCATAAGATAGTTTTATGAAAGTAATAGATGAATGTTTTGATGTCATGCTTTTCGGACAAGATGGCGTCACTTACCTTCAGGTCCTACCACGAAAACAATAGTGGTGTTTTGGCATACTGTAGTTCTTTTTCAAGAACAAAGGCACATACACCTTTCCCATAAAATCACAGTTTCATAGGTATAATGTATGAAAAAAATAATAAAAGAATTTGTTTTTGTTTTTCCCTTCATTTCCGGTTTTTTCTTAGTTATCAGATAGTTGAAGGTTTCACAATAAGAGACTTGGATAACTCCATCCTAATGTCACAGTTTCAGCAATATTTTAGAGTACTTGGCGAATCTTTTTTGCTGATAAGTCAATCATGCAGATTTGGAATTTGTTCAAAGCTTTTTGTTGTTCTTAACACGAAAATTTTTTGAAAAGTTACGGTTCCTATTGGAATTCATGATTTTGGAATCCATATTTTTGGTAATTTTTTCTTGTTTACCTTCAAAGTCGAAAAAAAAGTTCTACCACGAAAAGAAAAGGTGTTTTTGACATACTGTAGTTTCTATTCAAGAACCATGTTTGATATACCTTAGTCTTTTTCTTATAAGATAGTTTGATTCCGTAGGGCTTTCCAGTTTCAGTATTTTTTCTTTGTTATGGGATCTTTCTAGGTCTCGTCACCAAATAATCATATAATTCCATCCAAATAGCATGTTTGGAAGAAAAAAAATCACAGTTTCGTCAATTTTTTATGATACTTGGCGGATCTTTCTTGCTGATTGATCGATAATATATACTCGGTTTTTTCCATTGTGAGATGTTGTCCACCATAATAATTTTTAAAATTTTCATTTGGAGCTCTTTCTAAAACGCTCCACATTGTGCTGAAAATGCGTATTTTCAACGCCTGTCTACTTAAAATTTGAGACCTCTATCCATCCCCTCCCCTTTCTCCCCTCCTCATTGTTGTATATCTCATGTTCCACAACGAAATTAACACCTTCATGACACTCAAATCTCCGCAACAAATCTCCTTTCCGCTTTCCTCCTCCTCCGTTTTATGTGTTATCACGAGATTTGATCAGGAAACGGTCATTCTTCCACTCATCGTTCTATCCGCATTCACCCATTTCGTATTGTTGTATTATTATATTGTTTTCAACATTCTTTTTGGGTTTTTGAAGTTTTTGGTTTCCGCGACTCCGAGATAGATCATTCAAATGTGAAAGTAGTTTCTCAAAAAATTGTTAGGAAACAGTGAATTTAGATAAGTTATATTCAGAGAAATTCACAGTTTCAAGTGTTCATTTCAGTACAATAATTTCATTTTGATATTGTTCTATTTCCTGTTCTGACAATCCAAAAAAATTCTTTATGCTCTTAGAGAGTTGTTCATTGTTGTTCAAGAATCTCTTCATTTTATAACGGAGATACTTCTACGAAGCTTACTTGATGCAGAGTATACCAGAACCTGAGTTTTTTCCAGCTAATTTTCTTCATGAGACCTATTTTACGGTTTCTAGAAGTAAATTTTTATCCAAAACGTAGTTTCATATGATATCCATTATCACGTAGATCCATTATAAATTTATGTAGGAGCGACAATTTTTTTCTGAATCAGTTTCAAAATAGTTGAAAGATATCATTTTTTAGATGTCGTTTTTTGTAAGTTTACAAGTTCTAAATAATCTGTACAAAATTTACAGTTTCGACAAAAATTCTTCATTTAACGAATATTTTTCCGAGTAGTTAATTTGGTTTGGGCCCTTTTTTTATACAAGGAAATTCTGTTTCAGAAAAATAATGTCAATGTCCAACGTATATTTTGAAGATTTCTTCTTTGCGAGATGTTCGAATATTTCACGACAAAAAAATACAGACGACTTGTGAATTTTGAGCTCAAAAAGTTATTCCACCTAGTGTAGATACCATTCGCCAATATTTTCGGAAAAATTACAGTTTTCGAGATAAGTAACAAAACTTATGATTGAAATCCCAATGATTCACCTCACCTTCTCATTGCTTGATTTGACGGATTTTCAGATTTTTCGAAACTTTACAAATTCCAAAAAAACTTTAGGATTATTCGATAACTCCAAAAAACTATTTTTTCCATTTCCGCCATTTCCCAGCCATCAAAATGCTCTAAAAGAAGAGAACCCTTTTCAATATTTGTCAAAAACTGAATCATATTTCTTAATAGTTTTTTCTGACATTTTATGTCTTTTTGATGGACAATATTTGTAGTTGAAGTTGTATTCGTGGTGAGACACTTTCACAATGTTTTGAAAAGATATTGCGGTTTCCAGTGGTGGTTTTGATATTTTTGGCTGATTTTCGATAGTGTGTTGTTATCTCGATGATTCGCAATTATAAGTGAAGATCTCATATGGAATTCGAACTTCTAGTCAAAAATTGTCTTCAAATGCAACGATTTTCGAAAAAAATACGGTTCCTAGAAATAGTCATCATTATTTTGGTTGATGGTTCAGTTGATTATTCCATCGATAAACCCACCTTACTTGTGAATGTCGTTCAGGAACTGTAGTTTGTTGACATTTTATTCAAAAAAAAAGTTCTGTTTCCGACGTGGGTTTGTGAAGCGATATACCAAACTCATAGATACAATTTCAAGTGAATAAAATGCTCAAAAGTGTCTATTGTTTCTCAATTTTTTCCTTTGTCTGAAATTGATAATGTTCAAACGAATTGTTACAATATCTGAGCATTTTTCAGCCAAGTATTTCGACTAACATCCATCCGTACATTAGTTTCATTCAAATATGAACATTCTGAAGTGTTATCCGTGAAACAGTGATATTTTAGCCCAAAAAAATTGTTTCATGGGAACTTTCGGCGTTTTTAAAAATAATTTTGAGATCTACCAACAGCCGTATGACTAAAAAAACGCTGATATTTTTCGATTAGAGCCTGTTGTTTGATTGAAATATATGTAGCCGTTGCTTTGAAAGTTTGAATGTGAAACAGTATAATTTTGACCTGAAATAGAAATTTCCGTCTGAATGACACTGTTTCTTATACGATTTTGATGTTCCAGTCAGTTGAAGGATCAATGATTTGAAAATTGTCCATTTTTTTCAAAAATACTTTTCTGAAACCGAAGATGTTGCCACCTGACGCCGAAAGTGATCAATTTTATGAAAAATGTGCATTTGTGAGCTCAAAAACTGTTTTCATTGCAAAAATTTCTTCTCAAAATTTGGGTCTTAATCTACCGAGATTACGGTAGGACTTGCATATTGCTGAAAATTTGACACTTTACTGTGAAAATATTATTTTGAAACCGTAATCCTATGCTGCTCCTTTAAATCAGCATACTGTAGTTTTAAAGGAGCAGCCTCTTTTTCCACACTTTCTCGCTTTCGCTCCAAGATATTCTTCCAAAAATGTCGAATTTCCGCATTGTTGAAATTCCCAGGCATCAAAAAACGCATAAAATGTTGGAATTCCTTCAGTTTTCTGAGTCAATATGCAAATATTTTGCACCAGGTACCTCAACAAATATAAACCTATACACCCCGCCTCGGTCGGCGCATTTTGAAACTATAGCCGTCGTTCCCGGGGCGCATGAGTGTTTGTCATTGTTATTATCCAATTTTCCACCACTCCCCCAATTGTTTTATGTGTTTTTCGTCTCAAATTGTTCGTTTCTCGGATAATTAAACATGCCCATTTACGCTAAATTTTCCTTTTTGACCTTGATTACGGTAGACAAGTGTGCGTTTGCGCGTCGTGGTGAACGCACACACCCTTGTTTTTAAACGTTTTGCGCGCAATTTTTAAATGAAGAAGTGTACGGTTTTTGTGCATTTTTGAAATGAAAAGATGAAAAGTGCAGATTTTTCGATTTTTAACACATTTTGACACCTTTTTATAGATTTTTAACCCTAAAAAGAGACTTTTTGATGGAATTTGAGCTATTTTAAATGTAAAAAGTGGTTATATAGGTATATTTCCCCATTTTTAATTAGATTTTATGGTTTTCAACATTACAAATGCGTCGTTTTTCGATTTTTGCGTAGTTTTCGTATTTTTATAGCTTCAAAAATGTATTCTACCCCAAATTTCTTGTAAAAACAATTCTTGTTGACTTTTTGGACTATTCTTCCGCTCTTGTATTGGAATTTCGTGAATTTCACGGCTTTTCAGCTAGTAAAATCATGAAAATTGCTAATTTTCACCATAAAAACGCTTTTTTTCTTCCTGAAATAACTATTTTAGATGGAAAAAATCACGATTTTCAATGGTTTTTTTTGAATATATGATCGGAAAATGCCATTTTTGCAATCTTCTGGCTTGTTTCCAGCACACTTATCATATTATTTGAATATTTTTCATGTTCCGCCTGTTTCAAATTCAAAATATCAGTCCTTGATTCACTGTAACTCTACTTACATGGCAAATTTTTAAGGAATTACTTACTTACGACTTTTTATATACCCTTTTATCGGTGAAATTGAAATCATTAGTTGAAATTTGAGGCTAAATTGAAGCTCCTTCTCAAAAATGTCATAAAGTTGTGATTTCAAGGGTCCAGAAACTTTAAAGCATGTTTCCTTCCTTGAATTTTCAATTTTTTTTCTGTTTCTTATGACACTTTTTAGCACTAGATGGCTCAGTTTTTTGTTATTCTTCTCATATTGCGATCCAAAATCGTAATTTTTCGGTTTCGAATTGAAAATATCGTTGAACTTTTGATATGTTCAATAGTTCCCTTCTCTTTCAGTAATTTTCAAGTTTGATCTACCCTCCTCCACTCACTCCATCTAAATGAATAATAATAAGTTGTATTAAAACAGTTCCACATAGTTATGAAAACCATACACACAAAAAACGACTTGATGACGATTCAAGTACCACCCACTTCACCCCTCCCATTCAATTTCATACAAAAAAAAACCGACAAAGTCGTCAAGTTTAATATCATTGACGGTTTTAGTTTTTGAAGAATTGTGTTCATTTAACTTGGTTTTTTGATGATAGTAGAGAAGAAATTTTGTGGTTTTTTTAGGAAATTGTAAAATTTAATGTTTCCAAGCGATAGTAAAAATGGATTGTTACTGTTTTGGATACTTCTCCATCGGTATAGGACACAATTTTCTGAATTTTACAGATGAAAATCCAAGAAAAATGCAAATAAATCATGAAACTTCGAAAATTTTGAGAGGTTGCTTACTGTTTTCAAGCTCGCTCTTATTTCATTTCAAAAAATCACTGTTTTCGCATAGATTCTTGTAAAGGCATTGATTTCTAAATTTTATTGTTGCTCATTTGGGTATCGCCAATTGTGGAACGTTTTTCTAGGCAAGTAGATCAAATCATCTGTTGGATCTCTCTAATCAGCGGGAAAAATTGGATTTTGATATACCATATGGTAGAAATCCTATATTTTCAAGGTTTTTTTTAGCTTCTTCACTGTTTCAGCTTGAGCTTGTTGTCTTTGAAATTTTTGAAGCGTCGATAGAGTTAGCAATAGACTTTATATGCAAAATATGTTTCTGCGAGTTTTTGATAGAAAACTTAACTTTCTAGACTAGATTTAAAACTAGTTAAAAAATTGTCGTCAACATTTTCCACTTTTTGTCGATTTTTTCGCTGTTTCAGCTATGTTTCTTCCTCCTATGTAGTTAGCATTTCCTAATTCTGCATCTTTATCCTTTTCATGCTTTAATAATTTCAAAAAAAAAAGTTTTTCCCATAAGAATAGTGAAAATCTAACTGAAAATGGTGTCTAAGATCCAAAAATCATAAGAAAATGTACATTATCTAAAGATATTTCGGTTTCACTGTTGCGTTTTCTTCTTTAGAGGTTTCCTTCCACAATTTTTATATTTGTTCAATGATGAGCTACTGAAAACCCAAATATTTACATTTTACTATTCAGAATCTGAAATTCTAGCTGAAAATTTCATTTTCGATGCTTTTTCTCATTCAAAAACGTTAAAAAGCCTAGTTTTCTCTCGAAAAACCAAGAAAAATGCGATTTTTTCGCTATTAGATAACATATCCAAGTTATTTCAACCCACTTTCCACAAATGCCATCTACCTATTGAAATCCATCCCTTCCTCTCTCTCCTTTCGTTCTCGCCAATTCCAGTTTTGATCGGAAGGAATGGAGATTGGAAATAGTGATGATGGCGAAACAGACGAAAAATGTATAAAACGTACATACTATTATGAATAAATCGCATCGTAAAACCGTTTCTCTCTCGTTTTCCCGAGATAGATACAAATTGGAATTGATCGCGGTATGCAGGTGTGTGTGTATCCCTTTTGCATCATGTTTATGTATATATTTGTATCATATTTCCGTTTTTGATTATGCTTGGGTTTGGAGGGGGAGTTGTTGATATTTCTCTATCTTTCTTTGTGGAAGATTGACGATTATTGCGGGAAAAAAGCATTTTTTTTTCTCAAATTTGAACATGACTTTTTTATGCCTCGAAATCACCGATTTGAGCTATATTTCAAGGTTTTTTTTCAAGTTTTTGATAGTTTTTACTGTTTTAAAACACTTTGAAGTACAGAAGCTTCAAATTTCAGCGAAGAATGAGCAGTTTTTGCACTAAAACTTCAAAAAATCACATAATTTTTCTCAGTTCTAGTTTTGGACAAAAAAATTTGCAAGTTTTTACTGTTACAGAAAGTTGTTAATAATCACGTCAGATAAGTATTAGTAATATCCATTGTCTATACATCACCCTGTTGAAAATTCTCACTTTTTGGCTGAAAACTAAAGATCGGACTAGTGGCCTGGTTTTTAAGTCTTTTCGCACGTTTCTCCTGCTTCAAACGCCTTTGAGTTTCCAGTTTTGATAACATTATACGATTTTTCAGTAAAATATTTCCTTTATGATACAGTTTCTGAGTTATTGTCAGTAATGTTCTTCAAATGAAAGAAAGTACGGTTTCATGGATCTTTTAGTAATTTTAAATTTTCGATATGACTTGATTTGACATCTCTAATTGAACCATTTTTTTTGTTAATTTACTGTTTCTGTATATTATTAAGTATTTCTTGCTGGTTAGAGTGTTCGATCGTCCAGGTGAAGTTCCATAAATTTCCTTAAATTTTTCTATAGCTTTTTCAATTCACGAAAACTAGGCACTTTTCGGAAAATTCAACTATTTTACCACTATTATCAACTACAAGTCCTATTATTTGTAGTTGAGTTTGCAGAAACTGTAATATCGTTTTAAATATTTTTGTTTTACTTCGTGTCTTCTCAAAACCAAAATATCATCTTTCATAGTCAAATTTCTGATTCAAACCGTCTCTGAAACAGCAATTTTTGATCTAAACTTCCTGTGAATTCCTCCTGTTCAATGCACCTACCATCATTTTCCCCTCAATATACATTATTTATCAAAAACCATAATCATATTCTCCCCCATTATTTTGCATAATCATGCCCATCTCTCTCTTTTGTTTCGTAACACCTTTCTCTTCTTCATTTTTCGAGACACACACCATCTCCAAAAAAACCGGTATTCTGGGATATTTCAATCACTATATACTATTATTGTCTCTCGCTCACCTTCCTCCTACTTGTCATCACAAAAAACCGTTCATTATTGATTAGTTTTTTGTTGTTTTCCTTGAAAAGCATCTATTATGCGCCTTTAAAGTATCTCGCCACGAAAATATCACAATTTTCGAAAAGATAGCTACAGTAACCCCTAGATTATTTCGGAACTATAAAGGTTTCGGGTCTTGCAACGATTTTTGTTGTCAAAATTTCCTACTTCCCTTGAAAATCGTCACCTATGCGCCTTTAAGATATCCCGCAACTAAAAATTACTTTTTCTTCCAACTTTTGGGTCCCGCAACGAATTCACTACAGTACTCCCTTGATTTCCTCAGTTTTTTGTTATACTTGAGCATCTTTGTCTTGCCACGAACTTTAGAAAATATCTTACTGTAGTTCGAATGTCCTACTGTATGTTTAAAGGCGCATCACTGAAATTATGTATTCTAGATTCTTCCCAATGAAGATTACTGTAGTTACAGTATTTTAGATTCTCAAATCAAATCAATTTCATCTACAGTACCTTTACCATATCCCTACCGTATCCCACATGTTTTCATCGATACTTCTCAGTTCTTCCGATAGTTCATTGTTACCATGTTTTCTCAATGAAGATTACGGTAGTTATAGTCTCTCTTCTGAATCTACAGTACCCTCCTACCGTACCTCTATCGTTTCTTCCACTCCTCTTCCAACTATTCCCCTAATAATCATTGTTTTTGCAGATGGCCGACGCATATCAGCCGAATGGTGGTGGTGTCGACTCGGCACAAAACAAGCCACTCCTCGAACTATACGTAAAAGCATCTGGAATCGATGCGCGACGAATCGGCGCCGACTTGTTTTGTCAAGAATTCTGGATGGAATTGTACGCATTGTATGAAATTGGTGTCGCTAGAGTTGAGGTGAGCATTGATTTTTTGGGGATAGAGGATAAAGAAATAGAATGACTGCTGGAGTAGTATTAAAAAATTCTTTATATCAGTTTTGAAATAGTTAAAAGTTGAAAAGCTCGCGTTTGATGGAAACTGAGAATCCTGGAGTATTTGGAAGATGATTCATATTGTTTGGGAGAAACAGTGAAACATTTCGAATTAAGTTTGTTGGAAAAAAGTGAAACTGTGATGCTTTTCACAATATTTTCAAAAAAGAAAATCTGCTTCAAATATGAAATTTGAGTTTGGTTTGAGTGTTTGCGTCTTTAACTTCAAAATCACTGCGAAATGCCGATTGTTCGAGTAGTTTTGTGATTCCTTGATTTGAATTATTTGAAACAGTAAAATACTTTGAAAACCGGGCGTTTTAGTAGAAAATACGATAAGGAAGGTGAATCTTCGTATATTTTCGAAAATTATTCATAATTTTGAAAAGGAACAGTGAAAATTGTTTTGTAAGACAAAGTAAAACTGGGAAATATTTGCAATTTCTTAAAACATGAATACTGTTTCACACTGGAAATATAGAATTTCCATTTTTTTTTTCGAAACTGATGGTTTGCGTTAGTGTTGAGCAAAATTTTGCTTTACTGAAGTTGAAAAGATAATGATAATCGACTATCAAATTGAATGTATTGTATTTTCTTCATTTTGTTTTGGAAAACAGTAAAAGTTCGTACTGTATTTTTTCAAAATAATTTGCAGGGTTTTTTCGAAGAACGCATTCGCACATTTTGTTGCCAGAAAAAAAAGAAATCAGTTGAAAATTTATATATTTTTTCATATCCTTTGTTAGAAACAGTGAAAATTTGGAAATATACTGCCGTTGATATACCTGTGATAACGCTTCCATTTTGTTTGTGAAACCGCCTTTTTGAAAAAAAAGACGTAAAATTGATGTTTAAAAAAATAAATATGACTGTTTCATACTTGAAATATATGAATCTTCAAGTTTCGGTGGTAATTATGTATACAGGAAAACAGTTTTTGTCATTATTGCGAAAAGCTAGAAAAAAAATCAAAAACGGGTAATCAGAAAGAATTTACTGTATTTTTTCATTTAGTTTTTGAAAAACAGTGAAAATTTATAAGTATGCCTTTCATAATGACTGAATTTTTGATCAATTAAAAACGAACATATTTTTTGAGGATTATCGAAAGTTCCGCGAAGATTCGATGAATAGGAGATATAAAACGATATCCCTCAAAGTTAACGGTTTCATGTTTTCAAACTGTTTTATACAAAATTGTTGTGTTTCACTAAATTTGTCAATTTCATGATAGAATTGAGAAGACTGAACGTTTTTCTCACCAATAATTGTACAAAAAACGAGATTTTTCATTTTATACACAAATAGAGGGAAAAGTTTTAGTTAGTCAAATAAGTTGAGCAATATGAAGACCGACTGTTCAAGATTTTTTCAAACAACTGAAATGATGTTTGTGAAATAGAGAAAATTTTTCAGTTACAAAAAAAAAGAGAAGAACTTTCGGTTCTCTGAAAATCTCTCAAAAAAAATTCCATAAAAACAACAAAAATTGCAGGTAAAAACAGTGAATGTGAACTCGGAGGCATTTAAGAAGAACTTCCTCGGTGCACAACCACCAATTATGATTGAAGAGGAGAAGTGAGTGATAAATGTGATTATTTTAACAAAAAACATGTTATAGAGAAGCAACATACACGGATAATCGCGAAATTGAGGGAAGAATCTTCCATTTGGCCAAGGAATTCAATGTTCCATTGTTTGAGAAGGATCAAAATGTGGATAAGAGAATAGAGAACTTGTATAGGGTGAGTGGATTTGTAGATACATAGATACATAGATCCATAGATTCATAGACTCATAGATTCATTGATCCTCGAGTTCTATGATTCAAAGATTCATAGATTCATAGATCCTCGAGTTCTATGATTCATAGATTCATAGATTCATAGATTCATAGATTCATAGATTCATAGATTCATAGATTCATAGATTCATAGATTCATAGATACATAGATACATAGATTCATAGATTCATAGATTCATAGGTCCATAGATTCATAGATTCATAGATCCATAGATTCAGATATCCATAGATTCATAGGTTCATAGATTCATAGATTCATAGATCCAAAGTTCTTCGAGTTCTATGATCCATAGATTCATAGTTCTATGCATAGAATCTCGTCCTGACTCGTATTTATCAATTGGTTCTATGCATAGAATGACTGCTATTACTGTCAATTGAACTAAAATCATAGAATCAAGAATTATGCGCTCTATCTATGCATAGAACTTGACATTATTCATAGAATCACTCTATTTTTCAAATATGCCCATGTTTTCAGAACTTCAAAATGTTCCTAAGAGCCAAAGTTGAGCATGACAAAGGAAAGAAAGTTGCATCAAGTGTTGAAGAAATGCCAGCACACGTCAAGCTTCATTACAATCGCTTCTGCGAGATTTTGGGCAATATTGATCAGGTTTGTTGAATTTTACTGTTGGGGGAAAAAAACTAGCAGTATATGATAGAAAATATGAACTTTCCATGTTGAAACTGTGAAAAAATCGAAATTTTAAAATAGAAATAGTTAAAGTTTCGGAGAATATTTAAATTTGAAGTTAACAGTTTGGAATAATCTACTGGCAAATTGTCATCGAAATTCGGTAGAAAACCTTTTGGATATTTCAAAAATTAAGTATATTTGTGAATTTTACAGTTTCGAAATAGGTGGATATATCGAAGTTTCAAAATCTTTTGATGTTCCTGATAATTTCTGGCCACTGTGAAATGCAACTAGTTGAATTATCCCGATATTCCATTCAAAAATGAGCCGAAAAAAAGTTGAATATGACCATGATATTTATTGTGGTTTTGGGCCTTTGGTTTTTCGAAATTATATGGTTTCGAATGATATGGAAAATGTGATAAATTATCAGTAAACGATTCTTGGGTTGATTTTCGCAAAATCACTGGAAAATCTTTCGACATTATATGCTTTCAAATAAGATAGATAATGGGATAAATTTTGAATATACTGATTTTTAAAATTGAATTACTGGTTTTTCTTCTTTAATGTTAAACTTTAGACCTGTTCTAGTTGAATATGTGTTGAAAATGCAAAATTTTGAAATGGACTCATCATTTTGAGCCCTGTTGTCATGAAAATGTATTTCACTTGAATCAGTTAAAGAATTATTTCACTTTTTTTCAAATAATTTGAAATCAAATTGATCTGGAACAATGATACTAGAAGAATATTCCCATTTTCTGTTCAAAAACGTTGAATATTGATAAAAGTCAAGATTTTGTGGGTTTTTGCAACTTTTCGGTTTCAAATGAGATTAAAATTTCGACAAGTTGTCAGCGGAATAATTGAATTATTGCTTTTTCACCTAAAATCAACTGAAAAAAGCCTAGATGATAAAATTATAGGGAAATCAGCATTTTCGGACCTTTTTTCTACAGAAAACAGCTGTTTCATGCAAAAGAAATATAAAATTTCAATATTTTTGAGACAGTTCGAAAATGAATTGTTCTGGAACCATGATACTAGAAGAATATTCCAATTTCCCGTTCAAATAACTTGAAAGTTAATAAAAACCTATCTGTTACGGTTTTTGAAATTTTTCGGTTTCAAAGATGATGAAACTTTTGAAAAAATTTCAGCAAATCAATCGTCGTTTTTTTCTCTTTCTAGTCAACGACAATATTACATTGTTCAATGTTAACTAGATATATGTGAAGAAACTGAGAAAAATATGATAAATTGGTGGACAATGAGAATTTTTCGACCTGTTTTCCAACAAAAAAACGGTTTCAGTTGATATAAATATACAATTTCTATATTTTTTAAATAATTCGCCGACTGTTTTTAGTTGCTCGCCGACCGCAACTCACGATATTTGCTTGGTGACAGTATGACTGAATACGATTGTGAACTAATGCCCAGACTACATCATATTCGTATCATTGGACAATCGTTGCTTGGGTAAGTTGCACCTTTTTTGACTAGAAATATCGCATATCAATTATAGATTCGATATTCCACACAATTTGACATATTTGTGGAATTATATACTGACTGCATATAGAACAGCGGCATTTATTGAGAGTTGCCCCGCGGATCAGGATATTATTCATCATTATAAGGTGAGTTTATTGGTTTTATTGAGAAATTCTGAAAATCTACCATTATTAATGGTAAATATGAAGATTTAGTTGAAAATTTCCGATGAAACAGAAAAATTTTCTTGAATTTGAAAAAAAGTATGATTTTGCCACAAAAAAATGAAGATAGTTTCAAATCTAACGTTTTGATACAAATCAAACTATTGAAAAACGCCATTGAAGAAGCGACTAATATTTTGAAAATATTGATATCCGATTTCAATGAAACTGCAAAAATCTCAACAAAAAAGTCGAGTTGATTGAAAAACATCATTTATCATCAGAACAGCTAAAAGTTAAATCTGCTCTTATTTTGATTTCTCATGAAACTGTAAAACTTTTTTCAAAAAATAGAAATGCAAAACTTTTCGGTGATAGAAAAGGAGATGGATAGTTGATCCGATGACCTAGAATAGAATCTAAAAAGCTTAGAAGCAGCAGACAACAGGATTTAAATAATTATTGTTTGTTGATTCTATAATGACCGGACGATTAGCATAAGTTCTTCAAGTTTCCGTTTCAATTTTTTCTGAAATTGCAAAAAAAAATTTTGACACATTGTTACAACCACTTTACTTCTTCCAGTGTATTTTCATATTGAAAATGCTGAACTGTAGTCAAAAAACATGGATTCGACTTGATTCATAATAAATAACAAATGAGATGATAGCTAGTCTAAAAACTTGAACTATTCTAAAAATTGAATATAAATGGAAATAACATCATTTCGAATGAGAAATTATTTTTGAGCGAAATCGTTCGGAATAATAGCTGACACCTTCGGTTTCAAATTTTGTTGAAACTGGAAAATTTTGACAAAAAAAATCCATCAAACGGCTAGAAAAGTGGTTTCAAATAAGAAATATTAGATTGTCACAAATACTAACCAAATTTTCACAAATTGCGCTGTCAAATTTTGTCGAAACTGTAAAAATTCAATCGAAAATCAATTTACTTACGACAAAAATCACCTTTTCCGCCTAACAACCTAAAATTCAAAGATTTTTTCAAATTTTCCACAAAAAATCCAATAGTTGGTCTAATGGCAGAGATAGTTTTAAAAATTGAAAAGAAACGAAAAAAAAAGTGCTTTGAACGACAAATAGTAAAATATACTGAAGAATTGATTAGCTGTAATTATTCCACCTTCGATTTTAAATTTTGATGAAACTGTAAAAATTCAAATGAAAATCATTAAACTTACGATAAAAAATCATTTTTTCCGCCTAACAACCTAAAAATTCAACGATTTTTACAAAATTTGCACAAAATTCAAAAATATATTTTGCAGGAACAACTAAATCTGTTCACAAACCAACGCGAAACATTGCAATCACCAACAAAAACGCACACAATCCCGGAAAAAGTGCTATCAGACATTCGTTCGAGAGGATTGGCACCAGATGTTAATGTTCATTGATTATACCTTATCAGCCTATTATCACCCTGATCACCCCCTAATAACCATTCCGTGTTTCATATATATGTATCGAGAAAATACACATAATTCATTCTTTTTTGCTCATCTTTTATATAATATTTGACGCATATTTTTCCACATATTTATAGTGTTTTCTTGCCATTATAATTATATAATATCATTATTCTAACAACAAAATTACACACAAATATTGCTTTTTTCAACGTTTTTATGCGTTATTTCATTATTTTTTGATATAAAAAAGGTTTTTAGTTATTAAAAACACGAAAAAAAGGAATTTTAGATGGTTGGAAGTAATAAAAAACCGAAAATTGAAGTGGTGGATGAGGAGAAGTTTGATTTTTCGTTTGTTGATGAAGCGATGAATGCGAGAGAGTGTTTGGAGTTTTTGGAGAGGATTCAGGTAGGAATTTCAATATTTTTTTTAAAGAAACAGTGAACAACCGATGAAGAATGAGCATTACATGGCAAAAATCGGTTTAGAATAGCGAAAAAGAAGATTTTTTGATAAGATATGATGAAAAAACATTTTTGCCTCGAAAAATTACGGAAGTCGAAGATAAGCTAGTGATTTTATACTAAAAAAAATAAAAACTTGCTTTTTAAAATAAAAATGTGATTTGTCGATGAATTTTTGGAGTTTTTGCATCAAAAATAGTGGAAAATTGGTGAAAAAGAGCTTTTCTGCTAGAACAATGAAAAAATATTTTTTTTGAGGACAAAGTCACAAAAATTATTGAAAAACGAGTGAATTTTTGCATAAAAACTCGATTTTTCACAATAAAATGGCATTTATGTTCAAATTTGGCAGTTTGAATAAAACATTGGCATCAAATCATGAATTCCAATCAAAAACATAGAAAACTAATGAAAAAGCGCATTTTTAGTTGATATTTGTGTTAGAAACAGTGAAAAACAATATCGAACTCGATTTCTCACAGAAATGTGATTTGTCGAGCAATTTTTGGGGCCTTTTTCAATCAAATTAGCGGAAAATTGATGGAAAAGTGCATTTCAGTTGAAAGTTTGTATTAGAAACAGTGAGAAAAGATTTTTACACTAGCAACTCACAAAAATCATTGAAAAAACGAGTATATTTACATTGAAACTCGATTTTCCCAGTAAAAATGCCATTTATGACCAATTTTTGCGGTTTGAGTGAAAAACATTTATCGAATAAGTTGACAAATCCAGAAATCATGAATTTCATACAAGATCATCAAAAACTAATGAGAAAAAACATCTTCGGTCAAAACTTGTGTTAGAAACAGTGAAAAATACGAGTTTTGAATGAAAAATGGCAGAAAAACGAATGCAATCATGAAAACTTGTTTTTTCGAGCCAAACATGCTATTTATTGATAGATTTGGTTGGCATGAAAGTTGAAACAGTTTTTAGAACAACGAGTGCAAGCCGAAAAATATTTCACTGATTGAAATCTGTTTGAAACTGTTAAAATTTCTGTAGATCAAATATTGTGGAAATTGATTTTCGAATGCAAATTCAGTGCTATTTGAATGCAAGAACCATCGGAATAACAATATTTTTTGCAGAGCAAGGAACAATTCTACAACACAGTGCCGGATAATGAACGGAATCGATTTTTGACGAGTGAGTTGTTTTTGAAATATTGCAAAATATCTTGAAGGACGATTGACGAGTATTTCGTTTTTGAAGGAAATTAAGTTTTTAAAACAGAAAAAATTTGGGAAATATTGGAAATTTTTTCGAAGCTATAGAAATTGTTAGCTGCAAAATTTTAGTTCGAACCTTTTCCCGGTTTTGTATCGGATTTCGAGATGTAAAATTTTGAAAATGTTGGAAGTTTTGAATATATTTGATGAAACAGTAAAAGTAAAATATTTTGCTTCTGAAAACAGCTCAAAAAATTGACAAGTTCACTCACTAGAAGCAATCAGTTGAAAAAATACTCTATCAAGTCTTTGAAACGGGAAAATTTTTGAATTTTGTACGTTTTGGAGGCCCAACTTCAGTTATTCAGTCAAAATTTTTCATTGTTTGAAATTTTCGATTATCAGTGTCATTGCAAATGACAAATCCTAAGCTTAATGCAAACTTTAATCAATACTGATTGTATTTAATTTTGAAACTGAGAAGTAGAGTTGCTAAAAAAGAGAAAATTGGGAGAATTGAAACTTGCAACTTTTGCTTGAATAGTGGTATTAAAAAATTGTCAATTTTATAGCATTCCACACAATTCCCCGTCTTATAGTTAATTATCTAGCTGAAATATGTCATATTAACGTTTTAAAAGTTCTGTGAGCTTTTACATAGAGTAGGAGATAAAACACTTTGAAAGTTTTGAATGTTTTGAATACATTTTTGAGTGAAAAGATTCATTGAATCCATTGCAAAACGGTTTACAACTCGTGATCTATTAAAATAGTTGTTGAGAATATTTTATTTTCTGCAAAACGGTTAACGCGATCCCAATCGAATAATTTTGCTGCTAATTATTGAATTTAGCATTTGAAACAGAAAAATGACCCAAAATGGTACCCTTTGAAACGCTGTTTTTTTGTCATTCAGCTCCTATTTTTAGCTCTAAGATCACTTTTCGTGCCGAGATATTTTAAAGGAGCATAGTTGTTCCAGGAGCGAGAAGCGTTTCGTGCTCTTTGAAATTTTTGAAACGGACAACGTTTTTAGAAATCCTTTGTACTGCAAAAGCAAATAAACAAAAGTGGTTTTTCGAAAATTTTTAAAAATAATAACGATGATTGCATAGGTTTTGAGAAAAATGCATTAATTGAACCGAATAGAAAAGTTCTGCTGACATTCATTGTATTTAAAATTTGAAACAGAAACATTTTCCTGTGTTCAATCTTTCTTACAACCATGAAATGGTGTTTTTTCGTCATCCTGGTCTCATTTTAATGCGAAAATCACTTTTCGTGTCGAGATATTTTAAAGGAACATCTATATTTTTGCAGGATCCCTCTCCGCGTTACAAGACAGCACATTCAAATGTTTCGATTGCCCGAAAACGTATCAATCTGGAAATGGACTTTTTCAGCATTTGAAAAAGTGTGGAGATACACCAGCAACGGCTGATAATTCGGTATGTTTTGACCGGAAAATTTAAACCTTTTGATCTTTTTTTCAGATGGCGGCGTCACCATCACCTGCACCATCATCGACACCAATCGAACGGAAGAGGCCGAAAGTGGTGAAAACGGAAAATATGACACTGGATGGATTGAGACAGACACCAACAATGTGGTTGGAATTGCCGAAAAGTGAGCAGAAAGTTGTTGTGGAACAAGTTATGGATAAGGATTTGGTTTGCTTTAAGGTTGGTGAATTTGAAAAAAAAGAAAAATTTACAATTATTAGGAAAAACAGATGAGAAAGATATGAAAAAGTTAAAACCGTAATGAAAATACCGGCAAAAAGGTCCAAAAATCCGAATACAAAACGGCAAAAGAGCTCGAAATATGCATCTTCTATCCGCATGTTTTGAATTTTACTACTTAACTCAAATTCATAAGTAGAATACCGTATTCTAGAGTCGATATTCTACATATTATGTTTATAAACTTTAATCTCAAACTGACATGGAAGGTTTTTGAAAGAGAAAATTGTTAATTTTATGAAGTTAATGAAATTGTGGATGCACTATAGCCTCAGAGATACTTCAAGCTTATCATTCATCATGAAACAGAAAACTTTGACATTTTATGAAGTGTTTTCTACTCAAGTTATCAATTTCAAAGTGGCATGAAAGTGGATTTTGCAGTTTTTGAAAAAATAATATCAACATTTTAATGGAGAGTATGAGAGAAATACCATGTGTGAATCGAGGGTCGTATATTCTTATTCATGGCGAAACGGGAAATTTTGAAAAAAAAGAAAAAGATCACTGATTTAAAAGTTTTGAAATTGTCGCATAATGTAACTTGCAAAGTTTTCACATTGGTAAAACAGAAAAAAATTTAAAGTTTATTTGCAGGGATGTGGTACACGATGCAAGAATGCGAGGGAAATGGTCAGTCATTTGAACGGATGTATTCAGACAATGTATGCTAGTTATAAGGTTAGTATTTGGTTATGGACAGGACGGTTTTGCATTGAATTGGATTAGATTCGAGCAGTGTAGGATTGTTTTGGATAAGACATTAAAAAATATGTTGAAACTGAAATAAATTGTTATCAAAACCATCATAATTTGCAGGATCGAGTATCAGAATTCCGAAAATTGGAGAAAAGATTGAAGTCATCATATGTTCGAGAAGCGATGAAACTGAATGGTGGAACATTGAAATGTATGGTGTGTGATCGATCATTTGGGCATCAATATGGTTTGATTTATCATGTTGATCGATGTCAAGTTGAGAAGAATGTGAGTTTTTTTTGGATATTTCTAGAAAAAAGTGGAGGAAATAGCGGATTTTGAGCTGAAAATGGTGTTTCGAGCATCATTTTTTAGTATTTTTTCGGGAATATACTGAAGCTGAAAACTGGAAAATATTTATGCTGTTTCAGAAACATTATATTTTTTATTTGAAAGATATAAAATGTCGATAACTCTTTTATTGGCTCTCCCCGAAAAAATAGAATTTGATAAAAGTTGTAGAAAAAAACGAAATCTGAATTTTTCAGTTTCAAAAAATTATCAAATTCTGAAAAAATACTCGATATTTTAGTCGAGTATTCGAGATTCTTTTTCAAAAAATAAGTGTGGAATAGTTGATTTTTGAAGAGGAATAGTGAAGAATCTTGTAGCTGAAAACTGGAAAATGTTTATACTGTTTCTGGAACAGCATATTTTATTTACATGGCATAATATGTCGATAATTTCATTTTTTCGTTCTTGCCGGAAATCATAAAAGAAATATACATCATTTTGTTCGATGTCAAGTTGCTAAGAATGTTGTCGAAAAAACTGAAATCTGCGGTTTCAACATATAATCAAGTTTTGAAGAAATACTCGTTATTTTAGTCGAGGATGTGAGAAGAGACATTCATTGATCCACTGCTGAAGTTCTGCAGTAGTTTTAAAGTAATTGTTGAAAAACAGTAGTTTTTCCAAATTAGAATTGCTCGAGAGCGTTATTTCACTGTTTCAAAGTAGTTTCAAAACATTTCGAAAAAATGTTCCAATGATGACCACTTTTTGGTTTTTCTTTTCACAGAAAGCTAGTAAAGGCGCTGAAAAGTTCTGTCGAAAAAAATTGAAAATTTCCGTTTCATAGAGTTATCAGGTTTTGAAGGAATACTTTAGATTTCAATAGTATGTTTGATGTCTGGAGATTATTAGATTATGGTTACAAACTGATACAAAAGTGTGGAAAAGTTGCTTCCTTTTTGAAATGAGAAGTGTTGTTTTTTTTTCGAGGGAAACTGAATCTATCTACTGTTTCATTGAAGTTTATTGAGAAAAGGTTATCGAACGAACGTTGATTTGATTTTCTGCGATATTTTTTTTAGAAAAACGAAAGCAGTTTGTTCAAATTTTAAAGCTCACAATTTGGAGCAAACCGCACTAAAAAATAGAGAAGATTTCCATTTTTCAAGTCCCGTAGTTTCCTAGATACATCGGAGCTTGAAAAACTGCAAATTCGTCACTATTTCGTAAAGTGTCTGCAAAGATGGATGACGAAAAAGATAGAATGCTGATAGTATGAAGTTTATTCGTTAACTGATTGAGAAAACTGTGATTTTTAGTTTTTTTTTTCGATTCTTGGAGCTGAATGCACTTTTTCTAACTAGAAAGTTGAATTGAAATATAAAAACTTATCGGAAAACAAAATTCACACTTCATCATTTCTCTCCGTACTTTTTTTTCACTGTTCCTGAATCATATGTTGATGAAAGTGTTAGCTAAAGTCTTGTTCTTGTAGAGAAACAGATACCTTATTTGATTAACAATATATTTGTATTTTACAGGAACAACCATGGAAATGCTACAAATGTGGTTATGAAGCATTAGCAAACGAGAGCGAAGAACATTTGGCAAAATGTGATGCAGTTGTGACAACGAGGGATATGGCGGAGAGGAAGTGCAAGGAAATGTTGGGGTTGTGAGTTTTTTGATGATTGGAAATCGAAGTGAAAAGCTGAAAATTGGCATTTTTTGAGAGATATTGATGATTTTTGTATGACAATTTGAATTCTGAATGATTTGAAGTCTTGAAATTGACAGAAATATCAGAAACTCTTTAAAAAATGCTGAAATTTTTGAGTTTTTTTGTTTGATAACTGAATTTTTTGTGGGTTGAATGTCCTGACATCGACTTTCGAAAATATTCCCGTTTCAGTGGACAGTTTTATCCTTTTGCAAAAAAATTTGATGCAATAATGACATTTTTACTATAAATTACAGTAGTCAGAGCGAAAACTACAGTACCTCAAAAAAAACCTGTGTCAAAAAATAATGAAAATATTTTTGAATTTTTTTTTGTTTGATAGATGGAATTTCAGTGGTTTTATAATCCAGAAACCTTTTTAAATCACACAAACTCCGATATTTCGTCTTTTTTCGGAAGTTTTCCGTTTCAAAAAATATTTTTCACATGCTCTCCAATTTTTCCGACAGTTCCTGCATTCCATCGAGCTCAAAATATTGACATTTTCAACGAAATTGACAAAATTCACTCAAAATTAGTGGGTTTGTGAGTTTTTTGATGTGTGAAAATGTACAAAATGCAGGAAAGTGGAACTCTTGTAAATCTACATCAGCGCAACTTTCAAACGGAAACTTTTCTACTTTTCAAGCGTGAAAAAATTTTATTCGTGATGGATATTTTCATTTTCAATGGATTTTTAAGTTTGAATTTAAAACTCAGACGAACGTCTAGAAGATCAATTTTCCACCCTCACCAATATCTGAATCATTATTTGGGTCAAAATCTTAAATATAGTGTTTTAAGAAAATTACATTTTCGATTTGAAACGAAAATTATTAATACGACATGAAGTTCCTTTCTTTTCTAACTAAAATAACCATTTACGTCAATCGAGTTATTGGAATGCTGATAAAGTCTAAGCTAAAACAATTACTTTGGTCACAATTTGAAAACATGTATCCAGTTTATATTGATGTGAACATGAAAATCTAATAACCATCAATGAAACTACGTGATGGCGTAATGAATATCAGATCAAAATAGAGGTGAAACCCTAAAATATGAGTTCACGCGGGAAAGAAAACACTCAAAGTTTCCGTTTGAAAGTTGCGGTGATGTAGAAATACGGTCGTTCGGAAATTGGCAATTTTGAGAAAAATTGACGATTTTTGGATGAAAATTTGAATTTTGGATGATTTAAAGTCCTGAAATTGATCGAAGTATCAAAAAATTTCTTAGAAAAATGCTGAAAAATTTTGATTTTCGGATTTTTAGAGGTTGGATCGGCTGAAAACACAAAACTTAGTTTTATTTCTGTGAAATTTGTCAGTTTCAGTTGATATTTTTCAAATTCTCGTTTTTTTTGGGGCAATTTGTCGAGAAGTTCTTTCCGAAATAAGAGCCACATAAAAATGCTCCTATTTTATTTTTAAAAATTACGTTTTTCTTGATATCCTAGATACTCACAATAAGCGAAAACTGATCAATTGTAAAAAAAATTTCCTCAAAATTTATGAAAAGTTGTGAAATTTTGGAATTTTAGTGTTTTGTGGTCCTGAAATCAATAGGAATCTTTGAAATCACAGTTATTTTCGAAAATTTTGCAGTTTCATTCGATAGTTTTCACATTTGCACATGTCTTTTTCGACAGTTCCTCGATTTGTTGGAAACTAACATCACATAAAAATGCGCTGATTTTAGTGAAAATCTCAGTTTCTTGATCTCAAAATGACTCAAAATGTGTGGAAAAAAATCATGTATAAGATTACGAAAGTCTCAAAAATGACAGATTTTCAGTCTTGTTTTCAAAATTTCCCTGTTCTGGTCGATATTTTTCACATTTTGACATGTTTTCGATCCATTGCATACATCGATGGTCTAGATAACGCTTTTCAATATCTGCCTGCTAGTCATCTACAGTAGTCCGAACTGAAACTACAGTACACCGGAAAGCAAAAAAACATGTTTCTGAAAATTGTTTTGTTATTTGAAGTTTTATGTGAATAATTTCGTATTGAGTTCATATTGAATATAGAATTCTCTTTTTTCTTGCTAGATGTTTTCTGCAGTTTTTGTAGCAGACATTAGTCGTTTTATTGGTAGATCATTGCGGATCAGTTTTTCGAGCTTAAAATACTCGAAATAAGTGAAAAAAAAATGAAGAATTTGAGAATTTGCAGGGAAGTTGGTATTGGCACAAAATTGTCGATTCGAAAAAAGTCAAATGGTAGTCAGGCACCAAGAGCGACAACGAAGAAGGATGGAACAGTGTTGTATCGGTATAGGAAGTCGGTTGTTACTAAAGGTTGGTGTTTTTATATATTTGTGAGAATATGGAGGGATTTGGTGGATATTGAGAAGAAGGGAAAAGGGAATTTTGAATTATATAGAGAGAATGAAAAAAAATCCGAAGTACGAATCAATTTAACTTGAGAATAATGTAGAAAAAGAAAAAATGAAACAGGAAAAAATTCCGTTTCAATCTTCCAATTTTTGATCGAAAAATACAGAAAAAATCTTCTACCTAGTTATGCTGTTGTCAATAAATATTAGAAAAAAACAAACGAGAGATTCAAAAAAGTTTTGATTTTGAAACGAAACAGAAAAGATTTCAGTTTCAATTTTTTAATTTTCTAGCGAAAAATCCAGAAAAAATGGTCGGTGCTAGTTCTAGTGGTTTCAATAAATATTAGAAAAAAAAACTTACTAGAAAAACAAAAAAGTTCTAATTTTGATAGAATTTGGAAATATTTCGGCTTCAATTTTTTGATTTGACGGGAAGCTTCAACAAGTTTTGATCGAATTGGAATGGTTCTTTGAGAATTTGAAAAATTGATAAAATTTGAACGAAAATTCGATCACAGAAAACGGGAGGAAAACTGGAAATTTAGGAAATGGAACAGAAAAAATTCAGTTTCAATCCTTAAATTTTTCATCGAAAAATTCAGAAAAAATGATTATGCCGTAAATAGCTTTAGTAGTTTAAATGAAAATTAGAAACAACAAACGAGAGAAAAACGTTCTAATTTTGATAGAATTTGAAAATATTTCGGCTTCAATTTTTTGATTTGACGGGAATTTTCAACAAGTTTTGATAGAGTTGACACGAGTAGTTTTGAAAATTTGAAAGAAAGTGATGGAACACAAAAGAAATTTCGATCAAAGAAAATTGTAAGAAAACTGGCTATATAGGAAATGGAACAGAAAAAATTCAGTTTCAAATGTTCTATTTTTCATTTAAAAAATATTGGTTGAACAATTACTTTGTTTAATTAAGAAAACTGCTAGTTTTTTAAACAATTGAGAACATTTTTTGTCAAAATTTGTGCAAAATTTATGAGGGTTTCATCAAATTTTTGTCTGGAAAGTTGAAATTTTGGGTTAGATAGATGGAGCAGAAAAGATTTCAGTTTCAATTTATGAATTTTCCATTGAAAAATCCAGAAAAAAATGTTGTTTGAACAGTTGCTGGCTTCAATTATTACTTGGAAAAAAGTTGTTATTTTGCTAGAATTTGGAATTAAATGTATAGTTTTGAGATAACTTCTGTTATAGTGGTACATGTAGTGTATAGTTCCGAATCCACGGTTGCGGATAAACTCACGTATCCGGGTAAATCGGGTACGGATATGACGACAAACAGGTATATGAAACCTATCCGAATCGTGGTCGGGTAGATTCGGGTATATCCGAAATTTTCGGGTAACAGTTCTGGTAGATTCGGGTATACCCGTATCCGAAAACGGATATTTAGGATGCACCCAAATTTACCCGAACGGGTATCCTGGTAGATTCCGATATACCCGAACTCGAAAGATTCGGAATATCCGAAATTTTGGATCCGGAACGATACTCTGGTGCGTGTAGATTCTTCGATCCAACGAAAATTTTCTGACACTCTGACAATTTGGAGTGCAAGTGAAACTTGAAAAAGTTCGAGAAACACCCATAACTTTTGTGCGCCGCATTATATAGTTATGTTTATTCTTACAGATCTCAAAGGAATAGTAAGTAGAGAGGATAAGCAGAAATATGAGGCATTATGTGAATCAACCTACAATGAATGGAAGGATACAATAATGAATACAATGTATTGTGAGAAATTGAGGAGTGTACAAAAGATGGAATGGACGAGGACTGTGCTGGATAGAAGGTAGGTCCCATCTTTGGAAAATTAAGTGGAAATGGGAGGATCTTGAAATACAAAATATACTGTATTATCGTGTGGGGCACCGTGTTGTCTATATTTCACTGTTTCAGAATATCCATATCATCCATGATAACGCTCGAATATTGTTAAAATTTCCAAAAGGTAAAAAACAAAAAAAAATATTTTTTTTTCCGGTTTCAAATGTTTGCCTAACACGAAATTTTTCAAATGTATACTACTCCATGTCGAGTGAAAAAGTTTCAGTTCAGCTCATTTTCAATAATTTCCGTAATATCATTTTTGTCCAACTTACTTTTCCCTTAGACATTTTTAATGTTCTATTGAAATTATCCACTTTCTGCTTTTCAAAACTAATTTAGTTATGAAATTCAGACTAAGCATAGCAAGACGCGTCTTAGAATAAAGTTAAACCCCTATATTGTAGATGCCAAACTAACGTCTAGGAATAAAGCAAGTGCGCCCCTGGGTCTCGACGCGTTTTAAATAATTTTTGAACGTAAATACAGTAGGCGAACTGCAAAATCGTATCGGGACTCTGGAGCGCACTGGCTTTATCCCTAGCCGTTGGTTTTGCACTTATAATATCATATATCATATAGGAAAAAAGTGGGGAGTTTGATCATTCCCGTGAGTAGTTTCCGAAGCTAATTCCAAAGAAATTAGATTCTTCTGGCTTCAAAAAAGTGTAAAAATTTAAGATTCTTATGAATGAACAGACATGAAAACCACGTCATTTCAAATAACAACAATTAGTCACTTCATATTTGAAAAAAATAGTTTGGAAAAATTTCCAGCTTCAAAATCATTATATCCTTTCAAATCTAAAGAAAATAATACTCTCTCACGGAAGAATCGGCACGAAATTCCACAAAAAACTGTAAACTTTGAGCAATTTTGGGTCGTTTGTCGAATTTTTAATTGAAAGTGTTTCTATTCGAAATTTGTGTACATATGAATGATCTAGTGGTGGAATATGCAAATTTAGCAGTAATGAGGTGGTATTGAAATTGAAAATTTTAGATTGTTCGAGTTTTCGAGTCACAAGAGATGTTTAGGATGATTATTTTTGAGCTTTCTGAATCGGAGATTTTTTGTGATATGAAATGTACGAGAAAAAGCTTCAGTTATCATGGTGGGATTTGAAGCGAGTCTTGGACGAAAAATAAGCCTAAATTCGTAATTTTGACACTTTTTTTGAAGTTTACATCTTTTTTCGACCACATTTTGGTTCATAACTCTGTTCAATAGCGCCTTGTTGGTAAATTGTTGGGTGAAAAGAAAAATCTTGAAAAATGTTCAGTTTCAAATTCATCGTATATTTTGAAATTCACAAAAAATGATACTCTATGGATGTTCTTACCCATTAAAATTCTTGAAAAAGTATACGGAGAATCTAGCGGTGAAATATACACATTTAGAAATGATGAGGTGATTTTGAAGCAGATATTTTCAGTTTTTTTTCGAGTTTTTATCATTTTCTACGTAAAACCAACTTCACAATGCCCAATAACCCATCACAGCCCATATGAGACACCTCTGAAACTCAAAAAAAATATTTCCAGTGATCCAATGTACCCCATCTTCACCCGTCAATCCATCACCATTCGTGATCAACCATCAGAAGGACTACAATCTACAGTACCAGCTGGATATCGATTTGATTGTTTGCAACCGAGTCGAACAATTGGACAGGATACGGAACAGAAAATGGGGGTAGCATACTGTGGAGCACCGATTAATGGTGTGAAGGTGGCGCCGAATCGATTGGTGACTGGTGAGTGATTTTTTGATACAAATATAGAGATTGATGTTTCAAAATAGTCAGAAAATGATGAATATTAGAATTTTGATATTCAACAACGGAAGCAAGTGGGATATTATAGATTTTCACACAAACTATGAGGAAAAATTATTGAAAATGAATATTTCACAAAAATTAAATGTAATAGGTCAGTTGTTGATGAAAATGCAAATTTCAAATCTAGAAAACGAGACCAAGCATGTAATGGCATTTTGAAAAAAATACCGATTCCAAAAAAAAATTTATTATAATAAAAATTCTTGTCATGTTAGTTTACCATTCGATGCTTCTTTATTGAATTCTATAAAAGTGAGAAAAGATTTTTTTTCGAACATCGAACTGCTCTGATATCACTTTATCAAGTTGAACCTACTCATAAATTTGATGTTGTCAAATATCCTCAAAGATTTCATCTGTATGCGGCTCTAGAGACAGTCCAAAAACATATATTTTATATAGTATGCGCCATCTGATAAAATCAGTCAATTTTATATATTTATTTCACACCTGTTTCTGGACAGGTGTCTTTTTCTATTTCTCTATGTCTCTGTTATTTTGCACGTCTAGACCTATGATATCACCATTTGACCTACCTATATAGTATTTGGCGCGTATGTGTTAACATTTTCCTTATTGTATCTACACATCTCATTTGTCACTCGCCATCGATTTCTTCACCTATTTTTCATCTATCTTTCGTCTATTTTTCACAATTATTTCGCTCTAAGAGTTTATTTGTGGGCTGAAAATGCTGAATTTTATTTGAAAATTCAATATTTTAGTTTAAAATACAAATTTTTTACAAAATTCAATAAGTTTACTGCTTCTGTGAAAGGATGATTGGGGTTTTAGTATGATTTATCAATGTTCTATTGGTTTTGTATCGAAAATTCATTCGAACCAGAAGTTTGAAAATTTAAGCAAAAAAAAAATTGAAGTTTCAAGGAATTTTGAAGTTACTTATAATTAAATAAACAATGATTCGCTAGTTTTTTGTCACTTTGAGCGAAAAAATGAGGAAAATTTTGAATGATATCAATGTTTCAACAATTATTTACTTGCAATGAAGTTTAAAAAGTAGTAATAAGTAATTGACTGAAAGCTCGAAAAGTAATGTTTTTTTTCGTTAAAAAAATTTTTACTGCTTCAGAAAATGAGATAATTAGGTTTTTCATAATAAATAATCAATTGGTTATCGATGCGATTTGAATATTTGTACACAAAGTTTCGAAATTATCATAACATCATAACAATTAAGGTTACAAAATATGTTGATATGATTTTCCGAATCCATGAAGTTTTGCTGTAGTTTGTACCACTTTCAGACAAAATTGATACTTTTCAGCAAGAAAAATTCATAAAAACGCACATTGAACAGTGCTAGATGGAAAAAATGTTATGATTTTGAAAAAATAAAAGTAAAAAAATGAGATTTTAAAGTAAGCTACTAGGCTGAATTTCCTGTTTCAACTGAAATATATTATATATTATATATTCACTATAACCATTACTGAACTCATTCTCGTGATACCCGAAGCTCCAAACTTCTCAAATTCAATAATTATTTATATTTGCAGGCGAAGATGTGTTGTGTATCTCAACATTCGGCAATGAAACAGACCTCGAATCGGATTCGAGTATCATTCAATTCTGGACACATAGATACGATGAGGAGAAACAAGAAAGTATCATGAACAATTGGTTCCTATTGCATTTGGTTGGTCGTGGAGTTGTATTGTCGATCAATTGGCTACAAATGCCAAGATACAATGATGATGTTGTTGGATTTGTTGCGTTTTCGACATCGATTGGACAGATTTTGATTTATAGGTTAGTTTAGTTGGTTTTTAGTTGGAAAATTGTGAGCTTCTTCTTGAAAAAAAGCTTTGTGTTTCAAATTGAAAAGAAAGTTGGTAGTCGAAAATATATATATTCAAAACACAAACTTTTGTTGTTGAAAAAAATTGAATGATTCAAAAATTTTTGTCAAAAATCATATGCAAATGTTTTAAAAAATCCCTTTTTTATCGCCCAAAAAGTTTTCAAAAAAGTGAAGCAGCTTTACATTTTGATTATTTTTATATGAAGAATGTGTGCCAGATGTATTTTATTCGAATCAGGAACGAACATTTTAGTCTAGAAAAAATTTAAATGAATTTCAATTGAAACAGAGAACATTTTTTGAATATTTGAGTATAGGATACCTCAACAGAAAAAGGTATCAAAATCTTTTGAAATATACGAATTATTTTGATATTATCATGTTATTTTGATATTTATCAAAATATTTGAGGTTTTTTGCGTAGTGACAGTGATAAAGATTTTGATTCTCAAAACTTTTTGAATCTGAAAATCACAGATTTTCGTTGGCAAGAATTAGAAATTGTTCCTTCTGAATTCTCAAAAAATTATTCTAGGAATACTACAAGTTGTTAAAATAGACTCAGAAATTTTACTCGTATCAAAAATTACTGTTTCAGTATTGATATTTTAAAACTTCCTCCAATTTCGAAACGTTTCATAGTTTTTCTTTGAATTCAAATATTTCCACCATTTCCCATTCAAAAATCCAACTTTCTTCCAGAATCGACTCAACAAGTGTACCATTCCAAGATGCATCCACATCCGATGTGATGGTAGTTGTCGCCGAGCCACATTTGATATTGGAGCAACCAAAAGTGACAGTACCAGTCGATCAAACAATGAGTACAAATGACACATCAATGGAAGTTGATGAGGATGAAAATGAGCAAAAACCGGTGGATGTCAAGATTGACGAGTCAATTGTGCCAATATTAAAGTTCACATGGTGCTCATTTTCCGGTGGACAACATTTGGCGGCGATTAATGCGTTAGGTAGGTCAAATGATTTTAAAGGAGCATACAGTAATCCTTGTTATAGGTTCTGTAATACTGTGGGATTTGGATGATGAAGAATTGGACAATCCGGAATTCTTCCAATCAACCGAATGGCAATCACCACCATCGGATATTGCTTTTGTTGATAGGGATACAATTGCATTGGCATTCCGGGAGAAAATGATGAGATTGGTGAATATTAATGATTGGGTGACGACATTGGAGGATGCCACGGTTAAAACTGCTGGTTAGTTTTGAGTTGTTATATCAAAAAAATGGATAAAAATAGGATTTTGGGTGAAAAATTACAGAATTTCGGATTTTTTGCATGTTATAATCTAGATTGCATCAAATTTTGCTGAAAAATTGATAAAGGTTCATCGTAATTGACTGAAAGTGCACATTTTTATCATAACTTTTGCTCGAAACAGAAATTTTTTATTCAAAAATGTAATTTTTCCATGTGGAAAATACATTATTTCTCAAAAAATTGAAGCTTGAAAATGTGATTTAAAAATTTTTAGTTTAAAAAATTTGAAAATTTATGTATATTTGTGTCATTTTACCTCGGAATTTACAAAACGAGCCAAAAATAACTGCTTTGAACTCAAGGGCACCTTTTAACCTTAAAACAAAGCCTGAACAAAGTGAAATCGACGAAAAGTTTATTATTCAACTGAATATATTACATGAAACACTAATATTATTCTAGAAATATGAGAAAACACGGATTTCATCAAATGTTGCACATTTTCTTTCACGAAAAAAGATAATAACTCCAAATTCATCATTTTCCGTATAAGTTTAGCACAAAAATGCAAAAATTGGCTTATTATCAGCTTCAATACACAAAAAATTGTGATAAAACTACCAATAAATGATGAATTTTCGATTCATAAACTTAAATTACTTTTGTTTATTCCAGGCACCCGAATCCATTGTGATCCCCGAATCTGCAAGAGTTTCTTCTCATTCCAAACCGATTACACCGCATTCCCATTCTACAATGCGACTGGTGTATCATACATTGCCATGGAGAATAACGAGGGTCTATTCATTATAGTACCCCTATCAAATACGTTAGTTCTTATCATCTTATCAGTTGTTAATGATTATTATCATCTCCAGACATCAAATGATGACATGGGATATGGCAGTTTGTGCGCCAATCGGCACAATCATCTCATGCGGAATCGATGGACGTGTCTTGGCGTGCGCCAGTGGAAAAGTGATAGATCGAGATGTGAGACATGCGTCGAATTATCATGCTGGAAAGACGCTGATCAATTTGAGAAGGTATCCCTTTATCACTATCATATCAACTGATAACACTTTATATTCAGACGACGTGTAGATCCAGAAGCCGTACCAACAGAAAACGCTGATTTCAACACGACAAACGCAAAGCCAAAACTCGACGAGAGTTGTATAACACATGACAGTGTTTGCGACAAAATGTGGCTGGAATTTCAACCAAAGAAGGTAACTCTTTTTGATCTACTACAGTACACCCATATCAACCCCCAAATATAGTTCAAGATCGAGAACCAAAGGCCATTAGTTGTATCACTCGATCAACGAGTCGAATCATTGAATTGTGTAGACACCAACAACTGCACCAACCACCCAATTGCATTTATTGGTGGTGAGGCTGGAATACTTTTCGCCGTTGGGTGTGATATCTCGGTTAGTTGGCGTTAAGACGGCATATATAACTTGAATTGCAGCTCGAGAAAAACACCGTCGCCTAATTTCGGATAACCAATCTACTCAACTTCGATCTCTAACTAAATTGTTGATTTACTGTTATGCTTTGTATAAATATTTCTTGATTCTGTGTGATAGAGAATGATGGATACAGAGCTTCTACGTCTGTACCACCACAGAAACAATCAAAAGAAATGTCCGAGCTTTTCCGTCTGACATCTCACGAAAAATTGGCAAGAAAATATAAATAGAATAGACAATTACAATGATAAACCTTCTACATTGTCTGATCATCTAAATATTCCTTCTGATCCGCCCAAATCGTCTTGATATCTCTTGCTATCGAATCTACTCCACTTCCGTTCGATTTGAGCACAATATGGAGAATTGAGCAATCCTGAAAGATGGCAAATATTGAAAACGACAGATTTATAGCAATAATTGGCGATTTCCTCAATTAACAATAGTTTTAAGGTTCAAATTACTACAATTTGAACATAAAGCGGCGAAATTAGTAGTAGTTATGATAATTCCTATATGTTTCTTTTGTTCAAAATTTGACCATAGCTTCCGCCGTACCTCACATATTTTCATTAGTAGTAGGTAGAAAAACTAACCATGTTAATCCACATTTGATATCGCATCTGCTCGAGATCCTTTGAATCGGGCAAAGCCTTGATCATCGATATCACTCCATTTTTTTGAGCACAAAGTGGTGAAGCATTGAACAACTGCAAAAAAATTGCAAAATTTTGTCGAATAGGAATATTTTAGAACTTCAGAATTCTAAAATCCGACTATAAATTCTGCTGAATTTTAGAATCCACTAAACATGTATCTTTTTCAAAATTTGGGCATAGCTTCCGCCCTATTTCATTTTTTTCTCTGGTAAAAAAATAGCATACTAACCGTGATAACATCAATACGAATCGGCTTAATTGGAGCAAAGGCGATGAATGATGTGGATGGAACGGGCGATTCTGTAAAAAACAATTATAATGATGAGGAAAACTCACAATTCAACAATAATTTGCAACTTCTTACACCATTTTTGAGTTTTATACAAGGGTAATTTTCCAAATTTGAGCATAGCTTCCGCTGTATATTACATATTTCATACAACTAACGGTAAAATCTATAGGCAGCTTTTCTACATATCTGTTGCCAAACAAATTGCCGAGTTTCTATTGAATATTGAGAAAATTTTGTTTTTCAGAAAACGAAATATCTCCTACTCATATTGAATCGTGGTTTTGAAACTTTTCGATAAAAAAAGATGTTTTCCGATCGTTCGTTTTGAAAGATTCAAAAACGGAATTCATAAAAAGAAAGTGAGCTCAGAAGTTATACATAGCTGCGGAAATTTATATATATTCCTTGATCTGTCTTACTTTCAATTCACAATCAAAAATAACGAAAAATTACGGAATTTCCGTTCCAATTTCGAAAAATCACACAAAATATTGGATATCGCCATCTAAACAAGGATTCAAAACGTGACAGCAAATTCCTTTTCGAAGATATCAGAAAATAGGGGAATTTCTAGTGGAACTACTTCTGGATACTGCGATACTCCAACTAGTTTCAAACACAAAATGGTCATACTTACATGAAACTGAGCTATCCTTGCCGATTCTTCCTCTATACGATTCCATATCATCGTTCATCATTGATGCATCATCATCAACACCTGGAATGGCAATATTCAATAATCAAATCTTTATTCAACATCAAAGAATCAATGAAAAAAAATCAATATTTCTTATCTTTATTAAACGAAAATAACCCAAAAATCCCACACGGACCCCTAAACGTACATTATTTTTCTTACAATTTTTCATGATCCCAGCAATATTTCATACTTTTCATGAGAAAAATTGCCGACTTCCTATCAATATATGCTGTCTTAACAACAAAACAAACCAAAAGTGTGAGAAAATGTACATTTCCGAGGGTCCTACTCTCCCATTTCAAACTAACCATATTCACCAACCATCACCATCGAAATGCATCATTATTCGAACATTTGAGCCTTTCCAGGTGCCCGACTCTTCTCATTCGTCATTAATTTCCTCCGATTATTCATCAATTCTGAAAGAAAAAACATAATTTTGATAATGATACTTGGAGAATGTCAATTATTTCATTGCCAGTGTATCCATTTTTTGGAATATAAAGGAAACAAGAGTGAATACACGACATCTCAAAATTATTTCAAAATCATCATATATTTGTCAATCATCTGAAATTTCCTCAACTTACACTAAATGCCTCAATCCACTTCAACCATCCAACATTTGTTCACCATACAATTTGTTGATTCTTCTTCGAATCACTCGCCAATCTAGAAAAATCCTCATTTATTCTCAATATTCAAGAAAAAGTCAAAACCCTTCCAACTAATCATCATCTGCAACGGAACATTGATCGAGTGTTGTTGCACCATGTGTCATTCTGCAACAATTAACATCAACTTTTGGACATTTTAGGTTAAAAATCCTACACAAAACCACAAAATATTGGCTCAGTTGATGTTGGTTGATCAGATGCAGCTGTGCAGGTTGTTGCTTCATCAAACATCATATCAGTCATTGTCGTCGGATGCAGATCCTTGCTATTGTCCCTTGTTGTCCATAATAGTGCATATTGTTGATGTCATATCCTTCCTTGATGTCCATTGTTGTCCCTAGTTGTCCATCTTCGTTCACCCATATTGTTGTGGTTGTTCATTGTTGTCGATCCGTCTATATTGTTGTTGTTGATTGTTGTCCTTCGTTGTCAACTGTTGTCCATCCACATTCTTATTGCTCTCTGGAAAACTTCGAAAATCATCATTTCCACCTTTTTCGACCCAAAAACCCCTAAATCTGTCTACATTCTTCCTAACAACCCCAAAAAAATCCGCCACCAACCAAATTGCCACAATAAAACCCATCAAACAAGCTCCACACTTGCCCATCTCACACGTCTCGCATCCATTTACGCCGAATATGCATTCGAGGCTTAACTATGACCCGGTCTGAACAATAATACGTCACACTCAGCATAGCCACCGTACCAGTACATCCGCAGAGTGCACGTGGGCGGGCAAGTTAGACGGCTCGACGTGCTCCATAGGCGGCGAAACTAGGTGATTTGTTAGATCGTCACAACTGGTTGGTGGGACGGATCTTTTATCTTCCAATCCATTTTCTATATACTATATATAGGTTAGAAGTGATTGCCTTACCCTATATTTGATACAAATTTGTCGATTCTTCCTCGATTTTCCACCAAAACTGCTCCTTTTGTCGATCCATCGCTCGATTCCATCTTTCTCTGATGCCATTTTCGCTGAAAAATGTTCAAAATTAGCAAACCAACTACTTTTAGGACAAAATAACCCTATATACAAGCTTTTAAAGTCAAATAATCGATAAATTTCTTGAAACTCGAGAGTTATTATATTAAAAATACGCTGAAAAATCGCAATCTTACTACTCTCGATCTACAGTTTCCTCAATCCCTATCTATAACAGGCCTAGAGCCCTGGAACTACCGTATTAAAGAGTCAAAATCCGGAGCAGTGGCAGTAACCTTCAAGATCCCGAGTATGTCCGGGCCATTGACTGGCTTTCTGATGAAAAACACAGCTACAGTGTACCGACTCATTCCTTCAAGTGACTCTCAACAGTAATTCCCTCAGTTTTCTACACTTTCTGAATACTTATTATGAAGTTAAACCTATATTATCAACTTCTACGGACAACCTAGGGCAGCATAAGGCCACCCGAGCTCCCTGTATTGAAGGAGATAAGAAAGTCAACACCCAGTGGCACTCCGGACCTACTCATCTCCCAACAAAAAGCTCCTCAACTTCTATTTTTTGTTATAAAATGGCTAGAATTAGAGGTTAGTCGCCGCCTTAACCCCCAACGATAGTTGGGAAAGGTTGCTCTTAGGAAAAATGACTAGAAGCGGGCATTATGCGTGTTTTTAGGTGAAATTGTGAGTTTTTAAACCTAATTTTAGACATTTTAAAGTATTTTGGGGGTTTTAAACGAAGAAATAACTTATCTTTCACTTCCAAGTGCTCCGCGTGGTCCCTTTTGTTGATTGTTGACCCAGCCGAGATGCAATCTGAAAAAATAGACATTAAAATTGATTCAAGAAAAAAAAAGTGACGATTTACGAGTAAAACGATGGGAAAGTGAGCTTTTTGAAGAAAAAGAGCGCAAAAAATAAAAATTTCTTCGATTTTCTGCATTTTTAAAAAAAATTTTGGTAGTTTTCACTTGAAAACTTGAGGAAAAATGGGCGAAACGCTCGAAAATCACCAAAAACTCGGCAATTTGCAAAAAAACCAAGAAAAATCTACCAAATTTCATGGATTTTGAACAATTTTCGATAAATTTAGGAGAAAAAGTGACGAAAATTCAAAAAATGACTTTGTTTACCCGTTTGCCACGCGAAAAACATACGAAAATTCCCGCCGAAAAGTTCAAAATCGCGCGCCCAAAAATAAAAAAAGATCAAACGGGAAACTCAGCCAATGGCCTAGGATCCGACAACTGTCTACTCCTCGTGGACAAGAGGAGCTTTTTTTGTTTGGGAAATTTGCGGGTCTGATAATAGGGATTTTGACGATTTTCAGCCAAATTTAGCTGGAAACTGCTTGAAATTGTGCAAATTAAATTTTTTAGTGCAAAAAATATGCCAGAAAACACGATTAATGCATGTTTCGAGCTGAAAAACGCCTGAAACTTGTGTTTTTGTCGATTTTCAGCTACATATACAAGTTTTCAGCAGTTTCAGCAATTTATGCCATTGAAAAAGCTAGAATCTAGCATAATTTAGAATTTATTTACCTCTCAAATAACCCTTCACGTCGATTTTTCGCCGAAATGAAACTCTTTCGACGATATTTCAATTAGAGCATCACGTAAAAATATTTTTTTCGCTTTATCAACTTTTCTTATTTTTTTCAAAAGTATTGTGTCTCATTTCCATGCTCTGTAACCTTTATTTTCAAATTAAGAGGCCAAAAATCATTGTTCCCGCCACTTTACATGCCCCCGCCGCACTCTTGCTATCTCCCATGCCCTTATTGCAAAAAGGGGCGTGGTCGTTGATTTCCCAATTATTTTTTTCGTTTTTATTTGAATTTCTGCCTGTTTTTCCGTTTTTCGTCGCGATTTTATATTTTTTCCTTATTTTTCATTCAAAATTAAAGTAAATCAAGTAAAATTTACTTTGTTTGTTGCGAAATCTATCATTTTTGACGCTAAAATCTCGTTAAACGATAAAATTACTGTTTCCATCAAATAACGATATTTTGCAGGTCTATTCACCACAAAAATGACGGAAGAAATCGACTACAACGATGCTGAACGTTACGTCAACGATGAATCGATCGAAATGGCTTGGGCGATCAACGTAAGTCGATTTTTTGCCTCGTTCGATCGATATGGCCCCATTTCTAGGCAAGCGAGCGCGCCAACGTTCACATGAACCTCATTCTTCGTTGCAATACTCAACAATTGCGGCTCAACAAGTGTCAAGATGCGATTCTCGCCGCATTTCGCAAGGAATTTCCCGATTTGGATGTGACAAAAGTCACGGAAAAAGAATTGAAGGATGGTGATATGAAGGAGAGATGGCGAGGATTTTGCGAGCAATTCAAGGAAACTGTCGAGGATTATTCGATGGGCACACTGATGAGAATTGAGGCGAATAAGGCTTATAGCCAGGATAACACGATTGTCGTTGCAAAGGTTGGTTTTCCCGCTTCTTTTTCTTTTTTTATCAATTATTTTCAGATTATTTACCTTGCAATTGAAATGTCACGAAATGTAGAGGGAATCAATGAGAAGCACAAGCAGGAATACACAAATCATCACAAATCCCTCGATGAATACTCATAACCATCGCTTTTTCCTTGTTTTTGTTCATTTTTTCGTTGATATATCGTTTCTCAGTGATTGTTTTCGTTTCAAAATACAGTTTTTCTTCGTTAATCCTGTTTTTTCGACTATATTCGAAGTTTAATCTTCAATTTTACCTATATTATGGATTTTTAATCCAAATATTCCATTTTTGTTGCAGATATGTCAATTTTTGGTTCAACAGCCGCTGCTCCGGCCACAGGAGGCGGACTATTTGGCTCAAATAGCACACAGGCGACGACTACACCGCTTTTTGGTGAGTTTTTATCAAAATTTTGATGAAAATCATCATTTTCAGGCGCTGCACCATCTACTGCACCATCAGGTGGTGGATTATTCGGAAGCACATCAACTAGCACAGCTCCAGCAACTGGTGGTGGACTTTTTGGCTCAAATAGTGCGTTTCAATATCGAAAAATTCATAAAAACCATTTTTTCCAGCTTCAACAGCTCCTACATCAACTGGTGGACTTTTTGGTGCCACACCAGCCGCCAATACAACACCAATGTTTGGTGCAACAACAGCAGCTGCTCCAGCCGCTGGTGGTGGTCTTTTTGGTTCAAATAGTATGTTTAAACTCCGAAAAACTTTGATAATCCATATTTTCAGCAGCAGCAGCTCCGTCATCAACTGGTAGTATCTTTGGCACCACACCAGCCGCCACTTCAACGCCATTGTTTGGTGCAGCTTCCACAGCAGCTCCAGCCGCTACTGGGGGTCTTTTTGGCTCAACTGGTGAGCTTTTAGTTTTTTTTAATTCTGAAAGTTGAATCATTTTTCAGCAGCTACAACAACAGCACCAACAACTGGTGGACTCTTTGGTGCAACATCAGCTGCAACAACTGCACCAACGACGGGTGGATTATTTGGTGCAACAACAGCAGCACCAGCCGCTGGTGGTGGACTTTTCGGTTCAAATAGTAAGTTTCCAGCTCTCAAATTCTTGATAATCCATATTTTCCAGCAGCAGCACCTGCAGCAACTACTGGTGGTCTATTTGGCACTACACCAGCCGCCACTACAGCGCCATTGTTTGGTGCAACATCCACAGCAGCTCCAGTCGCTAGTGGTGGTCTTTTTGGTGCTACTGGTGAGTTTTTCGTATCGAATTCAGAAATTAGTTTGGTTTCCAGCTGCCACAACAACTGCACCAACAACTGGTGGATTGTTTGGTGCAACAACAGCAACTCCAGCCGCTGGTGGCGGTCTTTTTGGGGCGACAGGTATATTTTTAGAACTAAATTTTCTAATAATCTCTTTTTTGCAGCTTCAACAGCCGCAGCACCTGCAACAACCACTGGTGGTCTCTTTGGTGCAACACCAGCCGCTACTACTACAGCACCATTGTTTGGTGCAACATCGACAGCAACTCCAGCAGCTAGTGGTGGTCTTTTTGGTGCAACTAGTGAGTTTTTAGCTCCAAATTCAGGAAATTGATTCGTTTTTCAGGTTCTACAACAACTGCACCAACGACGGGTGGATTATTTGGTGCAACATCAACTACAACAACTGCACCAACAACTGGCGGGCTTTTTGGTGCAACATCTAGCACAGCGACTGCACCAACTACTGGTGGATTGTTTGGTGCAACAACGACAGCTCCAGCCGCTGGTGGTGGACTTTTTGGTGCGAAACCAACAACTGGAGGTGGATTATTTGGATCAACGGCCACTACAGGACTTGGTGCAGCAGCCACCACGAACGCCACCAATTTATTCACCACTACACCAACAAATACCACACGTAAGTCGTTTGAATTTAAAAACTGAAGCATTTATCGGATTTTTAGTCGGACTCGGCGGAAATCAACAAAAATCATTGGCAACAACAACCGGTGGCACCACCACAACAGCATTAACAATTGGCGGAGAGAAAGAGGCGGCGAAGGATGGTGAAAACCCAGTAGCTCAACCGATTCGAGATATGTTACCATTATTGGAGGAGAAATTACGGAAGAATCGAGAGATAATGGCAGAAGTTGAGAGTTTGTCGAGGGAAAGTAATCCGATGGATATTGATGATATGATTGATAAGGTTAGTGATAGATTTATTGATTTCATCACTAAAACGAGGTTCTAGGCCCAAATCCAAATCAATGGAATCTTCCGTGATGTGAATGAAGGAAGCGATTTGGCACAATATGTTGTTAAACTTGTCAACAATGATCGGCGATTGTTGGATGCAGCGAGAAAAACATATGATGCATCGACGACCAGTAATCAGACGACGTTGAGTAATCAAATCAAGGAGTATGTCCCATTTTCGAAGAAAATGTCATAATTTATGTGTTTTTGCAGACAACTATTACAATTGACACTGGATTATAACGAAGAAGTCAAACATTTGCAGCAAAGGGTCGAAGGAATGAGCGATAAGTTCCATAAATTGCTCCATGGGCGCCCGGCGTTGGAAATGACTGAAGTTGATGATTTATTCAAACGGTGTGATGCTCAGTATTCAATTGCAAGGGAAAACATTATTCGCAAGGGGAATGAGATTACGGTATGTTGATTTTGTTGAAAATCTAGCTACAGTAACCATTTTCAGGGCGTCAAAAACCAACTAATCGAGCGTGGCTTCACAAGTCTCCGTCATTCATCAAATACACACACATATCAACCAATTGGTGATTCGTCGATTGGTAACGAATTCCTACCATCACAATCGAGTCTCGCAATGATCGGAAGTGCATTGAGAGCGCCGGTGACGAATGCGCCAGCTGTTGGTGGATTGGGTTTGAGTACTGGAACTGGATTGTTTGGAAATAGCACAGGTATGGTGGTTTTGGAGATTTTGAAAGTTGGAGTAAATCAAAAAAAGTGGTCTATATTGAAAAATCTGAAATATCATTCGTGAACTAATGTAGATACAAAAGTTTTTTAAAAATTGAAATCTGAAATTCCAAAAAATTTCTGTTTTAAAATTTTATGAATAGAAAAACCGAAAAAATCGGAAAACTTTGGATATGTGGGAATCTGAAAATCCGAAGACTACTGTAGATCAAAAATTAGAACTTGGAATTTTTCTTTTCGATTTGCCGAATCATGATTTAGGAAAAGTAAAAGAGATCTGAACTTTTGAAAATCTAGAATTTCAAGAAATTTTTGCACCATATTTTTGCACCAAGCCCAAAATTCATATTTTACAGGCACAACATCACTATTCGGCTCAACAACCGCCTCAAAACCAGCCTTCTCCGGTGGTTCACTATTCGGTAATCTATCAACAACCACAACTGCACCAACAGCCACCACAACACCATCAACATCACTATTCGGTGCAAAACCAGCAACAACATTCGCCTCAACCGTCAATAGTACCACATCAAGTGGTTTGCTATTCAGTATGAATAAAAAATAATTGACTTCTTTTTTACTCTTTTTAATTTATTTCTTTCTGTTTATTTCCATTTGTGATCTCGCTCACACATCCTTCTTTTTTCTTTTGTTGTATCCAAAACGAATAATGCTCAATATATATGTATATGGGGTGTATTTTGTCAACCCCACTCATCAATTTTATATCATTTTCTTCATAAAATTATTAAATCTGTGAATAACACTGTATTTTTCAACCAATTTATTACGAATATCACAAAGACAACATTGGTATTGAAGAAGCGCTAGTTTTTTTATTAGTCAAAACAAAACAAATGCGAAATACCAGAAACAATATCATCAAAATCGATAAGCCCATTGATTTGTTGTGTTGTCACTAATTCAGGATTGACAATATGAATCATCTGTTTGATACCAATTATACTGTTACTCTGAAATATCAATTTGTTATTGTCAACTTTGTCAAATGCTCTCTATCGAAAACTTCAAAAAGGCAGAAATTACCGAATTCCTCGGTATATAGCGCGTACTATAAAAAAAGTTCCCTACGCAATTGTAGTTTTTGTAGTCTTCTGCCCTAAGTGGATTGTAGTTTTTGTAGTCTTCTGCCCTACTGGATTGTAGTTTTTGTAGTCTTCTGCCCTGCGAGATTGTAGTTTTTGTAGTCTTCTGCCCTACGAGATTGTTGTTTTTGTGTTCTTCTGCCCTTGTAGTTTTTATAGTCTTCTGCCCTAAGTGGATTGTAGTTTTTGTAGTCTTCTGCCCTAAGTGGATTGTAGTATTTGTAGTCTTCTTCCCTATGAGATCGTAGTTTTTGTAGTCTTCTGCCCTACGAGATTGTAGTTTTTATAGTCTTCTGCCCTACGAGATTGTAGTTTTTGTAGTCTTCTGTCTTCATTAACCAACTACACTCCGTCTTCACACATGCTACTGTTGTCTCGTTTATTTCGCGGCGAGACCATTTTGGCTTAGCTTACCTCAATCTCAATCCTTGTTCCATTATATACCGTAACCCATTCAGTTTTTGTCTTGATACCAATCATATCAGTGTTATCAAACTTCCACTTGTAGAAGAATGTCTCCTCTCTTCTTGGTAATTCACCCGATTTTTTGATTTCATCTATGTTGACGGTTTGATTCTGAACTTTTATTTGATAAATTTGTAAAAGTTGGGGAAGAGAACCTGTATAGTAGTATGGAATTGGTATGATACCTTTTGAAAACTTCCATTCATATATTTATCGATTATATAAGGTGGATCTGTAACAACGTGAATCAATTCCTTCGATACTGCTCTCACTTACATCTTTCACTTTGCATGATAGCAAAGAAAATTGTTGATCCAAACATAAATATGAGAAAGCTACCAATTCGAGTGTTTTCATTCCTAAATGGATTAAAAATCATCGCTTTATAATTGTAGATCCCCGGCCAATATGGATCCCAATATGGCTTTTTTGTTGTCCGATGTTTTGCCCGGAAATGTTGAACAGCGGCATCAGTTGCTTGTAGATTGGCTAATTGGTCCATTGATGTGATTAAGGAATGATCGAAAAGCAAAATCACGAAATATAGGTAGTCGGAACACTGTAAATACTGCATATATCACAAGGCTCTTTTTTATTGAAAGTAGGGCAGAAGACTACAAAAACTACAATATCGTAGGGCTGAAAACTACAAAAACTACAATCCAGTAGGGCAGAAGACTACAAATACTCCAATATCGTCGGGCAGAAGACTACAAAAACTACAATATCGTCGGGCAGAAGACTACAAAAACTACAATCTCGTAGGGCAGAATACTACAAATACTACAATCTCATAGGACATACGGCAGAAGACTATAAATACTACAATCTCTTAGGGCAGAAGACTACAAAAACTACAATCTCTTAGGACAGAAGACTACAAAGACTACAATCTCTTAGGGCAGAAGACTACAAATACTACAATCTCGTAGGGCAGAAGAACAACGAAGCACATATTTTTCAAAAGTTCCGAAAAAACTCACACTCAAAAAAATGAATTCAACTGCAATAATCATGCCAAAAAACCGCAAAACTCCACGAAATGTGTCAGTTGAATATAGCCAACTATTAGATAAGTATTTGTCACATCTTTCTATTATCATATCATCCTCATCATAATCATTATCATCGATAAATGTTCCCAATGATGATGAACTCAATCCAAATAGAATAAATGTAACATTCCAATATATTGTCTTGATTACGGTACCAACATGACTGAAATAGTCTGTCTGAAATTCAAATTATGGCACTAAAGAGATTCCCATGAAAACCAACTCCACTTATGACAATAAATAATGTAAAAATGAAGTTAAGCAAATTGGGAATGAATGACAAACACATTTTTGATTCGTTGCTCAGCCATTTTGATATGTATATTGAAAGTATGAATAATAATAGTGTAATTGTAGATAATTTGGTGGCACAATCTTCAGAATATCCAATATTTTCATAGAATATTGGCGAATATAGAATAATATAGGATAAAGATATTAGAAGATCGATAATTGCCATAAGATTGGTGGACAGATGGTGTGAGAGTGTTCATGCGCTCTTTGCTATATATACGTTGTAGAGAGAAAAAAATGGTACGGCATGTGCCCACTAGCAATGCTCATACCAAAATGGGATGACAAGCTACGGCAAAGTGCTGTAATTTTTGGGAAACACCGGCGCTAAACTCGTTTTGAAATTTCCTACGTTTTCCTGACTACAAAAACTACAATCTCGTAGGACAGAATACTACAAAAACTACAATCTCGTAGGGCAGAAGACTACAAACACTACAGCTTCTCAGGAGCAGAAGACTACAAATACTACAATCGCGTGGGGAAGTTGACTACAAAGACTACAATCGAGTAGTGCAGAAGACTACAAAAACTACAATCTCGTAGGGCAGATGACTACAAATATTACAATCGCGTGGGGAAGTTGACTACAAAGACTACAATCGAGTAGGGCAGAAGACTACAAAAACTACAATCTCGTAGGGCAGATGACTACAAAAACTACAATCGAGTAGGGCAGAAGAATACAAAAACTACAAGAAATTGTGATTTCTTACAGTATGAATACATTTAAAAAACGGAACAGATGAATGATTACGGATGATTGGGCTGATAAATCCTCACTTGGTAACAACACAACATATCAATGGACTAATCACTTTTGATGATATTGTAGATGGCGTTCGACGATTTTTTGTTACATAAACTATCTGAGTGTACATTTTTGTATCACATTTTCGATCTCGCGAATATGTTGTCAATAGATGATATCCCAAGTAACATACTGTATATATGTTCAAGGATTTGCCGCCCGTTGACCTTGTTGCCATCGTAATATCTATCGAGATAAGGGGTACATATATATATTCACCATAATATCGCAGTGTCTTTATCATTCTCCACCAAATGACGATTATTGATTCCGTACTATCCCTATGTTGTATTATTATATATTCCCCAATATTCTATGAGAACATCGGATTCACTGAACAAAATGCTCAGTATCTAACATGTCTCAGTTTCCTACTATTCATTACTGCAATATATATCTCCGTCAAATATATCCATCATCGCATCCCCTATCAATCTCCAGCATTTCGAATTACTTCTCCACAAAATCTATTTTATTTATCAACACTTTTTTCTGTCTGGATTTTGAATGATGACGAATATATTCAAACCGCTGTAAGTGGCCGAAACATCTGAAATCCCTAAAAGAAGAACTTTACAGTATACATCTACAATATGGCATACCATAGTAAAAGCAGTTCTATGGAATGTCAGTCTGATTATTTACGGTATGGGTCCAGTGTCGTTGTGCACTTTCAATGATGATCACGATGATGCACTGAAGGAAAAATGTGATGAAAACTTATCTAATAGCTGGCTCTCAACTAACGTGACCACAGGTGTTTTTAGGTTTTCCATCATCGTTCCAGCCTTGTATGCTTTCCACTACTGTGTAAGTTTTTCTTTTTTTGTAGTCTTCTGCAATATGAGATTGTAGTATTTGTAGTCTTCTTCCCTACTGGATTGTAGTTTTAGTAGTCATCTTCCCCACGAGATTGTAGACTTTGTAGTCTTCTGCCCCACGAGATTGTAGTTTCTGTAGTCTTCTGCCCTATCAAAATATAGTTTTTGTAGTCTTCTGCCCAACGAGATCGTAGTTTTTGTAGTCTTCTGCCCCTACACAATTGTAGTTTTTGTAGTCTTCTGCCCTATGAGATTGTAGTATTTGTAGTCATACCTCCCTGTAGGCGGTGCCAGACACCTCGGGAAAACTTTTTGAATGTGGTCCAGCTCGGGAAAACTACGGGGTGAAATGGAAAATACTGGTTCTGAACTTCAAGAACCTATGATACATTATTTTCCCAAAAATGTTCTTAGTTTTCAACGTGCAACACAGATTTAATGCTTTTCTCTTTGATAATTGTGCTTCAAAACCATAGCTCAGTTTGACAGAATATTTCGAGCATTCAGCTGCGATTAATTACAAAATCACTAATACGAAAATGTTTTTCAGTCTTCTAGCTTCATTTCAAAAAAAAAATTGTCAAAAAATATTAATTTTGAGCCGAGTTATGATGAGGTGTCGATAATGAGCAAAAAGTGTGAATTAGCACTGGTGTCGGCAAAAAGTGACACCTCAAAATAACTCGGCTAAAAATGGGAATTGTGCGAAACTGTTTTGGGAGCATGTCAGGTATATGAAGAAGTAACGCAGTTTCAAATTACAAAGCTGGAACTTTGCTCGCCGAGCTGCACCAAAATTTGCTCATTTTTACCGACACCTCAATTTTTCACCATGAAGGTGTGATTTTTCCGCATGGGTGCAGTTGAACTTTTTGTAGAGCTTGCTGAGAGGAACATTCTAAGCAAAAAATAATGCCATTAAGTTCAAAACTCACAGAGTTATGCTCATTTTTGTGATATCGATAAGTGTCGGACAGCGGAATCGCGGACTGTCGTACTACAATTACTGAAAGTCATTTTCCCCACTTTTTCCAGCTCGGAAAATTTCAAAACCTGCCCATTTTTTTTGCACTTTTTGCAGCTCGGGGAATTAAAAAGTACTGACACCAATCGGTGGTGACCTATGTTTGTAGTCTTCTGCCCTATGACATTGTAGTGTTTGTAGTCTTCTGCCCTACGAGATTGTAGTTTTTGTAGTCTTCTGCCCTACCAGATTGTAGTTTTTGTAGTCTTCTGCTCAACGAGATTGTAGTAGTTGTAGTTTTCGGCGTTTCCAAATCAAAATACCTTTTTCAGCTCACATGCCAATCTGAAAAACCACTCGTTCATTATTTCATCTCGGCGTATTCCATAATCATGGTTTATGCGTGCTGTTTTTATCGGATATGGGAGTTATCGTCATATTATCGCGCTAAAAAACTCGAATCTCTTTCGGAGAAACAACCAAAATCCGCTTCAAATCCATCTGGAGTTGTGGCATGGAAACTTCTGCTACTGATTCTTACAATGACTGTTTTGTTTTTGATCTGTGCTGGATTAGATAAGAAAGGTAATAGCTATTATTTGAAAAAATTTAATTTTTTCAACAACCAAAGAATGTTGTATTGTTAAACGTCCAATTTCAGAGCCTGAAATACGCATGCATCTAAATCCAACCACCGACATGATGAATATATCCAACTATCGTTATCAATCTCAATTGACTATCAACACTAATACTCTACCACTTGACCACATCTCAGCTGATTTCTATCCGGTTTCGAATAATACAAGTGACTATTGGATGAAAACATTGGATACATGGACATTCATCTCGAAAAATAAGATGAAGTTGGATATATATGTAGGCTTTAACTTTCAGGGAAATGGAAAATTGGGTATGATTTCAGAGCAACAATCTGCCAAGCATTAAATATTTGATGAATTTACTAAGCCGCGGGACTACAACCTACACAATTTCTGGACAATTTCTTTGATTTTTTTTTGATTTTATAAATGTGAATAAACTAGAAAAGTGATTTGAAAAAGTGATAGAAAAATTTTTTGTAAAAAACTGAATCGACTAGGCTATAGGCTAAATTAACTACTATCCACGTCACCAAAAAGAAATCGAGCATAGAAATTCGACTATTTTGGACGATCGAGAGAATTGTTCAACTAGTTCAGCACGATACCAACAGGAGTTGGAAGACTACAAAAACTACAATCTCTTAGGGCAGAAGACTACAAAAACTACAATCTCGTGGGGCAGAAGACTACAAAGACTACAATCTCTCAGGGCAGAAGACTACAAAGACTACAATCCCTTAGGGCAGGTGACTACAAAAACTAGAATCTCGTGGGGCAGAAGACTACAAAGACTACAACCCCTTAGGGCAGAAGACTACAAGTACTACAATCTCGTTGGGCAGAAGACTACAAGTACTACAATCTCGTTGGGCAGAAGACTACAAAAACTACAATCTCGTGGGGCAGAAGACTTAAAAAAGAGCAGACTGAAAAAATTTTGAACTATCTCGAGTAATTTAATCCAAAATCTAAAAACATTTTCGTGACTGAACAAGAAATAAAACTTTATTGAACCAGGTATATTATCATGTTCGTCTGAATCGAGAGTCAACCGACTAGATTCAAAAACCTAGTAGTGGGCGAGACCCATTTCGAAGCTTTCGGCCTATCTCTTTTCAGTTCTTCTTCAGATTCAGTTAAATATAATAATAATACGGTATGAGAATCCAAGTCAGAAATTGCGTAGTTTGTAGCTCCCGGATTGATGATATTTATCAAGTGTTTCATACTTGGAATGTTATTACTCTGAAATTCGGATTCTAGTTTGTGATCTGCCTGTTGGACTTACATATAAATCAAACATTTTCTGGCTCTCATCAATTACTGTACATGTATCAAGTGTCGACATCCGCCAATCCCAAATATCTCTCCTTGTGCCAGTGAACCAACCTGGAGAATAATCAAAGTCCCAGAAGAGATCTAATTCTTTATCCTGTAAAGAAAATTGGATTTCAAGAAATATACGGAAGATAACTTACAGTAAATAATCTGATATGATACCTAAAATGTAATGGGTTGTAGTCATCATGGGTGCGATCAGGAAAAAAAGGTTTATCACTGACATCGTGAGAAAGCTTATAATTGGTATATATAGCAACACTTACGAAGAATAACAAACACAATGTTCGTATTGCGCCCTGACGGAATGAGATTGATGAAATGGTGAAATATGTTAGAATAGGATAGTTCCAGTCTGGTAGATTATATATGTCTTCGAAATGGACTAATATATAGTAGGTAAACCCCCAGAGGAGTAGAAACGAATATTGAAATAGTAGACGATGGTAGAAGGGTTGCCAACCGCGTGATGTTATCTGGAATCGCAGACATGAAATAATGTGTAAATTTTCCACAATTATGTCAGAAGTGCAGTAGGCCTTCTCAATTTTTGTCGACATTGCTCAAAATTTCAGTTAAACTCTTTCTATTAGCCTTGAAAGTTCGAAAAACGCTAAAAATGGAATTTTCCGTTTTTGCGCAACGATTCATTGAATAAAGCTTGTCCAAAAATTTCAGCCATATTCCTCAAAAAAATTCTTTAAAAACTCACACAATACTCAAATGCAACCACAGCAATCCCCATGCCGATGCATCTAACAACACCTTTGATGGTGCTAGTTGAGAGTAACCAACTATTAGATAATTTCTCATCACATTCTATCTCTAGTAATTTATCATCAGGATCATCCTCAAATGTGCCCAATGATGCTGGACCAATGCCATAGATTATTAGGGTGATATTCCATAGAAGTGCTTTTCCTCTTGTTTCAGAGATGGTTGGTGATGACTGTAAAGGAAAAAATAAATAGTCATGAAAAGTAGAAATCGAGATTAGTGACCGAATATCTTCACGGGCTCACGTTCTCTCGTGGCTAATACCGTAATTGTCCGGAAAGCAGCAGACTATGATAACTACAATTTCTTAGGGCAGAAGACTACAAAAACTACAATCTGACAGGGCAGAAGACTACAAAAACTACAATCTGACAGGGCAGAAGACTACAACAACTACAATCTCTTAGGGCAGAAGACTACAACAACTACAATCTTGTGGGGCAGAAGACTACAACAACTACAATCTCTTAGGGCAGAAGACTACAACAACTACAATATCGTAGGGCAGAAGACTACAAAAACTGCAATCTTGTGGGGCAGAAGACTACAAACACTGCAATACCGTAGGGCAGAAGACTACAAAAACTACAATCTTGTGGGGCAGAAGACTACAACAACTACAATCTCTTAGGGCAGAAGACTACAATAACTACAGTCTCTTAGGACAGAAGACTACAAAAACTACAATCTCTAAGGGCAGAAGACTACAAAAACTACAATTTCCTTGGGCAGAAGACTACAAAAACTACAATCTGACAGGGCAGAAGACTACAAAAACTACAATCTGACAGGGCAGAAGACTACAACAACTACAATCTCTTAGGGCAGAAGACTACAACAACTACAATCTTGTGGGGCAGAAGACTACAACAACTACAATCTCTTAGGGCAGAAGACTACAACAACTACAATATCGTAGGGCAGAAGACTACAACAACTACAATCTTGTGGGGCAGAAGACTACAAACACTGCAATACCGTAGGGCAGAAGACTACAAAAACTACAATCTTGTGGGGCAGAAGACTACAACAACTACAATCTCTTAGGGCAGAAGACTACAATAACTACAGTCTCTTAGGACAGAAGACTACAAAAACTACAATCTCTAAGGGCAGAAGACTACAAAAACTACAATTTCCTTGGGCAGAAGACTACAAAAACTACAATCTGACAGGGCAGAAGACTACAAGAACTACAATCTTGTGGGGTAGAAGACTACAACAACTACAATCTCTTAGGGCAGAAGACTACAAACACTGCAATACCGTAGGGCAGAAGACTACAAAAACTACAATCTTGTGGGGCAGAAGACTACAACAACTACAATCTCTTAGGGCAGAAGACTACAACAACTACAATCTTGTGGGGCAGAAGACTACAACAACTACAATCTCTTAGGGCAGAAGACTACAAAAACTACAATCTCGTAGGGCAGAAGACTACAAAAACTACAATCTCGTAGGGCAGAAGACTACAAAAACTACAATCTCATAGGGCAGAAGACTACAAATACTACAATCTGAACTAGAAAATCTCAAGGTTCGGCCACTAGGCCTCGATTCAAATATTGCTTAAAAATAGGTAAATTCTTACTGTATCGGATAGGCACAGGCTAAGAAAACCGATGTATACCAGAGGAATATAGGATAGTAGTAGATATTTGTTGTAGATTCGAGGGTGAATATATTTGATAGAAATATATATTGAGGTAGTAAATAGTAGGAAGGTAAGGGATGTTAGATAGTGAGCAACATCCGATGGGAATCCAATATTTTCATAGAATATTGGGGAATATAAAATAATATAACATAGGGATATGACTAGATCAATGATGGCCATTTGGGGGAATAATGAGGTAAGGTATGGTGAGATCCTGGTGTGATTGTCTGCACCCTCTAATGATCATGTTATGTCTTGCTCGTTCACGTAACACTTGGATACGTGTGATAAACAAATAAATGTCTATGAAGGTACGGGTATGATAGACAAACAATGGAAGTGTGAAAATATGGTTCCAATGTTATTTTTTGTATCCGATCCTCCTGATTCCGAAAATGACATCGCCGACGCTGTATCTTCAAAATTGACTGAGATAGCGGCGAATAAGTGAGAAATAAATTTCTTGGGTTCTGTTCAAATGAGGACCAAGTTGCAGAATTCACATCATTCGATACGCGCCTTTAAAAAGCTTGGTTATCATTGACAGGTCATTTATGGTTTTCTAACCAGGTGTGTACCCATCTGCCACATAAAATGAATAAAAAGAGGATGCATATATCCAAACCCCTCCTCATTATTACCTCAAATGGCAATTATCGATCTAACCCTATCCCTGTGTTATATAATTCTATATTCCCCAATATTCTATGAGAATATCGGATACTCAGAATTTTATTCATCTTTTACCATTCTCCTATTCACTACTTTACTATATATCTCCATCAAATATATCCACCCTAAAATTCGATATAAACTCATAATATTATGTGGTGTTCCCTTTTCTTGTATCGTTTTCTCGGGTGTTCGTATATATGAAGATGTAAGGATCCCAAAAATTTTGAAAAAATCTTTTAAAAAAGTTTTCTCAGGCTTCAACCACATTACAAGCAATATTATGGAATATCACATGGATAATACTTGGACTGGGTCCAGTATCGATAGGCACTTTCAATGATGATAGGGAGGATACACTACTAATGGAAGAATGTGATGTCAACTTATCTAATAGTTGGTTCTTCTCAACTGACACTATTAAAGGTGTTGTTAGGTTCATTGGTATGGTTGCAGTATTGCTTGGATTTGATATATGGGTGAGTAGTTGAGTATTTTTCACAGGTTGCATATATATAGATTTATAAAAACGTTAAAAGATCAAAGGAGCCGCGGCAGGTAAACCCGTTACGCACATCCGCGACGCATGATAAGAAACCAATCTAACCCTAAAAAAGTTGATCTACCTATGTCTTTTATTCCAGTGCAGTCACTAGTTTTATTCTGATTTGTGTTTTGGTAGATCAAATTTTTTAGGTTAGCTTGATCTCTCAGATATGCGTAACGGCGCCTGCATCGGTTCAGTATATGAATATTTTTGAGTTGAAATATATCATCGCATCTGATTGGGAAATAGTCTAGAGTAGAATAGTCGATATATCGTAGTCTTTCTGAAAAAAATCTCGAGACGTTTTCAGAACCGTGTGTTGCCAGAAACGCATTTGAATATTCAGATTCTCTGTGATCTTTCCTTGTTTCGTTCTGAAACTGACAGTTCTGGTCTCTATCATTGTTTTCCATCAAAAAACTGATCCCGATTCAGACTAGAAATTCTAACTGACTATTATTGTTCTCATACGAATCAAGCCTAGTGGCCTAGAAAACCCCCAAAAGTCCCTCGGAACGAAGAGCTGTTTTGAGATGTGTGCCTTTAAGTAATACAGTAATCTAAGTTATGTTCTAGGGTACAGTTTAAAGGCACACAAGGAGTGATGGCTTCGTAAATCTACAAGGAAGGCTCGATTCGTTTGAACCCGTAAAATTAACCGGGAATCACACATTTTGCAAGGGCAAGATTTTAGCATATATGTGTCAAAAATGTGTATATAGGTCAAATGAGATATGATAGGTTTAGCTCCACTATGTGTAGAGATAAAAACACCACAAAGATATAGAATATATCGGTGAAAAAATAAATATCGTTTTTCAGAAAAATAATATTATAAATTTCAGATCGATTCGGATATCCACCATCATCGTCTCCTCTCCAATTATTCCACCTTCTCCATCTTCCTCCTAAACTTCGCCTGGATATGTGACAACACCAATATCCGAATCAATTTACCAGATTGTGATCCATATTCTATATCATATCTAGCCATATCATCGATTCTTAGTCCTTTAAAAAACAGCCCAAAAGTATTGGTATTGCTGCTGTTTTCAATATATGCATTTCCGAGTAGTGACTTGTTGGACAAATCAACAACAAGTAAGTGATTTGATCTACCAAGATAAAGAGTAGATCAAAAATTTTCAGATACGATACTAGACTATATATCTCACCTTATCGGTATCAAATAGTTAGGGTAAGTTGGCTAGTATCTACCTAAAAATTCTGAGTTTTTCAGATCAAGGAATCAAAAATTTGGACTTTTTTGTTGAAAAACCTGTGCAATATACTTGTAACAATCCCATTTTATCTTGAAAACACACAAAAAAGCAGCAAAAAATAAATACTATAACAGACATTTGAACGAAAAAAATAAACAATATAACTGCAAAATTACTTCTTCTTTCCTTTCGATGTTGAAAATGCGTCGGTGACCAACTTTTGACGTGGCTTATCAGCAAAATCGGCACGAATTCCGTCGAATAGACTGCAAGTAATGGAAATATGCTTTTTTGAAATTTGGACTGTTCTACTTTTTGGAAAACTGCAGAATTTTTTGCGTCTCAGCTTGGACAAACACGAATTTTAGTCATTATCACTCGATTTTTCTTTATTATACCAAACCTTCAAAAATTGATTTTGATATCCAAAAGCACACTTCATAGAGTCGTATTGTTACATTTTCAAAATCAGCAAATATCGAAAAGCTTCGAAACAGTGAAGTTTTGAAACTCTTCTACAATCGAGGACCGAAAGAAAAATCAAGAACCGAACTGATAAAATACCATACAAAAAAGCTTTTTTCTCGATTTTTTTGGTCCTCGATTTCTAGAAAAGGGCCGAAGTTTTATTGTATTTCTATTACTATTTGTTGATCAAAAATAAGAATAACTACAAGTGAAGAAACGTATAAATCGCCATATTTTAATTCCAAAAATTTTGCTTCAGATTCTCAATAATCAAAAATTTCAGCTAGTCGCTATAAACCATTGATGACCACAATATTATTTCAATGCTTCTAATCTTGATATTGTATAAATTAAAGAAATCGATCAGAATCGTCAATTAGCAGGATTTTTCATCAAATTTTCTACCAGGAACTGTATTTTTTGGAAAATTTCAAACTTTTCTGTTCAACACATTTGGAAAATTCATATCATTCTGCTGCACTATCTATTCTTATGAGCATAAAAACTTGAAAATTCACGAAAATTGTGAAACCGGCAAATTTTGTATAATTTTGCTGGTTTCCCACATTTCAAATAACGAATGAGAGATTTTGAAGGCAATCATTTTTTCAATTTGTTGTTTCTCCCACAAAGTCCGCACCAAAGTTTGTTTTTTCTCGAACATATCTCATTAAAAACTCGATTTTCAGATGAATTTTTAGCTTTTTCAAATCTTTCCAGAAAAATTTCACCAACCTATTAACAACATTGACCACAGCATTCTTCAAATCCGCCGGATGAAGTGGAAAATCAACATTGGTCCCCGTCACAAATTCATGCTCCAATTCCTTATAATTCTTCACCACCACATCTCCACCATTGTCACCCGATCGCCCGATTTTCATCTCTTCGCCTTGCAACAATGGGAATACCACCAAATTCGCCAATTGCATCGCCACATTGCCGTCGAGGTTTCCAGGCTCGCAGAAACTTCTGGAAATTGATAATAAAGGAGTGATAATGATAGTGTATATACCTAGCAATCTTGGTTTTCGTCTGTTTTGGTGTATCAAGTGGATCGAGCAGGAAATCGACGTTCGAGCAGCTCATCTTCTTGCCATCTGTACCTGGGATGACGGGAATCGACAAATGTGGTACTGGTGATTGACCGATGAAGCGGAGAAGCTGAAATTTGAGAAAATAATTGGAATTTTGTTCTAGATTCCGATTTTTATATCAAAATTAATTTTTTCATGATCTACCTATTAAAATTACGATAAATCGTATAACGCAACGTCATCCTTATCAATCAATCGATAATGATCTACCACACATGCCCCGCCCATTCACACACTATCCATAGCTCATTGCAAAACCCGCGAGCCGTCGGTTGCTCTCTATGACTAGGGTATATAACAAAACGCGCGTATACACATATTTGGGGGAGCATATGGAGATATGAGCCACCGTATTCGAATCATCGACTTTGGACACATGTTAATCGGTCATCCGAGGAATAACGCAGGTAGATAGGCCTGTTAGCTGATTAACAAATGAAAAAAGAAAAGTGTGTGTGTGTGTGTGTGTGTGTGTACACATATATTTTTGTCTATAATTACAGATATTCCGTATATTTCACTTTTCTTAAGGCTTGCATGATTTAGTCTCCAAATTTTGAGTTATTTGTTTTTTTTACTAACGCTCTTCTATTTATGATGGCTAAATTCTGCTTTTAGCTCAATTTTTATACTTCGAAATGTTCAAAAACTTCAAAATTTGATAATTCTTCCGTTTCAAAACATGATTTTTATGGAATTTCAAGGTTAATTACAATTCATCCCAGATATTCTCTTCGAGTTGATGAACATTTAAAATTTCTCGTGAAGTTCAAAATCTGATAATTGTTCCGTTTCAAAACGTGGTTTTGTATGGCGTTTTCAAGTATAGTACAATCGCTTACACATATTTTCCTTGAATTGATGGTTTTCGAAAATTCTTGTTGTGCACTAAAATGTGTTGAAATTTGGAAAAGTCTCACTTGGCTAATATAAAAAACCCCTTTTGTTCCGCAAAACAGAACGTCTACGATGACAAATTTTAACGATTCAATATTTCAACCTTTTCAGATGCTCAGAAATTTTTTCAAAATCCAAAAGCTTATCTGTTTTTCCCCGCTTGCTCAAATTTGACCATTTCTCGTTTTTTGGATTAAAAAAACTATATTTAAAAAAACCCCAACCAACCTTAGCAGACAATTGTGCAAAATGTGCAGCATCTTCACCAATAATCAGAATATCCGGTTGTGATAATCTTGCGTTGATTGTGTACATCAATGGTACCAAATTGCCTGATAGGGCGGTTCCTTCACATACTGTCGATTCGTCACGGGTTACGGCGGACGCCATTTTGTAGAAGTCGAGCACGTAGTCGCTGGAAGAATGAGGACATAGAATGTTACAAAATTGGGGTTAGAAAAGTCATAGATTGGCAGATCTATGCATAGAACGGGGAATCGAGACTGCATAGAATTTCATATATGCATAGAAATGAAAAGGCTCCATAGAACCTGATAGGAATCATAGAAATTTCATAGAACTTGTGGATTGATTCATAGAATCCGTATCTATGCATAGAACTGACAAGGCACTATATAACCTGATAGGAATCATAGAACCTCCATAGAACTATGAATAGATCTTTTATGGACCCATAGAACTTCATAGAATTGTATCTAGCATAGAACCAGAGATCCAGGCTCCATAGAATCCCATAGAACTTCATATTTATGCATAGAATCTCCCATAGAATCCCCCAAAACTAACCTTCCAAAATATCCCTCAATCTCCGATGCCACCTGAATCTTCACCATATTCTCCATTTTCATCTGTTTGACCAATGATACAAACATCTCTCGATAGTAGATTGATCTCGCATCAATTGCACCCCATGATACTTTCTCATTATCCAAATATGCTTCAATATCTGATATGAGGATAGTTGCATCGAGTGGGATTCCAGATTCGGTGAGTTCCTGCAAATTACTGATTTATATTATTTTTGATGATATGGAGAAGTTGAATGGAGTGAAAACGTGCATATTTTGTCCAAAAATCGTAATTTATACTTCAAAAAACTTGAAAAAGTGTGAAAATACTTGAATTTTCTTAACTTTTTTGACTTTTCAGATGCAAACACAAAAATTTCAGCCAAAAACTAGCGACTGAGAAAATTTTCAGTTTCAAAAGCACAAGATTTTTCAGAGATTTCAATATTTTTCAATAGTATGTGTCTGTTAATTCCTCAAAAATTACTCACCTTAATCTTCAACAACGGCGCCAAGAATCCCAAATGGAATTTTCCTTTTCCATGGCATACAAATGTCAATCGGAGTGGTTTGTCGGTTGAAATTGTTGACAACACGTTGTCGAGCTCCTCGTTGTTGAGAATCTGCAAAAAACTAATTTTTTTCTCATAATTGTGGCTCAAAGATTGCAGAAAAGTCTATTATCCGTACTTTTTTCATGGAAAAAGTTGAACAGTGTGTGAACTGCTAGGTTTTCCCGTTTCAGAATCCCAATTTTTTATCGTTCTTACAAGAGTCAATACTAAATTTCTCAAGTGTTGTAAAAATCAACTCCAGCAGTTTTAATGTGATTGAGCAGTTAAATTGGCGACGATTGTGCTTTTTTTTCGAGTTTTTAACTGCTTCAAGGGGACGATATGCTCAAAAGTTAATGTACAATTTTGCTTCTTCGACCATTACAATTCTATCAGATGCTATCACTTATTGGACTTTTTCAACACAATCTAGTTCATTTTCAATTTGAAATCCACCATAAAAACTCAGTTTTCTTCGATTTTCACAAATGTCTATTTTCTTATCGATCTAGCAAATCTTGTAACATTACTGTCAGTAGTTTGGAGCAAGATTTAATTCAATTGAGCACTAAATTGAGCACTAAACATTTTAATCGACTTTTTTCAAAGTTTCAAGTGGAATATCTGCTCAAAAGTTAATATAAACCTTCCATCAGAGGACGAATACTATTATATGCAAATATATCACTTTTTAGGCTTTTTCAGAGCAAATTTGTACTTTAACAATCAAAAACCTACCTCATTCTTCTCCAAAACCATCTTCCACCCCTTCTGTCCCTCATTCAACTCCACCTTCTTCACTTCCTCCTTCTTCCCCTCCCCATCCTCCAATTTCGCATATCCCTTCTCAATCGCCAGCTTAACCTCATCAGTATCACAAGTTTTGCGAACTTTCGCAAGCAAATCAACAAGAAAATCAGCGAGGTACTCTTTCAATGCGTTTTCATCCAATTTTCCATCCAAATATGCTGATTTGAGTGAATCGAAGTCGAAGAATTCTCTGAAAATGATCATATCTAGCTTGAAAAGCTCAAAAAATAAAAACTCACTGATTCCCAATCTTGATCGCATTCGGGAGAACAATCGGGAAGAGCACAAAGTTATAAAATGCCAATACACCATTATCCGGTTGCTCTCTAGAGCACGCGGCGCCCATAATCTTGGCTCGAACTCGATCCGGTTGATCCAACACGTCAATCTTCGAATCCTCCTCGGAGCTTGACATTTTCGTGCCGGTCAGTCCTGGTACCATCGGATTCATCAAATGCCATCGTTTGCCGAGCTTCAGTTTTGGTAGTTGCTCCTCGGCGAGAATGAAGATTTTTCGTTGATCTACACCACCGAATTGACCGTCAACCTTGGAAAAAACATGTTTTTTTACTTCCAAATTTCAAATATACCTTCAAATACTGCTCATCCAACGCTTGAAGTAGGGGATAGAGCAATCCGGACAAAAGTGGTGACTCGACTTGTTTGACGACTTCGGCACCGGCTTTGAGAGCGTCGCGTTGGGATACTTGGGCACTTAGGCGGAGAACGTCGTTGGTGTATTCTCTGGAAGATGAGGTCATATGGATGATTGGAAGGTATCTATGCTAGGCACAAAGTTCTATGGATCTATGGCAGCTATCTATGCCAAGTTCTATGATGACTAGGGGAGATTCTATGCTAGTTCTATGGATTTATTCTATAAATTCTTGGATCTATGAAAACTAGGAAAGGTTCTATGCTAAAAATCAAGATGTGTCAGTTATCAGTTTTATGGATCTATGGAACTATGACAGCTACCAAAGGTTCTATGGGAAGTTCTATGATACATAGGGAAGGTTCTATGCTAGTCAGGAAGTTCTATGGCTTTCGATTCTATGAATTCATAGATCTACGCAAGTTCTATGAAAGGAACACAAGGACCTATGAAAAGTTCTATGCTGACTAGGGAAAGATCTATGCCATTAACAAGTTCTATGATAATATCGATACATGGCAATGGCAAGTTCTATGTCAGATTCAGGAAGATCTATGGAAAGTTCTATGATGGAAGATCTATGCTGGTCAGTTACTTCAATAGATCTATGACACGTTTCTAGATGAGTTATCACCAATATCTATGCACTCTAGATAAGTTCTATGGTACTTTTTTCAAATTCTATGTTTCTCACCTCGACAACTGATATTCGGTTCCCTTGACAAAATGCAATTGATCAATTGGTACATCAAGTGCCATCAACAATGCCTTGATAACATTCTGATAGTAGATCACTCGATTCTCCAATAGCTCCCATGTACTCTTCATATTGTCGAGGAATGCGTGTAGATCGGCGAATAGGATTGTTACCTGCAATATATGTGGTGATGAGTATATTTGGAGTATATTTTGGTGCTGTTTTGCCCATTTTTCGAATATATATAGCCAATTTTGACAGTTTGATTATTTAATAAAAAAAACTTTGGAAAATGCTGTACAATCAAGCATTTTTGATTGTTTTCGAGGTTGAACCACAGAAAAATGAGGAAATTTGATTCCGATAGTCGTTAGAATCTAGGTAAACGCAAATTTTCTATTTCCTATATACTTCCTATATACATTTTCCTATATACAACGTAACTTTCCAAAATCTCAAAACGAAGCATCACTTTTTGCCAGAAATAAGTAAAAAGCCTTCACGAACCTTGAGTCCAGCTTTCAAGAAATCCGCAATCTTCCTCATTGGCACCAAATAACCGACATGCGGTTTTCCGGTCGTCGCCGTTCCCCAATACAAATGTGGCACTTTTCCATCGGTTGATAGTTGTTTCACGATCTTGTCGACACCGAGTGACTCCTGGAAATAAGATGCGTTTGATACTCAGTTTAGTTGTTTTTTTAAATCACTTTTTAAAAATACTGCACAAGAGTTAAATTTCAATTTCAGCAGATTTACAAGATTCAAAACATGTTTTTCTGTTGAAAATCTCGTATTTTCTCTAGTTTTTTCATTTTACTTTGCCATTTTGTTTGCAAACTCTCTGTTTCAAACAAATTTCCCATCAAACATATACTGGTAATCCCTCTGGTTTCGATACTTCTTTCCATGAAAAGTGATCTCTGATCGTAGAACTTGATAAAATGAAATTTATTTTCCCGTTTCACCTAATCTAAATATTTCGGATACTCGCGAAACAAACTGATCCGTGGACGAATCCCCATAGATTTTTGTAATTTCACATTTTAGCGTTTCTAGCTTATATATGATCTTTTTTTGATACTTTTTTCACCGGAAAAAACGATTTTTCGAATCAAAACTAGTACTTCAAAACTTTTTGCGGAACTTTTATTTCAAAACTTGTGAGTTCTGACAAGAAAAGCATGCCAAAACTCAATTTTTCACAAAAATTTCGTTCCAAAAGACTCAAAAACTGCTCAATTCCAGTGTTGAACTGAAATTTTATCCTAGATCCAATTTTCAGCTCTATTTCTACTTAATCTCACTTTCTCCCTTAATTATGTTATTCGGTGCGAAAACTTTCTGTTTCCAACTATCTTCAAAATTATCGGCATCTATTTTTGTTTCGATATTTCCTTCAATATCTCTTATGGTAAAAAATGACGTTTTTAGGATTTTTTGACACTTTTTCGACGAAAAAACTATTTTTTGAATCAAAACATAAAAAAGACTGCTACTCCAAAGCATTTTCAGATTTTTTTCTGTAAAATTTGTGAGTTCTGACAAGAAAATTCGGCAAAAACCCTATTTTTTATCAAAAATTCAGTTTTAAAAACTGCTCAACTCAGTTTCGAATCAAAATTTTATCCTAAATTCAATTTTCAGCTTCATTTCTTTTTTTCCCTCAATTTTTCAACAAAAACCCCAAAAACTAACTTGTAAATTTCTCAAAATCAAATCTCTTCTTTCAACGACCTCTTGGGTAAGTTCATCTTGTTTGACAGCTTCCCCAGACATCTGAAACATCGATTTTCAGCTTTTCCAAGCTAAAATCATGCAAATAAAAGTACAAATCATGTTTCAAACATGTAAATCTTTCAAAAAAATACAATTCCAATAAAACTAAATCAATTTATTCGATCTAATACAAAGTGACTAGGTATAAAAACCCGTTAAATATGGCAAAATAGGCGCTTTATTTTTGTAATCGTTCCATAAAAATGCCCTTATCCGCTCCAAGTACACCACCAGAATATCGACCAATTTCAGCAAATTCTAGATTTCGCTGATTTTTCGGGATTGAGAGGCTGAAAATTCGCATTTTTCGATGGAAAAAGGGTTCAAAAACTCACCGGCTAAGACAAAACTCGGCGAAAATCGGTGTAATCGGTTTCATGAGGATTGAGACGATTCGAAGGGATTCGTAGGTGATGAGAAAGATGCTGTCAAGCTGAAAATGATGGTTTTTGAGAGATAAATATCACTGATCGTGTTTTATTTGTTTTTACTCAAAAATAAAGTTTTGAAACAGAATATCTGGAATTTTTTACACTTTTTTGTATCACAAATGATCATTTCTTGACAAGATTTTTCACTTCACGTTTTTCAATTTTTTTGTTGTCAATTTCGAAATCAGTTTTTTAAAGATTCGAAGCAGAAATTACGTATACATTCATTTTTAAAACAGAAATACATTTATAGGAAGAATTTCCATAACTTTTTTTTCCACGATTCCCACTTTTTAAGATTTTAGTCTAGTCAAAATTTTTTCAGACAGAGATGTACCTGTTGGGCAAAACGATTTCTTTGGCTAAACTTTTGTTTTTTTCTGAGAAAGTCCAATTTTTAGTTGTTTAAGGAGAAAACATTTTCGTCAAAAGGTTTTTTTTCGCCGATTTTTGTTCAACATGTGTTCCCCAAAACGATTTTTTTCGGCCCAAAATCCTAGCCTTGGACGGGGCCCAGGCCTGATTTTGGAGTAGTTTTCAGAGGGTAATGGGTCCCACTTCCCTCAAAAATTGAAAATTCACTTCCATGTCAGAAAAAAGGCAATTTGTAGCAATAGACCCATTTTTTGTCGAACGCGGATCCCATATTATCAATGTTTTTGTAAAACCCACGGGTTTCGATTTTTTTAACGATATTCTATCTATGAAAACAGAATATCTTATGTCGATCATATCAGAGGAACTTCTGATAATTTTCATTCAAAATAAAAAACAGATTTTTAAAACTGCAATTCATTTAGCTAGCAAAACGTTTTTGTCTCTCATTTTCTGAGTATTTTTCCGGTTTTTTTCAGTTCATTTTATCTCAATTTCGAAATTTTCTACCTATAATATTTTTCAGACTTGCTACTTTTTTCTACCAATACGTTTGGCCTTCATATCAGTTTTTTGTAATACTAATATCCTTGAAGCATTACTTTTGAAACAGAAAAACTATTCCAAGCTTAAAAGATGGCTTTCTTTCTAGTTTTCATAGTTTTTTTCTTCAAAATTTAAGAAAATTTGCCACTTTTCATTCACACAGGTCCTCTTTGTCTATAAAAATCAAAAAATCAACTCACCTTATGCCTATCCTTCTCCTTCCATGGTTGTGTCGCTTGAAATACTCGATTCGCCTCCTTCATTGTCGCCATCAACAATTCAATCACTTTATAGTACATCATTTCTTCATACAATCCTTCACAATCTCTTTTCAATGTTGAAACCATCGAAATCAGCGTTTTCGCCTCATTTTTCACATTCTCATCCATTTCTTCGATCGGAAATTCTGGATATCTCTGAAAATTTTTGATTTTTGAATAATTTCTGACATAAACAACATACCACAGCTGTATTCATCTTCTGTACCGTACTTCTATTCAACAAATTCCCAATATTATTCACAATATCCGAATTGATCGCTTCAATACAGCTTGAATGGCTGAAACCTGCAAATACCGTACTTACATCTTTCCCGCCAAAAGTGACCTACTCGAATCATCATTCGGATTGCCATGCTTCAACAAAAAGTACCGTAATCCTTCAGATGTGTATTTTTCGATCGCCTCGTTTGGATTTATCACATTCCCGAGACTCTTCGACATTTTCACATTATCCACCAACCAATGACCATGGACGAGGAACTTCTCGGGTAATGGTAGACCGGCGGCGAGAAGGAAAGCTGGCCAGTAGAAGAGATGGAATCTGGAAAAAGTGGTTTAGGATCTCATTTGGATCATTTTTCCGTCTACGGGTCCCACTTTTGAGGCTTTGGAGCAGGGCTGGGTGAGGAAGGAGCTTGGATTGTAGACACTCATAGGGAGGAGCAGGCCGAAAAATTTGATCTTTTGAAAAGTACAAATTTTCGCGACTACTGTTTTTCGTGCTTTTTGAAAAAAATTTCAGGAAATTCACCACAGGGAGGAGCCTATGGGTCACCATAGAGAGGAAAGGGGTCCCGATTCTGAGATAATTCGCTTGCCCAGCCCTGCTTTTGGGGTGATTTTGTGCCGGGTCGTGGGTCCTACTTTCCCCAGAGATTGTAACTTTCATGTCAGAAATTTTTTGTGATAGACCCATTTTTTGGCGAACACTAGTCCAGCTTCATCAATTTTTCTAAAAACAATTGGTCCCGCTTTTTTGTCAAAAATTGAATATTCTATTTATGATTTTGGAGCTTATTTGGAGCATATTTGGCTATTTTTGAGCCAAACGTTGCATTCCAATTTTTCAGTTTTTGAGAATTGACTTCACGTTTGGAAAATCGATGTTTACTAAAATTCGAAACATTTGTGAACTTATAGAAACAGGTTTTTAAAAATTGTAAATGGTTTTGAGAACAAACACTGATTTGAGACAATTTTTCGTGGAGTAATCTTCCGAGGCCTTTTTGTGACAGGGATAATATCATTAAACTCACTAACTTGATAATATCCTTTCCAATAACTTGACATGTTGGCGGCCAATTCACTTTCATTTCTGGATATCCAGTGACTGTTAGGTAGTTCACTAATGCATCTAGCCATACGTAGATCTGCAAAATACAGTTGTATCAATGTCAGAATCTACGCTTAAATCAATCCGTCCCTTATTAAAGTTATTTGATTCACTGATTTACAAAAAAAATAAGACCGCGACTAAAATAACTGCTTCGATTCAAGTTCATGAATCTGGTGGCATGATAACTATTGTTTGATGGATTATGAATCGTTTCGAAAATCAATATCTACTTTTTCAGACGAAATTCACAGTTTCAAATCTACTTTGTTTTATATATTTGAAAATAGGAAGCAGTATATTTTACGTATTTGCTGATACATTGATTTGAACTCAAATAAACAAGTTATTGATTTGAAATGCCTCCAAAATCACTATTCTTGAAACAAATCACTGTTTTAGACTTTTTTGAGTATATTCAATGTTTTTTCTCTAAATATTACACACATAATTCATGTTTTTAATGTTTTTCTCCTTATTTTCCATTCAAAACTACTGACCGTTTGACTCGAATCCTCCGGCACCGGTATCCCCCACGACAATCTCTCACTCGACCTCGAAATCGACAAATCCTCATCCATATCCAGACTACTCAGCGCCATCGGCACATACTTTTCCGGTCGAATCACATTGCTTTTCTCTATCCATTTTCGAATTTCATCTCGAAAATTCGACAATTTGAACATATAATTCTCTTCTTCAATCCATTCTACAGCTGTTTGTGTTGATTTTACTACCTAAAAAGTTGAAAATGGTTGATTTTTGTTGAAAATCGAATAAAAAACTCACTTTAACCTCTTTTCCATCAATATTTTTGGTTGTAATATCCGCTTCCGGTAGAAAACATTCATCAACAATACTGTAGTATCCAGAGTAGGAACTTTTGTAGATGTGACCGTTTTTTTGAAAAGTTTTCTGGAAATTGAGGACATTTTTGAAAGAAAATGAGGTAAAAAGGGAAAAGTTGGCAGTTACCCTTTTAAAAAGTTTTGAACAAAGTTTCAAACTTCTTATTCGTCATTTTTAGAGCGATCTTTGTTTTAAAAGCTATTTTGAGTGTTAAGAACTAAAAGAATTCGATAATTTTCTTAAAAGTTGCAGTTTCAACAATTTTTAATCTTTCAAACTTATCGATTAGTCTAATTTTTATCTAAAAAATATTCTAGAACTGTTATCCATTACTAAATTACATTTCAAAACGCTAAGAACTTGTATATCCTTTTTTTAATAGCTATTTTGCTTTTGAACGTTACTTTCAATGTTAAAAACTGGAAAAGTTCGATAATTCAGTTGAAAATGCAATTTGAACACGGATTTGTAAGTCAGAAATTGAAAATGTTCCACTTTTGGTTAGGAAAACTTGCAGTTTCTGTAATGTACTACTATTTTTCTAAACTTTGCAGGAATTTTCCATTTTTTTAAATTTTTGAGCGAGAAATAACTTTGAAATTGGCGGAAAAAGGGATTTTCGACCTCCTAAACTTGACCACCAAAATCAAAAATCACTATTTTCGATGAAATTTACTGTTTTGCTTTAATTTTTGGAAATTGAATTATGAAAAGCTCTCTTATTTTCATTGTTTTGCTCAAATAACGTCCTAAGTTTCGAAATATTGCAGTTTCGTTCCATATTTATCATTTTTCAAAGCTTTTTATAGCTCAATCTTTGTCTGCCGTGTCTTTTTGACTAAATTTTCAACTTTTGCACAGTTTCATCATGGAAAACTATCAAAACCTCCTATTTTATACAAAATTTCATAATAAAAATTTACCCAAAACTGTTGTACAGCTCTCGCATGTTTATAATCCGTCGTTCTCACAAAATGACTGGGTTCCACATTCAATTTCTCAAAAATCGTGCTAAATTTCGTCGAAACCTCATCACAAAACAACTTTGGCGTTTTCCCCGCATTCACCGCCGCTCGGAAAATCTACAAATCCTCGATTTTCTACAATTTCCCATTAAAAAACTACCTTACTTCCATGTTCATCAGTTCCAATCGAGAAAAACGATGGTCCATGCTTGTCTTTCATTTTATTCCATCGATGAGCAGCATCGCAAATGATTGCAGTGTACGCATGTCCGATATGCGGCTCTAAATCAATGTTTTTGGGTCTAAAATGGGTAAAATACCTGCATTGGCGTAAAATATTGGTGCAGTGACATATGTTCCACCAGCTCTTGCGAAATTTTTTATTGACATTTCGAAATTTTAGGCAATCTTCGTTTTTTTCGCCCGAAAAACCATCAAAAAATAAAAAAGACACAACCTCTTAATAATGCAAGCGCGCCCTATTGCGAATCGCATCGCGGCGCGAATTTTGAACGTTTTTCGCCTTTTTTCCTCGCTTTTTCTTCAAAATTTGTAAATTTTCAGCAATGCCATCAAAAAAATCGACTCAAAATGACGAAATTATCGCGGATCACATCGAAAAACTCAAGGAAAAAAGTAAAAATCGATTTTAAACGAGGCAAAAACCTATTTTTGCAGTTGAACAACAAGCAAAAGATTTTAAGGCAAGAATCAAGGCAATGGCATTAGAAGAAATTGCTAGAATCAATAAGGAGATATCGGAGAATGTTCCACAAGTATGTTTTAACATTTTTTTGTTTAAAAAAAGTTTTTGCAGGATATTCTGGACATGAATATTATGGACTTCTTGGCGAATGAATCGCTTCACAATGACGAAGCTATGTATCGTGAGGAAGTAAAAGAAGAAGAGGAACGAGTGAAGGTGGAGGATGTGTCGATGGAAACTGAGGAAATGGAAGTGGAACATGGGAGTGTGTCACAGGAGACGGATATTCCGGTTCATCATGATACGCAGCATACACCGTGAGTTGATTCATATATTCATAGATTCTCGAGTTCTATGATTCATAGATTCCCAGATTCATAGATTCTCGAGTTCTATGATTCATAGATTCCCAGATTCATAGATTCATAGATCCTCAAGTTCTATGATTCAGAGATTCATAGATCCTCAAGTTCTATGCTTCATAGATTCATGAATCCTCAAGTTCTATGCTTCATAGATTCATGGATCCTCAAGTTCTATGATTTATAGATTCCTAGATTCATAGATTCATAGATTCATAGATTCATAGATCCTCGAGTTCTATGATTCTTAGATTCATAGATCCTCGAGTTCTATGATTCATAGGTCCATAGATTCCCTAGATTCATAGATCCATAGATTCTCAGATTCATAGATTCATAGATTCATATTTTCCAGACCAAACACCAGTCATGAAGAAAACCGTCGACTTGCTCTCCGTACTCCACTCGGAGTAACTGTCCCAGTGCCACGTGTCATTCACCCGAAAGTCACCATGGAAGAGCAGTATGTTTCTTTAACAATTGGCACGATGTAAACCTTTATTTTCCCAGAAACGGCTATCGTCATCCAATGGACAACGAAGAGATAGCATTCTCGATCAATGGCTCACCAATGCTTCTACCAAATGTCGATCCGAAATGGAGGCAATTGGCTAATGTAAGTGGTTTGTATCAAAAAACGGGTGTTTTACATCTAAAAAATAACCACGATCCGACAATTTTGCTCTATTTAGTTAGTGAGAATGATCCGGAAGTACATTGAATGTTTCTGAAACTAGAATATCGGTAGAATACTCTATTTTTAGCAAAAAAACAGCAAGATCCGTGGTTATTAGAAAAAAAGTTGATAAGGTGCTACTCGTGATCGAGAAAAAAAGGGACTATTGCGAAAGAAATGTTTCTTTCTGACAAAAAAGAAAGCCACAATTTTTGGTAAAATCGGGATCCATGACCCGGCCCCAAACTACCTCAAAATCTCAAAAATTGAGACTCATGGACGTAAAATTTCCGCGGTATTTTTCAGTAAACAAAAAAACAATTTTTGAGAAAATTTTTTTACTTATAATGTGAAAATAAAGTGATTCACCCAAAAAATTACGTTTTTTGACGATTTCAGCTTTGAAATTTGTATGAAAGGTTGAAATTTCCGACGATTTGTTTGCCACTTCATAGAAACTTATCAACAAGGAAGTTTTTTAGTGATATTTTGAAAAAATTCATCAGAATAATTTATTTTGAGTGATAAAAACCCATCGAAAGCTTGAAGTTTTTTGAAAACTGTTCGAAAATTCACAATTTTTGTAGTTTTTCTATAAAAATTATCATGATTTGAAGCCCTACAGATGAGAAAATTCTTTTAGATTCCTGAAAACTCAAAAATATACAATTTTTTGCAGGTTCTCAACAACGAAAACATGGAACACTCATCGCCAGAAACACAAAAACTATCGGAACTTGCTCGTCAATTATTGCTTAGAAAAGCAGCGAAAAGTGGACATTTGCAACCAAAAACAGAGGTCGATGAGCCGATTGTTGGTGAAAGAAACTCGGCTGTCTAAATAATCCATAATTTGTAATCCCCCGACTTTTCTGTATATTACTCGTCAAATTATCGATTTTTTTTGTTTTATCACTTTTTCGCTGAAAATACGACTGACGCTAAGAAATAAACATGTTTTTCTGTAACAAAGTGTTTGCGCAGAGAAAGTGCCTACAGTAACCCATTTCCCAATCGTCTACAGTATCCTGTTATGAAGGCATTATAAATGAATGCACTAATCTACAGTAATACAGATACACCATAACGCGAACTTGCACAGAATGGCTAATCTACAGTAACCGGACGAAAAGTGACAGTATGCAAATTTCTAGTCAAAGTGTTTGCAGAAAACAGCAAACCTGACGGGAATTGCACGACGAATGATGTTTGCACTACCTACAGTAATCTATATACACTGTAAAGCGAATATGCACAAAATGGCATTTGCACTTTTCTAATTATAAATTCGAAAAAAACCTGTGTCGATTTACGATACACGACAAACGATGGAATCGGCGGAGTGTCGTACCGCGCGCGAGTTTTGAATTTTGGCCACACACACCGCGAGGCCTCGCATGTCTTTGCATTTTGAACGCGGAAAAATATACGCGCGGTGGCCAAGTGGTCTACGCACGCAACTAGTAACTACTTCCTTGTAAAGATAAGAAAGGTTCGAGCCCCCAGCGTGGTTTCGGGTTTTTCCCAGTGTTTGGAGGTTCACTGGCATCATAGTACTGCTATTTCTATGTATCGTCCCCCTTGGGGAGGTAGTCTACTAGTTGTCGTGTCTGTTAGTCGTCTTCGACACCATTGCGGTATGAGTACTACACTTCCCCGTCTTTGGTGAATGGGGAGGCTGGCAGGCTGGTGGCTGGTAGATTCTGGACTTCGTCGGAGCAACAAGATTGCCACATGTCCCTTCATGGGACATGCTTTTGCAATTGCTATCATCAACTATACCAAAAGCATTTTGATTTTTTTTCTGCACAAAAACCACCCAAAACGTGTAAAATTCGCCCGAAAAACCAATTTTTACAGGTCCAACGATAGATATTTTCATTTTTGTATCTATCGAAAATTTAATGAAATTCTCGAACTTCTTGGGAAGCCAACTTTTGAAAAATCTGGTTTTTTTCCGTTCTGATACCAATTTTCTCATAAATTCACTTTCCGAAGTCATGTTAAAATATTATTGGGAAGAATTTTGATTCTATCGAAAATTTGACCTCAGTAGCTGAACATCAACAAGTTTTGTATTAGTAAGTCTTCAGTAATATCGTTGCGAGACGGAAAAGTTCATTTTTTTCGTTGCAAAACCCATAAAGTTTTCAGGTTCAAAAAGTATAGTAAGTTTTTAAAATACAATGCAATACGATTTGATTTCAGATGCGGGAACAGAAAAGTGCAAAAAAAACTTTGAAGTAAAACCCATATGTTTTTGTTCCGTGTCCCTTGTGTGCTTCCCCTAGCGAAAGTCAGGGCTGGGCGAGACTGGAAGGTCAGCCCAAAGGTCTCGGGGGAAAAGGGTCTTGGGCCGCGGAGCGGCCGAAAAAAAATGATATGGGTCTCCCCTTCTGAATTTCAGAAATAAAAATTTTGAAAATTCAAATTATGAAGTATTTTGTTTAATTTATTAGAGCACGATCAAGTGGACAAGGTTCCATGAAAGTGTATGCTCTGAAACTGCATACACTCATTTCCTGTCCTAGTTCAACTATCCATGTCAATTTTCATCAAGAAATATAGCCGTTAACCTATTTGGACGCTCCTTCCAATGCCGCCCATCGAGATTATTCGCGCGAAACAGTGTGTGTGGCGAGGATACGCAGAGTACAACTTCTGTTTAAGCTCGTTTTGCGCGGGTTTCCTCTGCCAAAAGTGAGAAATTTTTTTGCACACCCCTGGCGAAAGTTGCGTTTCCAATAACTGAAAGTGCGGTATCACTCTCTTCACAACAACTTTCAAAGTCAGACGCCTCCGCGGGTCCCAAGAAAATTTTTTAAAACAGTTTCAGAACATTGATAAGAATTTATTTTTTCTATTTTTTCATTGATTGGAGGCTTTTGGTATGTCTGAAAATTTAGATAGTTCTAGAATTTCTAGAATTCTTCATTATGTTGCATTACTGTAATGACATCATCCCTCGCGAGACCAATCATCAAATATTGTCATGCACCGTTGTCATCAACGTATCAACAATTCTGGGAGCCTGAAACAATTTCAGGATCCTGTGAAAATGTAAATTTCCATGATGGGTCTCAACACGAAAAGTTATAAAGTTTCTAATATTGATCAGAACAAAAATAAATATCAGACGGTAACGACCCTGGTATAGGTTGTTTTCAAAGGCGCATACCGTATCACACTTCACTTTCCAAAAACTACTGGCACGGTATTAGTCTTTAGAAATATTTTCAGTAGCTGACAAATTGTGGAAACTGTGAAAAAGTATGACATGCGCCTTCAAACAATCTACCGTAATGAAGTTGGCGAAATTCTGAGAAAAAAAACATTGTTCGCTTCAAGACCCAATCTTCAGAAAATCAACTGTTCCAAATATTCCATGAATATTTTTGAAGAAATATTTTCAATAATGGTATCATGGTACCTACACCAAGTTCACACCTACCGTAACCCAAGTTTTCTTCATTATCGCGTCATGGTGAATACACCATAATCCACGGACCAATGCAGACAGTGTGTTTGCACTGGAAGTGAGCTACAGTAACCCTATCAATGCAAAAAGCAACTGGTTTCTGTGAATTTTTGCGTGTTGGTGTTTGCACAAAACATCTAACTATAGCAATCTAATGCAAAAAATGCTCGTTCTGCATTTTCTCGTCATGGTGCCTACACCAAGTTGCCACCTACCGTAACCCAAATTTTTCTGCATTATCGTGACATGATGAATACACCATACTCCACGAAAAACTGCAGACATTGTGTTTGCACTTGAATTGAGCTACGGGCTGTTTTCTGTGCATTTTTGCGTGTTGGTGTTTACAGAAAGGAACAAACTACAGTAACCCAAAAAACGATTTTTTGTGAGTTTTAGCGTCATGGTGTTTGCACAAAAAATCTAACTACCGTAATCGGACGCAAAAATGGGCCAAAGAAGGCCCTGTCTGCATTTTCACGTCATACTGCTTGCACCAAGTTCTCACCTACCGTAACCCAATATTTTCTGCATTTTCTCGTCATGGCGAATACACCATAATCCACGACAAACTGCAGAAAACCCCAAAAACTTGCGGCACTCCAACCAAAAAACCCCGTTTTCCCTTCCGTTGCCACATATCGCCCATCTCCCTTGATTTCTCTCAATCCATCCATATCTCTGCGTCTCTCACCTCTCCACACTATTTCGCCATCTGGTATGTTTCAAAGGCGTGGAGCTCTCGACGAGAGAGTATGCTGGAATGAGAGACGCAGACATAGACTCCTACACACTTCAAAATGCCTCCGGCGCCTGCTCCCCCCACCCAAATGCACATCGATGTACACTTTTTCGGGACCCTCTCCTTTTTCTTGGTCCCGCACATTTTTTTTGGTCTTGTTTACTTTTTTGTGTTGGGCCCTGGTCACTTTAGTATTTGCCATTTCGGTCGGTGCACTTTTTATTTGGAGAAGGAACAGAAATTTTGAGGTTTTTTGGCATTTTTTCTAGAAAAATGATGGTTTTGTGTTAGATAAGTTGTTTATTTCGTATTTTTCAGCTGATAATGTATATTTGTTGGGATTTTTTGTTAGATAAGTTATTAAATATTGTAAAAAATGATAAAAAATGATGAAAACTGTAATTTTCTTGTTAGATAAGTTGTAAAAATTGAGGGAAAATGCCATTTTTTATTAGATACATCGTTTTTTGTGGCATTTTTAGTTGGAAAAAAGTGTTTTTCAAAAGTTTTTTGTTAGATAAGTGGTCAAATTGTTTGAAAATTCATAAAATATGCGAATTTTATGTTCGACAAGTTCTTTATTTTGCGTTTTTGAACTGAAATTCTTCGTTTTTTGAGGTTTTTTGTTAGATAAGTCAGTAAATATAGTTTAAAATGATGAAAAATGCGATTTTTATGTTAGATAAGTCGGTTTTTCGCGTTTTTGAGCTGAAAATTTACGGTTTTTACAGGTTTTTTGTTAGACAAATCTTCAAATGTTGACAAAATTGATGAAAAACGTAATTTTCTTGTTAGATAAGTCGTTTTTTTTTGCTGAAATTTGTCGATTTTTACGTTTTCCACCGAAATTTTCAAATTTTTCGTATTTTTTCCAGTAGATAAGTTAGTTTTCTATTCGAAAAGTTCTTGAAAACCCTCGAAACTCGGGAAAGTTGACATTTTCAACTCGATATGTCGTTTTTGACAAATAAGATGCTATAAAGCAAAACTTCGACCAAAAATTGCAGAAAAACACAGCAAAAAATTCTTTCCTACCATTTTACAACTGAAAAACAGTTTTTTCTTTTAGATACGCTCTCAAAATGTTCAACTTTCCAATTTTTGACGTACAAAGCTAAAACCTTTCATGAAATCTAAAATTTTCATCACTTTTTTTGTTGAAAAACTTTCACATTTCGAAAAAAAATTTTTGGTCCCTCATAAGTTGGTTTTTCTGATGCTTTTTTGTCTGTTTCTGACCAAAATATAGCATTTTTTCATTAGATAAGTCGATTTTTTGCTGATTTTTGCATTTTTGAATTAGATAAGTTATATATAGTCTAATTTTCAATGTTTTTAACGATTTTTACACATTTCCCACCAAAAATTAGGGATTTCACTCCGAAAAACTGCAAAATTCACGATTTTTGATGTTTTTACATTAGATAAGTTAGTTTTTTGGCCATTTTCAGCCAATTTCAGCCTCAAAATTAACTCAAAACTTCAAAAACAACCTCATTTTTGTCAAAAACATGTTTTTCCGCCCTGACTCACACCATTTGTCGTACCAAAAAAGTTTCCTCAAATTTTTCCAACAAACCGTTCGATATTTGTTCAGTTGAGTGATTTTTGTTGACTAAAATCAAAAGTATTTCCCCCAACACAACTTGCCAAAAAAACCCCATAAAGTTCACTTCCAAAAATGGGCGTGGCCTATTTTGACATCCGTTGTGTCCATGCATATTTAGTGAGTCATTCAGTCCCCAAAGGGGACTGGAGACGTCACTTCCACATAGAATCCGGCCTTTTTCGTTTTTCACATGCATAGATTCATAGATTCATATATATCCAGTCATTTCAGGATCTATGGCGCCGTTGAAGGTATATTGGGCAAGTGCTAGTGCGAATCCAGAGGTGAGTATCTATGAATATATGACAAGTTCTATGCATAGATTATCTTGAAATACGATTTGAAAAACTAAGAAAATTAAATTCTATGCCAAGATCCAATGGAATCTGTGAATCTATGCATAGATACAAGGTTCTATGCATAGAACTGGCATAGAAACGATTAAAAGTAGAAAATATGACATAGATCTGGAGATCAAAGGCATAGAATTTGCATAGATTCAAGTTTCGAAACATGACATAGAATCATAAAATTTTAAAACTCCATAGAACCATAGAATCACCTGATATCATAGGTTCATAGAACTTCGTAGAACTTGCTGAAAGAGCATAGAACCGAATCTATGAATCTATGAATCTATGAATCTATGAATCTATGAATCTATGAATCTATGAATCTATGAATCTATGAATCTATGAATCTATGAATCTATGAATCTATGAATCTATGAATCTATGAATCTATGAATCTATGAATCTATGAATCTATGAATCTATGAATCTATGAATCTATGAATCTATGAATCTATGAATCTATGAATCTATGAATCTATGAATCTATGAATCTATGAATCTATGAATCTATGAATTCCCAAATGCATCGTATTTCACGAAACATTGCGGACTTTCGGGATTAAATCTTTTTTTGTCCAAATCCCCATAGGGTGACCAAAAGTGCATTGCACTTTTAGTGCATGACCTTTGGTCATGCATCCTAATTGACGACATTTTGCAGACAAAGTATCGTTGTCAACGGACATTGATGATTCTCGATGGCCTCGGCATCCCATTTGATTCGATTGACATCACGAAACCCGAAAAAGCCGAAGAGCGTCAATTTATGAAAGAGAACGCGAAAAAGGAGGGCGCAGACACGAGGAAAGGCGTCTTGGTGCCCCAGTTTTTCTATAATGAGGAATATTTGGGAGTGAGTTTTTGGGTGAAGGTATACTGTAGCTACAGTAACTTATACTAGCTACCGTAGGAAATTTCAAGCATTGGAAAATGTTGAATTTCAGTGAAGTTATGAGCAAAAGTAGGTAGCAGGAGTATACTGTAGCTACCCAGTTAAAGATCAAAAATCGAGAAATCTACAAACGTAGATCAAAAGAACAATTCACTGGCTACATTAAGAAACTGCAAGTTTCAAAAAATCTTGAGTTGCAGCCAAGTTATAAGCAAAAAACTGAAAAGCCCCTATGGTTGTCATACTGTAACTACAGTAACCCAGTTGTAGATCAGAAATCTGAAAATCTAAAAACGTAGATGAAAAGAACTTAATATTATCCACATTTTGAAACAATAAACGTCCAAAAATCTCATGTATCAGCCTACTTATAACCAAAAACTTAAATTTTTCTGCTCCTTGTCATACTGTAACTACCGTAACCCTCGTCAGAAACGGATTTTTCAAAATCGAAAAACGTAGATCAAAAAACCATCATAAAATCTACATTTTGAAACCACAAACATTTGAAAGTCTCAAATTTCAGCCAAGTTATAAGCAAATGTCTGAAACATTCCTAGGGCTGTCATACTGTAGCTACAGTAACCTTAGTGAGCAGTGAGATTTTGAAATTCTAAAAACGTAGATCAAAAGAGCATAATATTCTCTACATTTTGAAATTACAAACGTTCAAATATCTCGAGTTTCAGCCTACTTATATCCAAAAACACAAAAAAAATTCTTTGTCATACTGTAACTACCGTAACCCAAGTAGAAAATTGATTTTGCAAAATTCAAAAGCGTAGATCAAAAGAATACTTGATTGGCTCCATTTTGACATTTAGAACATTCAAAAATGTCGCCTCTCAGTCAAGTTATAATCAAAAGTATACTGTACCTACAGTAACCCACTGTTTCATTCCAGGACTACGACGATTTCGATGCATCAGTCGAGGCGGACACCATCACCCAATTCCTTCGTCTCCTACCAGATGTCATTGTAAGTGGATTTGTGATCTACCTACCATAACCCTTACCGTAACCTACCCTACAGTAACCTTACAGGGTGACCGTATTCGTGTGAACGATGCTAACAAGTGTGTTGCCGCCCTTTTCAGCCGTACACCAGCAACAACTGGTACTAACTTTTTTTGAAGCTAACATTATTTTCAGCACAAGTCCTCAAAATTAGGTTTAACTCCATTTTTGTAGGAGTCAAATGCCGAAACTAACGGCGAAACGAAGCAGGAGGAGAAAGTAGTTGAAGAAGTGAAAGATGATAAAACAGCGAATGATGAGGAGGAATTGGGTGAGGATGAGGAATGGGATGAGGATGAAGAGGAGGATGAGGAGGAAGGAGGGGAGACGTCGAAGAAGAAGGAGGAGGAGGGGGTGAAGGAGAAGGAGAAGGAGAAGGAGGAAGAGGAGGTGAGCTATATATCTATAGTTTGTATCTAGTATAATTAGTGCTTGTATCTAGCAATATTTTGTATCTAGGATAGGATTAGGTGAACGGTTCATTTCAAAGGTTCATTTATCTAACATCCCAATTCTCTAGTTTTATTAGTCAAATATAGAATAACGATAGTCTCTTTGGTACAGTAGCCTTACACTGAAGGTATACTGTATTAAAGGTGCATGCCTCGAAAAGTGTTTTGAGGAACTTTTTAGAAAATGAAACAACTTTTTTTTAAATAGACTGTCTGGATTGCTTCTAAGGTTTAGTAAACTAAATGATATTTTCTGAGTTCAGGTCTCAAAAAGTTTTAAAAAATATTTTTCTAAAGTTGTACACTCCTTGAGCCTACAGTATCAGTGGGGCACGGTCTTATTTCAGCTGTAGTGGACCTTCAAGAATTACCAAAAGTATACTTTTCCTTGGATACAGTAACCTAACACTGAAGGTATACTGTATTAAAGGCGCACGACTCGAAGGGGTTTTGATGAGCTTTGTAGCAAGTGAAACAAAGTTTTTAAAAGATATACTTTCTGAAATGCTCCATAGGTTTAAGCCTAAGTTCCAAATGCGTAAGAAAACAAGAAAGTGTAGGAAAAAATTCAAAAAGAAGGAGATAAACAGCTGATGAAAAATCGATAATAGAAATGAGATGGTAGATAGTATCTACTAGATACAATAAAAATGAGATATTAACACATATGTGTGAAATACTGTGTGTAGGTCAAATGATAGGTTTAGACATGCTAGATACTAGAGATATAGAGAAATATACAAGTCTAAATCAGAACCTATCGTCTCTGGATACTAGTCCTACTGTGCCTCCCCGAGCTACAGTAAGTCTAACCGTATACCAATAGGGATACTGTACTTTCTTCGATCTTTCGACTATTTCAAGCAGTTTCATCATTTTTAAGCCCTCTAAGACTTTCATAGGCTTAGTTAAGACATGTTTTTTTTTGAGTTCAGGTCCAACAACCAATGATATTTTGTGAATTTCGACTCGAAGGATCGGTAAATTCTTAACATTTTTTTTCCATCCATACCTTATCTAAAACGCTGAAATTTTCCAAAAAAAAACCCGATCCGAAGTTCTAAACCTATCCTATAAAGCATGGTGAAAATCCAAGAAAACACATTCCATTAAGTGATCTACAGTATGTTACAGTGGATAGGATCAAAAATACAGTATCCTAGATATATCAGGGTACTGTACTTATAGTTGTACCTACTGTAGATACCATACCAGACATAAATTGCTATGTTATACAGCATGGTCGAAATTCAAGAAAATCCGTATCAAAATCTGCTACAGTAACCTGAATGACAATTACAGTATCCTAGGCATTTCGAGGTACTGTACTTTTTGTTAGGCCTACTGTAGTTCCTCAAGCTACCGTATCATCCAAAAACTATCCTCAGTTGGAGCTAAACCTAAGTCCACTAAAACCCGCACAGTCCATTTCAATATCTTTCCCCTACTGGTATACCACAAACTACAGTAGGGCGAACCGATACTATCCACTTGGGGTACTGTACTTGACTTACTGTAGTTTCTACCGTACCCCACAAAAATATCTTCAGCTGGAGTTAAACCTAATTTCCCTAAACCCAAAAAATTCCATTTCAATACCTGTCCTGCTCTACCGTAAGCCACAGTAGACCTAACCAAAACGATCAGTTCAGAATACCGTACTTGACCTACTGTAGTTCCTACCGTACCCCAAAAAATACCTACAACTGGAGTTAAACCTACATCTTCCAGGTCGTCGAATCAGCGACGATTAGTCTCCCAAAGAAGGTAGAAGAGAAAGTTGAAGAAGAAGTTGATGATGAAGAATTAGAAGGTGAAGATGAGGAATGGGATGAGGATGAAGAAGAGGAAGAGGAAGAAGCATAGGATGAATATACCCATATTTCGACTTTTTATAATATTCGGGTCCGCTGTTTTTCTTAGTACATCTTTCAGTTTTTTATATGTTTTTTTTGTGTCTCCTCCTGCTGTAATAAACTTGACATTTTCAGATTTTTTTGGCTCCAAATTGAGATTGAATTTTTTATGAGCAGTTATGACAAAGGAACTCCAAGTTTTTAAGACAAGTTAGGGTAGATCAAAAACTGTAGATACTGTAACTTGGCTGAAAATTGATATTTTTCCAGCTTCTATGTTTCAAATTGAAGCTGAAAAATGTGATAACAACTCTGACAAGAAGTTTTGTGAAAACCATATTTTCAGGCAAGCTACAGTACTCTAACGCCCAAAAAACCTGATTTTGTGAAGTGTCGTCAAATGCGATGTGTTATGTGCAAACACCTTTCGGCGAAAATGCAGACAGTGCATAGTATGCTACGACTAAGAACTGATACTATTTCCTACAGATTTTTTTCTGAAATTTTAATTTTCAGGCAATTTACAGTACTCTTATATCAAGGAACGAATTTTTCGCAGATGTATCGTCAAATGCGGTGTGTTATGTGCAAACATCACATGATACAAATGCAGACAGTGCATAGTATGTTACGACAAAGTCCTGATACTATTCCCGACAACATTTTTTCTGAAACTGGGATATTCAGCCAAGCTACAGTACTCCAACACTCAAAAAACTAATTTTCTGCGAAGTGTCGTCAAATATGGTGTGTTATGTGCAAACGCCTCATGACGTAAATGTAGACAGTGCACAGTACATAGTTTACGACAATTTATCAGAACTAATTTTTTCTGGGAAAACAGTACCATTTCGAGCTCAACTTTTGCCCTGAGCACTAGTTATGCATATCATACAGTAGGCAAATACTTTCATGAAATATTTTTATGACAAATTTGTAGATCACAATCTAAGCTTTTGAATGCTTTTTGGAGCATCGAAAAATATTGATTTTGAGCAAGGTTATGAAATTTTGAAAAATACCATTTTTTGAAAATTTCAGATTTTTCAAACTACTGTAACTTGGCTGAAAATGGATATTTTTGCTTCATCTAGGTTTCAAATAAAAGCTGAAAAGCGTGCCAACATTTCCCAAAAATTTTTCGCTGAAATTCAAATTTTCAGCCAAGTTACAGTACTCCAACGCAAAAAAGACTGGAAAAAATGAAGTGTGCTATAATATTGGTATTGACAAAGGATTCCCACCACAAAAATCGAGTGATATGGGCTTGAATAGGGGCGAGAAAAGAAACGGAAACCCGATGCCATTTCAAACATTATATTATTATGGTCGGCAAATATTTGAAAGGGAATACACCCTCGACGAATCTATTCAGTATGCTTGTACTGTCTAAAAGCATATCTATGAATCTATGAATCTATGAATCTATAAATCTATGAATCTATGAATCTATGAATCTATGAATCTATGAATCTATAAATCTATGAATCTATGAATCTATGAATCTATGAATCTATGAATCTATGAATCTATGAATCTATGAATCTATGAATCTATGAATCTATGAATCTATAAATCTATGAATCTATGAATCTATGAATCTATGAATCTATGAATCTATAAATCTATGAATCTATGAATCTATGAATCTATGAATCTATGAATCTATGAATCTATGAATCTATGAATCTATGAATCTATGAATCTATGAATCTATGAATCTATGAATCTATGAATCTATGAATCTATGAATCTATGAATCTATGAATCTATGAATCTATGAATCTATGAATCTATGAATCTATGAATCTATGAATCTATGAATCTATGAATCTATGAATCTATGAATCTATGAATCTATGAATCTATGAATCTATGAATCTATGAATCTATAAATCTATGAATCTATGAATCTATGAATCTATGAATCTATGAATCTATAAATCTATGAATCTATGAATCTATGAATCTATGAATCTATGAATCTATGAATCTATGAATCTATGAATCTATAAATCTATGAATCTATGAATCTATGAATCTATGAATCTATGAATCTATGAATCTATGAATCTATGAATCTATGAATCTATGAATCTATGAATCTATAAATCTATGAATCTATGAATCTATGAATCTATGAATCTATGAATCTATAAATCTATGAATCTATGAATCTATGAATCTATGAATCTATGAATCTATGAATCTATGAATCTATGAATCTATGAATCTATGAATCTATGAATCTATGAATCTATGAATCTATGAATCTATGAATCTATGAATCTATGAATCTATGAATCTATGAATCTATGAATCTATGAATCTATGAATCTATGAATCTATGAATCTATGAATCTATGAATCTATGAATCTATGAATCTATGAATCTATGAATCTATGAATCTATAAATCTATGAATCTATGAATCTATGAATCTATGAATCTATGAATCTATAAATCTATGAATCTATGAATCTATGAATCTATGAATCTATGAATCTATGAATCTATGAATCTATAAATCTATGAATCTATGAATCTATAAATCTATGAATCTATGAATCTATGAATCTATGAATCTATGAATCTATGAATCTATGAATCTATGAATCTATGAATCTATGAATCTATGAATCTATGAATCTATGAATCTATGAATCTATGAATCTATGAATCTATGAATCTATGAATCTATGAATCTATGAATCTATGAATCTATGAATCTATGAATCTATGAATCTATGAATCTATGAATCTATGAATCTATGAATCTATGAATTTATGAATCTATGAATCTATGAATCTATGAATCTATGAATCTATGAATCTATGAATCTATGAATCTATGAATCTATGAATCTATGAATCTATGAATCTATGAATCTATGAATCTATGAATCTATGAATCTATGAATCTATGAATCTATAAATCTATGAATCTATAAATCTATGAATCTATGAATCTATGAATCTATGAATCTATGAATCTATGAATCTATAAATCTATAAATCTATAAATCTATGAATCTATGAATCTATGAATCTATAAATCTATGAATCTATGAATCTATAAATCTATGAATCTATAAATCTATGAATCTATGAATCTATGAATCTATGAATCTATAAATCTATGAATCTATGAATCTATGAATCTATGAATCTATAAATCTATGAATCTATGAATCTATGAATCTATGAATCTATGAATCTATGAATCTATGAATCTATGAATCTATGAATCTATGAATCTATAAATCTATGAATCTATGAATCTATGAATCTATGAATCTATGAATCTATGAATCTATGAATCTATGAATCTATGAATCTATGAATCTATGAATCTATGAATCTATGAATCTATGAATCTATGAATCTATGAATCTATGAATCTATGAATCTATGAATCTATGAATCTATGAATCTATGAATCTATGAATCTATGAATCTATGAACCTATGAATCTATGAATCTATGAATCTATGAATCTATGAATCTATGAATCTATGAATCTATGAATCTATAAATCTATGAATCTATGAATCTATGAATCTATGAATCTATAAATCTATGAATCTATGAATCTATGAATCTATGAATCTATGAATCTATGAATCTATGAATCTATGAATCTATGAATCTATGAACCTATGAATCTATGAATCTATGAATCTATGAATCTATGAATCTATGAATCTATGAATCTATGAATCTATGAATCTATGAATCTATGAACCTATGAATCTATGAATCTATGAATCTATGAATCTATGAATCTATGAATCTATGAATCTATGAATCTATGAATCTATGAATTTATGAATCCATATAGTTGGCATTTTGCCAACTATATTTATCAATAGGATTACCTCTAATTCTCATGTGTACATTGGTGTATCCACAGACAATTAGATACTCCTCCACGACCTTGAGTATATTTGAAACTTTCAAAAAACATCCTCCAACCATACCACTACCCATTCTGATCTACCACCTACAGTACCCCTACAGTAACCATGTCAAGACCCAATTATGTTAGTGTGTGGCCGATTCCTTCCGTTTTTTTGTCAAAAGTCAAAACGCCAACAATTCGCATTTCGTTGTTTCTTCATCTATTTAACAGGCAGATTAAAATTTGCCGACCGCCTGTACACATTTGAACTTTTTTTTTCGTCGAGTTTTTTTGTCAAGATGCTACCACTACTGTTAACTTATCACTTTTTCTCACGAATTTATCAACTTGAGTCGAAATGGGGTACTGTAGTTTTTCATGTTTTTTCTATCTACGATACTGTCCTTGGGTCAACTATACTACTGTAGTACCCTGTCGTATTACTGAGGATAGTTCTTTAGTATGCTGTGGTATAATTGACTATGGTACTGTGGTATACTGTAGTATTACTGTGGATAGTACTGTAGTATACTGTAGTATCATTGAGTACAGTAATGTGGTATACTGTAGTATAACTGATAATAGATCTGTAGCACACTGTAGCATCATTGAATATAGTACTGTAGTACACTGTAATTCTCGTCACCACTTGAATACCGTATTTTATCAAATCAACAAATTTTGGATTACTGTAGTATTCTACCTAGAAACTTGGTGTACTGTAGTATACTGTAACTAGTTTCGATCTCTAAAAGTCTACAGTAACCTACAGTACTTGAGTTAGCTTACTGTAGTTTTGGCTCGCATTGGATTACTGTAGTATACTGTATACACTTGACTGGTTGTACTACAATAAACTACAGTAGTTCATCCGATTGACGGGTTACTGTATTTTCTCTTTTTCCGTTTTAGTTAATTTTCACACTGTGAAAATCTCGATTGTCAATTTTGGTTACAGTACTTCTACAGTAACCCACACAGTAATATACAGTAATCCATGGCATGTGATCTACCTGGCAAGGTACTGTACTTTATTTCCGCCAATTCATCTACCGTAACCTACAGTATCATTTCTATGGTTTTCCTACAGTAACCCTCGACGAGTACAGAACTACAGTAACCTACAGTATCCCAATGGCAGTTGATCTACCAACCGAGTTACTGCCGTATTTTTCTATCTTATCAGAATTAGATACTGTAACGCTCCTTTTTGATCTACCGTAACCTACAATATTCCTACAGTAACTCACACAAAAAACTACAGTAATCCTTGATCTATCTGAAGACTTACAGTAGTTTCACTCTCTTATAAGTTACTGTATTTCTAACTTTTGTGTCGATGAACAAACTGTATCATTTTCAGCTCAGAATCTTGATCTACCGTAACCTACAGTACTCCTACCGTATCCCCCACCCTCATAATATTGTTTATATTTGAAATTGTGCCTCAACAAAACAAAAACTGGCGAGTCGCCGTAATTCATCTACCGTAACCTACAGTATCCTCCTTTTTGCATTTCTACAGTAACTCTCAGAGATTATCGAACTACAGTAATCCACAGTAACCCAATGGTAGTTGATCTACCTGCCAAGTCACTGCATAACTTTTTACATCTTATCAGAAATTAAAACTGTAACGCTTTTCGTTTCGATCTACAGTAACCTACAGTATCCCTACCGTATCCCCCACCCTCATAATATTGTTTATATTTGGAATTGTGTGCCTCAACACAAAACAAAAACTCGAATGTAAATGTAAACAAATATGACCTCCTTGGTTGGTGGAACAAAAACTTTTCCACACACATATTTTTTCGTTTATATGCTGCTTGTTAGATGTTTTTTTCTCGGTTCCCGAGACGAATATTGCCAGATGTTTGACATCTGTCCAACTTGATCTTCTACTTGCTCCTTCGTTTCAATGGCACAGAATAGTGCAAATATTACAGGTGTCTCACACCCGGCGGCGGCAAGGCCTTGTTATATTTGCTTTTCAAAAAAGTTTTCAAGAATTGGTTATTTATAGGGAGGAGATGCTTTACTACTGAATTGCTTAGGTTTAGTAACTTTTTTCATAGTCTATAGAATAGGTTTAGCTTAAACCTAACCTAGTAAACCTAGTAAGGGACTGCTAGAATATCTAGATAAGTTAGTGCTATGTATAACTATTTGATACTGGACCTAAACCTAAGTTTTATTCGGTATGTAGTTTCGATCTCTTTTGTTCTACAGTAGTCCTTGTTTCTAACACCTGATACTGTAGAATTCTCAGGTTACTGTAGAATTTTCAGAGCCTTTAAGTACCGTATACTACAGTAGCCAGATTGCTAAGGGAATGCTAGAATATCTAGATAGGGTAGTGATATGTATAACTATTTGATACTGGACCTAAACCTAAGTTTTATTCAGTACGTAGATTTGATCTACCATGTGCTACAGTAGGCCCCATTTGTCATTCCTGATAAGGTACTGTAAAACGTTTAGTATCTTCAATTACCGTACACTACAGTAGCCAGATTAGGTTTAGAAGTTTCGAGTCCCATAGAATAGTTCAAACCTAAACCTAAACTCATCTTCTCCTAGTATTCAATAACTAATCTTGCTCATGGTGTAACACCAGCAGCGGTGTAACATGGCATTGGTACCATCTTGTGTCCACTCTTGCATGAGACATATATTGCTCACTTTTTTTGCTCATAGGTTTACCACCTTCATATTGCTACTAGTAAGTGTTTCAAAATACATATATTCTGATACACTGATATGTTTAACTTTTCGAAATTGTTAGATAACTTCTAGTCGTCTTGGTAGTTAGATAAGCCGGTCTTCTGTTAGATGTGTCGAAATATCTTAGATCAGTGAAAAAGAGGCCAGCCCGCCTCCATCTAAAATTTTTGGCAGCTTTGTAATTTTGAGTATCATGCTTTGTGATGTGTTCGTGTTATCATTTGATACTCAGGCAAGCCAGCAAAAAGTGGCTATCTTGATTTGATTTTGTTTCTCTTTATGATGAAATACGTGCTATATTGATTTCCTGGCTCTCCAAAAGTTTACAGAATCTTGACCGAAAAGTAGGACCGTTGGCCTAAATATAGTTAAGTTTATAGTGTTAATTCGGTCGACTGTTAAGGAGAGCCGATTTCTGATACACCGATATAGTTAATTTTGTAAAATGTCTCGAATCCTACTAAACTACCGAAAAGTTTTCTTGCTCTCCAGTTTTTTAGGCTTAGATATCATTGATCCCTGAGTCAGACACTTTTGTTGACCGGTCATGAAATTTGTAAAGTTAGTATGTTCCAGTAGTGAAGTAAGTAAACCTTCCAAATATTCCTGCTAGTTGTTTCAAAACAACACTCATAGGTTTAGTCATTGTTTTTTTTGTTTCGATCACTAACAATTTCGTATATAGTGTGATATATAGTGATTCATAATTTACAATTTCGAGAAACAGACACAAATACCCTGGTATGCTCCCATTGCTCATTCTTACACTTTGTTATCATATCAGTGTGATAAATGTTGCTAACGCTAAGTGGTATATAACTATTTATAATTTTCTCATATCAAGCGTTCCTGATATGAGTCACATTATAACTCAGAGTTTTTTCCATTCTGATATTATTGATATGCTCTTTGATATGTCATCTGATATGCTCTCTGATATCCTACTATAATCATTTTTATCAACTGATAAGGTTCTTATTGTGGAATGGTTTTGTTATGGTAATACTATCTGCTCATATCAAGCTTTTCTAGTTTGATTCCTGATCTTACTGATATGCCATCTGATATGCTCTCTGATATAGTGCTTAATATAGTGCCTGATATGGTGGATGATATGCCATCTGATACGGTATCTGATATGGCGTCTGATTTGGTATCTTTCATAATGTCAGATCTACTCTCTGATATCCTTCATTTTTATCAACTGATTATACCCTTATCAATCCATTCCTTCATTGTTTTTTGACATCACTGTTATGCCATCTGATATGGAATATGATATGCTCTCTGATATCCTACTCACTCCTCTATTTCCAGAATAGGCGACGAATGTAACATGCCGACGACACCACCACCACCACCACCCTTACCCACCACCAAACTACTCTACGATGATGACAACCCAGATGGCCTTAGTAAGTCTCTTCAGTAGATCCCCCACCCTACAGTACACCCACGCCAGTTTCAGCCACCTGGACACCATCCACCCTCCACCATCGTGGCAGCTACTCGACAAAACGACGACGCGGTCCGATATGCATTGGTGTGACTGTCGCCATTCTTCTCTTCTTGTTAGGCTTCTCAGTTGGTGCGTTTATTCATGCGGTCAGTTATCCGGATGGTGGATCACCGATCATTCGGTTGCCGGCGTTTTTGGTGAATCGTGGTGATGAGATGGTGGAGAGTACGGTAGCAGGGATTACTGTAGGTAGGGTGGATAGTGGGGAGGAGGAAGTGGAGGAGGAAGGACAGGATGATGGACAGGAGGATGGACAGGAGGATGGACAGGAGGATGGACCCGATGATGTCGGACCCGATGACCATGGGAAGAAGGACTCCGACGAAGAAAAAGAGAAGGAAGAAGTTGAAGAGGAACAAGAGGAGTATGAAGAGGAGGAGGTGTATGACGATGATGAGGAAGAAGAGCCAGTAGAGGAAAAGAAGGACACAATGGAATGTGGCAACCTCACACTATACTCCACCAGACTACCCAAGACAGCGAAACCAACGGAATATGAATTGTTGATTCATCCGAATTTGACAACGAATGCGGTTGTTGCGTCGGTTGTTATTCGGATTCAGGTTGGTGTTTTGTGGTATGCGCCTTTAAGACAGGACTACTGTATTAAAGGTGCACAGCCCTTTTACTTAAAATGTGACTACCATAAGATAAGGAACAGTTAAAAATTGACAATTTTCACTTAAACTTATAAAAACTGACTGCTGATATGTGCCTTTATTACAGTATAGGCATATCGCCTTTAAACCAAAACTACGGTATTAAAGGCGCATGGCCCTTGTGGTAGTTTAGCAGTTTTTTCTTTGGATATGGAATAGTTAAAAACTGACGATTTTCTCTAGATCGCATAAAAAGTGACTACATGTGCGCCTTTAATACAGTATACTAAGGTATACTGTCTTAAAGGCGCATGCAGTGAAAATGAATTGCTTTGGTGCCTTCCCAGCTTAAATGCTTTTTTTGTAATTTTATCTAAAGCTCAGTTGCCCAGAATGGTTTTTTTTGTCGAGATATGCACCTTTAAAGAAGGATAGTTGTGACTACTGTATTAAAGGAGCATGTCTCTTGTGTTAGCTTAGTTGATTATTCTTTGGTATTCAATAGTAAACATTTTCAATTTTTCCTGGAGCTCAAAAAATTTACTGCATGCGCCTTTAATACAGTATACTGTCTTAAAGGCGCATACACTTTTCACCCACTTGGCTGAGTATCAAATGATAACACACTATCCAATATTGGCTGCGTATCTAACAAAACTATAACGTTTGATACTCAGCGTTCAATTTTTATGCCTCCCATAGCTCAAAGCTCAAAATTTCCAGATCCTTCAAAACACCAACTTGCTCATCCTCAATGCCGAGGCACTTCACATGAAAAAGTTTGAAATCACAAGGGATGGGACAAAACTTGATGCTGAATTCGTGAGCTGAACCTATTTTTCTGAAATATCTTCTTTTTTTTCAGAAATCCTGTGTCCTAATGACATTATGGGTGTTCAAATTTGATGAAAAACTCAAAAAGGGTGACGATATTGAGCTATCGGTTTCCTATGAGACTACGGTAGGATACCTCTACAGTATACCTTTGGGCTACTGTAGTTTTTGATCTACCTCAGATTACTGTAGCTTCTGAAAAAATATATATTACCGTAATATGGGATCTAACGTCTATTACTGTAGATTTTCATCAACCTCGGATTACTGTAGCCTTTGACCTGTCATAGATTACTGTAGTTTTTGGTGTACCTCGGATTACTGTAGTTTTTGACCTATCATAGATTACTGTAGTTTTTGATCTACCTCGGATGACTGTAGTTTTCGACCAAACACATCTTACTGTAGCTCATGATCTATCATAGAATATTGCAGTTTTTTGTAGACCATGTATTACTGTAGTTTTTAATGTACCTCGGATTACTGTAGTTTTCGACCAACCACATCTTACTGTAGCTCATGATCTACCTCAGATTACTGTAGCTTTTTACCTATCTTATATTACTGTAGTTTTTTGTAGACTATATATTACTGTAGTCTTTGGCACAGTACACCTTTGGGATACTGTATTAAAGGCGCAAGCCCTCATAAATCAAAGTTTTTCCAGATGAGAAATGATCTACAAGGCCTGTACATCAGTTCCCATCCTGGACCCAATAATACTATGACGTAAGTTGTATTAACCATGTCGGACCCAGATAAAAAATTTCAGAAAATCTGCGGCCACTCAATTTGAACCGTCATTCGCTAGGAAAATGTTGCCATGTTTCGATGAGCCGAATTTCAAGGCAACGTTTCAAGTGTCGATTATCAGGTATAGAGAGATATAGTGTGGAGAAATGAGAGACGCAGATTGATATCGGGGTGTGCGCCTTTAAGATATTATACCTAGGTATACTGTATTGAAAGGGCACACTGTGATAGTGCTCGGAAAGGTGCATTTTTCATAGAGAATCTGATTTTTGAGTTAGTTTTGACTTAAAATGACGCTGACAGGGAACACAAAAAATTTGAGAATTTCCAAAAATTTTCAAAAAAAATTCACAAATTACCAAGTGTCCAAATATTTTAAAACCATCAAGGACCTAAACCTAAATTTTAGGATCACAAGGATATTCCATCGACATATTTTTTTCGGAAAAAAAGGAATTTAAAGGATTTCAAGACATTTTCAGAAAAATTTGACTTGAAATTCGGATTCGCCATGAAAAATTACCTATATACGTATATACGAAAGTGGTTGAGATATGAAATATTTTAAACAAAAATTCCATCAAGGACCTAAACCTAAAAAACAGAATGTTTCTCTGATATTTTGGAAAAGCTGGAATATCAAGGCACTTTTGGAATAATCTGGCTCGAAATTCGGATTTTTAATGAAAAACAACCTAGATTTTAAAATGTTCCGCCAGGACCTAAACCTAAGAATCAGGATGTTCATTCATGTACATACTTTTTTTGGGATCAAAATTTAAATTGAGGCATTTTACGGCGTTTTTAGCCAAATCAGACTAGAAATTTGGCTTTTTTATCTTGACTACTGTAGGCTACTGTATCAGGTACTGTATCAAGGCTACTGTACTGATATCCAAATTTTCCCTGATTGGTATCCACAAATTCCCCAAATATTCCAGAGAGCCGACCCACATTGCTCGAAGCAATATGCCCCTACTAATCTCAAAAGAGCACAAAGATGGTCTAATCAAGGATGTATTCGAGAAATCCGTCAAAATGTCAACATATCTACTGGCGGTTGGTGTATTGAATGGATATGACTATGTGAAGCGGAACACGAGGAAAACACAAAAACCGATTGAAGTGAGGTTGTATGCTCCGAAAGATTCGATCGAGGGACAGACTGCATTTGGGCTGGATACTACTATTAGAGCGTTGGAGTTCTTCGAGGAATACTTTAATATCAGCTATCCACTTCAAAAAATGGGTATGTCTCTCTAGTAAATTTGATCTACCATAGACTACTGTATTACAGATCTACTGGCCCTTGATGATTTCAGTGAAGGAGCTATGGAGAATTGGGGACTTGTCACTTTCCGAGATACCGCGTTACTGCATAATGATAAGAGGGGAGCACCGGCGATTAAGGAACATATTGCCTTGATTATTTGTCATGAGGTTGCACATCAGGTAGGCTTGTTTTGGAAAATATCTGATGGATAATTTGAGTAGTGATCTACTAGAGGGTACTGTAGGGTGACTGTAGTCTGGTTACTTAGGCTTGACTAGTAATATAATGTTAGACTTCGGTAGAGAGAACTCGCTAAAAATCTGAGGTCTATGTTTGAGCCTTTTTTTCAGAGGCCATCTTTACTTCAAATCAGCTACAACCCTACTGTAGTACTACAGTAGTCAGCAGTACCGTAGTACAGGAGTACCGACGAACATCTTCCCAATTACTAAAACTAAAAAGTATTACGCTTTGTAAGTCAAGTGAGCTCGAATTGTATTCAGGTAACTTAGGTTTAAGTATTTAGTGGAATTATCATTCAAAGTTCATCTATATCATACCTTCTCTGGGACCTCAAGGACCATTTTCAGTACTTTTCTTCACTTGTTAAATCCATTAACTGGGACCTTCAATTATTATAGTTCTGAAGAAGTATCTGTAAATGATCTACCAGTATACTATATATTGTATAGTTCATACTGTAATCCTAGAGTGACTCGACTACCTGTGCCTAGGTTTTTTTTTGTTGATAGGTTTGGACAATGACAAGGCTGTGATCTGCAACAGACTACAGTAGTCCGCAGTACTTTAGTATCTACCAATAGCTTGTCAGTTAGAAATTAGAAAGAGCTCGAATCTTTTTTTTGGAAAGAAGTTCTCTAATCTAAAAAGTTACAAAATCACCTTATAAGCTTCAAATACCTAGTGATCCACTCTAATTGCTACAGTAGTACAGTAGTATGCACGTATCACGCTTCAAGTCAGCCCAAGTCAGATCGAATCATTTTCGGAATCAATCTCTGTTTTTCTGATCTACTCTAATTCATACTGTAACATTCCAGTGGTTTGGTAATCTCGTAACAATGGATTGGTGGAATGAACTGTTTTTAAACGAAGGATTCGCCAATTATATGGAATACAAGTGTGTTGATGAATTGTTCCCGGATTGGAATATTGTGAGTTTCTCGATACTTCCGTATGTGCCTTTGATACAGTAGTCTTAGCGCACAGAAGCTTCTAGAACCTTACTAAAAAAAGCTTTTCTAGATGACACGCTTCTACGCCGAGAACCTGGCCTACAGTCAGGAGCCCGACGGTTTCTGGAGCTCTCGAGCCATCGAGGCCGAAGACGATGATAACCTTCTCAATCTTTTCGATGCTATCAACTATCACAAGGCGGCTGCAATCATTCACATGATCGCCGAAATGTGTGGTCAACGAAACTTTCAAATGGCATTGATCGAGTATCTCAATCAATATTCCTATGGAAACGCCAAAGGTGTAGAGCTTTGGCGAATCGTTGAGAAGCATGCGGATAGTGCGCCAAATGGTGTGACTATTGTTGAATTGGCGAATGCTTACACCAAACAAGTTGGGTATCCATTGGTTAGGTTTAGCATGGATGGATCTACTGTTGTGGTGGGTCAACAGGAGAGGTTTGTGTTTTGGGAGAATGCTGGATTGACTCTTAAATCGAAGATTGAAAATATCAAGTGGCCAATTCCTATCAGTTATCGGTATATACTACAGTACTCCTTTTGATCTACCGTATAATTTTTTAGGGGTCGAGGAGAGACGAAGACTAAGCACCAATGGATGCTAGCTAGTCAACCGAATGGTAGGTCAAATTTGTCATACTGTAGATTACTGTGTCGTTACAGTAACCTGGGAGACTGCCAATAGCGACTGGATTATTCTGAATTCTGGTGGTGTTGGATATTTCAAAGTGATGTATGATGAGAGAATGTATAAGAAATTGACGAAACAGTTGAAGAGTAATCATACGGTATATATAGGTACGGTATCTAGGTAAATGTTGAAATTTTAGCACATACCGTCTATTGATCGTGCCATGCTGCTCACCGACGCGTTTGATTTGTCGAGGACTTCATTGCTGGGCATTGAGACGTATTTGAATTTGATTGAATATGCTGTTGGTAAGTTTATTGGTGGAATTATGGGAATCAATACCTTGTTGTTAGTAGCAGTTGAATATATAGAATAGAAACTGACTATTGAAAACATCAAAGACTGACGAGGTCATGAAAAGAGGAGAAATGTGTTGTAGAAGAAAATGTAGATCAAACAATGTTTACGAAATCAGGCATGTAATATAACTTCACTAGTGTAAATTCTAGACACATCAGAGGGGCCTAGAAGAGCCTAGAAGATTACTGAGTTTTCTTCAATTTCATGTCTGGAATTAAATAAAACGACATGAGATGGCGAAATACATTAAAAAATAGCTTTTACGATCTGTATAATTTTTTTCTCCGAACTGTAACCCCCATCGGTCCAACAAGTATATATCACTATCTAGAATTGAACTGTTTAGGAATAACTACGGGCTTACGACTGAAATGCATTTAAAGCTTCCTTCGAAAATCTACACCAACCCTAGTTTGCCCTAGAGCGCGTTTACTGCACCAGTTTCCTTTTCTCTAGCTTTTGCCAAATTGAACAGCTCTTGATACCGTATGATGTTAATTAAATTTCTGAGCGGTTTGGCGCTAACCTAGTAAATAACATACCAACTGAACCAGTGGGTGGTATGAAGTCGGAATCTGAAAACGTCGAGTTAAATACATCATTCGATAGTAGTTTTCATGTAGAATCCAAGTTTGTGCTCAATTTTTTCGCAAAAATGATCATAACTCGGAATCTAGTACAGTTATCAAAAAGTTGTCAACTGCAAATTTGTAGAAAAACTTATGATCTACAAAATTGCAGTTGACTACTTTTTCATAGCATTTCTAGATTCCGAGATATTATAATTTTCCGGCAGCGTTTCTTGTGCCGCGATATTCGAGGAAATACCGTATTACCGTCAAACCTAATATTTTCAGACGAACGCGACAAAATGACATGGACGATCATACACAAACAGCTACGAACCATCGAAATGCTATTATATGACTCGGAACATTTGACATTGTTCCAAGATTTTGAGAGATCTCTTTTACTAGATTTATACGAATCATTCAATTGGAATGCCAAGGTTATACTTCCAATGTGGACAAGGGGGTTGGAGGTAGGTCGAAAATTTTTTGATCTACCAAATAAAAAATCGATAATTGATGATTTAAGAAAGAGTTCAATATAACTATACCTGATGGGATGGATATAGTATACCCGAAAGTGAGATATATGTCTGTCCTATGTACAAAAGCATGTATATATGAAAATCATGTCCAATGTCCCTATCGACTATATATATATATACCTAAGCTTGAATCTTTCCAGATCGAAACTTTCATGCAAGCCTGCCGCCTTCGGATTCTAGACTGCACCAAGCGAGGCTTCCAGCGCTTCCACCAATTGGGCAATGGCACCAAGGTGGAGCACTTGAGTGTGGTGTATATTGAGGGTGTCAAGCAGGGTGGCACCAAGGCGTGGGAACAGGTAGGCTGGATATAGCTGAAATTTTCTGGAAATCTGAAATTTTCAGCTTTGGCGGCAATATATGCTATCCGCATCGCCTTCCGACAAACATTCCATCCTTTTTGCACTCACTCAAACTGAGGATATTACCCTCCTCACGAGGTAGATCATTTTTGGCGCCAAAACCTTATCTAAACCTTTCAGACTTATGAAACACTGTCTTGACGGAAAAGTGCGGCCAAATTTGATACCTCGGGTATTTGCAAGTATGGCATCAACGGAAATTGCACGAGATACGGCATGGAGATTCTTCAAAAAGAATGTGAAGGAGTTTAAACAAATGTGAGTAGTTGACAAAAATGCATCAGCCCAATGCGGGGCTCGAACCCGCGACAACCAGATTAAGAGTCTGGTGCTCTACCGACTGAGCTAACCGGGCGCCGGCGGCAAGTGGTGTTGATTGCGTAGACAATAGCGGGGGAGGGTGACCTTCAAATTTTGAAAAAAATTTCGACGTAAAGTGAAATTTATCTACTTTTTTGAATTTTTCAAATTTTTGACACATTTTTAGTATACAAAATTTGGAAAATATATATTACCAGAAGGTGCGTGCCGGCTCCGCCGTCACTTCCTTCTGGTTTAGTTGGTTTTTGAGACCGGTTTCGATGAGAATTAAAAAATGCAACACAATGAAGTCAACATAAACTTAATAACAACTCAATTTATTTGTTTCAAACCCTAATCTTTCCCTATCGAAGACCCAGGCTTCAACTATCCCATTCGATTTTAGTCCTTCTCCTGGGCCGGAGAGGCCCGGCCACGCCTAGCACCTTCTAAATGAATGAATACACTTCTCCAGTTTGGGGAGCGGCCTCTCCTGGGCCTCTGAGAGGCCCCGCAAAGACCGGATTAAAGTTGATTTTGGCTACATCGGCTAGTGAATATACTAAAGATGACAGGCGATATAGTGAGGCGGCCTCTGCGAGGCCGTTCCGTCAAAAAAGCTATGACTTGGAAAAATAACGACATGCAAAAATGTTTACAGCATCAAGGACTCTAACCGCGAGCCTCCCCTATCATATAAGACGCTTGAAATAAGAAAATAGTCGAAATCGGAATCTCGAAAACGAAACTTCGCTTTTTCAAGATAAACGGAGCGATCCGTTTCGATTTTGACTACTTTCTTAAGTTCAGACGTTTTATATGCTAACACCTAGGGCGTAACCTATTGTGACAGGTTTCGGGAAAAATCAACGGCATGGTGCATGCTGAGCACCACAACCATTTAGTGCCTATGAATAGTCATTTCTGATTATTGGTCTAACATATATTCATTTTTAAAAATGAATATCAAAAAAAAACAAACACCATTTTGAAGTATTACGTGACATTTAATTTTTGGAAATGAAAACATGAAAATGTAAGGTTTAAATCTGAAAATCGGTTCTGGAAGGGGAATGACTTGATCGATCGCTTAGATATTTCTCGTGCACCTTCGCGGAAGCATTTCTGAGCCTCTTGTCAAGTTTGGGCGAAATCGGATGGAAACTGGCAGAGAAATCGCCGCGGACAAACTGACAGACAAACGAAACTACTGACAGAAGTTTTCCATTAGTAATAGTAAAGATATTCCCATCGATTCCACGAAACCTATTCAAATCGAGAAAATTGTCACGAAATTTTTAAACTTCTATAACTTTGCTGAAAACGGATATTTTTCTAAAATTCAAAAACCATCAGAATTTCGAAACTTTCAGCTTTCTAAATCTTTTTAGATTTTCAAAAAATGTTGATTTGGAGCCAAGTTATGAGCATTTGAAAAACTATTGTCATAAAACCTTTGAACTGTTATAACTTTGCTGAAAATCAATATTTTTCTAAATTTTAAAAACCATCGAAATCTTGAAACTTTTAGCTTTCTAAAACTTTTTAGACTTTTGAAAAATATTGATTTTAAGCAAAGTAATAAGCATTTGAAATTCCAGCATGGGCTCTGGCTCCACCTTGCTCTCCACCTCACTCCGCTGCCTGGCCGAGCCACTGAGCAATCGAAAAGATTTGAACGAATTGAAACAATTCCTTCGAACCGAATCACTGGAGGAAGAAGGACAAATGAAGATGGAGCAAACCTACGAGCAAATCGAGATAAATATCCAATGGAAGGATTTAAATGAGGAGAAAGTCGGTGAATGGCTTAGCCATTGGGATGAGCGACGACGAAAGTTGTACAGAAAGAAGCGTCACAGGCATCATAATCATAATAATTAGGGCTACCTCCTTCTTTTTTTCCTGTTCCCAGTGCCTTCCCTTTTCTTTCAAATGGTGCTATTTATTTGTCAAGTTTCCCCAGCGCGATAAATCAGTTTCTCTATATCGACAAAAATGCATCAGCCCAATGCGGGGCTCGAACCCGCGACAACCAGATTAAGAGTCTGGTGCTCTACCGACTGAGCTAACCGGGCGCCGGCGGCAAGGGGTGTTGATTGAGTAGACAATAGCGGGGGAAGGGTGGAGATAGGTTGGGTAAACTTTTTTGGTTTTCCCATTTTTTCAATAATTTTCCATTTTTTGATCTACTTACCAGGATATCTACTTACCAGGATATTTACCCTTCGATTCACCAATGAACGAAAGAATACACAAAAAAATCGATTATTATGAACCCTATAAAAAAGGAGGTAAGCCTTCCGCTCGTCTTCCCAAAAGTTCGCGGAAGGCCTGCGGAATGTCTGCCGCAGACTTGATTCCTTGCATGCTTAGTGCATTCCGCGAAAATGTCTGGAATACATTCCGAAGGTCTGCGGAAGACATTCCCCAATTCACCTGTGTCTACCGACTGAGCTAACCGGGCGCCGGCGGCAAGTGGTGTTGATTGCGTAGACAATAGCGGGGGATGGTGACCTTCAAATTGTGAAAAAAATTTCAAAGTGTTGTGTAATTTTTCAACTTTTTCGAATTTTTCACGTTTCTGACGTACTATTAGAATACAAAATTTGAATAACATACATAATATTCTCATAGATTCCCCGAAATCTATTCAAATCGAGAAATTTGTTTAAAAATCTTTGAACTCCTATAACTTTGCTGAAAATCAATATTTTTTTAAAATTTCAAAACGATCAGAATCTAGAGATTTGCAGCTTTCCAAAACTTTTTAGATATTTGAAAAATATTAATTTTGCGCCAAGTTATGAGCGTTTGAAAACTTTTTGTCAAAACGTGACCCAATTTTTCGCGTGACACATTTTCCTCATACCATATCCTGTATATAGTCATTGCCAAAGTGATAAAAACAAAAAAAGGGACGAAATAGAGTAAAAATGTCAGAACTGAAAAACCCGGCGGATGAAAATGGAAATGAAAAAAAAGATGAAGCGAAGCCACGCTTACAGATTAAACCGGTCAAAGGTGATCCCGATTTTCAGTTGAAGGTTAGTTTTTATTCAAAAAGCTGAAATTTTCAGAATCTCAAAATTGCTGAGATCTTGAAAAAATATTGATTTTGAGCAAAGTTACGCATCTCGCGAAATCGAGATTTTCAGCACATCATAACTTTGCTGAAAATTAATATTTTTTGAAAATCTAAAAACCAGAAGAAAGCTGAAAGTTTCAGCTTTCCAAAACTTTTCAGAACTTCTGAAAATCTCAATTTTGAGCAAAGTTAGAAGAAGCATTTGAAATTTTGCATTTTTCTCCGGAAAATTTTCAATTTTTGAAACCTCACAACTTCCCTCAAAATCAACATTTTCTCAAAGTCTCAAATGATTTTGGAAGCTTAGAAATTCAGCTTTCAAATAACACCCAACACGCCATATTTGACTTTTCAGATATCACCGGAATCCGAGATTCGATTGAAATGGAGCACAGATTCTGGGTCAGCATCCGGCGAAGTTCGAATCACTAACACATCGGGAAAACGGCAATTCGTCAAGGTGAAAATCACTGGACCCAATGTGTTCACACTTCATCCATCTTGGACATTTTTGGAGGTAGATCAAATTAAAAAATCGATAAAATCAATCGATTTCTAGGCGGATAAGACAATGCACACAAAAGTAGGACTGGTTGATCCAAGAAGTCAGCCAGAAAAGAATAGGCATTGGGCTGCCGTCTATCATACAGCATCAAAGGATAAAACATATGCTGAAGCGAATAAGAAGCAATTTGATGGTATTCGTCGATTGGCAATTGGTTTCGACTTGGACAATTACAGGGAACCAGATGCTCCAGCTAATGCAGATGCTGCAGGGCAATCCGCGAAGAATGAACCAACTTAACTGTATTATTGAACATAAAATCGATTTATTTAAAAATATAACAATGACAAAAATGCATCAGCCCAATGCGGGGCTCGAACCCGCGACAACCAGATTAAGAGTCTGGTGCTCTACCGACTGAGCTACACAGAGGATTCGGGAAAGGCCTTCCGGAGGTGATAAGGTCGGGGAAGGTCTTACGATGGTCTTCAGAAGGCCTTTTCCGAAAACGGCTTTTGGAAAAGGTCTTCCGAAGACCATTCGGGAAAGGCCTTCGGAAGGCCATATGCTAACGCATCGACAGTGCCCATCGCGGGCCTCGATTTTGTCTGCATGTGTATTTTCATAAGTGTTCGGCACACTCAAGCAGATTAACCATAACAAAAGTAGCTATTGGTTATGACCTTTCGCATGGAAGTGTCATATTTTAATTTTGGAAAAATGCTTTTTCGGTGAATCCGGAAAAGCAAAAATGATGAACTGAAAAAAAAATTTTGAGCCCATGAGTGCTCGAGCACATTTGGAAATGGCCTCCCGAAGGCCTTCCGCGAAGTTCGCAAATGGCCTTCAGGATGTACCACAAAGGCCTTCTGGCGAACTTCGCAGAAAGGCCTTCGGAAGGCCTCCTCAAGACCTTTTCCGAATCCTCTGTGTAACCGGGCGCCGGCAGCAAGTGGTCTTGATTGCGTAGACAATAGCGTGTTACTTGAACTTGATACTCCCATCAGAATGCATGCCAATTTTCCGCCAATCACCCGGATAAAAGTCTTCCTCGATCATTTGATGCTTCACCTGTTGATCAAAAATACTGTATTTATACAATTTCCAAGCGACTTACACTCTCATCAATCTCATAAATATCCCGATAATACACCTGCTTCTGATTCTTCGACAAGTAACCCATCCACCAGCCGAAGGTTGATGAAGGAGCTGGAAATATCAATTTTTTGATCTACCAATGCATTCGCGCTACATTGAGAAAAAAACGTTTTTTAGTTACCGTAGCCGCTAGGAAAACAGTCGAAAAGCTCAATTTTCGCATGAAGAACGTTTTTCGTGGGAATATACGAGTTTTAGAGTGTTAGAGTAAGAATACAGCATATTGTAGTATTTGTAGTCTTCTGCCCTAAGAGATTGTAGTTTTTGTAGTCTTCTGCCCTAAGAAATTGTAGTTTTTGTAGTCTTCTGCCCTAAGAGATTGTAGTTTTGTAGTCTTCTGCCCTAAGAGATTGTAGTTTTCGTAGTCTTCTAGATTGTAGTATTTTGTAGTCTTCTGCCCTAAGAGATTGTAGTTTTTGTAGTCTTCTGCCCTAAGAAATTGTAGTTTTTGTAGTCTTCTGCCCTAAGAGATTGTAGTTTTGTAGTCTTCTGCCCTAAGAGATTGTAGTTTTCGTAGTCTTCTAGATTGTAGTATTTTGTAGTCTTCTGCCCTAAGAGATTGTAGTTTTTGTAGTCTTCTGCCCTAATGGATTGTAGTTTTTGTAGTCTTCTGCCCTAAGAGATTGTAGTTTTTGTAGTCTTCTGCCCTAATGGATTGTAGTTTTTGTAGTCTTCTGCCCTAAGAAATTGTAGTTTTTGTAGTCTTCTGCCCTAAGAGATTGTAGTTTTGTAGTCTTCTGCCCTAAGAGATTGTAGTTTTCGTAGTCTTCTAGATTGTAGTATTTTGTAGTCTTCTGCCCTAAGAGATTGTAGTTTTTGTAGTCTTCTGCCCTAATGGATTGTAGTTTTTGTAGTCTTCTGCCCTAAGAAATTGTAGTTTTTGTAGTCTTCTGCCCTAAGAGATTGTAGTTTTGTAGTCTTCTGCCCTAAGAGATTGTAGTTTTCGTAGTCTTCTAGATTGTAGTATTTTGTAGTCTTCTGCCCTAAGAGATTGTAGTTTTTGTAGTCTTCTGCCCTAATGGATTGTAGTTTTTGTAGTCTTCTGCCCTAAGAAATTGTAGTTTTTGTAGTCTTCTGCCCTAAGAGATTGTAGTTTTGTAGTCTTCTGCCCTAAGAGATTGTAGTTTTCGTAGTCTTCTAGATTGTAGTTTTTGTAGACTTCCGCCCTACTGGATTGTAGTTTTTGTAGTCTTCTGCCCTAAGAGATTGTAGTTTTCGTAGTCTTCTAGATTGTAGTTTTTGTAGACTTCCGCCCTACTGGATTGTAGTTTTTGTAGTCTTCTGCCCTAAGAGATTGTAGTTTTTGTAGTCTTCTAGATTGTAGTTTTTGTAGACTTCCGCCCTACTGGATTGTAGTTTTTGTAGTCTTCTGCCCTAAGAGATTGTAGTTTTCGTAGTCTTCTAGATTGTAGTTTTTGTAGACTTCCGCCCTACTGGATTGTAGTTTTTGTAGTCTTCTGCCCTAAGAGATTGTAGTTTTTGTAGTCTTCTGCCCTAATGGATTGTAGTTTTTGTAGTCTTCTGCCCTAAGAAATTGTAGTTTTTGTAGTCTTCTGCCCTAAGAGATTGTAGTTTTGTAGTCTTCTGCCCTAAGAGATTGTAGTTTTCGTAGTCTTCTAGATTGTAGTTTTTGTAGACTTCCGCCCCTACTGGATTGTAGTTTTTGTAGTCTTCTGCCCTACTAGATTGTAGTTTTTGTAGTCTTCTGCCCTAAGAGATTGCAGTATTTGTAGTCTTCTTTTTTATGCTTTCTTTTTTATGGCCAAACTTTCCGATTATCTCGATAGAGCGCATTTGGCACAAATGGTAGATCACTTTTTGACCTACCAGTAATCAACACCGAGTCACACCAAACTTGCGCGAAATTCAAATCATCTATGCCGCGGTTACTGGCTGTATCCATTACTGTAACATCCTTCACACTTTCGACTAATGGCACCACTTTCTTATGGACCCATTTGGGATCGTTACTGAAGATTAGCACCATTGATGGATCTGAAAATGGAGCTTAGATCTTTCAAAAAGTGTCGGATCCTTACAAGACTCCTGAAGGAAATCAATGGCTCTTGCTGTGAAGATATGATCGGTACCCTCGTGCTGGCCATCGGTTAGGAAGTCACCGCGACGGATGTGTACGCAGGTTCTGGAAGAGTTGAAGGCTTGAATAGGATATCGGACCTAGGTAACAAAATATTGACTTGATGTGAGTATGTTTCTGATAACACAGTTTTACTGGGACCTACTTTCAAATGGCATTGATCGAGTATCTCAATCAATATTCCTATGGAAACGCCAAAGGTGTAGAGCTTTGGCGAATCGTTGAGAAGCATGCGGATAGTGCGCCAAATGGTGTGACTATTGTTGAATTGGCGAATGCTTACACTAAACAAGTTGGGTATCCATTGGTTAGGTTTAGCATGGAGGGATCTACTGTTGTGGTTGGGCAGCAGGAGAGGTTCGTGTTTTGGGAGAACGCTAGATTGTCTCTTAAATCGAAGATTGAGAATATCAAGTGGCCAATTCCAATTAGTTATCGGTATATACTACAGTATCCCTTTGTGATCTACCGTACATTTTTAGGGGGCGAGGAGAGACAAAGACTAAGCACCAATGGATGCTAGCAAGTCAACCGAATGGTAGGTCAAATGTGTCTTACTGTATATAGATTACTGTATCGTTACAGTAACCTGGGAGACTGCCAACAGCGACTGGATCATTCTCAATTCTGGTGGTGTTGGATATTTCAAAGTGATGTATGATGAGAGGATGTACAAGAAATTGACGAAACAGTTGAAGAGTAATCATACGGTATGTATATAGGTACGGTATATAGGTAAATGTTGAAATTTGAAGCACATACCTTCGATTGATCGTGCCATGCTGCTCACCGATGCGTTTGATTTGTCGAGGACTTCGTTGCTGGGCATTGAGACGTATTTGAATTTGATTGAATATGCTGTTGGTAAGTTTATTGGTGGAATTATGGGAATCAATACCTTGTTGTTAGTAGCAGTTGAATATATAGAATAGAAACTGACTATTGAAAACATCAAAGACTGACGAGGTCATGAAAAGAGGAGAAATGTGTTGTAGAAGAAAATGTAGATCAAACAATGTTTACGAAATCAGGCATGTAATATAACTTCACTAGTGTAAATTCTAGACACATCAGAGGGGCCTAGAAGAGCCTAGAAGATTACTGAGTTTTCTTCAATTTCATGTCTGGAATTAAATAAAACGACATGAGATGGCGAATTACATTAAAAAATAGCTTTTACGATCTGTATAATTTTTTTCTCCGAACTGTAACTCCCATCGGTCCAACAAGTATATATCACTATCTAGAATTGAACTGTTTAGGAATAACTACGGGCTTACGACTGAAATGCATTTAAAGCTTCCTTCGAAAATCTACACCAACCCTAGTTTGCCCTAGAGCGCGTTTACTGCACCAGTTTCCTTTTCTCTAGCTTTTGCCAAATTGAACAGCTCTTGATACCGTATGATGTTAATTAAATTTCTGAGCGGTTTGGCGCTAACCTAGTAAATAACATACCAACTGAACCAGTGGGTGGTATGAAGTCGGAATCTGAAAACGTCGAGTTAAATACATCATTCGATAGTAGTTTTCATGTAGAATCCAAGTTTGTGCTCAATTTTTTCGCAAAAATGATCATAACTCGGAATCTAGTACAGTTATCAAAAAGTTGTCAACTGCAAATTTGTAGAAAAACTTATGATCTACAAAATTGCAGTTGACTACTTTTTCATAGCATTTCTAGATTCCGAGATATTATAATTTTCCGGCAGCGTTTCTTGTGCCGCGATATTCGAGGAAATACCGTATTACCGTCAAACCTAATATTTTCAGACGAACGCGACAAAATGACATGGACGATCATACACAAACAGCTACGAACCATCGAAATGCTATTATATGACTCGGAACATTTGACATTGTTCCAAGATTTTGAGAGATCTCTTTTACTAGATTTATACGAATCATTCAATTGGAATGCCAAGGTTATACTTCCAATGTGGACGAGGGGTCTGGAGGTAGGTCGAAAATTTTTTGATCTACCAAATAAAAAATCGATAATTGATGATTTAAGAAAGAGTTCAATATAACTATACCTGATGGGATGGATATAGTATACCCGAAAGTGAGATATATGTCTGTCCTATGTACAAAAGCATGTATATATATATATGAAAATCTTGTCCAATGTCCCTACCAGCTTCCAGGACTATATATATATATATATACCTAAGTTTGAAATATTTCCAGATCGAAACATTCATGCAAGCCTGCCGCCTTCGGATTCTAGATTGCACCAAGCGAGGCTTCCAGCGATTCCACCAATTGGGCAATGGCACCAAGGTGGAGCACTTGAGTGTGGTGTATATTGAGGGTGTCAAGCAGGGTGGCACCAAGGCGTGGGAACAGGTAGGCTGGATATGGCTGAAATTTTCCAAAAAACTGGTTTTTTTCAGCTTTGGAGGCAATATATGCTATCCGCATCGCCATCCGACAAACATTCCATCCTTTTTGCACTCACTCAAACTGAGGATATTACCCTTCTCACGAGGTAGATCATTTTTTGGCGCCAAAAACTTACCTTAAACCTTTCAGACTTATGAAACACTGTCTTGACGGAAAAGTGCGACCAAATTTGATACCTCGTGTATTTGCAAGTATGGCATCAACGGAAATTGCACGAGATACGGCATGGAGATTCTTCAAAAAGAATGTGAAGGAGTTTAAACAAATGTGAGTTGTTGACAAAAATGCATCAGCCCAATGCGGGGCTCGAACCCGCGACAACCAGATTAAGAGTCTGGTGCTCTACCGACTGAGCTAACCGGGCGCCGACGGCAAGTGGTGTTGATTGCGTAGACAATAGCGGGGGAGGGTGACCTTCAAATTTTGAAAAAAATTTCGACGTAAAGTGAAATTTATCAACTTTTTTTCGAGTTTTTGACGCATTATTAGAATACAAAATATGAAAAACATAACTTTTTATTTTCAAAGATTCCCCGAAACCTATTGGAACCTGGAAAATTGTCATAAAATCTTTAAACTTCTATCATTTTGCTGAAAATCAATACTTTTCTGAAATTCAAAGACCATCAGAATCTTGAAATTTTCAGCTTTCCAAAACTTTTTAGATTTTTGAAAAATATTAATTTTAAGCCAAGTTATGAGCATTTGAAATTCCAGCATGGGCTCCGGCTCCACCTTGCTCTCCACCTCACTCCGCTGCCTGGCCGAGCCACTAAGCAACCGAAAAGATTTGAACGAGTTGAAACAATTCCTTCGAACCGAATCACTGGAGGAAGAAGGACAAATGAAGATGGAGCAAACCTACGAGCAAATCGAGATAAATATCCAATGGAAGGATTTAAATGAGGAGAAAGTCGGTGAATGGCTCAGCCATTGGGATGAGCGACGACGAAAGTTGTACAGAAAGAAGCGTCACAGGCATCATAATCATAATAATTAGGGTTACCTCCTTCCTTTTTTCCTTGTTCCCAGTGCCTTCCCTTTTCTTTCAAATGGTGCTATTTATTTGTCAAGTTTCCCCCAGCGCGATAAATCAGTTTCTCTATATCGACAAAAATGGATCAGCCCAATGCGGGGCTCGAACCCGCGACAACCAGATTAAGAGTCTGGTGCTCTACCGACTGAGCTAACCGGGCGGCGGCGGCAAGTGGTGTTGATTGCGTAGACAATAGCGGGGGAGGGTGACCTTCAATTTGTGAAAAAAAATTTCAAAGTGTTGTGTAATTTATCAATTTTATCGAACTTTCGAAGTTTTTGACACATTATTAAAATACAAAATTTGAAAAAAACATACATTATATGCACATAGCTTCCCCGGAAACCTATTCAAATCGAGAAAATTGTTTTAAAATCTTTAAATTTCTATAACTTTGCTGAAAACTGATATTTTTCTGAAATTCAAAAACGTTCAGAATCTAGAGATTTGCAGCTTTCCAAAACTTTTTAGATATTTGAAAAATATTAATTTTGCGCCAAGTTATGAGCGTTTGAAAACTTTTTGTCAAAACGTGACCCAATTTTTCGCGTGACACATTTTCCTCATACCATATCCTGTATATAGTCATTGCCAAAGTGATAAAAACAAAAAAAGGGACGAAATAGAGTAAAAATGTCAGAACTGAAAAACCCGGCGGATGAAAATGGAAATGAAAAAAAAGATGAAGCGAAGCCACGCTTACAGATTAAACCGGTCAAAGGTGATCCCGATTTTCAGTTGAAGGTTAGTTTTTATTCAAAAAGCTGAAATTTTCAGAATCTCAAAATTGCTGAGATCTTGAAAAAATATTGATTTTGAGCAAAGTTACGCATCTCGCGAAATCGAGATTTTCAGCACATAACTTTGCTGAAAATTAATATTTTTTGAAAATCTAAAAACCAGAAGAAAGCTGAAAGTTTCAGCTTTCCAAAACTTTTAAGAACATTTGAAAATCTCAATTTTGAGCTAAGTTATGAGCATTTGAAGTTTTGTATTTTTTCCCAAAAAGTTATCAATTTTTGAAGCCTCATAACTTTCTTACGAATCAACATTTTCTCAAAGTCTCAAATGATTTTGGAAGCTTAGAAATTCAGCTTTCAAATAACACCCAACACGCCATATTTGACTTTTCAGATATCACCGGAATCCGAGATTCGATTGAAATGGAGCACAGATTCTGGGTCAGCATCCGGCGAAGTTCGAATCACTAACACATCGGGAAAACGGCAATTCGTCAAGGTGAAAATCACTGGACCCAATGTGTTCACACTTCATCCATCTTGGACATTTTTGGAGGTAGATCAAATCAAAAAATCGATAAAATCAATCGATTTCTAGGCGGATAAGACAATGCACACAAAAGTAGGACTGGTTGATCCAAGAAGTCAGCCAGAAAAGAATAGGCATTGGGCTGCCGTCTATCATACAGCATCAAAGGATAAAACATATGCTGAAGCGAATAAGAAGCAATTTGATGGTATTCGTCGATTGGCAATTGGTTTCGACTTGGACAATTACAGGGAACCAGATGCTCCAGCTAATGCAGATGCTGCAGGGCAATCCGCGAAGAATGAACCAACTTAACTGTATTATTGAACATAAAATCGATTTATTTAAAAATATAACAATGACAAAAATGCATCAGCCCAATGCGGGGCTCGAACCCGCGACAACCAGATTAAGAGTCTGGTGCTCTACCGACTGAGCTAACCGGGCGCCGTCAGCAAGTGGTCTTGATTGCGTAGACAATAGCGTGTTACTTGAACTTGATACTCCCATCAGAATGCATGCCAATTTTCCGCCAATCACCCGGATAAAAGTCTTCCTCGATCATTTGATGCTTCACCTGTTGATCAAAAATACTGTATTTATACAATTTCCAAGCGACTTACACTCTCATCAATCTCATGAATATCCCGATAATACACCTGCTTCTGATTCTTCGACAAGTAACCCATCCACCATCCGAATGTTGATGAAGGAGCTGGAAATATCAATTTTTTGATCTACCAATGCATTCGCGCTACATTGAGAAAAAAACGTTTTTTAGTTACCGTAGCCGCTAGGAAAACAGTCGAAAAGCTCAATTTTCGCATGAAGAACGTTTTTCGTGGGAATATACGAGTTTTAGAGTGTTAGAGTAAGAATACAGCATATTGTAGTATTTGTAGTCTTCTGCCCTAAGAGATTGTAGTTTTTGAAGTCTTCTGTCCTTCGACATTGTAGTATTTGTAGTCTTCTGCCCTAAGAGATTGTAGTTTTTGTAGTCTTCTGCCCTAAGAGATTGTAGTTTTTGTAGTCTTCTGCCCTAAGAAATTGTAGTTTTTGTAGTCTTCTGCCCTAAGAGATTGTAGTTTTGTAGTCTTCTGCCCTAAGAGATTGTAGTTTTCGTAGTCTTCTAGATTGTAGTATTTTGTAGTCTTCTGCCCTAAGAGATTGTAGTTTTTGTAGTCTTCTGCCCTAAGAAATTGTAGTTTTTGTAGTCTTCTGCCCTAAGAGATTGTAGTTTTGTAGTCTTCTGCCCTAAGAGATTGTAGTTTTCGTAGTCTTCTAGATTGTAGTATTTTGTAGTCTTCTGCCCTAAGAGATTGTAGTTTTTGTAGTCTTCTGCCCTAATGGATTGTAGTTTTGTAGTCTTCTGCCCTAAGAGATTGTAGTTTTTGAAGTCTTCTGTCCTTCGACATTGTAGTATTTGTAGTCTTCTGCCCTAAGAGATTGTAGTTTTCGTAGTCTTCTAGATTGTAGTTTTTGTAGACTTCCGCCCTACTGGATTGTAGTTTTTGTAGTCTTCTGCCCTAAGAGATTGTAGTTTTTGTAGTCTTCTGCCCTAATGGATTGTAGTTTTTGTAGTCTTCTGCCCTAAGAAATTGTAGTTTTTGTAGTCTTCTGCCCTAAGAGATTGTAGTTTTGTAGTCTTCTGCCCTAAGAGATTGTAGTTTTCGTAGTCTTCTAGATTGTAGTTTTTGTAGACTTCCGCCCTACTGGATTGTAGTTTTTGTAGTCTTCTGCCCTAAGAGATTGTAGTTTTTGTAGACTTCCGCCCCTACTGGATTGTAGTTTTTGTAGTCTTCTGCCCTACTAGATTGTAGTTTTTGTAGTCTTCTGCCCTAAGAGATTGCAGTATTTGTAGTCTTCTTTTTTATGCTTTCTTTTTTATGGCCAAACTTTCCGATTATCTCGATAGAGCGCATTTGGCACAAATGGTAGATCACTTTTTGACCTACCAGTAATCAACACCGAGTCACACCAAACTTGCGCGAAATTCAAATCATCTATGCCGCGGTTACTGGCTGTATCCATTACTGTAACATCCTTCACACTTTCGACTAATGGCACCACTTTCTTATGGACCCATTTGGGATCGTTACTGAAGATTAGCACCATTGATGGATCTGAAAATGGAGCTTAGATCTTTCAAAAAGTGTCGGATCCTTACAAGACTCCTGAAGGAAATCAATGGCTCTTGCTGTGAAGATATGATCGGTACCCTCGTGCTGGCCATCGGTTAGGAAGTCACCGCGACGGATGTGTACGCAGGTTCTGGAAGAGTTGAAGGCTTGAATAGGATATCGGACCTAGGTAACAAAATATTGACTTGATGTGAGTATGTTTCTGATAACACAGTTTTACTGGGACCTACTGTAGGGACTCCTATTGTTCACGGTTGTACAGCCTGGTCCGAAGACCTGATATCGCCTAAACGGTATTTCATAGCAAAAAGTGGTCAATGAGCCTTTAAAACAGTATACAACATCTTGGTTCCAAAAATCGAGACTTGATTCATGTATATAGTCTATTTCAGGTTCTACAAAATGTAATTAAATCAGGTCCCGTAACTACAGTAACCACCACTACAGTATTGTGGATACTCTGTTCTGAATCTGCTATGCGAACAATTGCCGTGCGAGAAAAAAGATACCCGGTTCAAAATTATTGAATCAAAAAACTCACTTCTTCCTGATCTTATCCTTCTCCTTCACTTTCATCCGTATCATCTCCTCCTCTTCCTTCCCTGGTTTCATCCACATTCGAATATCACCACTTATTGTTTTGAAGTATTTCCAACTCTGAATGAATGTCAAATCTATGTGTGTGCCTTTAATACAGTATCCTAAAGTATACTGAATTAAAGGTGCAAAACTCACTTGAAAATAAATGCCCTCAATAACAAGAAACTTGGACTGCTCACAGGATAGGAGCCTAGGAAAGTTGTAAACACAACAGGCGTCGGGGTACTTGTACAATGCTGCTTCAGAAGGCTGAAGAGATCCGCATATTTTGAAAGTTGGGACCATAGCTTACTTCAATTGGTATTGTGATAATCTTCTGTAGTACTTGTGGGATACTACCCTCCAGTAATCCTAAGTTACTCAACAACTTGAAGTCCTCTGCATTGAATATTGCTGTACGGTTTAGTCTGTCAGCCATTCCAAGTAAGGAGAAGACTTCGAATAGTTGATTACCTATCATGAAAAAAAAGGTCATGAGTCGCTAAAAAACTGGTTCAAACATTTTCGAACACCTATTATTATGGAAATTAATTTTCATGAGATGCATAGTCAAACTTGATTCAAAACGTTTTTTAAAGACGACTTGCGCCTTGACGGTGTTGACGACTTGCGCCTTTAATCTTGTAGCATCTTCTGTTAGCGCTTTTGACGTTTTACATTTCTTTGTTGCTCCAAAAAGGTCAGTACTTAAAATATTCTAGATTAAAGACACATGGCCTTCCGGTAAACTGCGGCTCCGATCGCGGTAACGGTAAATGACAGAAGAATCGGCTTTTTCAGTCATTTCACAACTTCAGCATATTAGACTCATTTTTATTTCATTTTTATGCATATATTTCAAAGTAAACACTTACCAATACCAGCACTCAATATTATAGTTGCCATTGGGAATAATAGATATTTATGAGGGTAGTAGGATTTCTAGAATAACAACTTTTAGTATAGTTCTGATATAGAAACTAACTTTATCACAATACACCGTACTTCTAATTTGGGTGTAGTCATATTTTCTGGGCACTAAATAGTTGGTTATGGTGATGATTAGTATAACGGCTGAAATTGAGAATATGGGCTGGAAAAAATAAACGACTTACCAATGAGTCCGAAAAACAACCTAACACGATGTAACTTGATAAATCTGGTAGCTTTGGTCTTGATAATCATCATTTTAGCAATTAGAGGAGCATAGTTGTGAAATAGTTACACAGTTGATATTGTGAGGCACAGATACATGTTTGTTCAAACACAAACATGCACATCGTTCCAGTGTTTGCCTTTTCTTATCAGCTAGGGGTTTTATAATACTATTATGGTTGGGGAGGCACAAAGACGAGGAGAGGAACTGGTGGGAATATTTTTGAAGGCATTTGGATTATGGCTGGAAAGTAGTATCATTGGATTCATACAAATGCAGTCATGCTCGAAAAAGCAACATTAAACATAACTGAAATAAATTTATTGTTTTAAAGAAGGATAGTCGTTTCAGGGGTTTTTCTGCTATCTAGGGTTCATTCTAAGTCGAATCTAGTCGAATAAAATTTAAAAATCGTCAAATTGTTCATAACGGACAAAAACGACAAACCCGCAAAAACCGCTGGCCGTTAGCGCTAAACCTGTTTCGGGTTTCTAGGCCACTCGGCCACGGCCGCGAGCCGAAATAAAGCCGAAAATCAGCAAAAACTGTCGAAAATTAGCAACTTCTGTGAAAATAATGATTTTTCGTGCTTAAAACTTTTATTTAACTCATCCAAACCCTTCAAATGTAACACAAACTAGTTTCGCGAGCAAATTTATTTTATTTTCGGCTCGCGGCCGTGGCCGAGTGGTCTAGAAACCCGAAATAGGTTTAGCGCTAACGGCCAGCGGTTTTTGCGGGTTTGTCGTTTTTGTCCGTTATGAACAATTTGACGATTTTTAAATTTTATTCGACTAGATTCGACTTAGAATGAACCCTAGATAGCAGAAAAACCCCTGAAACGACTGTCCTTCTTTGTATATGTAAGCTGCATTAGAGCAAGGACAACTCGCGAACTAGCGCGCAAAAACCAAAAGCTTATGTATCCTCCGCAACGACCTGCGATAAAACATCCATTTAAAACGAACAGAATATAAAATCGTAGTAAACATACGTCCTAAGAAAATTTCGACATCGCCATGTCCTGCGCATACATTTTCGCAGGCCGATGAATCGCAGAAAAACTTTTTTTTAAAACTTACTGTATCCTTACTCTAACTCTCTGAACCTCGTAAATCCGACTGTTTCCACCGGCTATGGTAAGTAAAAAACGTTTTTTTCTCGATGTAGTGCAATTGCAAGCGGTCCTGCCATCCTGCAAATTTGAATGTCCAATGCAACGCTGGGGATCTCGTGGCCTACCTTGGTCCCGGTTATAAGCACACCAAAGAAACATCAGAATTTTCCCGGAAAGAAAAGTTCACCAGGAATTCGAACCCCTGACTATTGTGACTAAAACATGATTCATTCCTAGTATTCTTTGAAGTTTGGCCAACTTTCAAACGAAATTAAATATTTTTTCCGTCTTTTTTCATTGCATTCTTCCAATTGTTCAATCGAACCACTATTTAACCGCGACTCTTTCCTTCAATTTTAATCACAAAATGATTCTTCAATTCTTGATATTTGTATCAATTCTAAGTGGCGGTTTATGTTCAACATGTCCTGATCTGACTAATCGACTACCAAAACATTCGATTCCAACTGAGTATCAACTATGGTTACAGCCTAATTTGACAACTGGAAATGTTGATGGAGAAGTTCTTATTGATATTACGGTTAGTTATCAGAATTGCATGATACCGTAGTACATTTGATCTACCATGTCACTTTCAGATTGCATCCCCAACTAATCAAATAGTCCTACATGCCAGAAATCTAACTATGATCCTTTATAGCATTAAAATCAATGATGTAAAATTGGAAGCCCAATTTGTACGCTATTATTCTATCTAAAGCGTTTTAAATATAATACTCAGATTCCATGTGATAACCTGGACTATTGGATATTTAACTTGAATCCAATCCTCAATAAAGGTGTCAATGTTGTACTTCATATTGAATATAAGGCTAAGGTTAGTAAGGAGTTAGCTGAACGATAAAAAACCATGTCTTTTAGATCCTTGATGGACGGTTAGGATTGCGCTACACTAGACATACAGATAAAACTGGAGCTGTCATGTGTGTTCTTCTTTCAGATATATTGCCTAATACCTAATGCAATTCCAGAAGCTCGGCACATACTCAAATGGAGCCTGAAGGTGCTCGACTGTTGCTGCCATGCTTTGATGAACCAAACCTCAAGGCTATATTCTATATCTCAGTCACAAGGTTTATCGGATCCTATTATAGCCTGTAGTTAAAGTTTCAGGGACCCATTTCACATGGCAACAAGCAACATGCAAGTAATTGAATCAAACAAAACGGATGATGGTCTAATTATCGATTATTTTGCACCAACTCCAATAATGTCGACTTATCTATTAGCGGTTGCAATTTTGGATGGATATTCATTCTTAGGAAAATATACAACTAAGACGGAGCATCCCGTTCAAGTTAGGGTGTATGCACCAGATGATCTAATTGAGCATGCCAAATTGGGTGTTGACACAATGGCTAGATCACTGGAGTACTTTGAGGCTTATACAAATATTAGCTATCCATTGGAAAAATTGGATGCCATAAGTGTCTCTGACTTTGATGGTGCAATGGAGAATTGGGGATTGATGGTTTTCCATGAGCCGGATATTATGACAAACGATTCGAAGCCGAGTAGTCGAAAAGGAGTTGCCACCGTAGTGTGTCATGAAGTTGCTCATCAGGTTAGTTAGACTACTATTAAAACAAATGCTAAAGTTTTTATAACAGTGGTTCGGAAATATCGTAACAATGGATTGGTGGGATGAGACATACTTGAATGAAGGGTTCACAAGTTATATGGAAACAAAATGTATGGAGGAACTGTTTCCAGAATGGAACCCGGTATGAATAAATAAAATTAATGACAACAACGAGTAGTATTTCAGAAGGATGACTTCTACAAAAACAGAGTGATACTCTCGCAGTTCGTGGATATGCCAACCACTCGTCCAATCATTTCTGATAATGTCACCAACCTTCGAGAGCTCTTTGATTACTTACCATATCTAAAGTCGCCTGCGATAATCCACATGATAGCTGAAACAGTCGGACAATCCAATTTCCAAATGGCGATGAGGGAATATCTGAAGAATAACTTGTATAGTAATACCAAGTCAGTTGATGTGTGGAGTGTTGTCGAGGAATATTCGAAGGATTACTATACTGGACCAGTGTCACTTCAATCATTTGTACATGGTTGGAATACCATGGCTGGACATCCTGTGGTACGAGTGGAAGTGAAAAATGGGATAGCTACAGTCTACAGTCAGACAAAGTATTCGAAGACTGAAAGTGGAGAAGCTACCAATTTGACTATTCCATTGTTCTATAGAACTAGTGACAATAAAAATCGGAGTTTGGTGTGGATGGGCCCTGAAGGGAAGAACGGTAAGTCAACAAAAATACTGTAGATACTGGTATGATGAAAATTTGCAGTAAGCTGGAAAGTCGAACAATCTGATTGGATGTTACTGAATACAGGTGGTGTTGGGTATTTTAAAACATTATATGATAAGGATATGTACAAAAAACTTGGAGATCAACTATTGAGAGACCATACGGTAAACCTGAAAAAAATCAATCAACTGCATCTCAATGTGTTTCAGAAAATTTCATTTGTTGATCGTCAGATGATTTATGCAGATGCATCCAATCTTTTAGTCGGCAACCTGTTAGATATGAAGACATACATGTCACTCATCATGAATTCTAAAAGTTGGTAATATTTCAAAAGTATGGCTCAAAATTTGTTTCCAGATGAAAAGAATACAAAAGTTCAGCAAACGTTATACTTAATGTTCTATTTAATTAAAATGTGGTTGAAGAATGATCCCAGAGCGGTAGAGAGCTTTGAGAATTTCACGAACATGATCGCAAAAGATTGGAACGGTATGGAAATTGAGGTAGTACTAGATTTGAAGAATTTACATGACTAACAGTTTTCAGATGGTTCCACCAGTCGAAGGGATGAGGGAACAAGGCGTAAAGGCTGTGAAGATGTTGAACAATGAAAATATGGCAGGGATCGAGGAATGGCTATTGGAATGGGATAAGATGGCGAAGATTCATAAGATATAATTGTTGTATATAGTTGGAATAAATGATATTTTGATCTTTGACTATATTTCACACCTACGTGCTCACGAAGCACTACTGAGTCCACAAACTCATTTAACGCCTGAAAGGTTTTTTAATGTATTAAAACCGTTTATTTTAAGGAAGCGAAAAAATATCAACTGGTTAAGGAAAACAGAAAAAGTTTCATAGTAAGTTGAGGCACTCAAACCAAATCATTACTATGCGTTTTCAACAATCGTACAATTGATCGAGTTAGGAAACTTACGAAAGCCGATTATGACTGAAAATAGCTCTAAAAACAAACTTTTTTATCAATTGTGCTCGGCAATAAAAACCGTTTTATGTTGCTACTGATGGAGTTTTCCGTCTTCCGGAAACCTGTGACCAAAAAATGACTCATCTCAGTTTTCTTTGAAGTTTGGCCAACTTTCAAACGAAATTAATGTTTTCACCTTCTTTTGTCATTTTATTCTTCCAATTGTTCCACCGACCCACTATTTAACCGCAACTCTTCCCTTCAATTTTCAACCACAAAATGATTCTTCAATTCTTGATATTTGTATCAATTCTAAGTGGCGGTTTATGTTCAACATGTTCCAATCTGACAAAGCGACTACCAAAACATGCGATCCCAACTGAATATCAACTATGGTTACAGCCGAATTTAACAACCGGAAATGTTGATGGAGAAGTTTTTATTGGTATTACGGTAAGATTAGTCTTCATGTTACCGTAGTGCATTTGATCTACCATATCACTTCAGATTGCATCCTCAACCAATCAGATAGTTCTACATGCTAGAAATCTAACTATGATCCTTTATAACATTACAATCAATGATAAGAAAGTGGAAGCCCAGTTCGTAAGCACTGACCGATTTAATCAATTTTAATATCAGAATCAGATTCCGTGTGATAATCTCAACTATTGGGCGTTCAACTTGGATCACTACGTCAAGAAAGGTGACAATGTTGTACTGCATATGGACTATATAGCTCAGGTTTGTTTACAGGCTCCTCAACTAATTTAAGTCTCAAACGAACTTCAGATATCTCATGGAGACCATGGAATGTTCTACACTCCACATACAGATAGTAATGGAACTATTATGTATGAGCCACTTTCAGAGAAGTCAGATATATACTACAATTTCAGACGCTCTGCAATCACTAAGATGGAGCCTGAAGGTGCTAGACTGTTGTTGCCATGTTTTGACGAACCAAATCTCAAGGCTATATTCCATGTTTCAATCACAAGGTGTTATCGGATCCTATCATAGACTGTAGTTGGAATTTCAGAGATCCATTCCACTTGGCTGTTAGTAACATGGCAGTAATTGAATCAAACAAAACGGATGATGGTCTAATTATCGATTATTTTGAACCAACTCCAATAATGTCGACTTATCTATTAGCAGTTGCAATTTTGGATGGATACTCATTCTTAGGAAAATATACAACCAAAACAGAACATCCCGTTCAAGCTAGAGTGTATGCACCAGATGACCTTATTGAGCATGCCAAATTGGGTATTGACACCATGGCTAGATCATTGGAGTATTTTGAAGCTTATACTAATATTAGTTATCCGTTGGAGAAGCTAGATGCTACAGTTGCCACTAAGTACAATGGTGCAATGGAGAATTGGGGAATGATGGTGTTCCAACCTTCTTATTTGACACCTGATAACTTGGATGAGTCAAGTCGTGAAACAGTCGTGAGGGTTGTTTGTCATGAAGTTGCTCATCAGGTTAGTTAGACCACAATACTCTCCAATCTGTAATTATGCTTACAGTGGTTTGGTAATATTGTAACAATGGATTGGTGGGATGAGATATACTTGAATGAAGGATTTGCAAGTTATATGGAAACAAAATGTTTTGAAGAACTGTTTCCAGAATGGAATACAGTAAGAACACAAAAAATCTAAATGCAATCTTGGCTATATTTCAGAAAAATGGCTCGCCGGTGTTCGGTTCACAGGAGGCGGATTGGAGCTATCAAAAGACGGGTCAGGCTCGTCCAGTCATCTCTGATAATGTCACTAACTTATCTTATTTATTTGATTACTTACCATATGGAAAGGCAAATGCGATAATCAACATGATAGCCGAAACAGTCGGAGAATCGAACTTCCAAATGGCAATGAGGGAATATCTGAAGAATAACTTGTATAGTAATACCAAGTCAGTTGATGTGTGGAGTGTTGTGGAGAAATATTCGAAGGATTACTATTCTGGACCAGTGTCACTTCAATCATTTGTACATGGTTGGATGAGTGTGGCTGGATTTCCATATGTTCGAGTTACAAGGAAGGGTGATATGGTGACAGTATACAATCAGACACAGTATCTAGCAAGTGGAGATGGAAAGGCTTCCAATTGGACCATCCCACTGTTCTATAAAACTTATGAGAGTAAAGAACGGAAATTGGAATGGATGAGTTCTGAAGCGAAAAACGGTAAGTCACCAAAGTACTGTAGCATCGTATGATAAAGTTTTGAAGTTAGCTGGAAAGTCGACCCATCTGATTGGATGATACTGAACACTGGAGGTGTTGGCTACTTCAAACCATTGTATGATGAGGACATGTACAAGAATATCAAAGATCAACTATTGGAAGATCATACGGTATATCTGGTAGATCAAAAAATCAATCTAGCTTTTTTCAGAAAATTTCTACCGTGGATAGGCAAATGATACTTTTTGATGCATACTATTTTGTATCTATCAACCTGCTTGATGTTGAAACATACATGGCCCTTTTAATGTACGCGAGAAGTTGGTTCCAATTTGAAATGAAACAATATAACAAAAGTGTCTTCAGAAGAAAACGACAAACAAATTCGAATGATATTGCAGTATAAGCACTTTTCTGGAATTGAAGCGCTGTTGAAGGATAAACCCAAAATAGCGGCGCTTTTTAAGAGCTTAACAAGAATGATTCAGATGGAGTGGAAAGAGAGGAAGGTTGAGGTATTTATACTATTTGATATTTAGGACCAATAATTGTATTTCAGAAGGCCCCTCTGCAACGGAAAATGGGACTAGAAGAAGGGGTGAAGATGTTGAATGAGGAAAACACGGAAGGGTTGGAGAAATTTCCATGGACATGGGAGAAGAATCAAATGATTTAGTAGTTGTACTGGCTGTATATAGTTTTAATAAATGATGTTTCGGTATTTGACTATATTTCACATTTCAGCTGACTACAAAAAGAATTTAGTATTTGAATGACTCGTTACGTATCAGAACAGTTTATTCTTTGTAAGTTAGTTAAACTTGAAACATAATGGGACAGTGACCACAAGTAAAGGAAAAGAGGTTTATACGATTTTCAGAACAAGTTTATGAAGTCTAACCAAATCCACGTCGTCCATTTGTAACTGTCGAGCAATTGATTCATCAGCAATTCCCGAACTTTTTCGTTTTCCTCGTCTGAAAATGAGAATTTCAAAAAGAATAACATGAAAAACTTACTGTAGAGATACGTCCAACTGATAAGACTTTTATAAACGGAATCATCGAGATAGTTTGCTTTAACGAGAAGGAATGTGTCAGCGAGAAGACCTTGTCGCTCAGCTGGAGTGAATTTCTGAAAAATGACACATTTACAAACTTTTGTTAAACCTTCTTACCGTATGGTCTTCCTTTAGTTGCTTTGCGAACTTCTTATAAATACCCTCGTCGTACAATACTTTGTAATATCCAACTTTTTCTGTGTTCAATATCACCCAATTAGCTGTTCCCACATTCCACCTTACTGTAAATATTTATCATTAAAGGTAATGTACTGTTGTTCGTTCACCATTTCTTGCTTCAGGGCCCATCCATTCCAGCTTCCTTTCCTCACTTTGATTTGTTCTATAGAACAATGGGATAGTCCAATTAGAAGCCTCCCCTCTTCCATTCATTGAAAGTTTTGTCTGATTGTAGACTGTAGCAATTCCATTCTTCACTTCGAATCGGACCACAGGATGTCCAACCATGGTATTCCAACCATGTACGAATGATTGAAGTGACACTGGTCCAGTATAGTAATCCTTCGAATATTTCTCCACAACACTCCACACATCAACTGACTTGGTATTACTATACAAGTTATTCTTTAGATATTCCCTCATTGCCATTTGGAAGTTGGATTGTCCGACTGTTTCAGCTACCATGTGGATTATTGCAGGTGCCTTGTAAAATGGGATCCAGTCAAATAAACTTCCCATGTCGTGGGTTTCATAAATTACTGGGCGAATTTGATCATCCGGAATAAATGCCCAAGGGCCAATGAAGTTGTTTGCCTGGAATCTTGTACTAGGTAATGTCTAACTAAAGAACGCTTACAATTTTCTCCGAAGGAAATATATCATCCAAACATTTGTATTGCATATAACTTGTGAATCCTTCATTCAGATATAACTCATCCCACCAATCCATTGTTACAATATTACCAAACCACTGTAATAAGAATACTAGATTAGGACAGTAGTCTAACTAACCTGATGTGCCACTTCATGACATACAACTTGCGCAATGTTTCTGTTTGTGTCCTCACTCAATAGTGAGCTCTGTTCGAAGATCATCAATCCCCAATTCTCCATTGCACAATCGCGAAACAGGGTAACTGGTAACGCATCTGAAATTTTATTATATATACAATCAACGGGGTGTTTCCTACCTAGTTTCTCCAGTGGATAACTAACATTAGTATATTTCTCAAAGTATTCTAATGCATGAATTGTCATATACAATCCGAAATCAGCTTCTCCAATTTTATCAATTGGTGCAAATAACCTCACTTCGATTGGTTTCTCGGTTTTTGTCGTCATTCTTGTTTTAAATGCATATCCATCTAATACCGCGATAGCCAATAGATATGTCGACATTTTCGGAGTGGTCTTAAATGTATCCATACCACTACCACACCCAAAATCGACGGACCTTGCGACTTGCGTATTGCTAAGAGCTGTATGCAAAGAATTCCTAAAATAAAAGTTGAGATCCTAGCTGGAAACTCATATATACCTAACAATTGACACATCAAACGTTGCCTTAAAGTTGGGCTCATCGAAACATGGCAACATCATCCTAGCATAATCGGCCTCAAATTGTGTTACAATCGATTTTCTAAAGATTTTGAAGGTGTTAAATAAATTTTAAATTACTTACTTATCTACTGAGCCATAATACAACCCAAACAATCCATTCGATATCTGAAAATGCACATGTCAAACTATCTGAAAGTATTATTTACCTGGAAATCATAATCCATGAACAACTTTACTTCATCTCCTTTCTTAACAATCTGGTCAAACTTAAACACCCAATAGTCAAACTTAACACAAGGGATCTAAAAAACCAAAGTTAAATTTTCATAAGACTGTTCTAACTTACAAATTCAGCATTAACAGCTTTTCGATTGATTGTTATGTAATAGTACGACAAGGTTAGATCCTTAGCATGAACAACTATCCGATTTGTTGGTGCCATAATCTGAAATTCAAGTGTACTCCAAGTTTGCTGTTGGGCACTTACCGCTATTTGAATAGTCACTTTACCATCAACCTCACCAGTTGTTAAGTTGGGACTAAGCCATACTAGATAGTTGGTTGGTTTTGCATGTTTCGGAAGTCGAGTCGTTAGACTATCACATGTTGAACATGCAGCAAAGCCAAGGATTGACAAAAGTAACATGAATTGAAGATTCATGATATATCTGAAAATATAATGGGTTATTAGAAAGTACGTAATTGAGACTGAACAGCCAAACAACGCAGTACTGGATGAGTGTAGCAGAATGAGCGCGTTTTATGGCAGGTCATGATGGTCATGTTACCAAAACGCTACATTTTTGTCTTGGCGTGTTTTATTGCTCACTATGGTATCAACGCCACGAGATTCCAATCGCGCTATATTAAGAAAAAACAACCGAATATACGAGTTTTAGAGTGTTAGAGTAAGGATACGGTAAGTTAATAAACGTTTTCTATGCAATTGGTCGCCCTGCTAAAATGTGAACGCCGGGATTTCGTGAACGCCATATGTTCGCATGATATAAAAAAATCGATAATGATTACAAATTTTTTTCAGATGGCAATAAAACACACCTGTACTAAGGTCCACTCGGATTAAATTGTAGGTCAAATACTGCAAATGACCTGTACAACACCTGCCAAGAAACTCATACGCGCGCATTCTCAGATATTGTATATGCGCTCATTATGTGATCATATTCTAATTTTGCGTCTTTCCTACATTCAGAATCATTTTCGTTCTTTCTTATAATCTATTATATCTTCAGGTATATCATGAATCTTCAATTCATGATACTTTTGTCAATCACGGATTGTCACGGAATCACGTTTTTTTACCTACCGTAGGCGGTAAAAAACAATCGAAGAGTGTTAGAAAAAGGAAATATAAGAGAAAAAGGAAATATAGATATATATATATATATATATATATATATATATATATATATATATATATATATATATATATATATATATATATATATATATATATATATATATACAGTAGTGGTCATAAATCTATTTAAAATGACACTTTTGCACTATCTTCAGCAACTTTTAGCAGTGCTCATGTGAAAGTTAATTAAGGAATCGAGAAATCCTCTGACCAAAGTTTTCCAAAAGATTCAAAAAACTCATTTTATGATCATATCTGAAACGAAACTGCTCCGAAAGATTTTTCGAAATTCACTAGAAAAATAGGAGAAGCCAAAATTTCAATTTTATGAATTTTGGTTTTACTAATTTTTTTTGATTCCAAGTCGGTGGGGAAGCAGAAAAATACGTTTGAAATATTTGTTTTTCATTGCAATAAAAGTTTCAAGCATTTTGGTTTCCTAAAACTTGAGATATTGACAAAATTTCAATTTTAAATAGATTTATGACCACTACTGTATATATATATATATATATATATTTAGATGCTGCTTTTAACAACAGTCTCATCGCTCACATTTCAGTATATATAGTGGTTCTATCAGATCGCTTTTTATTTTGCATTTTTCAGGAAATGAGTCATTCAGGAAATCCATAATCGAACAAAATGCTGCTCAAAAACATTTATCAAATATATACAGACAATAAAAATTGTTTAATAGACGTCCATGTTAAGTTTCCTATTATTACATCTTATTACTTTCATGATATCTGACCAAATTTTGATAAACATCTTTGTCCAAATAATTTGCTTCAGCAAGATAAAACGGGTCGGCTAGAAGAACATAACGATCCACATCCGAAATTTGCTGTAACGACACTTGTGTAATGCTAAACTTTACATGAACCTACCGTTTGATCCTCCATCAGTTGGTCCCCAAGCTTTTTATACATATCCTCGTCATACAACACTTTGATAGGTGCAATACCGCCAGTATTGAGTATCACCCAATCAGCTGATCCAACGCTCCAGCTTACTGTAGATTCTCACTAATTTGTAACTAATGTGATTTCTTTAACTTACCATTTTTCCCTTCAGGACCCATCCACTCCAACTTTCGTTCCTCACTTTCATTAGTTCTATAGAACAATGGGATAGTCAAATTGGACGCTTCTCCACTTCCAGTCATTGAAAACTTAGTCTGATTGTAGACTGTAGCTATTCCATTCTTCACTTCAAATCGTACCACAGGATGTCCAGCCATGGTATTCCAACCATGTACAAATGATTGAAGTGACACTGGTCCAGTATAGTAATCCTTCGAATATTTCTCCACAACACTCCACACATCAACTGACTTGGTATTACTATACAAGTTATTCTTCAGATATTCCCTCATTGCCATCTGGAAGTTTGATTCTCCGACTATTTCAGAAACCATGTTGATTATTGCAGGTGACTTTCGATATGGAAAGTAATCGAGTAAATCATTGTTAGATCGGGTTAAGTTATCCGATTCGACGCGCCTCCGAACACCGAATGTCTGAAATGTAAAATATAAGGGCTGAATCTACATGGTTCTTACAAAGTTAGCATGAGGAAATAGATTCTCAACACATTTGTATTTTAAATGCGATGCAATCCCTTCATTTAGATACAAATCATCCCACCAGTCCATTGTTACAAGATTACCAAACCACTGTAAAAAGGATGTTAGATTGGCTAGAATAGTAGTCTAACTAACCTGATGAGCAACCATCTGACATACTGTTAAAGCTACTGAAAGCCTATTGGATTTGTTCCTAATTGGAAACAACCTCGATGGGCGGAACATCATCAATCCCCAGTTTTCCATTGCATCTGCGCTAAATTGATCTACTGATATGGCATCTGGAAAATACTGCTATTAAAAACAGCGTCTAACCATTTATATGCGATTCGAGCTTATTGAATGTTTGAATCCGTGATATTTTAAAAAAACGCCGTCAGTGTGTTTGCAGATATGCATTTTATCCTACGACATATGTTTCATAACTCTACACTACTACGGTAGGTTTCGCCAGGGAAAATGCATTGGTAGAACATTTGTGCAAACACACTGATGGTGCAGCGCGCTGTGTTCAAAATAAAAAGTCAAAATTGCGAAAAATAAAAATACGAGCGGCTGAATTTGCAACACTAAAAATTCGGACATTCAATAAGCTCAAATCGCCCAAAAATGGTCTTATCTAATAAGTATCGATTACAAACCTAATTTCTCCAGCGGAAATGTAACATTAGTATATTTTTCAAAATACTCTAATGCACGCATTGTTATATTGAATCCCAAATCACCATCCTCTATCATTTCAGCATCCTCTATCAAATCAGCTGGTGCAAACACCCTCACCAAAGTTGGTTTCCTAGTTCTTGCTTGTATGATTTCCTTAGATTTGTATCCATCCAATACCGCGATAGCAAGTAGATACGTCGACATTTCCGGTGTGATTTGGAATCGATCCATTTTCAACCCATCGAAAAAGTCTTCAGACCGGTGAAGTCGCATGTTGCTAAGTGCCGTATGCGATTCGTTTCTAACAACCAATACACCAAATCTTGCTTTGAAGTTTGGCTCATCAAAACATGGCAACATCTTTCTAGCATTATTTGGCTCGAAATGTGTTACTATTGATGTTCTGAAAGAATCAGATAACTTGAATCAAGGTGTTTGGTCATACTTGTTGACTCCATTTGCAGATCCATGAGTAGTATAATGTAGTCCACTCAATTCGTGTGAAATCTGAAAATCTTTCCTATATACATGCCTTGCAGAAAAATACTCACTTTAAAATTATATTTTATGGTCAACACAAGCCTATCCCCTTTTACAACACCTTTACCCAGATTGAATATCCAATAGTCATATTCATCACATCTAGCCTGGAAAAAAGTTCTCTATAAACGTCTAGATACTCCTTACTCACAAATGTCGCCTTAACTTCCTGCTTGTAATATGTTATGTAGTAACTGTCAAGTGTCAGATTCTTAGCATGTAGGACTATTCGACTTGTTGGCGAATCTACCTGAAGTTTAAATTATAGTATATATACAGTATCTATGTAACATACTGTAATATCAATAGTGACCGAAGCCTTCACTTCCCCTGTTGTTATATTAGGATGTAACCATAGATTATAATTCCTTGGAATCACATCCTTCGGTAGTCGATTAGTTAAATTATCACAGGAACATGATACAAATCCAATAGTTGACAGGAATATCAGAAGCTTCATCTTCCGTTGACTATAGGGTAGATCAAAGGCTTTTATATGTTTTGGTTTACTATATACATATTTATTCATTCGTTTCCAAATATATAAAAAACCTCGTTCAAACCACAAATGACCTTGTGTGCTTAGCTGGTGCACCGAGCCGGTAGGTGTGACCTATAGTCAAAGATCGAAATATCATTTATTCCAACTATATACAAAAATTATATCTTTTGCTTCTTATCCCATTCCAATAACCATTTCTCAACCCCTTTCATGTTTTTGAGATTCAATATCTTCACACTTTCTTCCTCGATTCCTCCAAATCGTCCCATTTTCCGTTGCAGAGGAGTTTTCTGAAATACAATTTTGGATCCGAGATATCAAGTATCTAGCCTACTTTAGGTGTCTTAGAATACCAGTCCTTCGTGATTATTGACACCAATCGTTCAAATCTTTTTAGAGACTCCGGTTGATCCGAAATGGCACTTCTGATAATTTCAAAATGCCCATTTAGCATTTCCTGGACGTTTTTGTCTCTTTCATCTGAAAACTTCAACAATCTTATATCAAGTAAAATCACAAACTTTTCGAGTACAACATTAATGTCAAGTAAGTCATTGGATCCAACATGTTGATATCTACAAACTCAAATGCATCTGAAAGTATCATTTGCCTATCGACAGGAGAAATTTTCTGAAAAAAGTTTGATTGATTGTTTGATCTACCAGATATACCGTATGATCTTTCATTAGTTGATCGCCAATCTTCTTGTACATATCCTCGTCATACAATGTTTTGAAATATCCAACACCTCCAGTGTTCAGTATCATCCAATCAGCAGCTGCGACATTCCAGCTTACTGTAATTTTGTATTATTTTTAGCTACAGTACTTCTATTGGCATACCATTTTTCGCTTCAGGACCCATCCACTCCAACTCCCGTTCCTCACTTTTATCAGTTCTATAGAACAGTGGGATAGTCCAATTGGAAGCCTTTCCCTCTCCACTTGCCAGATACTGTGTCTGATTGTATACCGTAACCATATCGCCCTTCCTTGAAACTCGAACATATGGAAATCCAGCAATATTCATCCAACCATGTACAAATGATTGAAGTGACACTGGTCCAGTATAGTAATCCTTCGAATATTTCTCCACAACACTCCACACATCAACTGACTTGGTATTACTATACAAGTTATTTTTCAGATATTCCCTCATTGCCATTTGGAAGTTTGATTGTCCGACTGTTTCAGCTATCATGTGGATTATTGCAGCTGGTTTGCTATAGGATGTGTAGTTAAAAGCATCTTTCATCCGGTCAAATATTATTGGCCGATATGGTGTGCTATCGTATTTCTGAGTGCGAAGGACCCTGTCTTTGTAGAAAGCATCCTTCTGGAATCCCTACTTTTCATCATTAAGGCCTTTTGTATCCTTACAGTATTCCACTCTGGATATAGTTCCACCATACATTTTTCTTGCATATAAGTTGTGAATCCTTCATTCAAGTATGTCTCATCCCACCAGTCCATTGTTACAATATTGCCAAACCACTGTAAGAGAAATATTTACTTGGATAGGATACCAGTCTAACAGACCTGATGAGCGACTTCATGACAAATAATACTTACGGCTTGTCTAGAACTTGACTCATTTGTAAAATAATAACTATTGAATATCATCAATCCCCAATTCTCCATTGCACCACTGAACTTGGTGGCACCAATGGCATCTAGCTTCTCCAACGGATAACTAACATTCGTATAATCCTCAAAATACTCCAATGATCTAACAATGGTGTCAACAGCAAATGTGGAATGTTTAATGATATCTTTTGGTGCATATACCCCCACTTGAATCGGATGTTCCGTCTTGTTTGTATACTTCTTCTTGGATTCATATCCTTCCAATACGCCAACTGCTATCAGATATGTTGACATTATTGGAGTGGGTTCGAAGTAGTCGATAATTAGACCATCGTCCGTTTTGGTTGATTCAACAATTGGCATGTTACTGATTGCCAAGTGGGATGGGTCCCTGGAATCTTAATCGTAGACAAGATATGTGGTCCGATATACCTTGTAATAGAAACATGGAATATAGCCTTGAGGTTTGGCTCGTCGAAACATGGCAACAACAGTCTAGCACCTACAGGCTCCATTTGAGTGATCGCAGAGCGTCTGAAATTATAGTTTAAAAACTTATCGGGAAGTGGCTTATACATAAAAGTTCCATTGCTATCTACATGTGGAGTGTAGTACATTCCATGGTCCCCATTGGATATCTGAAACTCTTAAGTCTCAAATCAATTGAACTATCGGAAAACGTACTATAGCCCGATAGTCAATATGTAGTACAACATTGTCACCTTTCTTGACGTTTTGATTTAAGTTGAATGTCCAATAATTCAGATTATCACACGGAATCTGAATCTAGCCTTAAAATTAATTTGATCCGTCAATGCTTACAAATTGGGCTTCCACTTTTTCATAATTGACTGTTATACTATAAAGGATCATAGTTAGATTGCTAGCATGTAGAACTATTTGATTGGTTGGGGATGCAATCTGAAGTTATAGTGGTAGGTCAAATGTACTACGGTATCATGATCTTACCGTGACATCAATTACAACTTCTCCTTCAATATTCCCAGTTGTTAAATTCGGCTGTAACCATAGTTGATACTCAGCTGGGATTGCATGTTTCGGTAATCGATTAGTTAAATTAGAACATGTTGAACATAAACCGACACTTAGAATTGATACAAATATCAAGAATTGAAGAATCATTTTGTGATTGAAAATAGAAGGGAAGAGTTGCGGTTAAATAGTGGTTCGGTGGAACAATTGGAAGAATAGAATGACAAGAGAACGGCAAAATATTTAATTTCGTTTGAAAGTTGGCCAAACTTCAAAGAAAACTTGGTTGAATCAGTTTTTGTGAAGAATTGAATGACAAACTATTCTGAAATTTAATTCTTGACTTCAAATTTTGAAGTTCAAAAAAAGAATAGTTCCAATCATGTGACAGTTTTAAACGAAGAAGGTGTCGCACTATTGTCTACGCAATCAACACGTCTTGCCGCCGGCGCCCGGTTAGCTCAGTCGGTAGAGCACCAGACTCTTAATCTGGTTGTCGCGGGTTCGAGCCCCGCATTGGGCTGATGCATTTTTGTCAACGTTCTACATCAAAAACTTTATTTCTCTTTTCATTTTTTGTTCATTTTTGTTCATTTTCAGTGGTGGTGGTTGCAAGAGGAGTCTCTGGATTAGGATTAGCCTCATCTCTCTCAAATATAACCATCATTCGACGAATACCATCATGCGGCTTCTTGGCAATTTCCTCATATGTCGTATCATTCGATGCGGTATGATAGATGGCAAACCAATTTGTGAAATTATCCGAAAAATCTGCTTTCGGTTCCACCAATTCGACTCTGACTGGCATTACGTCCTTCGGCTCAAGAAACGACCAAGTTGGTCGAACAGTGATTAGTGTACTACCAAGTCTCATCTGAAAATTTCAGATCAAAAAAATTTGCAGACTTAAATTCGGGTATATCCGGAATATTCGGATCAAATTTCGGATATATCCGAATCTACCCAAACTGCCATAAAGTTTAGGATATACCCGAATATACTCGACCTCGATCCGGATAAGTTTCGGATATACCTGTGTTGTTCTCATATCAGTGTATAGTTACGAATCTACGATTCCTGATAAACGCAGGTATCTGGGTATATCGGGTACGGATATGAGAGAAAACAGGTATATCCGAAACTTATCCGAATCGTGGTCGGGTAGATTCGGATATATTCTAAATTTGATTCAAATATTCCGGATATATCCGGATCTACCTGTATCCGAATCCGAATACACCAGGTATCCGGGTAGATTCGGATATACCAGAACTCAAGAGTTTCAGAATATCCAGAATTTCGGGTTCGGAACAATACACTGAAAATATTTGATACCTTGATAAATTGCCGCTTCTCTGTAGTGTTGGTGATTTTAAACTCGGTGATACTTGGATAACCTTCGGCACTGTGACATTTTAATGTGACTTGATAATCTGGATGGATCTGGAATTTTCATATATAGTGTTGTATGTCATTTGAAAACTGACATTCAGAGCTTTCAAAATCTTTTTAGAAAATTGAGAAATGTTGATTTTGAAGAAAGTTATGAGGAATTGAAATTTTGAAAAAATGAAAATTTTCAAATCCTCATAACTTGGCTCAAAATAAAGATTTTTCAGATTTCTCAAATGTTTTGGAAAGCTGAAAGTTTCCGCTTTCAGTTGACATACAACACAAATATTTAAAAATCTTGAAAAAGAGTCAAATTTCAGAGAAACAAGAAGTGTAAGAAAATTTTGAGAAATGTTAATTTTCAAATCAGCAGAACGAGATTTTTTGAAAATCAAAAAAGCGTCTGGAAGCTGAAAATTTCAGTTTTTCAAAACATTTTAAAACTCTGAAAAATCTCAATTTTAAGCCAAGTTATGAGCATTTGAAGTTGCTCAACTTTGAAACAAAAAAAAATATCAAAACCATCTACAACTCCTGAAATTCATCATTTTTCAATTTTTCAAAACATAAGTGTTGTATTTCATTTAACAGCCTTATTTTCCAGCTTTCCAAAGCATTTTAGAAGTTTGAAAAATTTAAATTTTCAGTCAAGTTATGAGCATTTGAAAATTGCTCCACTTTTTTATTTTCCCCGATTTTCAAATCCCCATAACTCCCTTCAAAATCAACATTTTTCCAAAATCTAAAAATATTCTGAATCCCCAGATTCTCCTCTTTTTAATAACACCCCATAACCAACCTTCAATTGAAAATCCGGATCACCGTCAACTGCTTTAATCTTATAACAAACTTTTGACATGTTTTTTTTGTGCAATGATTTTATTTTCAACAATTTATTCAATATGTCAAGTCACGTAAAAATCATTGAGCGATGGAGAAATACACGTAAATTCGATGTTTTGGGTCTGTTTTTCTTCTAGAAGTTCATACTAGCTTCCTTATATTCGGACGAGTCCAGATTGAACAAGTCTTCCAACTTCCATTGTAAAGTTTCGAATGTTGGTCGTTTGTCCGGATCCGCACGCCAGCATTGTTGCATGATATCATACAATGCTGGTGGGCAGTTAGGAGGGCAAGGCATCCGATATCCAGCGTCGATTTGTTGAAGAACTTCGGCGTTTGTCATGCCTGGAATTATAGTTTGACTTTTTGTTTTGCTGAAATTCGACACTTTTCAAGATTTTTGAATATTTGTGTTGTATGACATTTGAAAGCTGAATTTTTCAGCTTTTCAAAACATTTGAGAAGTCTGAAAAATCTCAATTTTCACCCAAGTTATGAGGATTTGAAAATTTCTCATTTTTGCAAAGTTTCAAAACCTCATAACTTTCTTCAAAATCCACATTTTCCAATTTTCTGAAAAGATTCTGAAAGCTCTCAATGTCAGCTTTCGATTGACATACAACACGATATATGAAAATTCCAGATCCATCCAGATTATCAAGTCACATTAAAATGTCACAGTGCCGAAGGTTATCCAAGTATCACCGAGTTTAAAATCATCAACACTACAGACAATTTATCAAGATATCAGAACATTTTAAATCTGAAAGTGGTTTTTGTCTGAATTTTTCAGATGAGACGTGGTAGAATGTTGACAAAAATGCATCAGCCCAATGCGGGGCTCGAACCCGCGACAACCAGATTAAGAGTCTGGTGCTCTACCGACTGAGCTAACCGGGCGCCGGCGGCAAAGGGTCTTGATTGCGTAGACAATAGCGGGGGAAGGTGAAAGATAGATTGCGTTAATTTTTAAAACTTTTCGATTCGCATTTTTTCAAAATTTTCCATTTTTTGATCTACTCACCAGGATACGGTAGCCGCCCGAAAGTGACAATTTCGGTGAGTAGAATTCCAAAACTCCAGACATCGGATTTGGTGGTGAATCGGTTTAGGTTGGCTGCTTCTGGTGCGGTCCACTGCAAAAAAATGGTTTGGGGTACTGTAGGAGTACTGTAGGTAGGTACTGTAATACTACTGCAGTACTGTTACTATATAGGGTACTGTAGGTTTGTGGGATACTATAGATACTGACAATAGATATCTACAGTACTGCTGTAGGGATACTGTAGGGATACTGTAGATAGTTGGTGATACTGTAAATATTGAATTTTTGCCTAAAACGTTGAAGGATACTGTAGGTGTATACTAGTAGGTATTCGGTATACGGTATATATTTTACTACTGTAGATATGTTGATACCTCCAGGGATACTGTAGAAGGTACTGTATCTAGTTTTATTACTGTAGATATTGGACTTGTATCTAAAGTATTGTAGCATACTGTAGATCTATAATGTTTGGGATACTGTATACTTTGGCCTACTGTAGATCAGTTGGTACCACCAGGGATACTGTAGGAAGTACTGTACCTACCTTAATCGGGAATCTCGCCCCAATCTTCGCCTCATACTCATTTTCCTTCATCAAAATCCTTGCCAACCCGAAATCAGCGATTTTAACCGTCAACGAGTTATTTATCAAAATATTCCTTGCCGCCAAATCTCGATGAATGAAATTCATCTCCTCCAAATATGTCATTCCAGCAGCGATCTGAAAATATTTGGTACATTGTGTTGTATATCGTTGGAAAGAAGAGGTTTTGAGGATTCAGAATCTTTTTAGATATTGAAAAAATGTTGATTTTGAAGGGAGTTATGTGGATTTGAAAAATGGGACTTTTTGAAAAAAAAATGAAATTTTTCAAATGCTCATAACTTGGCTGAAAATGGATATTTTTTCAACATCTGAAATGTTTTGAAAAGCTGGAAATATCAGCTTTCATATGAAATACAACATCACTATATTTACTTTCATGAAAAATCTGAAATTTTCAGCCAAACATAAGCAGTTTTGAAAAAAAAAAATTTTTGTATGAAGTTTTTTTGAGCAATTTTTGGGCAAATAAAATTTTTGAATTGGAGATTGTCAGTTTTGATCTAAAATCTCTGGATTTTCTGAAAAATTTGGATTTCTTGAATTTTGAGTAAATACGAAATTTTTTCAAAAAATTTCAAATTCACCTATAACTTTGCTGAAATTCAACATTTTCCGAATATTCAAAAGTAATGTGTTGTATTTCATTTGAAAGCCCTATTTTCCAGTTTTCCAAAACATTTTAGAAGTCTGAAAAATCTCAATTTTCAGCCAAGTTATGAGCATTTGAAAATTCCCACTTTTTCAAAAAAAAATTTTTTTCCGATTTTCAAATCCCCATAACTTCCTTCAAAATCAACATTTTTCCAAAATCTAAAAATATTCTGAATCCTCAAGTCCCCCTCTTCAAAATGACACCCAACACACCTGTGCTGCAATTTCAACCAACTGTGGTAGCGAGCAATTCCTGCCTCTCTTCTGAAGGAACGTCAGCAAGTTCTCCTGCATGAGTTCCGTGATTATCAATATCGGCTCATCTTTCGTACAAACTGCATATAGGCTTATCAGTTTGGCGTGTCTGCAAAAAACATGTTTTTTTCGGTGGAGCGCGTTTGCTCCTTACCGTAGTTTCTTCAAAATCTGCGCCTCGGCTAGGAAATCGGTGGGGTCCGCTGTACCCGCCTTCAGTTTTTTGACTGCAACTGGCACATTATTGTTCCAACGACCCTCCCAGACCTGAAAATTCATAAAATTTGAGTGAAATCGAAAAAAAAGGTTTTCGAGTGCAAGTGCGCTCTACCGAACAAGGGGCTATTTTTAGGTAAAGTGGCCAAAAAGTCACGAAAAATGGCCGGGTAGCTGATTTTTTGATGGAGAATTCGAATTTCAGCTTCAGAAATGCCGAAAATTTGTCTGAAAGTGAGAAATTTCAAAAAAATTTTATCCATAAAAGTGTTGATTTTTGTCGAAAATCATTTTTTTTGTATGAAAATCAAACTTTTTTCAAATTTCCGACGAAAAAATCTTGAAAACAGTGCAAACGCGCTCTACCGCCAACTTTCCACAATTTGTTCAATAGAGCGCACTTGAATAGTGCGGTGGAGCGCATGTTCGTCAGCAGTGAAATCACAAGGAAGTGTATAGTTTGCAAGTGCGCTCTATTAAACAATACAGTTTTTGTGATCTTTTTTCAGTTGAAAAAATAATTTTTGAATTTGAAAAAAGTACAATAGAGCGCGTTTACAGTTCAGGATCTGATTTTTTCCGCATTTTTGGCACTTTTCAGGAGTTTTAGACATTTTCGCATGATTTTTGGATTCAAGGAAGTACAGTAGAGCGCTTTTACAAAGCTGTGAACCGATTTTATCGATTTTTCTAGATTTCCAAGCGGAACATTTCCAAGTCAGCCATATTTTCGACTTTTCTCTCAAAAACCTCTGATATCCACATCGATATGTTGAAACGCGCTCTACCGCTTACTTTCCACAATTTGTTCAATGGAGCGCACTTGCACAGGTGTTCAGTAGAGCATACTTACAACTTGAAAACAAAAACAATAGTTCAAACTCGCTCCACCGAACATTTCGAAGTTACTTCACTGTTTCAGCACAAGGAAGTACAAAAGAGCGCGTTTACAACTGTGGTCCTAATTTTGAGCGATTTTTTTCACTTTTTTCATGATTTTTAACGATTTCCAAGCTCAAAACCTCCCAATTTCCCCATTTTTCAAAATTTCCCTCAAAAACCCCTCATATAGATGGTCATTTTGGTCAAATATAAACGTCAAATACACAAAACAGAGTGGCGGATGGATATCGGATGTGGATATCACTCGAATAAACAAACATATGACATATATATCGGATGGAGAGAAACGATACGGGGATGACAGGGAGGGAGAAGGGCAACAGGATACATGCGAAATGGTGCACTTTGCAAGGGCACAAGTGATGTTTTTCGAGTGGGTAGATAGTTGAAATTACTATAGTTCGATGGAGCGCGTTTGCTTTTCGAGCGGTATTTGTGGCAATTTTGTGTTGGAGACAGTGAAAAATGTGAAAAATTGCACTTTTCAGCTTTTCAGCAGCAAAAAAGTGACTGTTCGGTGGAGCGCGTTTGCATTATGGAAATTATAGGAAAATTGATGCTTTACGAGTAGTCAGACAGTTGGATAACAAGGTTTGTTGAAGTGAAATTGACTACAGTTCGGTGGAGCACATTTGCACTAGGACGATATTACAACGTTTTGAGTGTTAAAAATTGAACCGGAAGAGTGAAAATATTCACTTGTTGCTGTATAATAGTGTCTGTTCAGTGGAGCGCTTTTGCACTACGAGAGAGTTCAATTGATACTTTTCGAGTGGTTAGATAGTTGAAATTTACAGTAGTTCGGTGGAGCGCATTTACATTTTCGAGGAAATCATGTTTTTTCAAGAAGGTTTTAGGGGCATTTTCAGTTGAAAAAATCGAAAAATTGTGTAGAAAATGAACCGGAAAAGTGACAAAGAGTACTTTTTCGCTGAAAAACATGTTTGTTCGGTGGAGCGCATTTGCACTTTTCAAAATGAAATTTTTTTAAGAATTTAGAGTGTTGAAGTGCTTTCACTATGTTAAAAATGTTCAAATCCATTTGAAATTGACCCAGTAGATCAAAACTGGGCGTTTCACCGAAAAAAAAGCGTTGCCTAAAAAGGTAGGGTACCTTTGATCAGCTACCGTACTCCAACTGGTAGATCAAAATAATTGAAATTTATGGAGGTGATAGAGGAGGAATTAAGGATTCAGAATATTTTCAGATTTTTGAAAATTTTTAATTTTCAGCAAAGTTATGAGCATTTTTAAGCATTTTAACTAGTTTTTGACTCAAAAGTTCGGTAGAGCGCATTTGCATTATCTTCCAGTATTGTGATAATTTCAATGAAGCGCCTTTGCATTTCCAGCCAAAAAAATCCACCCCTTTAACTTCAAAATTCTCATTAGAGCGCGTTTAACCGTATCCAAATATTTTGATATCATCCCACTCAATTATCATAACAAGCGAGATAGCACTAAAAGTTTGGAGTATTAGAGAAAAAAGCTCAAATAGAGCATCATTTAATCATATATACAAATATTGTCTGCGTCTCTCATCTTTCCATACTCTCTAACTAACCTCTCCGAATTGACCGGCGCCGATTTGGCGAATTAGTCGAACGGAACGACGGTCCACTTCCCATTGATCGTCTGTAAAATGTATACTAATTGGGATTACTGTAGATATGCCCTACCGTATGTGAATGTAGTTGTCTGCGGTGCTTCTGACTTGATACAAGGTTTCCCAAGACTCACACATAACCCATCTGCATCATGTTGATAATGTGTTAGTAGATCATTCAATGTCACGAAGGGACGACGTCTGGCAATGTAGTAACCACCATGATCGAGTGGTCGGATACGGTAGTGCTTTACAGAATCTTTCTCGCGAACTGAAATTTAGTTGGTAATGAGAGAGATATTATTGACAAAAATGCATCAGCCCAATGCGGGGCTCGAACCCGCGACAACCAGATTAAGAGTCTGGTGCTCTACCGACTGAGCTATAGCTCAGTCGGTAGAGCACCAGACTGTTATAACCGGGCGCCGGTTATAACCGGGCGCCGGCGGCAAGTGGTGTTGATTGCATAGACAATAGCGGGGGAGGGTGGCGGTGGCAGGTTACGAAGGTTTTCAAAAATCTAAAAATCATCTGAATCCTTATTTCTTCCTCTATCACCTTCAAAATTTTCAAAACATTTGATCTACCCCTCGTCTTACTGTAGTCCCTCAAAGTTGACCTACTTTCAAAACAACTGATTACACTGATCCCCTAATCTCGATAGAAATACAATTTTTCCCATGAAGCGGAGGTAGAAAAGAGAGAAAAAAATAGGGCCGAAATGACCTCGATTATATCATTTTGCCCTTTTGTGTTCGATTTGCCGACCCAGAAAAAAAGCCATTTCGGCTATTTAATTTGGGTGAGACCCTCACAACGACAAATTTCCAAGGAGTGTGACACGTGGCGACAAAAAAAAATTTTCCGGTTTTTTCAAAGTTTCTTCCAGCCCTAGGGTCCTTGCCGCCACCGCTCACCTATACGCAAATCCACCCACTGTTTGCAATTGCAGTCGTGGCGCAGTGGTAGTGTTTTGCATCTCCACCCGCGACACCGCGGGTTCGAGGGACACGCAGTGCAAATCCTCACCTGATAACGACAGCTCGTTCTTCCTACTCTCCGAATCTCTCACTAGAAACGCGCCATTCTCATTGGCACATTGAAGCAGGCACTTTTCAGCATCCAACCGTCGCATCAACCCAAAGTACCATGGTTGTGACTCAATACTCTTCTCCCTTGCCACATAATTACTTGGTATATATCCAGTCTTGCCAGTTGATTTCAATCTAGCAAACCACCAGTCGCCTTGTGTATCGTTGAGAATTTCAAGAACCTGGAAATCTGTATACAGTCAGATATGGTGTAAACACCTTACATCATCTTTTTTGAAACTTAGATCATCGTCGGTACGGGCATCATATTGAAATAAAGCTATATAGTTATTGGCTATATTCTGATTATCATCAACTCCTCTTGTAATGATAGGATTATGTGATGGTAGATCTGGATTACTGGATGATGATCGGGACGAATTTACAGTGCCTGGATACTGAATTGGGGGATTCGCCGGCTGCGGCGGCCGCTCGTCTTTGCCGATACACGAGCCCATTTATGGCTGAAATATAGGTGTTCGGTGGAGCGCACTTGCACTGTGTTGTATGTCAAATGAAAGAGGGGAGTGTGGGCTATCTGATGTTTTTTAGAGAATGAAAAAATATTGATTTTGAGCAAAGTTATGAGCATTTGAAAACGAGTATTTCTGAAAAGGGTAGAAAATTTCAAATGCTCATAACTTGGCTGAAAATCAATATTTTTCAAAAATCTGAAAATATTCTGAATCCTCAAATCTTGTTCTTTGGCCACCAAAATTTTCAGAAGATTTGATCTACCCATCGGTATACTGTAGTAGATCAAAGTTATCCTACATCAGAAGTTCTGATACAGAACTATGAATCTATGAATCTATGAATCTATGAATCTATGAATCTATGAATCTATGAATCTATGAATCTATGAATCTATGAATCTATGAATCTATGAATCTATGAATCTATGAATCTATGAATCTATGAATCTATGAATCTATGAATCTATGAATCTATGAATCTATGAATCTATGAATCTATGAATCTATGGAAGTTCTATGCAAAAGGGAGGGCGAAAAAAGGTAGAAAAAGGAAAATAGGTGAAATTGGGAGGAAGGAGGAGGATCCTCCTTCTCTTTCCGTTTAGCAAACATTTGCGGAACGGTACGAGAGAGTGTGGGATTTGAGGAGGGTGCGAGACAACGAGACACAATCGACCACCCATCACCCTTCAAAATGCTTATGCAAAAACGGAAAAAACCGGGGGGAAAAAGTGGGATTTGAAGGGAAAATAGACCATTATTTTTTTGAATCAATACCAGTTTGGTTGGCCTTATCACTCATTATCAGTATGTGTTATTGACCAAAATGATTCATTCTGCACTATTTTGTTGCTATTTCTGGTTTTTCCTTCCTCTTAGTCTTTGGTAACTGATAAATCGTTTTTCCCACCATCGCCATTTATCATTTCTTATCAGTTTCGTCAATGAAATCTCGTTTTTCCGCCAAAACGCGAAAAGCGCCAATACAAGTTTGCTGGCGCGAAATGTGTGTTGGCGCGTTTGATGTGCTTTATTTTTTTCGAAGTTTTCCCATTTTTCGCGTTTTAAAATTATTTTTAAGCGTTTTACTATAAAAATCATGTCCAAATTTAGAATAAGCAAATTTTTTCGATTAAAATGAGACCAAAAATCTAATTTTTCGCTTATTTTGAACAGTTTTAGGCATAAAACCGAAATTTTATTTAATTTTCCTGATTTTTGATCTATTTCGGAAGTTTTTCCGAGTTTTTATCAACATTTCTGTTAATAATATGAAGATTTTATGATTTTAATGTCGATTTGCCCCGAAAATTCCCTATTTTCGTCAATTTTTGGCAGTTTCTGTCAAAAAACTGCATTGAAATGTTAATTGGCCAGTTTCTCGCCTATTTTCATAAATTTATTGCAAATTCTGACACTAATTAGCCGGTTTTGCACAGAAATCAGACGTTTGTCGTCAATAATAATTTTATTTCGGTTGTTATGTCATTTTTCAGCGAGCAAGCTGGAAATTAGGCCGTATTTCGCAATTTTAGCTATTTTCAGCGGCCAAGAGAGTTGTCTGAGAGTTTTTTTTCGGTCATAAAGTTTCGAAATAGGTGTTATTCCTTCTAGGAAATGTTTAAAATCTCCATTTCATGTTTTTTTCCCTCGAAAAAACCATCAAACTTTTGATTTGCCAAGTTTTCCATCGCAATTTCGTTATTTTTCCATTACTCGTCGTTTCTCTGTCAAAAAGCGTGTTTTCCAGGTAAAATGAGGATTGAGAAGTGCTATTTTTGCTCATCACCAATCTATCCAGGACACGGAATTGATTTCGTCAGAAACGACAGCACAGTAAGTATATTTCATCATTTTCCATCACAAATACCCTCATTTCAGGTATTCAAATTCTGCCGTTCAAGGTGTAATAAGTTGTTCAAGAAGAAGAAGAACCCAAGAAAGCTTGGATTCACAAAGGCAGCTCGTCGTGCTCGCGGAAAGGTAATTCAGACTGTTTGTGAATTTTAAAACTGATAAATGTATTGTTTAGGAGTTGATCAACGACCCAACACAATTATTGGAAACACGCAGAGATGAACCAGTGAAATATGAGAGAGCATTGTTCCAAAAGACTGTTGAGGCCGCACAGACAATTGCTAAGTTGAAGCACAAGAGGTTGGTTATTTTTAATGATTTCCAGCGAGATAAACCGTCGAGCTCGTGATTTTTCACAAAATTCGTCGCATAATCGTTATTTGCTCTGATAATATTCCAATAATCATTTTGGTGACAGTAAATGACTACAGAAATCGTACTCGACAGGTAATTTACTGAAATCCTGTTGTCGTTCGGCTTGACACGTCGTGTAAGCCGTCATTTTCGAGAAAAATAGCATAAAGTCCACGAAAATTTTGACAAAATCAACTGATTTTAGTTCTGAAATACCCCAGCAATCCTTGAAATTTCTGAAAAATTTTACATTTCTTTTATAAGTTAAAGTTTCGTCGTTTTCTCAAAGAGCCATTTTTTCAAAAAGCTGTTTGTTTGCAAAAAAAACAACTGAAGCTGCACTTTGTGATTCCTGAAGTCGAATCCAATGAGTTTCAGGCAAAAAAGTTGTTTGAAAAGCATTAATTTTCAATTTAGACGCCAGGACTTTAAAAAAATTAATAAATAGTACCGTAGCAAAAATCCTATTTCAACTTCTAAATAATAACTTTTACGCTCCACGAATCGCTCGATGAAAATTGAAACAATTATCATTTTTCAACAAAAGTATTGATTTATCATATTTCCAGATACGCCAATCTAATCCGCAAGCGTTTGCAACCGGGAAAAATCGTCCAAAAGCAAGGATTGCTGGCGAAAGTGGACAAGAAGATGCATCTCATCAGAGCACCAGTGGCGAATCGCGTCGGTGCCAAAACTCGATCGGCTCAAAAAACCAAAGAGTCAACGACCGAGGCGATGGAGACAAACTAATTCACTTCTTATTCTTTTATCAACTATTATTGTTCATTTTACCGTTATTTCGTTACTGTTACTTGTTGATTTCAATCCATTCGTCCATAAAACTCCATTTATTAATCAAATCGACGGAGAAGTGTGAGAAACCCATTTATAGTGACGGATTATGTACAGACTACAACAACGAAAAATTGACGTGGATTGGGAAAAATAAGAGAAAAAAATGGTATGAAATGCACAAATTAGATGAGCAAAAAACCCTTAGAAAAAAACATAAAATTTTAAAACTGATCCGATAAGAGGAGGAAAAAAGGCACCAGGGGTGATTTTATAATAAAAAAAAAGAAAAAAACAAATAAATTAGAGAATATTATCAAATCTATAGGGGGGCTATAATTCAGTATTTCTATGCACATTTCCAAAATTATCAACACTTTCTCCTGGATACATATCATTCCTAAAATGGTCAACTTCCATTATTGATGATGAATATCGTCCGAAACTTTGTAATAGTGCAACTACTTCATTTCTGGAAGAAATTCTTCATTTTTAGATACAAAAAAAAGATTGAATACCTGGTAAGCTGGAATTTCGACGAATCCTGTTTATAGTGAGAATGTGGCAGATCGGAGAAGAGAATCTTCAATGCGGTACCCATTCCGTGTGTTTGGACCTGGAAAACATTGATATATTGTCACTTTTCTATTAGTTTTGCACAAAACATCTAACATTTTTTCAATTATTTTCAGAGCGTCTAAAAACTTTCAGATTCTGAATTTTTTTGTTAAAATCAACCTAGATAGAGAGCTAATAATAATAATTGTAACGGCTCATAAGTCATCAATTCAAGAAATCGTCGACACCTCTATTTGATCGGCTATAAACTCTCGAAAACTGACCAAAATCCAGCGCAATAATCTAAAATAGTACTTGCTTTATTCATACATATCATCGAAATTTTAAGCAAAAAATCGTATTTCAAAAGCTTTGGTTCTTCTGAATTCTCCTAGTAATCCGTAGAACAAAAAATTTGGGTTGAAACTATTTTTAAATATAATATTTTTCTGCTCTTGTTTCGTCAAATGATCATTCTAATGGCAAAATATACAGAAATCTGTAAACATTTTCCAAAAAATTGCGGAGCAAGATGCTAAAAGTAAGGAGCATCACTATTTTCGGTTCGACCAATTTTTCAAAGCTGACCAGAAGAATCGAAAACAGTTGTAAAAAAACGAAGTGGAAGTTTTAAACATCCGAATTTTACACTAGTCTAGCAAATCATGAGATGTTTCTTTTTTTTTCAGAGCACAATTTGACTTGAAACTTCGCAAACAAATATTTTTCATCAACTTTTGCCTGCTGATGCGGTTCTTTTAATACTTTCAAGTAATTTTCTAACCATGTGGAAGCAAAATAGGGCCAATATTACAAAAAGTTCAATTTCAGATCAAATATTTCCCTGTTTTGAAATTTATCTCAATAAAACAATCAATAATTCTCACCTTTCCCCAAAGTCGACACTTATCACATTCGACACAATCCATAATTCTCGAGATATTCACAAAATGTGATCGGAATTCTTCACGAAGTACTCGAGCATTCGCTTCAACACCCTGCAACAATATTCCATTTATATCCAAATAAATAGGTTTAAAACCAACCGTAAACATTTCACTCTCATCAAAATGTTGCTTAAATCCTCGAATCTCTTCCAACAACTCCTCCACAGCTTTCCTCGTCTCCGCATCTTCCTTCTCATTTCCCGTATAGAATATCTCGTTTTGCAAGTATGGTGCCGCTTTCAATAGTGCTCTCAATTCCAACAAATACACAAAATAGACATTCCTCAATCGTTGCGGTCCTTCCCATGACCATTTTGTGCCGAATCGTCCATTGAACATTTCCGTATTGCGGAACCATGTTCCTTGCATTTGTGAACCAAAGTTACCAAGTGTTGGTGGTGCTGAAAATTGCGGTAATTAAATATTTTAACACGATTCTGTGAATCTATGAATCTATGAATTTATAGCAAAACTGACTCCGTCCAGAGCTTATAGGAATCAACACATTTACACCTAGTCAATCAGTATTTAAGGCGATATGGTGACTAAGTCTCCACGTAAACCACAATAACGATGATGTCGGATGGTAAACCGCCATCTTCTAAGCTACAGAGCGGGGACGTCACGTATGAATGAGCTTAACATACGAGGCCGTGAACCCAAACACGGCATGGTCGAGACTCGAACTCGAACCCTTAACTGTACGTATTTGTCGCTTATTAGACGCGCGTTTATACCACTCGGCTATCATGCACATGTGTGTCAATGGCCTTATTGTTGGTGAGGAGAGCGAGTGGCTGGTGGCGGTGTGCGCGTTTGGATAACACTATTCGAAACATTGATTCTATGCATAGAATTTCATAGAACTGTGAACCCATACATTTCAGACTGTTATCGTTTTCATACGAATGCGAGCCTCCTAGCTCATTTCAACTCAAAACTCGTGATTTCTGGCTCAATACCCTCCCCAAAAAAGTAATTTTTAATCTTTTCCAGCTCCAAATCCCTCAAAATTCATCACTTTGAGCAATTTCTAGTTCCATAAACATGTTTCTGATTATTTTCTTCAGGTTATGTCCCCTTTTTTCTCGAATTTCGACAATCCAGCTCATTTCAACTCAAAATTCATGATTTTTGGCTCATTTTCATCGCAAAAAACCCAGTTTGTCATCATTTCCTGCTCCAAATCTCTCAAAAAATTAAAAAAAAAAAACAACTCACGTGGCTTATAATTATACGCGGCAATCGAGATGGTAATCGCCGAGTGTAGTCCCGATATCAAACGATAGAATACACGTTTTTCGAGGCACATTCCTGAAAGAAAATGAGCATTTTTGAGGGTTATCAGTGGCTGAAAATCCCGGGAAAAACTGGAAAAAAAGCCCCAAAAAAACTACAAAATACAACAGCAAATGAAACAACAACATAGAATAAAGATTTCGATATTCAAAAAAAGGTTCCATTTGTCATGCTCGGTAGATCACAAAAAACCACAAATCAACAACAACACAGTGGGTACAACAACAACAATAAAACCATCACCAAATCGAGGGATAAGGATAAACAACCAAGTTTCGTCAACTCTCCAAACAAACATACCTTCTGAATATATTATAATTATTAGTGAGTGGGACAAGAAAAAAAATATGTGAAAATTACACAAAACAGAGGTGATTTTACAGGAAAAAAACCCAATTTCCAGCAAATTTAGACTGAAAATCGGATTCATCATGTAAAACCATCGCCGAATTGTGCAATGCTCATCAACTTTCGGGCCTTGAAGCGAAGGAATGACTTTAGAAGACCAAAAAACTTTGAGCACTCAAAACGGGCTCCGTTGAGCATGATCAGATTTGAGAGATCGAATTTTTTTTGTACCATGGGTGCCTTTCAAGGAACATTCATTATTGTTTCAAGATTTTTTTGTTCATAAGGGGGGACCCTTGTCTAATTTTTTTTGCGGCCGCTCCGCGACCGATTTTTCTTTGATGGCTCTGATTATGGCCACTCATAAGTCCCACGCCTGATAGTTATCCCTTTTTCCAGGATCTAGAAAACTTTTTCGTAAGAACGACACGTATTATTCAAAGTTCAAGAAACATCAACAAATTGAACTTCTGAAACTGTAACGAGGAAAAGTGTTTAGGATGACCATTTCGTAATTACTTTTTTTGCAAGAATGAAATTTACAAGTAAATGACCTTCAGCCATCATTAGGGGTATTACAGACTGAAATATGGTCGAAAATACACCTAAATTTATGATTTTAAGCCTTTTTTCGACCATACTTCGGTCTACCGCTTAACTCACCAATGATGGATATGATTTTTTCTCTTCAGAAACTTTTTTTTTGAAATTTTCAAAATGATCACCCTAAACACATCTTTCGCAGATCATCAGCTTCTTTTTCCTCGATGAGAAATGTCAATTTCGATCATTGTATCATCTTCAAGTTTCAGATATTCAAAAAAATTTTCATATCATTTTTTCGCTTCAAGACCCAATGTTCCTATTCAAAACACAAAATTTCGCTCCTTTTTCACATAAAACTCATGCCAAAAAACCATGAAATTCTCAATTTTTGCAACTAAAAATGGGGCAACTCTTTTTTCAAAACTGATTTTCAATCAACTCACCAAAATTCGATGGATTCATCAAAAAGTTCTTGTCAAATTTCGGATCCGGCCTGGAAAAATATTCGATTTTCAATTCAGTTTGAAATCTCTCGACTCACTTGAAACAATTCTCCTCGTATATACTCTTCCATACTCGTTGTGGTGATTTGCCCGCGTATCCAGTGTAACGTTCCGGATTTTTCGACAAATCAACATAGTGCATATCTTGTGATTCTTCGTCTGCAAAAAACTTTTATATTTATATTGCAAAGCATGTTTTCTTGATGGAAAATTTCATGAATAAAGCAACTTTCATTAGCCTAATATGAAAACGTATGATTTTGTCCAGTAACTATCAAATTTTCAGTAAAATAGGCCTGATACGTTGGCCAACGCAAAGCCTTGAAAATCATATTCAGAACATACTTCCCTTTGAAAAATTTAAAGTTTCATGAATAATTTTCAGAACTTATTCGCATCGCTTGGTTTCAGTTTTTGATTATTATAAAATCGATCAAAATCAGGAATTGTTCAATTTTTTGTTATTCCGTTTCGGCTTCAGAATCAGAATGAATCATCGAACAATTCTAAGAAAATGCGATTTACGAGGGAATCTTTTTTCCATGGGTACTCAGATTTTGATGAAAATTCACCACTACATGTATTTTTGCATGTAGAATCCAGTTTTCAAGTCAGTTTTCTGAAAAAATCTGTCAAAAATCGTGTTTGAAAATTTTGAAACAAAACACCTTTTTCGAGTTAGAGGCTCAATTTTTACAAAAAACAACACCTTTCAACATTTATTGCAATTTTTTTCAATACATTTTTTTTTCAAATCTGTGATATCGAAATGCTAAAGATCTGGATTTCTCAATGAGTTCTACCATTTCAATACCTATATTAACTATCAGTGTTGGTCCCTCAAAATTCTTCCTTCACCATTTTTTCGCAGCAGTCATTTTTTCCATTCAAACCAAAAGGAATCGACAATTGTTTACATTGTGCCCCATTCGATTATATACATTTTTGAATGGTTATATGTTTGGAGGTGTATATATCTATTTATTATTATGATGCTCCAAAAGATAAACAATAGATATACATCTCTATTACCAGGTGAACAAATCATCAATTGTTAGCGGGCAGCCAGAGAAAGAATATGGAAAGTTGGGAAACAAGAAGACAGAGCGGAATAATTTGGAGTATATTTCTAGAAAAGTACGGCTAATAGTATTTTATAGAATTTTTTAAAAATTTGGTTTTGATTTATGCTTCAGATCAGTTTCACAGAATGAATGCATTCATTTTAGATCTCATTTGAGAGAATTTTTTCAGAATATCATAAAATTAGATGAAAATGCAATTTTTCATAGAGTTTTTCTTTTTTGCAGACTATTCTCCCAACAAAACTGCGAAAATTCATTGAATTGAAATAAATGATGATGCTTCTATGTTTTGTCCAATTTTTCAACTCAAAAATAAATCAACTAACCATCAATCTCACAAAACTTGTCCTCCTGTCCATCATCAAACACATCCATTGCGTGTAGTTGCCTCTTCTCATCCTCTTTCAATGTCCGATCCATCGGATCAATCTCATTTCCCGGATTCCCACACTTCTCCTCCTCATCGCTCTCCTTCTTTTCCTGAACAATCCTAACTGTTGTGGCAGTCGTATTCCAGCGGCTGTGGCTGGTGTGATTTTTGATGCGACCCGCCGACCGTACCACGTTTATCGTATTCGGGCGACGCAGTCCGACGGGCACTTCGTCATCGCAGAATGCGATGCCGCATTGACTGCTACCGCATTGCCGGTCGTCTGCCCAGAATGGGCATGTCTTGTCCATGTTTACCTGAAAAAAAGACACCATTTTTAGACGGAAAATGTGATTTTTAGGGTTGTTTTTTGTATGAAAATGGTCTTTTTCATAGAATTTAGGTTTACAACGCAATAGTCTTTCAAAAATAGTCATTTTTCCAATGAAAATTTGATTTTTCTAATATTTTTCAAGCTAGTAACACCATTCCCGAGGATTTTTGATGAATAAACACGTTTTCAGATACTTTTTCATATTTAAAACAACTTCAAACTTCTCGAAAATTATGTAAACGATGTATTACTTCAATCAGTTCAATAACATTCTAGAATGAGTAAGAAACTGCGAAATTTCCTATTTTCATAAAATTTCCTTCGAAACACTCAATAAAAAGAGCAATATAATGTGACTATTTTTAAATGTTCATTACTCATATGTGTTTTAATAAAACTAATATTATCGTGCCCAAACGAATCGACACTCGTGGCCTAGAAAACCAAAAAATGTTTCGAAACGAAGAGTTGTTTTGAAATGTGTGCCTTTAAACCGTACCACCAATTTTAGTGGCGTTTTAGAGTACGGTTTCAAGGCACACAGAAGCTAATGACTTCGTAAATCTACAACGACGTGTCGATTCGTTTGGACTCGATAATATTTCCTAACTTTTCAAATCTTCTGGGAATGGAGAAAGTGCAGTTTTTTGTATCAAAAATAAAGCATTGATCACATGTTTCTTTCGATATAAAAGTAGTGTTTTTTATAGTTTTGAAACAGCTCGATCGGCATTTTATTCTATTTTTTCTCTTGGTAAACATTTTTTTGTTTTTTTTTTTGAAAATACTATCAATATCAACTTTCAAAATGGAATTATTTTAATGAAATACATTCTCGAAACGGTATATTACTCTGAAAAAGCAGAAAGCAGTCATAAAATTGCGTTTTTTAAATTTATCGCATCAAAATTTTTCTCGGAATATTGATTTTATGGAATAAAAATTCATGATTTTCATCGAAATTTGAAATTTCCCAACTATTTTGTCTCTAAAATTTCGATTTTCAGTGTCCTTTTTGGACGAAAACGTCGAAAATGTACTTTTTTTAACGTTTTTCAGCGTTTTCCAACTAAATTTCGGCTAATTCTGTCTGGAATCATCGTTTTTTGATTACTTTTAACAACTTTTAAATGAAAAAAACCCTTTTTCTATGCTTCACTTTCATGAAAAACACGATTTTTCCCAATTTTTCAACTAAAAAAACATGGACTCACCTTATAAAACCGGAAAAAGTCCTTTTTGAGCAGTCTCTGCAGTTTATCATGAATCCGTTTATTATTCAATCGATCAATATTCATTGAGTTCGTACACGCGCACGGCTCAACCGCCTCATCGCCCTTACAGAAGCACAAACGACCCGGCTCGAATTGGCCGCTTATCAGTGTTATCAGTGATATTAGTGATAACAATAACAATTCCCTCATTTCTTATTCCTAGAATTATTGGAATGAATGAGGAAAATGGGAAAAAGGGTCACGGAATGTAACGAAAAATATCGAAATTTTATGTGGTGGGAAAACATGGAAGACAACGTCATCATAACGGAAAAAGAGAAGAAAAGGGGAACAATGTGTTGCCGTTTTTATGATTGACGTGATGATATTTATGATAAGAAATTAGTTTTTTATATTAAAAATTGTGCTTTGTTACGGGAATATGCTTGTTTTGAGCTGGAAATGGGCATTTTTCCTCGAAAAAAGTCACTTTTTAGCCGAAAAATTCAAATTTCTTGTTAAAAATAAGTTCAAAGGAAAGAAAAAGGGCTTTTTACGGATAATAAACATGTAAAATTGCCTGAAAAATGTGTTTTTGCCTCGAATATTGTATTTTGGACACATTTTTTAGTGTAGGAAGGAAATTTTGAGCAGAAAATCTGATTTTTCTAATCAAAAATGGTTCATTTTCGGGTTAAAAAACTAAAATTTCGCCTGAAAATCGTGTTTTCAGTCCTAAAAAGCTCCTTTTCATCGAAATTTCGCTTTATTTTCACTTATTTTGGGGTTTTGACTATAAAAAATCCCTCTGCCAATCAAAAAACTAGGGATTTTTCATAGAAACTACAATTTCAGGTCGAAATTCAGCTCGAAAACGACAGAAAAACGTGATTTTTACCACCAAAAAACATATATCATAGGTAGGTCGAAAATTATAGGTTTGCCGAATAAAACGGATTTTCAAAATGCGAAATGTAGTATAAACTAGAGAGATCAAACAAAAACTACGTCGACACTTTGAATATATGGTTTCTAGGCTTGGAAAATTGTTTCTATGACGGAAAATAGAGTTGTTTGATGTGAAATAATGATGGATTATAGACAAAAAAATGGATTTTCAGAAGAAAACATAGCTCTTTGCGAAAAAAACACACTTTCTATTTCAAGAAACATATGAATCAAGTCTAAACAGCGTTTGAAAGAAAAAATGTGATTAATAAGCAAAAACAAGTCATAATTGATATGAAGATGGATTTGCAGATGGAAAAAACACTATTTATGATAAAATTTCACTTTTTCTTGAAAATGCTTCTAATTTAGGTCTAAAGATTTTTGAAGGATCATTAAATATGCGATATATTGAAGCGAAATCAAATTATCAGCTGAAAATCGGGGTTTTTGATCAATAAAAGTGACATTTGGGTTTAGAAAAACGTTCGTAGAACTAAAAACAAACGGAAAAAATACATTTTTCTTGGCTGAAATGTCTTTTTTTTCTTCATTATAATGATAATTTTGATATTAAAACCGTAATTTTTATACAAAAAAGGCCCTAGAAGCTCTCGAAAATCATAGATTCAACATCGAAAAGTGTATTTTTTGTGTCATGCTCTTTTTTTCGTCTGAGAAGAAAATTATAGTGTAAAAAGCAGAAAAAAGAGGCAATAAAAAGTGCTTCATATGATCGGTCATGGCTTCGATGATTGAAAAATGAGGCAAACTAGATAAAAAAATGAGGATTTTCTCTTTTTATTTGGATTTGGAGCAGAAAATCACATTTTTTTGGTAAAATTTTGATGCAAAAAACCGAAAATCAGAGCTTTTTTGACCAAAATTATAGTTTTCGCTATATACAAACAGCATTTTCATAGAAAAATGAAAATTTTCAACTAAAAACAACAATATTTGATGAAAAAAGCGTGAAAATTGTTGCGTTTTCATTAATTTTCAACTAACCAACTTATCTAATATTCCTCGCCGAATATAGGCAATTATTATGTGAAATGGGGTCAATATCTAGTCGAAAACCTCATTTTTCGGTCAAAATACACCAAAATCAACCTAAAAATGAAGTTTTCAGCTAGATTCAAAACTTATCTAACACTAAAAATCACAATATTCACCTAAAATCAATGCAACAAATATAGGCAAACAATAGAAACAAAAAACCGGAATTTCCTCCCGATTTTTATCATAATATCCATGTTTTCCCACCAAATGTAATCCATATATATATTGGAAAAAGTTTGACCGTGAGAAAAGGTATATAGAGAGAGAAGAGAGGGGGACGAACGAAAAAACTGATTTGTACATGGAAATCGAGGCCACAATATCCGCGCAATACCCGGCAATTGGGGCGGGGCCCCTGCGCGCCGCGCGTTTTCCGGAAAAAGCCGGACAAAATGCAAATAAACTTCCCTTCATTCCTTTCTCCTTCAAAAATCACACCAAAAAAGCCGCTGAAAACGCTGAAACATTACGTGGTTCGATTATAGCCTTGATGATTATGAAAAAACACCAAGTATTAAACAAAAACGTATTCATTTAATTATAAAATCATTCAGGGAACAAAAAAAATAATAATTGATGTCGGGGGGAGACACGACGGCGGGAAAAAAACGAAAAACCATACAAATATAGTGCGTGTAGCACAGTGTGGTGTGGGGAACAATAAAACGGACGAGTGCAAGTGCGCTCTAATACACTAGTGGAAACATGTTAGTACACGTCTCGATAGTGACAAATAATACTCGAAATCGACTCAATGATGAGCCATTTCTATTCATACAACAGAAAATGAAACAAAAGGAAAACAAAAAAAAATAATAATATCATAATTCATATTTATTATCTTGCTGCTGGCGGCAGTTTCATCGTTTTCGTCAATCTTGCCGGCTTCTCTATTACAATCGACGATGCCTGCAAAATAATGATTCGGGTTGCTATGAAAAAAGCGACAAAAAATATTGGTTTTGCTCGTAAAATGGCGTATTTCACAAGACATAACAATATTTTTTGGCCTTTTTCGGCCGGAAAACTTCGAAATTCAATTATAACTCGATTAGAGCGCATTTTCAGCCAATTCTCACAACTTTCAGTTATAAAGCTTTGAAAAATAATAAAATTACCCGATATCTCTCAGTAGCCATCGCAAATTTATTCTTGGTATCCTCCAAATGTGGATTTTGCTTCCAAAAGCCTTTATCCTCGAGGAAAATCGCCCGATAGACCAATTTCAATGATCCAGGGAATGTTGGAACCACAACACCCTGAACCATATCAATTTTCAGAAATTTTAACATAGGATACCACTTACATGATACATTGTACCTCTATTGATATCCATTCTCACCAATGCATTCTTCACTTGCACCAATACTTTCAATGTGGAACTGTAGAAGAAATGATCACCATCTCTCTGAAAATAATTAATTTAAGACAAATCACATTCAAAATAACACCAACCTGCGAGTGATAAACCAGATCAGTCAATAGGAATGGACATTCCGGGAATCCTTTCGCCTTCTCATGCTCGTTCGTCAATTTGGTGACGGTTGTCACAATGAATCGATCGTTTTCGTACTTGGCGTAGAAGTTGAATAGCTGGAAATTATTCACGTCATCTTCAGTTTTTTACAAGTTGAACTCACATCAAGTGTCATATTCCAATCCTGATGCTTTTTGAGTGCCACTCGATCCGACCCAGTCACAACTCTCATCAATCCAAGTGAATCGTTCCTGGAAAAATCGAAATTTTAGCTCAATTCCATCTAAAACATCATCCTACCAGCATATCCAATCCTTCTCCCCCGAATCCTTCTTCGATGCACCAAAAAGCGCATATCCTCTTACAGTTATCTCGTCAACTTTCGGGAATTTCGTTGAAATGAGGCATGGCGGATGCAAATAGAACGAGCACTGGAATTTCAAAGTTTCAGAGAAAATTCAGCCAAAAAGCAACTTACAGCCTTGTAGACACCCGGTCTGACGGCAAGGAAGTACACATAATCCTTCGATTTTCTTTCCGGACTATCAGGAAGGTGAACTTTGCCAAGTCTCGCTGTGAACACATTTATCTGCAGATTTTAATAGATTTTCATGAAACTCAGTTCTAAAAACTTACTGTATTATCATAATGTGCATTCTTATGACAAAGTCCTTCGACGAGGAATGGATAATCTGGTTTGAAACGATCCTTCAAACTTCCTTCATACAAATCGTTCAAAATTTTCGACGCTTCGGCGTCAGTCAATTTCGAATAATCAATATCCTCCCCAGTTGATACTGTCGTGTTCAACTGAAAAAAACGAGTTTCTCAAAACACCGAAATGGAAAAAAACCTCCATTTGGCTAACATTTCGCATATCAATCGTTTCATTCAAGCTCGCCGGCGCATTCGTACTTGGTGCTTTATTTCTGCTCGAGCTGCTTGGCTGATTCGCATCCACCACTTCTCTCAACTCCTCATCCCAATCCGAATCCCATTCCATTCGTTCTCTCTGCTTCTTCTCCTTCTCAGCTTGTTTCTTCGCCTCCACTCGTTTCTGCGCTTCCTCAACTCCAGTCTTCAACATTTGCACCGTCTCAATCGGCAAAACTCGCAATTTAGCGCTGCTTGCCAATGGTTCAGTTACGAATACTTCCTGCTCAATGATAGGAACATCCTCAAAACCATCAGCCGAGAATCCATCAGAGCTATCTGGCTGCTGATTTTCTGCAATATTCAAACAAATTTCAAGGAAAACTGGTCATTTGACTTACCATTAGCTGCCGGACGTCTACTAGTCGAACGTTCTCGATCCAAATTCGCATCATTGCCTAAGAAACTAAATTATTCGAATTATCTGTGAAATCATTACCATAATTCGTAGAGCTGGATGCTCCAGCGGAATTCCCAGCACGCGAGAATCGATTCATTTGGGATACAGGACGGAAGAACGAGTTATCCGGTGTGACATCATCAAGAACTGATTCGACGATTCTTGGAGGAGAGAAGACTTCTGAATAGCTAGTTTTATTCCAGAATTCGAATTTTCCGGATCAATTTTGACTCTACTTCATGATTCTCAATCAAAAAATCTCAAAAACCTACTCATTCTTTGTTCCTCTTCTGATACTCTTCTTCTTTCTTCATCCTCTCGACAAGTCCATACTTCTCTTTCCGGATCACGCGCCAATTTCAATCCATATCGATCCGAGCTCGATGTTGGAATCTTCCATGGATCTGGCTTTCTAAGCGGATGAATCGAGGTTGGCAATTTGACAACTTCTGAAAATTCCAATGTTATTTATTTTTAAAAAACTTCAATAAATACCTTTCTGAGTTACCGGTGGCCGATTTCTGACTGGTGCTGGAATATCGGCTGGCGGAGGTTGAAGCTCAGGAGGTGGTGGGTAAACAGCTGAAACAAATGAATAGAATGGAAAATCAGGTGCCAAACTCACACTCAATCGGTTCCGGTGGCACAAATTCAGCCTCACGTAGGCCTAGCTTATGAATATCGAACATCTTATCTTTAACAATTGGCGTCATTATCGTTGGTGCTGATTTTCTCTCCCGTTTTGTTTCAATTTTATTGTTCATGAATCGTTGATAATCATTTCCCTTGAAATACTGATCCATGCCTTCAGCGATCGAGCTTTTACCAAAATCCGATTGACCTGGTCGTGGTAGATTACCTAAAAATCAACTATTGTTGTTCTTTCCAAAGTTTGCAATTACCATAATTTCTCGAATCGGGTCTTCTTTGAGTTGCATTCTGCAAACCGACCGAAAATGTCGGATTCGATTTCTCGCTGTATGTTGGCGGATCCAATGGATTGTTTGATGCAGAATGAGTTTCTGCTGCTCCTGAAGAGAAAAATCAAAAACTGATTGGAATTTTTGTCTTCTTACTTATTACAACTCTTGAATTATCAACGTGCTGTGGCTGTGGCGGCGGTTGTGGCTCCGGTTCCGGTTCATCCCAACCCGAATTGTCATCGAACGGAGTATCAGGTGGAAGAAGATAAGATCGATGATGATTTCTCACTTCTGCTCTTGGCTCGCGGAACTGCCGCGAGTCGCGGTTCTCTTGCGGTCTTACTTTCGCCTTGCCCCAAACTTTTTCAATGTCCTTTTTAGTCAACTCCGGATTATTGTACTCCAACCAAGTTTTCTCTTCATAATCATACTTGTTCATCGGTCGCGTTTCTCGAATTGATGATTGCGCACGAGATGGTGGACGAGACGGCGGTCTCGAAAATGACGAATCTCCACCATTTCCCGGTTTTTGATAAACCGATTCCAAAATCTGCCTCTTAACAACTGGATTTTGGTGTGTTGTCTTTACTGCTGGAGGATCTGAATGAAGTGCATTTTAAACGCGAAAACCTCTCGAAAACTCACCATCCCATCCGTCATCATCAGATGCTTCCCAACGCCCCGATAAAGGTGCAACATTTGGGGTTGGCTGAGAACGTGGGTATTGTTCCTTCTCTGGAAGAATTTTTGAAAAAATTAAGATAGAAATGAGCTAACCATTCGAATCATCTGTCCATTTCATCCCAAAAGTGTTCGGATCCATCGGTTTCTTGACGTTTGGATTTAGACGACTTGCGATACTTGCACTGGTTGCTGGTCGATCTATATTCAAAAGACTCATTAAAACTGCCAATCGCTATAAACTACCATTCAAATCATCTTCATCCGAGCTGGAGATCAAACCTTGTGATGGAGGAGCAGCGGAGAACATTGGCATCGGTTTTGGACGTTCAGGTTGTGTGACATTTTTCTCATTTGGCTGATTGAAAACTGGTTTCGGCTGAGAAACTGGGCGATCTGAAATTAGTTTTTTTCAATTCCGATCATTTTTGGAAGAAACTGTACTATTCCATTCGTCTTCATCCGAGCTGCTTGAGATAAGATCTTGTGATGGTGGTGCAGCGGAGAACATCGGACGATATTGTTTAGTTTCTGGAATCATTATTGTTCCTATTACTCTTAGATTTTTTAACAAACTAACCAGTTGAAGCCTTCAGACATTGCGAAACTCCATTATTTTCCGGTTTTTGGTAGATTGTCTTCATTGTCTCAGCTCCAACATTGCTCGATTTTTGTTGAGTTGTCTCAATCGGCTTTCTCGCAGCTGGAGTTTGAAAATCGTCTTCATCCGAACTTGAGATGAGATCTTGTGATGGTGGAGCGGCAGAGAACATTGGCATTGGTTTTGGACGTTCTGAAAACGAAATTAGTTAGGAATAAGCTGATTTTTAAATTTGTAAATCAGATAAAACTGACTTGTGTTTGATAGCTCGTCAAGACATCAAAAAACTTACGATTAGAAGCTCCAGAAATCGGTAAACTAGCCACTGGTTGTGTGCTCTTCTTCTCAATTGGTTGACTGACAACTGGCTTTGGTTGAGCGACTGGACGATCTGCAACAATTTTTGTTACATCTTATCTTGTTTTGAACGATAATACCATTCCAATCATCATCCGAACTTGAGATTAGATCTTGTGATGGTGGAGCAGCGGAGAACATGGGCATTGGTTGCCTCTTAGGTTGTTGAACTTGAGGAATCGGTTGAGAAGTTGGCTTACTAGCAGTTGGAACTTGGCGATTTGTGGTCGTATCTGCAATAAATTACTTGATTTTCGCCATTGTTTCAACAATTACCATTCCATTCCTCATCCGAATCCGAGATCAAGCCTGTTAATGGCATAGCCGAGAACATTGGTTTTCTCTCAACAACCGGAATGGACGGACTTTCTGATTCTTGTCGTTTTGGAGCTGGATTTACAGTAGTATGCTTTTTATCTACTCCAGAAGACATGCCTTTTGGTTTTGGAGCTTCTTTTTCAACTTTATCTGAAACAAAAAATCATATTTTGTTTCAATAATCATAAATTACCTTCATTTTCCGATTTGACATTATCTCGAGTCAAATCCAAATCCATCAGTGGTCTAATCAATGTTTTAACTGGAACTTTCTTCGATTCAACCATATTCTGAGCTTTAGAACGATGAATTTCCGGATGTTTCACTGTTAATTCGCATAATATATCTTCTTGTGGTTGTATTGAACGAGGTGTTGTGCCAAACCCAAGTTTAGGCTTTGCAGCAGCAGTTAGGCTCTTTGCTGGAATGAAATTACTGTTTTAGGTTTAAAATTAGCTAAAATACCTAGATTTTTGGCATGCGGTTTCGAACTAGACGATGGTACATCACTTTTTTGAACTACTGGCTCTTTCCCAAACTGACGTGATGGCGCTCGAGTTTCCTCAATTTTCGCAGCCGGTTTGCCTTGTTCAATCTTCTTCGAGCCCATTTCCTTCTCAAATGACACCAATTTCGTCGGTTCGAATACTCTTATGTTCGACTTTATTGCATTCCGTTGAGCCGCCGAATCCTTCAACTCTTGTGTCAATCTCTCCATTTTTTCACGCAAATTGCTCGTAGACGACAAATTCCCAAGTTCCGGTGTAGAAGAAAGATCCGCGTAAAAATCGTTGTCACCAAAGATATCTTCTTCTCGTAGTGGTGATGGTGCTGTTGGCGATGGGATTGGCGACATGAAAATGTTCGCTGTGAATTCGGCGAGTCGTTTTTCGTACTCTTCGCGAGTTTCCATCTGGAAAAAAAGTGATTTTTAGAGTTTAAAATAGAAGGAAACGAGAGAAATCATGTTTTTCGTTTGAAAATTCGATATTTTTAATTTTTTAAACATATTTTAACACGAAAATCATGTTTTATTCGTTGAAAAACGAAAAAAATAGGCAAAAATCTGAAAATTCGTGAATTTTCGTTATCACGCCACGTGGAAATGCAGAAAAGGTGTTTGCGGCCGATGTGCACCCTATATGCTACCGTAGTCCCAGGTAAAAAATTTCAGCCGAAATTGCTCAAATTACGACTATAAAAGAGGTTTAACATGAAAAATATGCCAATTTTAGATTGAAAAAATCTTAAAATGCATAAAGAGAGCAAAAATGTGTTAAAATCCGTCATAAATCTGTGGTTTTGAACAAAAGTCGATAAATTGACGGTCTCCGACGAATTTTCTCACTAATTCTCGAATATTTTATTTCAAAATGCTAATTTTTTCGCAAATATTACATTTTTCTTGTTCTATCTATCAAAAATAATCGTTTTCCATCACAATTTCACCATTTTAGGCCGTTTTTCAACAGTTTTTCGCCAAAAAAAGAAAAAAAAGTTCGAACGAGAAAATATTTATAAAGAAGATGCAGATGATAAAAAGAATACATAGAAACGTTAGTTTATAGTCGATACGGATACATAATAGCAATAAAACTTATTTATTAATCTTTGGTGGCAATTTCATTGGTCTTCTTGCCTGTTGTATTGGTTTTGGTGGCGAAACAGGGCGATCTGAAATGCATTTTTTTCAATTTCGATCATTTTTGGAATAAACAAGTACCATTCCAATCGTCTTCATCCGAACTTGAGACCAAATCTTGTGATGGTGGAGCGGCGGCGAACATTGGCATCGGTTTTGGACGTTCTGTAAAAGAAACTAGGTAAGAATACGCTGATTTTGTTAGTTCTGGCAAGATAATATTTCGGGAAGGGGTACTCTGATTTTTCTAAAAATTGTGCACAGAGGGTAACTTTGCATGGCGGTTCTGCATCTTTATTCAAAATTCGCTGAAAAAATGTTTGAACATGCAAAACCGAGTGATGAAACACGTTTTTCAAGAGTTTTTTGGTCATGGGCTGGTGAGAAAATATTTTCCTTTGCATATTCGTATATATTCAGACACAGAATATCAAGCCGCGTCGTTCAAAAAAAAAGTTGAGCCTCTAACTCGAAAAACACATTTTGTTTCACGATTTTTGACGTTACCCAGATTTTTTTCAAAAAATTGATCTGGGAATCGGATTCTACATGCTAAAATACATCTAGTAGTATATTTTCATCTAAATCTGGGTACCCCTGGGAAAAACGATCCCTCGTGAAGCAAATAGAAACGATTTCTGTCTTTGGCAACTCGCCATCATCCAAATCAAAAAACTTACGATTAGAAGCTCCAGAAATCGATAAAATTGGTTGACTGACAACTGGCTTTGGTTGAGAAACTCCAGCTGCCGCCGGTTTTTTGATCACAACTGATGATACCTGAAATAGATACTGTAACTCGAAAAATCCCGCTTTTTGAGCACTAAATTGTGCATTTTTTTCGTAAAAGCTCAAAAATTACCAAGTATCTTTCCGCCGCAAATTCAAGCTTCTTCTTTGTCTCCTCCAAATGCGGATTCTTCGCCCAAAAACTTTCTTCATCAATGAAAATCGCCCGATAGACCAATTTCAATGATCCAGGGAATGTTGGGACTACAACACCCTGAAAAATATTTATTTTCAGTCCAGACATGGGTTCCACGAAGACACGGCCTTGAAAGGGGCAAAGAGGTTTTTTGAAAAAAAATTTTTAGACAGATATCTTTCTAACTAGATATAATATCTAGATATATATATATCTAGGTATTTTAGACCTGTTAAACGAAACAATTTTTTTAAACCAAAAAATGCAAGCCTGTTCCAGACAAATTCAGCAATAATATCAACTTACATGATACATTGTATCACTTTCCACGTCCATCCTAACCAGCGCATTCTTCACGTGTACCAATACTTTCAATGTAGCACTATGGAATAAGTGATCATCATCTCTCTGAAAACGTTCATTTTCAGACAATTTTCAGCCAAAAAAATCCCAACCTGCGAATGATAAACCAGATCAGTCAATAGGAATGGACATTCCGGGAACCCTTTCGCCTTATCATGCTCGTTCGTCAATTTGGTCACTTTCTTGACGACAAATTTATTCTTCTCATACATTGCGGTGAAATGGAATACCTGAAAATAGTGATTATATAGGCGTTCATTTTTTTAAATATTTTCAGTCGAAAATCTACACTTTTTTTCCAAAAACAAGGGAAAATTGCTGTGCTCCTTCAAAGTTGTGCTCCTTTAAAGTACAGTATTATAATACTTTCATCTTGTTTCAATGCTTTCAAATCTTTCAAGGATGGTATACTGTACTTTAAACTAACATGGGCTATGGTCTCGGTGAAATTTCTCGTTTTTCATACAAAAACAAGGAAACTTCGCAGCGGGACTTCTTTATGCTCCTTTAAGGTACAGTACCGTTCTCTTGACATGTTTTCCGATAAAACTACCGTATTCCTCCAACTCACATCAAGTGTCATATTCCAATTTGGGTTCTTTTTCATCGCACTTCTCTCCGCCGGTCCCGTGATGATTCTCATCAATCCAAGTGAATCATTCCTTTAAAAAATGCATATTTTAAGCTCATTTTCAGTCAAAATCACTCCTACCAGCATATCCACGCTCCATCGCTGTTCGATTTCTTCGATGCACCACCAATCGCGTATCCTAACACTTCAATCGCATCACCTTTCAGAAACTTGGTGGATCTCAAGTCTGTTGGGTGATTATCAAATCGTGGCTGAAATTTACAGAATCATTTTCATATTTTTAGTCAAAATAGACAACTGACCACTCGATAATCACCTGGAGCGACAGCAAGGAAATGAACATAATCCATTGATTGTCGCTTGATACTATCATTAAGTAATACTTTGCCCAATCTCGATGTATAGACATTTATCTACAATTTCGGGCATGATTTTTAGAATTACAAATTGAAAAGCTCACTTTATTGTCATAATCGACACTTTTATGTATTATACCTTCGACGATGAATGGATAATTTGGCTTGAAATAATCTTTTAAGCTTCCTCCGTCACGAAGCGTCGAAAACAAATCGTAGAAAATTGTGTAAGCTTCCCTCTTTGTCAATATCGAGTATTCACTGGTTGGCAACGAGTTGTTGGACTGGAAATGTGAAAACTATTGAGTTTTAGGTTTTTATTTGAAAATATTTACAATAGCGCATTCAAAAGCAAACAAACAATGATTTTTCGGCGAAAAAATGACATTATTAGGTGAAAAACAGGCCAAAATCATGCAAACCCTGTGTTTTTTTTTCACCGAAACTTCAATTTTTGACTAAAAAGTGCTTTTTACACATTGAAAACGCTTTTTTTGCCAAAATTCGTTTATTTTTCTGGAAAAAATTAGCTAAAACCGTCAAAACCTGTTCAATGGATGCGAAAAATTATGCAAAATCAGCTTTTCTCATTTTTTTGATCTCCAAAACTTTCAAAGCCACAACAACCACTACTTTATGCCACCTTTTTTTTCAAAATTACCTCAAAATCCACTCCTTCTACCAAATTCTTCACTCGACAAGCCAATGGACGAGTATTCGATGAGCTTGCCACTTTATCCTCCGGAATCTGTCTATCAAATGTCACTTTCTTTCCTTTTCTCGTTTCCAACAACACGAAATCCGTCTTCTGTGCCGATATAATGCCTTTCATGCCATTTGTCGGCGATTCTTGACCTGATGCTGTTTCCGAGCTACATTCCTTGGCAATTATTGGTATGTGATGGTATTCTGTGGATGAAAAACTTTCAGCTGTTGGTGATACTGTGTTCGCATCATTGTTGCCTGAAAAAGTTTTTTAAGCTTGAAATTCTGGAGATCTATCTTTCTATTTTTTCAAAAGTGGTTACTGTATTTATCACCTATTCACAAAAATAGAAACTTTTCTGCCGTCCATCGTTTTCTTTTTGTGTAAAAAAAAGTTTTTTCAATCAATTTTTATCAATATTCTGTCAATTTCAAGCGAAAAATTAAAATTTTTAAGATGACAACACTTGAAGCTAACAAGCCACTGTTAAAAAAACAAAATAATGCAAAAAATTAAGTATTTTATACTGTTTTTGTGAAGTTTCTGCTAAAAATACTGTTTTTTGGTTTTGAATTGAAATATATGCGAAATTCTTCTCATAGAACCACACTTCGTGAGGGGATTGTCGAAAATTTTAAAATCTGATGTGAGTGTTGTCGCTAGAACACCCTATTTTTAGATAAAATGTGGAATCCGTCGTTTTAGAGAAGAAAAAAAGTAGTTTTTGTGGGACTAGTGGTCGGTGTTTTAGGCACATTTGACTACATTTACAAGAAAGAAAAGTTCAAAAGTAGATTTTTTTTTCAAAAAGTTGGATCCGTACCCTGATCCGAAGCCCTCAAGAAAATCACAAAAATAGGGACCCGTGGACGGAACAATTCCGCGGTATGCAATCTATGAGTTCAAAATTTTTTGGTCGAAAATAGTATTAGGAGGGTTGTGAGTAACATTTTTCGGAGTCAAAAATAATAAAACTAACCAATTTTCCCCTCTCTTTGTACAACTCTATCATTCTCCAATCCAAATCCATTCGCCATTCTTCTATTCTCCATCGATTCCCCAACTTGATTCTCGATTCTCAATCTAACGAATCGTTGATAATTGTTTCCTGAAGACGCAAAAATGATACTTTTCTATAAATTGATCAAAAATTACCAGTAAACACCGGTATTTCATTATCATTCGTCGTCGGTTCTTCAAAATTTGGCGAAGATGTATAACGCGATTCGGAGCTTCTCGAATCCGGAATGGAGCCTCTCGAAAATTGTGAATTTCGATTGTTTGTTGGCAATTGAGGAATTTGTGGTCTTGATATGGCTGATTTATCGTCTGAAAGTCACAATTTATATAAAAATGGGGATCGCAGTGCAAAAGTGGTTGAAAAACGTGATTTTTTGGTCAAAAAACAGGATTTTTCCGCCCAATTCCGGTGAAAATAAAAATTTTTAGTGCAAAAATGGCTGAAAAACATTATTTTTTGGTCAAAAATATGATTTTTCCGCTTAATTTCTGTGAAAAATGCCAATATTTGTTTGAAAATGGCTGAAAAACATGATTTTCCAGTCAAAAACATGATTTTCGATTGATTTTTCGCATTTTACAACTCAAAACCATACACTTACCATCCAATTCCTCATCCGAACTCGACACAAGTCCTTCAAAAACTTCATACGAAAACATTGGTCGAAAATCTACAAAAAAAACCGTATTTTCCATAAATTTCCATGCAACTCACGTGGTTTTTGACCTACAGATTCCGCATTTTCAGCTGAAACTTTTTCATTTTCAGTCATCATTTGTGCTCCGAACGATTCGTTTTTGAGCTTTTTAGCTTCTGCTTCTGCAATCATATCCTTATTTTTGTGGTAAAAATGAGCAAAATACCTGATAACAGAGCCTTCTTTGGTGGCTCTTCAATTTTCGAGACACTCGATTTTTGATCGATTTCGAGTGATGAGTTTTGCGGTTTTTCCGTTTGTTTGTCGCCTGAAAATGTCTTTTTTTTCACTTTTAAACATTATTTTCCATTATATAATGACAACTTCTAGACAAAAATAGATGTACTGTAGTTTAAAGGAACATGACAAACTGGGAGAATGGTCTCACGGAGATTTGATGATAATGATGTAAGAAACAGTGAAAATAGAAAATTTTCAATACAAAAAAAGATGGAAAGTGCTCTAAACTGCTCCATCAAACTACAGTATACTACTATTGAGCTCAAATTATCGACTTTTATTGGGTTTCGGTTAACATTTTTGCATTTTTCGGGAATATTACACTCGCAGACATAGTACCCAATATTGGGCCCAATTCAAAGTAGAGTCTGGAATTTGTGGTTACAAAAGAAGTCATTAAAATGAGACCCGTGGTTGAAATATTAAATTATGAAGTGAGTAGATCAAGAAAAGTGTCAAAATTTGGCCTGAAATTTTTAGGATAGAGTCTCTTTTCTACCGTTTTCAGAAATTTTAAGACATTTTTTCAGTTAAATCAGAAACATAAAAAAATTGACTTATTGAATACTAGAAAACAAAACACAAAATTCAAATTTTTTGAATTTGTGAGACCCACTAAAAAGCATCCCCTCATTTCTAAAAAGTGGGACCCGTCGACCCTAAAGCTTTGCGGTATTTGAGTTTGACTACAAAATTACCTAAAACCGGCTCGATTCTCTGCTTATTATTATTCAAATCTTCCTGTGATTCCACGGAACTTGGCATTTGGCTGAATCGAGGTTTAGTAGTATTTGGAGCAACTGGTGGGCTCTTTTCTGAATAAATTACTTGATTCATGGCTCGAAAATTAGTAAAAAAATACCTAGATATGTGACATGAATATTTGAAGCAGACGATGGTAGATCACTTTTTTGTACTACCGGCTCCTTCCCAAACTGACGTGATGGCACTCGAATTTCCTCAATTTTTGCAGCCGGTTTGCCTCGTTTTTCGTTATCTGAATCATTTTTTGAACTTTGAAAAACCCAAAAAATTGGAAAAATTCATTATCAGTGTCAAACTAACAGCTAGGAAAAGAGCAAGTGCACATCTGGGTCTCGCCGCGTTTTCGCACTTCGAAAATTCATTTTACCAGGGACCGGTCTGACCTCATGATTGCTAAATGAGTAACTCTATACATTATTCGATAGTTTTTTTGCAATGTAGAGTCCAAATTTATTTTCCGGTTTTGCCGAATGAGACTCTTTCATGACAAAAAAGGGTTCCGAGAGTCATATTTCCGCACATAACTGTTGAGTTAAGTGGAAAAAAAACTAATTTTCAGAATTTCAAGATTTCGTTCGGCAAAAACTGTTTGCCAGTTCAAGTTGTACATTAAAAAAGCCTTCGAATATTATCGTGCCCAAACGAATCGGCACTCGTGGCCTAGAAAACCCCAAAAAAATCCTCGAAGCGAAGAGCTGTTTTGAGATGTGTGCCTTTAAACCGTACCACCAATTTTAGTGGTGTTTTAGACTACGGTTTAAAGGCTCACAAAGGTTCATAGCTTCGTAAATCTACAACGAAGTGTCGATTCGTTTGAACCCGATAATAGTATATATGCGTTACTCATTTAGCAATCATGAGGTCGGACCGTTCCCGAAGTACAGTATCCGAATGCAAAAGCGTATCGAGACCCAGGAGCGTACTTGCTTCATTCCTAGCGGTTTTTTGGCTAATATAATACCTGTCTCAATCTTCTTCAAGCTCTTTTCCTTCTCAATTGACGCCATTTTCGTCAATTTTCTTTCATGAACCGGAATCGGTGGACTTTGACGTTTCGGAGCTACAGTACTCCCCTTTTGATCTACCCCAGAAGACGGTTTATCTACAATAAATTACTTGATTTTTGCAATAATTCCAACAATTACCATTCCATTCCTCATCCGAATCCGATATCAAACCTGTTAATGGCATATATGATACCATCGGCTTTCTCTCAACAACTGGAATCGGCGGACTTTCTGATTCTTGTCGTTTTGGAGCTGGTTTTACAGTAATCGCCTTTTGATCTACTTCAAAAGCTTTATCTGAATTAAAAATGCTATTTTTTAGCTTGAATAACTATGAATTACCTTCATTTTTATGTCTAAAACCATACTCCGTCAAATCCACTTTCATCAAAGGTCTGATCAATGGTTTTTCAGACTTTTTCACTGCCAATTTCCTCGACACATCCTTCTGTGGTTGTATCGAGCGAGGTGTTGTGCCGAACCCAAGATTAGGCTTTGGAGCAACTTTTGAGCTCTTTTCTGAACAAAACGCATTATTTCAAGCTCAAAAATAATGAAAAATACCATTTGAGACATGCGAACTCGAGCTAGACGTTGGTAGATCACTATTTTGAGCTGCTTTTCCAATCGAACGGGATTCCGACTCCATTGTTTTTGGAGTAGTGCCGAATTTCTTCGGAGCAGTTGTTGAGCTCTTTTCTGTAAGAAGAACATGATTTTCAGTTCAATATTCAAGTTTTTTTGTACAGTTTTAGGTTTATAAAAGAGGAAATGAGGATTTTTAAATAAAAATTTACCTGACAATGGCTCATTTTTCGATTTGATATCATCTCGAGTCGATTCAACTTTCATCAGTGGTCTTTCCTTTGAATCAACAGTGTTTTCAGCTTTTTCCACTGCTAAACTCCTTGATACATCTTCTTGTGGTTGTATTGAGCGAGATAATGAGTTGATAGACAGTTTAGGCTTTGTAACAGCAATTGAGCTACTTTCTGTAAGAGAAACATGATTTTCAGCTCAATTTTTGTGTTTTTCTATACAATTTAAAGCTTATAAAACAGAAATAAGGAGTTTATCATAAAAATATACCTGATAATGGCTCATTTTTCGATTTGACACCATCTCGAGTCAATTCAAATTTCATCAGTGTTCTTTCCTTTGAATCAACAGTAGTTGCAGCGTCAGAATTGTGTATTACAGCTTTTTGACTCTTTTCTGAAAAGAAAAACATGTTTTAAGCTTGAAATTATGATTTTGGAATCAATTTTCTCGTTTTTATACACAATTTCGGACTTATAAAATAGAAAATGAGGCTATTTTTAATTTTTTTGAAAAAAATAGCAATTGGATTTTTTTCTAAAGGAAAAACATGTTTTTAAGTACGAAATTATTATTTTTTAGCTTGATTTTGGTGTTTTTCAATATTATTTTGGCTTTTAAAACAGAAATTGAGAGTTTATCATAAAAATATACCTAGAACTGGCTTATTTTTTGGTTCAACATCATCTCGAGTCGATTTCAACTCTATCTGTGGTCTAATCAATGTTTTAACTGAAACTTCCTTCGATTCCGTCATATTTTCAGCTTTTTGGCGCTTTTCTGAACGTAGAATAATAAAATTTAGCCTAAAGTATAGTAAAATACCTGGTTTATGATCGAGTTTTGGTGAAGAACACGGGTGATCGCTATTTGTGACTTCTGGAACAGAAAATTATTGTTTTAAAGCGGAAAAATAGGATAAACCTGAATTTTCTCTATTTTTTAGTGCCAAATGTTCCTGGAAATCGGCTGCTGCAATTTTTGAAGCTACAGAAAACAGAAAAAACCGAAAAAATACCTGTCAAACCACGATAAATATCATGGTCGTCAAAAATGTCATTATCATTGACTGGCGATGGGATTGGCGACATGAAAATGTTCGCTGTGAATTCGGCGAGTCGTTTTTCATACTCTTCGCGAGTTTCCATCTTTAAGAATTGAGTTTTTAGGATTAAAAATGGTAAAATGAAGTTTTAAGTCGAAACATCACGTTTTTCAAAGATTTTGAGGTCGAAAACGTGAAAATTTGCTGACTTTGAGCCGAAAAAATGGTCTCCTCAAACGGCTTTGCAATGAATTTCAGCGAAAAAAATTTAAAAACAAGCGAAAGTGTGGAAATAGGGAAAAATGAGCCTTTTCAGTAGAAAAATTCACGTTTTTGTACAATTTGAGGTTGAAAACGTGAAAATTTGCAGATTTTTGATGGAAAATCGTTTTTTTAAACGGATTTTCAATGAATTTCAACGAAAAAAATTTGAAAACAGACGAAAATGAAAAAAAAAAACATTTTTATTGGGTACGGTACACAACAGCAAAGTGTTTGCGGCCGATGCGCATTGCAATCGCAACAGTACACCGCCGATTAAAAAAAGAACCGGTATTGAAACGAACAAATCATGGGCAAAAAAAGCGGAAATATTCCGAAATATGGGGTGGAAAAGTGAGAACATACGAAAAAATCGATATTTTATGGGACATTTTTGGTAAAATTAACCGGGGAAAAGTGTATATACAGGTAAAAAAAAGTGGGGGGATCTAGGAAAAAAACTACCATTTTATTAAGCGAACTAATTTATTTTTGGGATAATTCCTGATGAAATATTTGCGGGTTTCATTAAATGCAAGTAGATAGAGACCAACGATTGGGGCGATTGCCCAGACATGCGCGGGTGGGGTGTGGATATCCATGATGTATTGGAAAACGGGCGTGTAGACGAACATGAAGAGGAGGAGGACCTGAAAATTTATATCAGTCTTGAAGAGCAAGATTTGAGCTTTCTAATGAATTTTAGAATGTTGAAAAATGTTGAGTTTGAGCTGAGATATGGGGGCTCAAAGTTACAGAATGTTCAAAGAGCCATAACTTTTTTAAAAATCAATATTTTCAAAATCGCTGAAATACATCTTGTAGATCAAAATTTCAGCATTTCGAAACACTCCCCGATGTTAAAAAATATCAATTTTTAGCCGAAATACAGCGCCTTTAAAAGGTTTCGGTGGAGCGCACTTGCATTTTACACCATAACTTCGCTCAAAATTGATATTTTTTAAAACTTTAAAAACCAGTGTGTAGATCAAAATTTCAGCATTCTGAAACATTCCTCGATGTTAAAAAGTCCTTATTTTTCAGCAAAGATATAAGCTTCCAAACTTTATACTTTCATAACTTTTCTGAAAATCAATATTTTTCCACAATCTCAAATTCATCAAAAAGCTGACAATTTCAGCTTTTTAATGGTTTTTAGACTGCTAATTTTTATCGATTTTCAGCAAAGATACAGCAAAAGTCCACTAGAGCGCACTTGTAACCTCCCCTCAAACTCAACATTTCGGCGCCCCCAAAAAAACCAAAATGCTTCAAATTTTCTGCTCCATCGCATACCTCAATCAAAACCGCAAAAATGCTGACAATATTGGTCAAACCATGCCGAAATACGGACACCCGTCTAGTCGTACAGTTATACAAATGGAATACTTGTGACATGACCAATGTGATTTGCCATGCTGCTGCCGCTTGTCCTTTTATGAATAATTGTTGTTGTTCGTCGAATGTGATGCCTTGGCTTGTTGTGAAATTGCGCGCACCGACTTTCCAGTGGTGCTCGGCGGTGAAGAGGATGTCGGTGATGGCGATGTTGTGGTAACTGGAAGATTTGTGCATTTTGTCGTGAGATTTGATGCATTATTCAAGTGCAGAAACTTATATTCTGCATTATGTCGTCAAGTATGGTGCATTTAAGTGAAGTACAAGTTTTCAAAATTCTGCATTTTGTCGTCAAGTGTGTTGCATCATATTTGACGCGCAATTGCAGAGAAAAATAGGAAGTGTGTATTCTGCCGTCAAATATGGTGCAGTAAAGTGAACAAAAAGTTTTCAAAAGTCTGCATTTTGTCGTCAAGTGTGTTGCATCATATTTGACGCGCAATTGCAGAGAAAAATAGGAAGTGTGTATTCTGCCGTCAAATATGGTGCAGTAAAGTGAACAAAAAGTTTTCAAAAGTCTGCATTTTGTCGTCAAGTGTGTTGCATCATATTTGACGCGCAATTGCAGAGAAAAATAGGAAGTGTGTATTCTGCCGTCAAATATGGTGCATTTAAGTGAAGTACAAGTTTTCAAAATTCTGCATTTTGTCGTCAAGTGTGTTGCATCATATTTGACGCGCAATTGCAGAGAAAAATAGGAAGTGTGTATTCTGCCGTCAAATATGGTGCAGTAAAGTGAACAAAAAGTTTTCAAAAGTCTGCATTTTGTCGTCAAGTGTGTTGCATCATATTTGACGCGCAATTGCAGAGAAAAATAGGAAGTGTGTATTCTGCCGTCAAATATGGTGCAGTAAAGTGAACAAAAAGTTTTCAAAAGTCTGCATTTTGTCGTCAAGTGTGTTGCATCATATTTGACGCGCAATTGCAGAGAAAAATAGGAAGTGTGTATTCTGCCGTCAAATATGGTGCAGTAAAGTGAACAAAAAGTTTTCAAAAGTCTGCATTTTGTCGTCAAGTGTGTTGCATCATATTTGACGCGCAATTGCAGAGAAAAATAGGAAGTGTGTATTCTGCCGTCAAATATGGTGCAGTAAAGTGAACAAAAAGTTTTCAAAAGTCTGCATTTTGTCGTCAAGTGTGTTGCATCATATTTGACACGCAAATGCAGAAATTTTGAATTTTTTCGGTGGTGTACTACAGAAAGCACTAGATTTTACGACATTTGATTTTAAAAATCTACATTTCACTTTTTGATGCATCATATTTGACGACAAAATGCAGAAAAAAGTGGAAGTATGTATTCTGTCGTCAGATATATTGCATTGCAGAATACATCACATTTCACGACAGTTTTTTTTTGGCGTAGGATATAGTGCATTGCGTACGATTCTCAAGTGCACTAAATTTGACGACAAAATGCAGAAAAGGAAGAACTGTGCATTTTGTCGTCAAATATAGTGTATTGTGAAATACACGATATTTCACGACAGCTCATGATAACTTCGAAGTTTCGAAAAATCTGCATTTTGTCGTCAGATATAGTGCATCCACCAATACGCCACATTCGACGACAAATTGCAGAAAAGGAAGAACTGTGCATTTTGTCGTCAAATGTAGTGTATAGCGGAATACATAATACTTTACGACAGTTTCATGCAAACTTGGAACTTTCAAAAAATCTGCAATTTGTCGTCAAATATGATGCATTAAATAATGCACCATATCTGACGACAAAATGCAGAAAACATGATAAATGACGCGCAAATGTGGAAAATGGAGGTGTGTGCATTTATAGGTCAAATAGTGTGTTTTGAGTAGTGCACTATATTTGACGAAATTTTGAGAACTTATCAAAGTCTGCATTTCGTCGTCAAATTTGGTGCAACCTAATGCACCATATCTGACGACAAAATGCACCAAAACCCACCAATAAACACTCAAATAAGCAGCAATGCATCCAATCGTAATCCCAAATCCCGCCAAAATGTACGCATACACCAAAAGACTCTTCGACAGTAATCTAGCTGTTCGACTCCTCGGCGGCGTGTGCATTATATCATTCTCCGGTTGCTCATAGGCTAATGATATAGCTGGTGGCATTTCGGATGCCAAATCAACTGATAAGATTTGAAGTGGTGATAGGCCGTGTGGTAGGCCTAACATGAAGGACATTATGATTGGGAAGACCTCGGGCCAGAGATGAGCGAAGGTGTAGGCCAGGGAGAGTCTGAAAGTGAGGATGGGGCGCGTTAGCAAATCGATATTTTGAGAAATGATCAAATACATCTTGTAGATCAAAAATTCAGCTTCCTAAAACTTTTTTGAGACTTAAAAAATATCTAGTTTCAGCTGAGATATGAGGCTTTAAAGTTTTCGAGAGCAAGTGCGCTCTATTGAACATATCTCAGCTTAAAATTGAGATTTTTCCAAGTTCTAAAAATGCATTGGAAAGCTTGAAACTTCAGCTTCCTTATGCTTTTTAGATTTTAAAAATTCATCGATTTTCCGCTGAGATACACCACTTTAAAGATAGTGTTCAATGGAGCGCACTTGCACCCTTAATTTTAAAGGCGCATAATTTCGCTCGAAGTTGAGATTTTTCGAAAAATTTTAGATAATCAAAAAACGTTATTTCTCATTTCTGATCTACCAAAAATCTTGATTTTCAGTCAAGTTAAATCGATTCAAAGTGAGTGTTCACTAGAGCGCAGTTGCATTTTAAGTCATAACTCCCTTTGAAATTGACATTTTTCCAAATTCTAAAAACCATGTTGTAGATCGAAATTCCAGCTTTTTAACTTTTTTTAGATTTTGAAAATCGATCAATTTTGAGCTGAGATATAGTGTTCAATAGAGCGCACTTGCTCTCAAAAACTTTGAAACCTGATATCTCGACTGAAACTTGACATTTTTCCACTCCCAAAAAAGCATTAGAAAGCTACTTTCTCACTCTATCCATTTATCATAACATAAAAAATCTTACCTCAAATTATCAAACAACAATCTCCCCTCTTCAATGCCCATCACAATCGATGCAAAGTTGTCATCCAATAGTACAATATCAGCTGTCTGCTTCGCAATGTCACTGCCTAAAAATCTACGGTAGATCACAAAAAAATCAATATCTACCGTACCACTCTGACCCATTGCAATACCAACATTTGCACACGCCAACGCTGGCGCATCATCCACCCCGCCACCCGTCACCGCCACTGTCTCACCACGTCTCTGCACTTCCTGCACTATTTCCAGCTTCTGCTCCGTATTCGTCCTAAATCATACTGTATCTTGGATTACTGTAGGTATACTGTACCTAGCAAAAACGATATTTGTATGTTTGAGAAGTTGATCCCAATCATGGGTCTTGAAGTTTTTCAGCTGGTCACCGGTGACAACAGCCCATGGGAATCGACATTTTTCCTTGTCATCCTGCAATTTTTTGATATTTATGTTTTGGAAAAGTGGTAGATCATATTTTCAGCTTTCTAATGCTTTTTCGGGATTTGAAAAATGTCAAGTTTCAGCTGAGATATGAGGCTTCAAAGTTTTCGAGAGCAAGTGCGCTCTATTGAACACCATATCTCCCTTTAAAATTGATGAATTTTCAATATCTAAAAAGCATTAGAAAGCTGAAATTGTGATCTACATATTGATTCTAAGCACTTTAAAAAATCTCAATTTGGAGCCGAGTTATGGCTCAAAATGCAAACGCGCTCCACTGAACACTACCTAAAAATCGATCTATTGATATTTTTGATAGGTCAAAAGCGGGATTTGAAATGTGAGTAGGATTCTAACTATATTTTACGAATTTTCCGAATAATTTTAAAAGAACAAGCGATTTTCATCCTTTTGAAAGGCTAGGATGCAAGTGCGCTCTATTGAACTTCCTCCTAACTTCTCTAAACCTCGAATTTTCAAAAAGTTGTAAACATTTTCAGAAAGATCTGATTTTCAGCTTACAGAATCACTCCTCGATGTGTAAAAAATATCAATTTTGAGGAAAATTACTGGGCGCCAAAGTTGAGCATGTGCGCTCTACTGAACAATAACTTCAAAGTGGTGTATCTCAGCGGAGAGTTGATGAATTTTCAATATCTAAAAAGTATTAGAAAGCTAAAGATTCAAGCTTTCCAATGAATTTTAGAACTTTGAAGAATCTCTATTTTGAGCAGAGATATAGTGTTCAATAGAGCGCACTTGCTCTCTAAACCTTTGAACCCTCATATCTCTGTTGATACTTGACATTTTTCCAGTCTCAAAAAAGTTTTAGAAAGCTGGGAATCTGATCTACCAGATATATTTTTTCAAAATTCAGAACATGAGATTCTAAGGTTGCAAACGCGCCCCAACGCAAAACTAGCTCTAATTGTAAATGAACATTTTTGAAAAATTTCAAAACCAAAAAATATCAACGTGAAACGTTACGCGTAACCTAGAAGCCTAGATAAAGGATAGAAAATATGATGTTTCAGTTCAGCAAAAAAGTAAACGAAAAAAAGTTGGGAAAAATGCGTCTATCGGTGATTGCTCGGCTTCAATTCGTTGGCGCACTCGGCGTCTGCCTATTCATTTTTCATTACAATACCAACATTTGCACTGATCTACCGCCAACGATTGGCGAACAAGTATGTTTATATACACCAATACTATATACACCATACACCAATTTTTTTCAGAATAATGCACTTGGGTGTAAAGAGATACTCGCGAGAATGGTGGATCACAACTATTATGACAACAAGACGGCGGAGGTGAAAGCTAGGATATCTCGATCACCACGATGGGGAATGGATTCGTTGACACTTATAAAGGTAGTTCAATATTTTAGCTTTCAAAGCCTTTTTTGGGAGTGGGAAAATGTCAAGTTTCAGCTGAGATATGAGGCTTCAAAGTTTGCAGAGGCAAGTGCGCTCTATTGAACACCATATCTCAGCTGGAAATTGAGATTTTTCTAAGCTTTAAAATGCATTGGAAAGCTTAAATGTTTAGCTTCCTAATACATTTTGGATATTGAAAATTCATCACTTCTCCGCTGAGATACACCCCTTTGAAGTTAGTGTTCAGTGGAGCGCACTTGCATACTCAACTTTAAAGGCGCATAACTTGGCACGAAGTTGATATTTTTCTAACATCGAGGAGTGATTCTAGAAGCTGGAAATTCCAGCTTTTTGAAAATTTGTATTGTTTCACAAAATATCAACTCTGAGCAAAGTTATGCGCCTTTAAAGAGAAGTTCGTTGGAGCGCGCTTGCTATCTAGCTTCAAACCCCCATATCTAGGCTCAAAATCAACATTTTTCGACGTTCAAAATACCAAAATGTAGCTTTTGACTTTTTCTACAATTTGAAAATAATTTTCAGGATGAATACCAAACTCCTCTAAAACAAAACATTGTAAAACGGAGCGTGGATTTAGTGGATGTTGAAGAACCGATGACAACGTCAACCACAACAACTAAAAGTCCGCAAACATCAAAGTCCGCAAGCACCGTCACCACCGAGAGGACAACTACAGTAACCCAAACTACAGTAGTTCCAACAACTACCGTAACCCCAACAACTACCGTATCATCGTATATAAGCACCGATCACTTGACCGTAGCTTCTTCCAACAAATATCGATCATTGAGAGAGACTGATGATGGCCAAATATTGCAAAAATTGCACGAATATGATAATATTGAGATAAAAGTGAGATCGTGTAAAAAGGTACAGTACACCTACAGTAACCCAATATAACTACAGTACACCTAGATCATCCTCAACAACATTGCTACAGTACTACCATATATCAAGTTGTTCCGCGTGCCAGTGGTCTATGTCATGTACTTTTCTCTGGGTCTCGCGATTATCTCGATTGTACTATCGGTTGTATTTGATGTACAGTATACTGTAGTTACAGTAGGATATGGAGTCATCCAGTTTTTGATATGGTGCCATGTTGTGGCGAGTTTGATGAGTTTGTGGTAAGTGCGCTCTAATGCACTTTCTTTAAGTGGGTGTAACTTTGCTGAGAGTCAATATTTTTGAAAAGTCTAAAAAGTTTTGGAAAGCTGAAATCTTGAGAATTTTGAATCACTCCTCGATGACTGAAAAATATTGATTTTTAGCGGAGTTATGCGTCTTCAAAGTTGAGAGTGCAAGTGCGCTCTATTGAACACCATATCTCCCTTCAAAATTGACGAATTTCAAAAATCTAAAAAGCATTAGGAAGCTGGAATTTTGATCTACAAAATGGTTTTTAGAATTTTAAAAAATATCGATTTTGGAGCGAGTTATGACTCAAAGTGCAACTGCGCTCTAGTGAACACTTACTTTGAATCGATATAACTTGGCTCAAAATCAAGATTTTTGGAAGATCAAAAATGAAAAACATAGCTGGAAATAACTTTTCTCAATTATCTAAGAATTTTCGAAAAATCTTAATTTCGAGCGGAGTTATGCGCCTTTAAAGATGAGTATGCAAGTGCGCTCCATTGAACACTAACTTCAAAGTGGTGTATCTCAACGGAGAATTGATCAATTTTCAAAATCTAAAAAACATTAGGAAGCTGACAATTTCGGCTTTCTAATGCATTTTAGAGCTTTGAAAAATCTCAATTTTCAGCTGAGATATGATGTTCAATAGAGCGCACTTGCCTCTGAAAACTTTGAACCCTCATATCTCAGCTGAAACTTGCCATTTTTCCACTCCCAAAAAAGCATTCTAAAGCTAAAATATTGCAGGTTGTCACACTCCTGGTCCGGCATCACCGCCATCCCCATCCACCACAGTACACCCCGCTTCCCCGATCTATGGTCGATTGCCCTGATTGTCAGTTTCATACCAATCATCACATCGTTGCTGGATATTGTACTCGCACTCACTTCTGATATCCGGATTCGATGGGAAAATAGTCAAGGAGCGTATAAATGTATTGAGATGATTGAAATGTCGAAGAAGAAGCAACAACGTGGAAAAAGTGGAAAAGAGGAGAAGGAGACGTTGGTTGTGGCGTCGGGATTTAGAAAATTACCCGATATTGAATAAATGTTTGACACTTGAAGTGTTTTTGCATTGGAGCGCGTTTGCTACATTAGAAATCGATATTTCGAAAATTGGAAAAATACATCTTGTAGATCACAATCTCAGCTTTCTAACACTTTTTTGAGACTTGAAAAATGTCAAGTTTCAGCTGAGATATAAGGCTTCAAAGTTTTCTTAGGCAAGTGCGCTCTATTGAACACCATATCTCAGCTGAAAGTTGAGATTTTTCTAAGCTTTCAAATGCATTGGAAAGCTGCTCTGAATTCCAGCTTTCTAATGCTTTTTAGATCATGAAAATTCATCGATTTTCCGCTGAGATACATCACTTCGAAGTAAGTGTTCACTAGAGCGCACTTGCATTATCGACTTTAAAGGCGCATATGAGAAATTATATTTTCCAGTATTAGGCTTCTAGGTTACCCAGAAAAACTCACTTTGGTTTGGAAATTTTTCAAAAAAGTCAAGTTTGAAGTAGTTTAGCGTTGGGGCGCGTTTACATCAACAGTAATCGATATTTCGAAAATTAGGAAAATATACCTTGTAGATCAAAAATTCAGCTTTCTAGTGCTTTTTAGATATTGAAAATTCATCGACTTTCCACTGAGATACACCACTTTGAAGATAGTGTTCAGTGGAGCGCACTTGCATTATCGACTTTAGCTCGCCTCAAAATTGATATTTTCCCAACATCGAGGAGTGATATCAAGAGATTAAAATCTAATCTTTCTGTTACTTTTCAGATTTCTTCAAAATATGGATTTTCAGCAAAGTTACACCACTTTGAAGTTAGTGTTCAATGGAGCGCAGTTGCATTTCAAGTCACAACTCGCTTCAAAATTGAGATTTTTTGAAGCGCTAAAGAGCATTTTTTAGATCACAATTCCAGCTTTCAAATGCTTTTTAGATTTTAAAAATTCATCGATTTTAAAGGGAGATATGGTGTTCAATAGAGCGCACTTGCTCTCAAAAACTTTGAAACCTCATATCTCAGCTCAAACTTGACATTTTTCAAGTCACAAAAAACCGACAGAAAGCTTATTTTTCACTTTTTTACCGTATTTGGTCCAATCAATCCAATCTGCCTGGCCACCGCCGTCGCCGTAGTCGGATGATCCCCCGTTATCATGAACACCTTGACACCGGCCACCTTACATTGTTCAATTGCCGCTGCAGTTTCCGGCCTAAAACAGTTTCCTTGGAACTACAGTATGCTACAGTATACCTCGGTGGATCCATAATCGCAACCATACCCAAAAACACCAAATCATCCTGATATTCCTGTCCGCTAAACCTCGAATGCTCATCTGCGTTGAAATTTTTTTGGGCGAACGCGATCACTCGACGCCCTTCGTTGCCTAGCATTTCCCATGCTTGCTAAAAAGACGAGTACTGTACTTTGGGGTACTGTAGGGTGTACTGTACCTGACACTCCTTCCGATAGTTGTCATCTATATCCCGTAGATCCTTCCCATGTCGAACCTTGTTGCACTTGCCAAGGATCACTTCTGGCGCACCTTTGGTGAACACCACGAATCGAGATTCACCCTGGAAAATAAAAATTGTATATTGACAAAATATCTCATAAAATTTCAAATCTTTTGGTTTTTAGATAATTGAAAAATATTGATTTTAAAGGGAGTTATGATAAAAGTTCGGTGGAGCGCATTTGCATGGCTCACAGTTTGCAATTTTTCAAGGTTTAAAAATTTTCAAAAAGCTGAAATTTTAAGCTTCAAAATGGTTTTTAAAACATGGAAAAATGTTGATTTTCAGCCAAGATATGGGGATTTGAAGTAGCTGAGCAAGCGCGCTCCAACGCGCTTCTCTTTAAAGGCGCATAACTTTGCTCAGAGTTGATATTTAGTGAAGCGATACAAATTTTCAGAAAGTTCAACATTTCAGCTTTTAGAATCATTCCTCGATGTTGAAAAAATATCAATTTTGAGGAACGTTATGCGCCTTTAAAGTTGAGTATGCAAGTGCGCTCCATTGAACACTAGCTTCAAAGTGGTGTATCTCAGCGGAGAATTGATGGATTTTCAATATCTAAAATGTTTTAGAAAGCTGAAGTGTTTAGCTTTCAGCTGCATTTTAGAACTTGAAAAAATCTAGATTTTCAGCTGAGTTATGGTGCTCAATGGAGCGCACTTGCTCTCGAAAGCTTTGATGTCTTATATCTCGGCTGAAAGTTGGCATTTTTCCACTCACAAAGAAGCATTAGAGAGCTGAAAATTCAAGCTTCCGAATGGTTTTTAGAACATAAAAAAATGTTGATTTTAAAGGGAGTTATGATAAAAGTTCGGTGGAGCGCACTTGCCTCCTCAACTTTGATCCCTCATAACTTGGTTTAAAATCAAAATTTTGACAGGTTCTAAAATGCGTTGGAAAGCTGACTGTTTGAGCTTTCAAATGGTTTCTGAAACATTAAAAAATGTTGATTTCAAAGGGAGTTATGATAAAAGTTCGGTGGAGCGCATTTGCCTCTTCAACTTTAACCCCTCATACCTTGGTTCAAAATCCACATTTTTACACGTTCTAAAATGAATTGGAAAGCTGAATTTTTAGGCTTTTTGAAAATTTTAACTTTCAAAAAAACTACTACTCACCTTCTTCGGCGGCGGCACCATCTCACAAGTAATCGGCAAATCATTCGCTAAACATTTGGCAATCACCAATTGACACCGTCTCGTTGAATTGAATGGTATCTCGCATACCGTATGATACCGTTGTCGTATTCCCTCGACTGATGCACTCAACTCGACATATTGTATCAATGCAACATCCGATGGTACTCCAAATATATCATTTTTCCTGTGTTTCTTGTGTTTATGTTTTTCAGCCATTGTACTCAATGATGCTTGACTCGATCCTTCTTTTGCCATTCCACCCGCTTCGGAGACTTGTCCTGTTCGAGTGTCACTGAAAATTCTATGGTAGGTTGGTAGGTTCTATGCATAGAATTCTATGAAAATATGATGCTCTACGATAGTTGATCCACATTCTATGTATAGAACTTTGCTTGGGTGATTCTATGCTTTTTTAGTTTTGGGATTCTATGTGGGTTCTATGCATAGAATTCTACGGATCTATGCAATTTTATTCGATATTCCATGTTGTAGTTAGGTTCTATGATAGTTATTCCAAGTTCTATGCATAGAATTCTATGAGCATATGATGTTCTATGATAGTTTATCCACGTTTTATGCATAGAACTCTGAATGTTCCTAGGATCTATGCAACTTCATTTTATATTCTATGTATCTATGTTCTATGATAGCTGGTCCGAATTCTATGCATAGAACTGTGAAACTTTTCAAAGATCTATGCATCTTTATTTGTGATTCTATGTAGGTTCTATGCATAGAATTCTATTATCCTTCCTAATATTGCAAAGATCTATGACTATTCTATGCATAGAATTCCAAAAACCTAATTAGTGCACATTCATAGTTCTATGAAAGTTGTTCCTTACATATATTGTTGTATTGTTGATACTATCATATAATTCAACCGGATCTATGCATAGACCTATGAATTGATCCATATAATCACTCATTATATTTTTTGATCTATGCATAGATTTTCTATATATCTACCATCTTTCATATCTATGCAATATTATAGGTCTAAACCTATCCTCTATCATTTGACCTACACACTTGGCACGTAGTTCTATGAAGATCTATGCATAGAATTTTTTTGAATCTTTTCTCACTTTTATTTCTAGGTTTATCTCCATCTTATTCACTGTCCTATATGAGCTTAGGTTTAGACAAAAAGCGTTGAAGAACGTGCGCCCTACCGAAAACTCGTTGAAACTTCGAGTCAAGCTGCAAACGCGCTCCAACAAACTTTTTATTCAAACGCTCATAACTCCATTTAAAATTTATATTTTTCTAAAATCTAAAAATAATTTCAAAGCTGAAATTCTAAGCTTTCAGATGCTTTTTAGATTTTAAAAATTCATCAATTTTCAGCAACGTTACACTGCTTTAAAGAATGTGTTCAATGGAGCGCACTTGCATTTCTTGTCGTAAGTCGCTTCAAAATTGAGCTTTTGCAAAGCGCTAAAAAGCATTTTGTAGATTACAACTAAAGCTTTCAAATGCTTTTTAGATTTTGAAAATTCATCAATTTTAAAGGGAAATATGGTGTTCAATAGAGCGCACTTTCTCCATGAAACTTTGAAGCCTCATATCTCAGCTGAAACTTGACATTTTTCCACTCCCAAAAAACCATTAAAAAGCTAAAATCTAGACTTACACAATAGTAAACTTTTTCTTCATATGTGCACTTAACATGGCTTCCGACGCGCTTTTCTGCATTGCCCTCATAGTCGAAACCCGTCTCATCGATCGTCGAACATGTTCAAATTGTCCGTTATTACAGACCGACATAACTGTCAAAATATCCGGTAGTGGTTCTTCCAGTCTTTCGGGACACTTCATCGATGACTTCATCGCTCGAAGATGTGGATGCTTCAGGTCCACCGCTGCTCCAGTGACCAGTCGAGAGTTGAACCATAGGTCGGTTACTACCATTTTGTTCATTGTTAGTGTACCCGACTTGTCTGCGCATATTACTGTAGCTGCACCGAGCTCGTCTGGAAATTTGCTATCTTGCGGTTTTTAAAATTTGAAAAAAAGTTGATTTTGAGCAAAACTATGGGTGTTAGACTTTGAAGAGGTATAACTTTTTTGAAAATTGATAAAATTTTTTGGTCTAGATTGCATCTTGTGGTTCAAAATCCGAGCATTCTAAATCACCCCTCGATGTTGAAAAAATATCGATTTTCCGCCGAGTTATGACCAAAGTTCGGTAGAGCGCACTTGCCCCCTCTTCTTCTAACCCTCATAACTTCTCTTAAGATCAATATTTTTCGAAAATCTAAAAACCATTAGAGAGCTCTTTTTCACGGCTACAATTGTTTAAAATTTGCTATTTTGTGGTTTTCCAATTTTGAGAAAAAGTGGATTCTGAGCAAAGTTATGGGTGTTAGACTTTGAAGAGGTGCAACTTTTTTGAAAACTGAGATATTTTTAAACTCTGCACGCCATCTTGTAGATCAAAATCTCAGCATTCTAAATCACTCCTCGATGTTCGAAAAATATCGATTTTCCGCCGAGTTATGACGAAAGTTCGGTAGAGCGCACTTGCCCTCTCACCTTCTAATCCTCGTAACTTCTCTTAAAATCAATATTTTTCAAAAATCTAAAAGCCATTAGGAAGCTCTTTTCTACAGCTTCAATTTGAATACAGTACCCAAAAATTTTGACCTACCAATAAGCTCCAATTTCTTGATCAAAATATTCTTCTGCGCCATTCTCCTAGCAATGATTCTCAATTGTGACATAACCGTCGCGGGAAGTCCTTGTGGTACATTTGCAACAATGATAACAACAAATCCAACAATAAAATGGTCTAATATATTTTCGAATCTCGCCACAATACACCCGACCAAAAACACGGCAGCCGCCATGGTGATAGCGATTAGGGAGATGAATGAGGAGAAGTTTTGAAGTTCGGTTTGTAGGCGGCCGGATGGTGGCGGAATGTGGTGGTGGAGTTTGGCGAGGGCACCCATTACCTGAAAAGAAGTTGGGGTCAGTGGGAGTGGGATTGACGCTTTTCTGGTGCTGGCGCATTTCTAGTTGTGGAACTTTTCTTGTTTTGACGCGTTTATGGTACTGGTACTTTTTGTGATCTGTTAGAAAATGTTTCGAAACTTTCTGTGTTGGCGCATTTCTAGTGACACTTTCAGAATAGGCGCTGGCGCTTTTCTGGTGCTGGCGCATACTTCGAACAGAGTGCTGACGCTTTTATGGTACTGGCGCTTTTTTGATCTGTTAGGAAAGGTTTCGGAACTTTTCTCGTGCTGGCGCATTTCCAGTGTAGCCGCTGACGCGTTCCTAGTGCTGACGCGTTTCTGGTGCTAAACCTTTTTAGATCTCACTAGTTGTGAAAATGCCTCATAGAAATTATGAAACGTTTGTGTTTGGCGCATTTCAAGTGAAACTTTCAGATTATACGCTGACGCGTGTTTAGTGCTGGCGCTTTTCTAGTGCGGACGCTTTTATGGTGCTGGCGCATTTAAAGATCTGACTAGTTTTGAAAATTGTTTGGAAAATTTTTCGTGTTGACGTATTTTCAGTGACACTTTCAGAGTATGCACTGGCGCATTCTTCGTCCAAATGTATCTAGAAGGTTTTTTAGTTGATACTTTAGCTGACGCACTTCTAGAGCTGACGCATTTCTGGTGCTGACGCATTTTGAGATTCGCCTAGTTTTGGAAAATTCTAGATGACAAAATTATAGTGGACGCATTTCTGGTACTAAAAATGTTGAGTTCTTCAATGTTGGCGCATTTTTGGTGCTGGCGCAATACTAACGTTGCCGCGTTTCTAGTGCATACGTTTTTCGTGTGCTGACGCTTTCTAAGAAGTGCTGCTTGATTTTTTTATCCTTGATATTTTTTAGTTGACGCTTTTCTAGTGCTAGCTAGCAATCTTCCAGAACGCTGGCGCTTTCTCGGTGCAATACCAATAACAGCGTTTTCAGCGCTGACGCCTTCCCCGTTTCCCCCAAAAAGCGTCAATCAACCTCCTTACCGTAAACTTCCCGGTCCTAATCACAATTCCAATGCCTTCTCCTTCCGTACAATAACTGCCCATAAATGCGACATTACACGACTCAAACACGGATACATCCTGTGCAACCGGCTCCACTTTATACTCCCTTGATACACGGTGGCCGGTCACTTCACTCGATCCAATTCGCAACGAACATGATTGAAGGATCCGCATATCAGCCGGCACTTTGTATCCGGCACGGAGGTAGACCAAGTCACCGACTACCACTTCGTCCGCCTGAAAATAGGATGTTTTGTGGTTTATGAAGAAAATAGGAGCTAAAAATGGATTCGTGGTAATAAAATTCCTCGACAAACCTTTTTTCAAATAATTTTTTGAAAAATGTCGTCAAATATGGTGCACTATGTGTACTGGTGTTTGCACATAATGCGCTATACCTGACGACAGTTCGTGAAAATTGCTGTCTTTCCTTTGTGCATTGTGGAATCAGTGAAGTGGTGTATGCACACTATACATCATATCTGACGACAAATCTTGAGAAAAAATCTTACTATCGTCAAATCTGTTGCATCAAGTGCAAACACTTTAAAACTGGAAAACTGTTGTATGTACATAATACACCAAATTTGACGGCAATTTTCACAAAAATATGATATTTTGTCGTCAAATCAGTTGTATCGTACGCAATCATCTCAAAACTGGTCGTGTGGTGTTCACACACAAAACGTCATATCTGACGAAAAAAGTCAAAACTCAGTCTCAAGAGGTTTGCACACAATACACCGTAAGTTACGACACTTTGCAAAAAATCGTCAACAAAGTTGTATTGTGTGCAAATATCACAAATTGTCAGAAAAAGACTAAGCACACAATACACCACATTTGACGAGAATAGTCAAAATTCAGTCTTGAAGTGTTTGCATATAATACATAGTATTTCACGACAAATTTGGAAAAAATGTCGTCAAATCAGTTGCATCATGTGCAATCATCTCGAACTTTCACGAGTGGTGTATGCACACAAAACACCACATCCTACGACACCAATCAAAAAAAAAAGATTTAGTCGTCAAATCAGCTGTATCATACGCAATCTTCTCAAAACTTCACGAGTGGTGTTTGCACACAATACACTGTAATTTACGACACGTTGGGCTGTCAAGTTTTTTGTGCAATTCCCTCAAATCTTCAGTAAAAGTGTATGCACACAATACACCACATCCTACGCCACTCACCTTAATCTCCTGTTCCTCACAATCCCTTATAACACACGCCATCGCGGGCATCATCTTCCGATTCTCGGTCAACACCTTCTTCGCCTTCGCCTGTTGCCAATACGACAAAAGGCACATCACAACAACAACAGCAATGAGTATTACAGCACAATACATGTTAAGGGGCTCATTATAACCACGAGCCATGTGTATGAAATATGTCATGACTGACAATATAGCGGCACCAATCAAAAGTATCCAGAACTTGAAATGGAATTGGGAGAGGATGAAACCGCCGAGAGAGGGCTCACGAGGGGAATCGACCTGGTTTAGGCCACCGTCTTTTAGACGTTTTCTGAAATATTGTAGGGATTTTGTAGAGAATTTCAAGGGCTTTCTTGTGGATTTTAGAGAGCTTGAAAATTTTGATTTTGAAGCAAGATATGAGGGTTTTAAGATTTTTAGGACTATCTTACTTTGGAAGCTTGTATCGTTGCTAAAAATCAATAAAATTTGAACATCGAGGAGTGAAAAATGTATAGCTGAAAATTTCAGCTTTCTAATGAAATGTAGCGCTTCAAAAAATATAAAGTTTAAAAAAAGTTATGCGCCTTTAAAGTGTGCATAACAAGTGCGCTCTATGGAACTTTTGTCATATCTTGGTGTGAAATGCATATTTTTCCAAGTTTTGATGTTTTTTGAAAAGCTTGGAATCTAGGCCTTCAAACAAGACTACTGTGCAGGTAAAAAAAAATTTTCAACAAAATTTTTTTTCAAAATTTCTATGATACTTCAAAATTCACGAAATTTTTCAAATTTCCCGTCATTTCCTTCAAAAATAAGCTTGAAACAACAAAAGTTCAGTAGAGCGCACTTGCATTACAAACTTCAATGCCTCATAACTTCCTTTAAAATCAATATTTTTCAAGTCCCAAAAAAATGAAATATTTAAAGCTGCATAACTTTTTTGAAAATTTATATTTTTGAAAACCTTTAACGCCATCTTGTAGATCAAAATTTCAGCATTCCAAAACACTCCCCGATGCTTAAAGAATATCGATTTTCCGGCGAGTTATGACAAAAGTTCAGTAGAGCGCACTTGCTCCACAAACTTCAACACCCTATAACTCGCTTCAAAATCAATATTTTTCAAGACGCAAAAAAGTGAAATGTAGGGAATTTTGAGCTTTTTCAGATGAAATATAACAAAAAAAAATAAAAAAATTTTTTTTACTAACTTCGCCTCCTCAGTATGTAATCCATCGCTCCTCTCCGCCAAATCCGGATGAATATAACTATCCGGATAAACATCCTTCAATTGCTCCACAGTCAAGTGGTGCTCCACAAAACTACTACCAACACTATTCCGCACTTTCGCCACCGCCGCCTCATGATTCTGGCTGATTTTCAGTCGATTCTTCTCATTCGTCGGTTTGTGCCATGATATTGTCTCATCATTTGATGATCGGGTGGATGGACCCGATTCAATTGTGCAATCCAGCACCGGACAATTTGATCCTATGCCGGGTAGTGAGCCATTTGATGATGTTCGGGTTGTTGATGAGCCAACTGCTGAACAAGGCGACAGGGATTCTGAAGATTCAAATATTCTTATAGAGAAAATTCTTTCTGATGGTTTTTAGATTTTTGAAAAATATTGATTTTGAAGCAAGTTACGATGCTCTAAAGGTGATGAAGTAAGTGCGCTCTACCGAACTTTTGTCATAACTCGGCTGAAAATCAATATTTTTCAGAATTTTAAAAACCATTGGAAAGCTTAAATTTCCAGCTTTCAAATCCATTTTGGATATTGAAAAAATCTCTGTTTTCCGCCAAGTTACAGCGCTTTAAAGATAGTGTTCAATAGAGCGCGTTTGCATTTTGTCTCATATCTCGGCTCAAAATCAATGTTTTTCAAGGCGCTAAAAGACATCTTGTAGAGTACAACTTCAGCTTTCAATATGATTTTTAGATTTTTAAAATTCATCAGTTTTAAAGGGAGATATGGTGTTCAATAGAGCGCACTTGCACTCAATGACTTTAAAGCGCCATATCTCGGCTAAAAATTGATATTTTTTTACGTTCTAAAAAACATTAGAAAGCTTGAATTTTTAGCTTTCAGATGCGTTTTAGACATCTGAAAAATCTCAATTTCTAGTCAAGTTATGACGCTTCAAAGTGAAAGTTCACTAGAGCGCGTTTACAACAGCCATTCACAAGCTCAAAAAAACTCACTTCGTGTCATAAAATCCTCCACACTTCTCGATTGTCTTCCAGCTGAAACAAAAATCGAAAATCGAAAATAATATCTAGAAAACACAGGTCAAATCAATTGATCAGCCAAAAAAAAGAAGTGAATGTTGCCTTGTGCGGCGGGGGACGCAACACAAAAGTGATGGAGAAATAGTGTGGTGATAAGAGAGGGTGCCAGACAGATCAGTCGTTTACACTTTTTTTTCTTGTCACTATCTTTTTGAAACACACAAAAGTTTTTTTGGTAGATCAAAAATTTTTGTTGATATTTTTGTAAATATATGGTTGAGAAAAAGTAATAAAAACTTAGTGGTACATATATATGACATCATATCAAAACTGGTAAGTAACTTTACTACAAATAGACACTAAAAAGTGTCGATATATACCCGCGGGGTATATACGTAACAGGTGTAAGATTGCAAACCTTTTTTGTTGGCGGTTGATACGTTATTTTTGTTGTATCAACACACAATGGGCGGCACCCACCCCGAAAAGGCGGGGACGTATATAGGGTGATTGATGAAAGGGACACGAGAAGAGCTGATTCTATGCATTTTTCGTTTTTAGATTCTATGTGGATATATATGGTAGGTTGGTAGGATCTATGCATAGAATTTTATTTGATAGGTTTTTTGGGATTCTATGGTAGTTGGTATAGTATCTTCCACAGATCTATGCAGTTTTTTTTGATATTCTATGATAGTTATTCCAAGTTCTATGCATAGAACTTTAAATTCTCCTAGGATCTGCGCCTCTGTGATTCTATGCATTTTTATTTTTGAGATTCTAGATGGATATATTTCGGTTCTATGCATAGAATTTTACGGATCTATGCAACTTTAATGTATATTCTATGTTTTCACTATGTTCTATGATAATTGATCCAAGTTCTATGCATAGAATTCCATAAACTAAGTTATCTAAACTAAGCATAAAGTAAGTGAGGTTCTATGATAGTTGGGTTTTAGATTCTATCACACCTAACGTTAGGCGGTGTCAGACACCTCGGGAAAAATTTTTGAATGGGACCCAGCTCGGGAAAACATCGGGATGAAATGCAAAATACTGATTCTGAACTTCAAGGTTTCATAATGCATCATATCCCCAAAAAGTTCTCATTTTTTAACATGCAACACAAGTTTAACGTATTTCTCTTTGATAATAGTTTTGCATAATTATAACTCCGTTTGACAGATTATTTCCAGCTTTCAGCTGCAACTAATCGCAAAACCATTAGAATAAACATGTTGCCCAATCTCTTAGCTTCATTTCGAAAAAAAGATTGTCGAAAAATATTGATTTTGAGCCGAGTTATGATGAGGTGTCAAAAACGGCCAGAATATGGGAATTAGCACTGGTGTCAGCAAAAAGTGACACCTCAAAATAACTCGGCTCAAAATGGGAATTGTGCGGAATTGTTTTGAGAGCATGTTAACTATATGAAGGGGTAACGCAGTTTCAATTTACGAAGCTGGAACTTTGCTCGCCGAGCTGCACCAAATTTTGCTCATTTTTACTGACACCTCAACTTTTCACCATGAAGATGTAATTTTTCCGTATGGGTGCAGTGGAACTTTTTGTAGAGCTTGTTGAGAGGAACATTTTGAGCAAAAAATAATGCCGCTAAGTTCAAAATTCACAGAGTTATGCTCATTTTTGTGATATCGATAAGTGTCGGACAGCGGAATCGCGGAATGTCGTACTACAATTACCGAAAGTCATTTTCCCCACTTTTTCCAGCTCGGAAAAATTCAAAAGCTGCCCATTTTTTTCGCACTTTTTGCAGCTCGGGAAATTAAAAAGTACTGACACCAATCGGTGGTGACCTATGGATTCTATGCATTTTTTTGGGATCTATGACTCCCTATGTGAGATTCTATGTCGCTTGACACATATCTACGAATGTTGTTTCGGGTTCTATGCATAGAATACAAAAGTTGTTCCATAGATACTGATACTATCATAGAACTCGACCGGATCTATGAATAGACATATAAACAGATCCATAGAATTACTCTATTACAATCATACAAATACTGATCTATGCATAGGTCTTCTATTTCTCTACCATCTCTCATATCTATACACTATTTCATGCCTAAACCTATCCTATACCATTTGACCTACACAATTGACACTTATTTGCTAATATCATACTCATTCATATTGTATCTACATCTCATTTATCTTTATTTGTATCTTCTTTTCATATTCCTTTTGTTTAATAGTTTTTCGCATTCATAATTGTTCTATGAGGTCCATAGAATTTTATAATCACATCGATTCTATGTAAATCTCTATGGAACAAAATTGTCGATATAAAATCCTAGTATGGTCTATGCATAGAACTGAAGTTTTATGAGTCATAGTTCTATGTGTATCAATGCAAAAGTTCTATGAAACAAGCCAAAACGGTTCTATGAATTTCTATGCATAGAATTTACCATTGTCGATACTTTTAGAACTGAAATTCTATGGCATAGTTATATGGGAGATTAGTAGGTTCTATGAAAAAAAAATTATCAAAGTTCTATGGATTCTATTAAAGCTCACAAGATTCTATGAAATTCTATGCATAGAATTTACCATTCTCAATATTATTATAACTGAAATTCTATGGCATAGTTTTATGGAAGGCTAGTAGGTTCTATGAAATTCTATGCATAGATCTATGACGGCTCAGAAGGTTCTATGCATAGATAAGAAACAAACAAAAAGGTTCTATGAAATTCTATGCCACCAAAAAATAAAGGTTCTATGGCATAGACCTTACCGCCGATCGGTCTCATCGTCTCGGTCGTCACACACTTTGATCTCCTCATTTTTGATCTTTGTTATGTGACAAGAATGGTATAATCCGAAATGGTTGATTTATCAAGAAACATATATATGTATATAGGGAAAATCGAAACAAATCGATAAATGAATTGATAATCCAAAATAAAGGGGAAATACGACAAAGGAAAGGGATAGTGAGACGGCAGACATTGATAAATGATATCATATATATATCACATGATATGCCTATATTCATTCACACCATTTCTTCGCCAATGGTCTATCTTCATCATCTTCATCTTCATCCTCGGTTACTGTAGATACAGTAACCACTGTCTTTCTACCTAGCTTCTCAGCTAGGGATTTGGCATCACGAAGGTTTCTCTCAATGGTTGATACACGTTGATTCGCTTGATGACTGTTTTCGACAACTATTGTTGTCGCCAATATACCCTTCGCATTGTCCTTGGAGCCCTGGATTTACTAGATTCATAGATTCATAGATTCATAGATTCATAGATTCATAGATTCATAGATTCATAGATTCATAGATTCATAGATTCATAGATTCATAGATGCATAGATTCATAGATTCATAGATTCATAGATTCATAGATTCATAGATTCATAGATTCACTAGATTTATAGATTCATAGATTCATAGATTCATAGATTCACTAGATTTATAGATTCATAGATTCATAGATTCATAGATTCATAGATTCATAGATTCATAGATTCATAGATTCATAGATTCATAGATTCATAGATTCATAGATGCATAGATTCATAGATTCATAGATTCACTAGATTTATAGATTCATAGATTCATAGATTCATAGATTCACTAGATTTATAGATTCATAGATTCATAGATTCATAGATTCATAGATGCATAGATTCATAGATTCATAGATTCATAGATTCATAGATTCATAGATTCATAGATGCATAGATTCATAGATTCATAGATTCATAGATTCATAGATTCATAGATTCATAGATTCATAGATTCATAGATTCATAGATTCATAGATTCATAGATTCATAGATGCATAGATTCATAGATTCATAGATTCATAGATTCATAGATTCATAGATTCATAGATTCATAGATTCATAGATTCATAGATTCATAGATGCATAGATTCATAGATTCATAGATTCATAGATTCATAGATTCATAGATTCATAGATTCATAGATTCATAGATTCATAGATTCATAGATTCATAGATTCATAGATTCATAGATTCATAGATTCATAGATTCATAGATTCATAGATTCATAGATTCATAGATTCATAGATTCATAGATTCATAGATTCATAGATTCATAGATTCATAGATTCATAGATTCATAGATTCATAGATTCATAGATTCATAGATTCATAGATTCATAGATTCATAGATTCATAGATTCATAGATTCATAGATTCATAGATTCATAGATTCATAGATTCATATATACCTCAATCACCGCCAACACTTCCTCCGTCACCACATCAGAGTACTGTAGGCATAGATATGACCATGAGCATAGAATATCCAGTAGATCAAGTTCAAATGGCTTCCATAGTTGTGTGGCAGCCGCATATAAATAACTGAAGGATTACTGTAGGAGTACTGTACCTAGGGTACTGTACCTGAAACTATGTGTAACTTTCAACCATGTATCCACCCGAATTTTCGAGTGATTCGGTTTACGAGGCATTCGTTCTTGTACTCGACAAATCTGAAAAGTTGGTAGATTAAGTTTGAAGTACTGTACCTTGGCTGAAAATCAAAATTTTATAAATTCCTTCGACCAAAATATTTTCAGATATTTCAGCTTCATTTTGAAATCTAGAACGTCTGAAAATCTCAATTTTCAGCCAAGTTATAAAATTTTGAAAATTTTAAAAATCAATTTTTTTCAACTTTCATAACTTTGCTCAAAATCAATATTTTTCAATGCTCTAAAAAGTTTTCGAAAGCTCAAAAAGTGATCTACAAATATACTGTAACACCTTTTTACAAAATATACTACCTACCGTATGATATGCATAATAAATGCTCAACTGTGAGCTCGAAATGGCTCGAGTGTCAACTGTTCTTGGTTGCCGTTCGATGGCTTCGATCCATTCCCAACAGACCTAAAATATTTTTCGTAAAATTTGTCGTAAGATATGATTCATTGTCTGCATTTCTTTTATAAAGTGTTTGCACAGAATACACCTAAATTGACGACACTTCAGCTGTTTCGAGTGAAGTGTCGTGAAATGTGGTGTATTGTCTGTATACCATTATTGAAGTGTCGTAAGATATGGTGCCATGTCTGCTCATGTTTCGTAAAGTGTCTGCACAAGATACACCACACTTGACGACACTTCAGTTAGCCCTCAATGTTTCAAGTAAGAGGAAGTGTCGTAAGATATGATGTATTGTCTGTTGGAGTGTTTACACATAAAACATCAGATTCGACGACATTTATATTAATAATCAGTGATCTGTCGTAAAATATGGTGCATTGTCTGCATATGTTTTATAAAGTGTTTGCACAAGATACACCACATTTTACGACACTTCATTTATGCCTCAATGTTTCGAATGAAATTGATGTGTCTTAAAGTATGATGCATTGTCTGCACACGAAACACCTAACTTGACGACACTTCATGTCTGCATTTGTGCGTCAATTACATTGTATATACCTCAATAAGTGATTCATCATAATGTGATGTATTCAATATACATGCATATACATGATCGATCAACTCCAATTGTTCCACTGAAAACGAGTGATTCGATGTGCCGACCACGTTTCGGATCACTTGAACTGCTCTGAAAATATGGAAGTTTGAGAATGTTCCGTTGAGCGCGGTTGCAATTATAGGCTCCGCCCACTTTTGAAAGTGATCTAGCAGGCAAAAAAAAAACTAGATTTTTGCAAGTCTGAGCCGAAAAATGTCAGATTTTCTTACTATTTTTTTGATTGTTCTATTTTGATCTACCGTATCATGACTGAAAATATGAGTTTCAGAAAACAATCCAGGGAAAATGAGTTCACATTTTTTATCTTTACCATGGAAAAAAGGGCTCCGAAAAATATCAATTTTCAGTCAAGTTAGAGCGATTTGAAAAAAAAAAGAAGTTTTTTTTCGATTTTTGAAAAGTTGACCATTTTTGATCTACCGTATCTTGACTGAAAATCAAAATTTCAACAAAATTTTTTTGATGGTGGTTGACATGGTTACCAGTTGTAATTTGAAGTGCAGATTTCTAGGAAATGTCATTTGTGAGCCAAGTTATAGCATTTTGAAAAAACTGAAATTTCAAAAAACGGTAGGTCAAGTTCAAATTACTGTAACTTGGCTGAAAATTAAATTTTTCAAAAATCCTCTGACTAAAATATTTTCAGATACTTCAGCTTCAATTTGAAACCTAGAATGTCTAAAAATCTCAATTTTCAGTCAAGTTATAGCATTTTGAAAATTCTGAAATTTTTAAAAAATCACATTTTTTCAAAGTTCCCTAACTTTGCTCAAAATCAATATTTTCCAATGCTCCAAAAAGTATTCAAAAGCTCAAAAAGTGATCTACCATTCTACAGTATATACAAAATCAACAAACTTCTCATAATCCCTTGATACAGTTGCATTGAATGCCTCTTGCAAAACATCAGGCATTTTGGAAGCTGGAAAGACCAAAAATGACGAAAAGCCTTCCAATGGTTTTTATCCGATTGTATAATAGAAAGAGGATTCTTTCAAAAACTGGATATTGGCTAGTCTAGGTCATTCGAATTGGAAAAGAGGAGGGAGAAAGCTGATTGAAAGTGGAGAGGGGATGGATAGAGAAAGAGGGGAGATGGAGTGGTACGGTTTGGTAGATACAAGTAGGTCAAAAGAGAAAGTTGAATGGAGATTCTATGAATCTATGGATCTATGGATCTATGGATCTATGGAGAGGATCTATGAGTGTTGTCAAAATCTATGCATAGACCTCTTCATACAGCTCAAAGATTCAGGTTCTATGAATGTAGTTCAATCGACAGTAATAGTATCTATGCATAGAACCTATTTTTTAGTATCATCAAAGGACGCGTTTCTATGCATAGAACTATGTAGGAATCTATGAATCTATGGATCTATGAGTCGAGAAATTTATGAATCTGAAAATCTATGAAATAAAAAAATCTATGAATCTATGGAACTAGAAATCTATGAAATTACAGATCTATGAATACAAAAAAAGGATCTATGAAATTCTATGCCATAGAATTATAAATCAACAAATTGTCACATTATTTTATCAACAAATTGATCGAAAAGGGGAGCACACATAAAAGAGGTAAATTAATTGTCACAGAAAATAATTAAGAACATGCGCCTTTAAGGATCTCGTAAATGACAAAAAATAACTGGAATTATCTAGACAGAGCATAATTTGTGAGAGAGATTAAGATTGTGATACCATACTTTCATAACTTGTTAACATAATTGAGGTAGAATGATAAAACAAGGAAAATTGATAATTATGATTATGATGATCGATGGATTGTGAATTTGTCATTGAAGCATGCCGGAGAGTCCTTTGACTTGAAGTGTGTCGAATTCCTCCGAATCGACGCGTCTGCAAAGAAAAAGGGTTGGTTTTGAAATTTTAAATGAGCAGCTCAACCGTGGTGCGATATTCAAATAGTGCTGAGTTTCAATTTGTGCGAAATTCGATTTCACAGATTTTTAAACTTAAAATTAGCAGTTTCTCTGTCTTGGAGACTATATTTTATTATAAAACTGTTTAAAAACACATTATATATTTTGACCAATTTTGAAGGAATGTTCGTGGGACTACACTTCGAAACCGAATTTTACAACAGTTTCATGATAAAAATTTTTCTTCTAAATTTTTTGGGAGACAAAGTGGAATAATGCTACATTTTTTGTCAAGTTTGGCTCTTTTTGGAGCTTTATAGGCCCAAAAGTATAACTATGGTGAAAATAGAACGTTTGCGATTTTTTTCAGGAAAAAGTAATGAAAAAAGACTTCAGTTGTTCCCTCACAAAACATTTTTTAAGGAAAAAGTTTGTATATATATTTTTTTGAATGAATTTTTCGGACACTTCAATTTACACCATAACTTTCTAAAATTAGACAAAAAACATGTTTTCCATGATTTTATTTCGAAATTCTGCGATTTTTTCAGGAAAAAACGAAACAAATCAACCACGAATCATTTGTTACTTTATTCAATGAAAAACTCACCTAATGTTTCGTTTGTAATTGATTCCTTCCTGTTTTGGATATTGGATCATTTGCATCAAGTCGATGATGTACGTTTTTCCACAGATGATCAACTAAAATTATTCTTGATTGAAAACCTCAATATTTCAAGTTTACCTCAGTTATTGGCATATCACTTGCATACGAATCTGAAATATCCTTCTCAAGTCGTGGATCGAATCTCCACCATCCTCTTTTTCTGCCCTAAAATGCACAAAATTGCTCATTTCCCTTCCAAATTTCTCCTTACCTCATACAACCAGTAATATTTTGGTGCTGGTTGCGCTTCTGCGGCTTCTGCTGCTGCTGCTGAAAAAAATTACAATTTATCTTGATTCTAGTTGATAATTTACCATTCAATGCATCGACGTCTGGTTTCACGTCTTCCACTTCGGTTTTGACTACGACTGCGTTTGGATCTGATGATGAGGCGACGTCTTGTCCAGCTGAATACAGAGATTTAGAGATTCATAGATTTAAAGATCCATTCGATTCATGGAGCCATAGATTCATAGGTTCATAGATTCATGGATTCACAGATTCATAGATTCATAGATTCACAGATTCATAGATTCATAGATTTAAAGATCCATAGATTCATTGAATCATAGATTTGTATATATCTACATAATCAATACTTACGCGTAATGGCACGTGCTTTCTTCGGTGGTGGTGCTGGCGACGCCGGTGCATCCATCTTCAAATCCAAATTGCGATTTCTTGGCTTGTCGAAAATTTTCGGATCAATTGGTCCACGACAAATCGGACATCCACCCATGTGTTGGAAATATACACCTAATAATATTTCATAATTAATCGATTTTCTTCCGACTTTATTTCGATACCTTTCAAGCACAATAAGCAAAATGTGTGATCACAGTCAGGAATAGTCATTGGGAGATACATTTCAGCATGGCAAACTGGACATTCTCTGTCTATTTCGTCGTTTCGTTGTAGAGTTTGGGTATCCATCTTACGAAACTAAAAATGCAACAATCGATATTGGCAGTAACCGAAGGAATGAGGAAGAGAGTGCACTATTTGTTGGCCAGTGGCCGAAACAAAACAGTGCGAATACTAGTCCCTCTGCACAAGTGGCCTTCGCAGCTGACGCTCACTTTTTATAAGAGAACGGAGTGCTGATATCAGTTTGTTTCAAAATTATACGAATGAAATGTCAAGAAGAAAATTTTGAAATTGAATGCTTTGATAATAGCGTCACTGTCAGCAAATAATGTATGATGTATTTCATAAATGAACAACGTATTCTTGTATTGTAAGTAAACACGGAATTTTTTAATAGTTTTATGAAATGTTTAAAACATTCCCAACACAACAAATCAAAACCATAGAGCAACAACGAACAAGGAAAAAAGCATAGATTTGGGTTGACGAAATTGGAGCCGTTTACCCGTCCGAGGTCGCACCAGGTCACTTAATCGGCCTTGGTGACTTCGATGTCGACTCCTGGCTCGATCGAGATGGAAGTGATCTGGCGGAGAACCTCAGCTGGAGCGTGCAAGTTGATGAGACGCTTGTGGATGCGCATCTGGAAAATAATTGTTAATATTTTTTTTAATCAGCAAAAATTGTTTGCCAACATATCAATTCAAAAGAAAACATCGAAGTTGGACTTGAAATGATTGTGGAGCTGATTCAACGAATTGTATGAAAAAAAACTTACTTGGAAGCGATCCCAGGTCTTGGATCCCTCTCCGCATGGAGTTTTGCGGGTGGTGATACGGAGAACCTTGGTTGGCATGCGGATTGGTCCCTTGACAATCAAGTTCTCTCCCTTGGCTCCTTCGATGAGTTGAGCGCAGACTGAAATTAATTTATATACATTTTGATAGAAAGAAAAATTATACCTTTCTCGAGTGGCTTGACGTTCTGGGAAGTCAAAGTCAAACGGATACGGTGTTCCGAGTTATCTCCAATTGGTTTATCATTCTTGAATGCGGCCTGAAAATAATGTTTATTGATGGCATTTATTAAATTTTATTGGCTCAACCACCAACAACGCAGTTGATAGCATTATTTTCTTTACTAATTGAAAAATTTGCTCGTCAAAATTCTAGAATAACGATGGCTTAAGTTTTAGCAAAATTTCAATCGTTGGAGGCTTTAAAACAACGTTTTCAAACAAAATACTTACCATGGTTGATTCGTTGAAGTTTTTCAGAGCTTTGAATGACTGCTATCTTTTGATTTTAGCCTTTCTGTGCTCTATTTCCAGGTTTTCTGAAAAATTAGGATACTGATTTTTTGACGATAAATTAACGGTAAAACAACGAACAAACAAGATAATATCATCAAATATAGGATTTTAAAATTAATTATCACTTTTTTAATATAAAAAATAAATAATTTCGCCTAAAAATCAACACAAATTCAAAAAAAAGAGTAAAAAATTTTCATCTTTCCAACATAGCTGCCAGCCACATGTATTAGCGTTGGATACTCAGCCAACGACCAACCGTACTGAGAGTGCCTACACATCAAACAGCCAAATTTCTCAATGGGGCGCGCTTGCGTTCTGCGCCTCTCGTAAAAAAAATTAGTCGCTCGGTTTCGCAATAAAATCGCGGTTGTTCAAATTTTTAGTCAAAAAACGTGTTTTAATGTAAATAATTCACGAATTCTTTCGAAAACATACAAATATTTATTATTCATCAACATTCTACACTATTTTCAACATTATTAATCGACAAAATAGCTTATTTTCCCCTTTCTACAGATGTTTGGCGATGCCCAGCAAATCTTAAAAGGCCCTAGTGGCTCATCAGAGGCTACTACTCCGAAAATAGCATCCCTGACAGCTTTGCCGCCTAAAAAAGTGAGTTTTTCTTTGAATAATAGGGATGTTTCGGTTAAAACATCGTTTGCAACATAGAAAATTGATTTTTCCAGACGCCAACACCACGAGAAAGACCATATGGCGCTAAAAAGCCTGAAGGCGTTTCACGAGAGCTTTATAACTTGGTCGGCAAAGATTTAACCTCTGTCATTCCAACTGACATGCGAAAATCGTACCGGAATCCAAAACTACAGGTATTTAACCTATTTTTTTGATTGAAATTAACTTATATTGATGGTTTAGGCTAGTTTCCGTAACGTTAGAAAGTACAAATGGATGCCATTCACAAATGAGGCAAGAAATGACGGTTTACAATTGCATCACTGGCAGAGGTTCGATAGAATTGATGCTAATCAACCATATGCGTTTGCTAGATTTAATAAAGTGAGTTCTTTTTCAATTTTTCCCTTTTAAAAGTGTATTTTTACAGGTAATAGATATACCAACATATACAGATGAAGAATATGATAATAATTTGAAATGTGCAAAGTGGAATCGAGAAGAAACGGATTATTTATTCGAATTGTGCCGAAATTACGATATTCGATGGCCGATTGTGATGGATCGATGCGATATGAAGAAAATTGGCGCGAGTAGAAGTATGGAAGATTTGAAAGACAGATTTTATGGCATTCTTCATGAGTTGGCCATTTTACGAGTGAGTTTTTCTCTGAAAAATTGTTTCCTAACAAAAAAGAGCCAAATTTTGCTCTAAATAAGCTTCATTTAGCAGAAAAATGGATGTTTTGTATCCAATTTGAATAAAACAAGACTATTTCACAGTTCTAGTCGACTTGACGCCAAAATTTCGCGGAATTTGAAGATGAAAATAAAAGTATCCAGTTTAAATCTTGGAAAAAAACGTTATTCGCCTGAAAAATTAGTTTTTCTTGTTATAAGCATAGAAAATCTTCGAAAAGCCTCTAAATACCAATTTATTCTCAAATCTTCCAGGATCCAAGTGCAACACCGATCGCGTTTGACGCGGAGCACGAAAAACGGCGAAAAGAGCAGCTATCAAAACAATGGAGTCGAACGAAGGAACAATTACAGGAGGAGGAAGATTTGACAATGGAATTGAGAAGGATTGAAATTAGAAAGAAGGAGAGAGAAAAGAAGGCGCATGATCTACAAAAGTTGATTAATATGACTGAACAACCGGCTAGTCCAACAGCCGGACCAAGTGGAAGTATTGCGGCGAAGAGGAAGAATGCGTTTAGATTGAAGACGGGAAGTGTATCCACTTCTGTTTCGACGTTTAATCCGGTTAGTTTTTATTTTTGTCGATTTTTCGAAAATTTTAACGTTTTGGGGTGCAAAAGTACGACAAATCTAGTATTTTTGATCACCTTTAAAGCTTGAAAACGAAAATAACGCTCAAAAACTGTAGAAAAGTGTCAAAAATACCAACTGAAGCCTGAAAATATTCAATTTATCTTGCAGCTCGACCTTTCCGTCACGGCACTCCGCTTCTCCGAATTCAAATCATCCGGTGCACATCTTCGCAGTGCTGAAATGAAGCTTCCGACGAATATTGGAGCTAAAAAGCTCAAAAATATCGAAGTTGTTATTGAGAAATGTAGTTTAGGTAAGAAATTTGATGAAAATACACAAAGAATCAAGAAATCATTTCAGAAATGAATCCGATTGCATCTGAAGAAATAATGAAGACGTACAACGACTTTAGATCGCAAGTTGTCATACTCCAAGAGCTCAAATCAGCACTTCAAAATGCGGAATTGCAGTTGGAAAGTGTGCGAGTGAGCATGCAACAAATTGGAAGGGTAAGTGATTGATTTTTGTAAAAAAAAATAGTCGAAATTCGCTTTTCATGACCTTGTTTTCGGAAAAAAGCTAAAAAGTACGAATGCATTGAAATTTTTGGCCCTAAAAATGTAGTATGCACAATTATTATTAAAAATCAATAAAAATTTCTCATTTTTTGCAGGATATCGAAATCGAGCCAAAATTCCGTATCTCAAATCTGGTCGAAGGTGGTCTCGATGACAATTCAGTCGGTGGAAACGGAAATGCACAAACGAATCGGCGAATTGCATCATATATAGATGTAAATATCAAGGATTTGGCAGCTGTAAGTCGATAAAATGTTCATTTCTCAAACTCCAAAAGTTGAAATTACAGATTGCCTCCCGTAAACGTAAATTGCCGGCCGTCGTGACGCCATCAACATCAGCTGATCCAAAACGATCTCGTAAATTGTGAACAATATAATATATGTGCAAAAAAAAACAAAAACCACTCCTCTTTTATAATTATTTTATTCAATTGAATTATGTCATTTTTGTCATTTTTTCATCATTATTAAACATTTCTCCAATCGACGGCGTTTTTCACGATGCATGAATATTACGAATAGGATTAGGAACACGAAGAAACCTGGAATTGTTGAGCTTTTTGGTATTTTAGGGTGGAAAAGTGTGATGGAGACCCAGAAAAGCAGTTTTCCATGAGAAAAACTATGAAATTTCAGATTATCAGTAGTAAAAGGTGTCTGAAATCAGGTCTCGAAGCGAGTTTCAGGCCCGGCCACGAATTTCAAGTTTTTTGATAATTTTGAAAGTCACTGAAACTACAGTATCCCAGCAAACTTTCGTTTGGAGACCTAACTTTTTGGAACGTTTTGATTTGGGTCCCGCAACGAAAACTTTCAACTGAGTCGAGACCCAAAAAATCCGACAAATTTCTCGTTGCGGGACCCAATTTGAGAAAACTTGAAGATTCGGGTCTCGTCGCGAAAAGTTTCTTCAAGCCGTGCCGAGACCCAATTGGCACAATTTTGGAGGAAGCGAAACTGCAGTATACCAATTTTTCGGTATACTGTAGTCACGGTGTATGCACACATACCAGTAATCGCGATCGACCAATAGACTACCGTACGATAAACATGTTGAACAGCGCCTCGAATGCTGAAAATGATCTGATTTTGAGCATTTTCTGAGCACAAAACCAGTGTGTCGTTCCGAATATTCCGAACCTCTCGAGTTCGGGTATATCCGAATCTACCCAATTTCGATTCGGATAAATTTCGGATATACCTGTTGTTTCTCATATCCGTACCCGATTTACCCGGATCCGGAACCCTAGATTCGGAAATATACACTGACAAAAACTCACGAAGCATCACGAAAGCTGACACGAATCCTCTTATCATTATCAACAATCAAATCAATGCGTAATTTGAATGTATCAATGCCAATTATCAATATCTCATTCCTCAATAATATCACTTTTTGTGTTTGACAATGCGTTTTCGCGTCGAATTTTCGCGGTTTTCGCATATTGACACGCCATTCGAATGTTGTTCGATTGTTCATGTCGTGCACTTCTGGATCGATACGGATTCGAAGATTATCGTTGAGCGAGGTGCTGAAAATCGGATTCTACGTGAAATTTCAGCCAAGATACGCCATTTTGTGCAAAATGGTCAAAAAGCAGACCCGTTTCTTTCTCTGCGTCTCTCATTTGCGCGCGCTCTCTCGTCGAGAGACGCAGAGAAAGAAACGGGTCTGCTTTTTGACCATTTCGCTCTAAAATCGCGTAACTTTGCTGAAAATTGAGATTTGGGGCTGAAATTTTTTGAGCTATCTGCTGAGTAGGTCAAAAATAGTGTGCACCAGGTTCAGAATGGTAGATCACAAGAAAAAATGGTCAAATATTCAAAAAGTGAGCATTTTTGACAAGAAACTCAGTTTGTAAGCTGATTTTTCGGCAAGCAAAATATCTATAAGTAGTGTAAGATATTTTCGACCTACTCATCGGAGATCCCAAAAAATTTTAGCCAAAAACCTCAACTTTGAGCCGTTTTACGTGATTTTTGGGCGTAATGGTCAAGAAGCAGACCCGTTTATTTCTCTGCGTCTCTCGACGAGAGAGCGCGCGCAAATGAGAGACGCAGAGAAAGAAACCGGTCTGCTTTTTGACCATTTCGCTCTAAAATACCGTAACTCGGCTTAAAATTGATCATTATGACTGAAATTTTTTGAGCTTTTCGCTGAAACTCACAGAAACTTTATGGGCTTCTTCCCGACCAAAATATCGGTGAAAAGTATCTGTTGGCACGAGTCTCCTTCAGTTTCAGACACTCCATCGTAATTTCCAGGCAATTCAATTCCACGACACTCCGCCCAGGCGGTACAATTCATTTTTTGGGGTTCATCATCGCAACTGTCTTCTTGTATGAATAGGCCGGATTTGAAAGTATAGGTCGATGCATTTTTGTTGTTTACTTCCAGGAACTTTGATGTCATATTCTGAAGGTATATATGATTCTGAAGGTATATATGAATCTATGAATCTATGAATCTATGAATCTATGAATCTATGAATCTATGAATCTATGAATCTATGAATCTATGAATCTATGAATCTATGAATCTATGAATCTATGAATATATGAATCTATGAATCCATACCCTTAATTTCTTCGCAATGTCTCGTAAGTTTATGGAATTCTGGAACATTGTCGAATACAGTGGTATTCCAGTCTTTCTGCAATACACCATATCTTACGACATATTGCGTACTTTACCGATATGCTTCCATTTTGAGTATGTCGTGCAGATCCACAAAAGAAACCCCGCCATCGGCTTGTTTCGGATCAAAATTGAAGTTCCCTGGCTGTAGGTCAAAAGTACAGTATTCCAGCTTCCAAGTGGTAGATCAAAACTTACCCCATCTCTCTGCTCGAATCTCAGTCTCCTGACTGACAAATATCCCTTGCGGGTTTTCGATGAATATATGCTATCGCTGTAAATGTGCTCTATTGATATTAGTTCGATAGAGCGCACTTGCTCACCAATCATCCATCGTTTGATCATCGTATCCGCAAATCGACGCCGGACAACAACACGCCGAGCAACACGAATATGGCTCCCAATATATGAAAATTTCGAGATTTGCTTGTTCGTCGATCAAGCTTTTGCTCAAATCAAAGGGATTCATTGATTCATAATCGGAATATTTGAATGGTTGAATTGTGGAGTTGTCTGAAAAAAACGTTTTTTTTTTTGAAAAAGTGACTTGCTTCAGGTTTTTAGCTGTAATTTAGCTGAAAATGTGCATTTTTCCATCATCGAGGAATGTTTTGAAAAGCTGAAAATTTCAGCTATTCAAATCTTTTTAGACTTTAAAAAAATATTGAAAATGAAAAAAGTTATGAAACTTTGAAAATTATCATTTTTCAAACTCATCATAACTTTGCTAAAAATGAACATTTTCTTACATTCTTTGTTTCATTTTAAAGCTGAAATTCCATATTTTCAGCCTACGCTTGCAAAAATCTAAAATGCTCCTGAAAAACCATACCATCAACACTTCCAACACTGTCCGTATTCACAATAACATTTCCACTAATTCTCTCGCCATCCAGTTCCATCATACATCCAGTCGTGTATCCTTCCATACTACCGTATACCTGAAATGTTGATATTTTCCACTCGAGACCCTCACAAGATTGCCCAAAAAATTTCAGCCAAAAATCTCAATTTTTACCCGAGTTACGCCATTTTGAGCGAAATGGTCAAAAAGCAGACCCGTTTCTTTCTCTGCGTCTCTCATTACGCACTCTCTCGTCGAGAGACGCAGAGAAAGAAACGGGTCTGCTTTTTGACCATTTCGCTCCAAATCGCGTAACTTGGCTGAAAATTGAGATTTCTGGCTGAAATTTTTTGGGCTATCTCCTGGGTAGGTCAAAAGTACGGTATTCGAGTTTCATATTGGTAGATCAAAAATGGGAACATACAGTATACTCGCCATTCGGTAGGCCTTGAAGTTCACGCCATTCCTGTCTGGGTGATTGTTCGCCACTCCAACGGTTCCAGTGGCGGTCTGGAAGTTCATAGAACCACAGAACCATAGAACCCATAGAACCATAGAACCCATGGAACCATGGAACCATAGAACCATAGAACCATAGAACCATAGAACCATAGAACCACAGAACCATAGAACCCATAGAACCATAGAACCCATGGAACCATAGAACCATAGAACCATAGAACCATAGAACCATAGAACCATAGAACCATAGAACCATAGAACCATAGAACCATAGAACCATAGAACCATAGAACCATAGAACCATAGAACCATAGAACCATAGAACCATAGAACCATAGAACCATAGAACCATAGAACCATAGAACCATAGAACCATAGAACCATAGAACCATAGAACCATAGAACCATAGAACCATAGAACCATAGAACCATAGAACCATAGAACCATAGAACCATAGAACCATAGAACCATAGAACCATAGAACCATAGAACCATAGAACCATAGAACCATAGAAACATAGAACCATAGAACCATAGAACCATAGAACCATAGAACCATAGAACCATAGAACCATAGAACCATAGAACCATAGAACCATAGAACCATAGAACCATAGAACCATAGAACCATAGAACCATAGAACCATAGAACCATAGAACCATAGAAACATAGAACCCACTCACCTTCGTCCTCCACCACTTTCCGATACAAATCCATAATCCTCGGATCCAGCGAACACTGTCCTCCTCCTTCATAACAGTAATCCTTCTCATAATTCTCCTCCCGTTTCAAAATCGATAATTTCTCCAGATTCTGCCAAAAATCCCTCTCCGGATACAAATAATAATAGTTAGCAAGTCCAGATATAGTCGGATGACACGTGGCACATGGTATATGGTACGGTAGTCCAGCCTCCTGATATGTCTGATGGATACGGTAGCCAAGCATAAACACATTATCCGATTTACACCATTGTTTGGAAATGTGGGGTTGTCGAAGTGACGGATTTGATATGAGGTACGGTAGTTTGCGGAATATTGATTCATTATTATTATCCATAAAACTGGCATCGAATTCGTAGAATTTTCCTTTAAATCGATCAGTTGCGATATCATCGTGATAACCTTTTTGCACATATCGACTGGTATCATTTGAAAATGGAATGTACGAATAGGCAGAATACATGAGAAATCGTTGTTTTTTGAGGAGTTGTTGCTGGAGAGCTGAAAGTTAGCATTGCGTGGGTGTCGAACCAGCGGCCTGCGGCGCGAAACGCAAAAGCACTACCACTGCGCCACACGCACACATGAAATCGTCTGCTTGCAGGGCAATGGAGTGCGCGGTGGAAACACGGTAGCTGCGCTGCCTCCGAATTTTCGAAAAGCTGAAATATTCACCACTTGGATCCGAATTTGTCAAGATAACGATACTCAAAAATGATATAGTGATGAAAATCATCATTTTGCAGTGGAAAATTTCAAAATAATTTGGACACAGTTTTTTTTCACGTCAAAAACCTTGATTTTTCGCGTAGAACTCGTTCAATTTTGTGGAGCTAAAAATTGTGCAATAAATTTTTGATCTACTCAAAAGATTGCTCAAAAAATTTCATCCAAAAATCTTAATTTTCAGCAAAGTTAGGCGATTTTGAGTGAAATGGTAAAAAAGCAGACCCGTTTCTTTCTCTGCGTCTCTCGATGAGAGAGTGTGTAATGAGAGACGCAGAGAAAGAAACGGGTCTGCTTTTTGACCATTTCGCTCAAAATGGCGTAATTCGGGTGAAAATTGAGATTTTCGGCTGAAATTTTCAGGCCTATCTTGTGAGTAGGTCAAAAATATGACTCATATTTTGTAGATCACAAAATGGTCAGACCTGAAAAAGTGCACAAGTCACCAAATAGTCACATATTCGTTGGCCCACTTTTGCGTGCAACAGTGTGTATTGTGTGCATAATGGTTAGACCCCGGCCCGAGTAGGGTAAACATACAAATTCCCACTTTTCCCTTCCCCCAATTTCCTTTTCGTCGTCCAATCCCCCCTTTAAAGCCATAGAATCCACCCCCCGGTTGCCTAGATACGAAATGTGTTGTTAGCAACAATATTCAACTTCCATACTACATCATAGTTGCCTATATTTGCATAGTGTCTTATCGCTCGTTTTTAGTGATTCATCGATAATGTGTCACAGAAAAATCGTAAAATTATGCCGAAAATGCATAATTTTGCAACATCGAGGAGTGTTTTGAAAAGCTGAAAATGTCAGCTATTCAAATATTTTTAGAATTTGAAAAAATATTGAGAATGAAAAAAGCTATGAAGTTTTGAAATTTTTCAATTTTCAAAAAAAAATTGTTTTTTTCAAACTCTCATAACTTTGCTAAAAATCAACATTCTCTCACTTTCTTTGTTTTATTTTAAAGCTGAAATTCCATATTTTCAGCTTACGCTCGCAAAATTTCAAAATTTCCCTGAAAAACCGTACCATCAACACTTCCAACACTGTCCGTATTCACAATAACATTTCCACTAATTCTCTCGCCATCCAGCTCCATCATACATCCAGTCGTGTATCCTTCCATGCTACCGTATACCTGAAATGTTTAGAATTTCCGCTCGAGACCCAACTCACAAGGTAGCTCAATTTTCAGCCAATTTCCGCCATTTGGAGCATTGTGCAGCGTGGTCGAGTGGTATTTATTTGAAAACATTTTTTATCAAAAGAGCACAACTTTGCTCATTTTCAATTTTTTTTAAAATTTGAAGACCATTTCCAGTCAGATTTTCAGTTTTCTGAAAATTCCTAAACATTGAAAAAATTGGAATTTCTATCCAACTTATGACGTTTTGAAAAAAAAGTTTACTACATTTTCTGGATTTTTTTTCAAATAGTGTCAACTTTTTTGATTTTCAACATTTTTTTGAAATCTAAAAACCGTTTGAAAGCTGAAAATGTCAGCTTTCCAGTACATTTTAGATGACCGAAAAAGCTCAATTTTCTGCAAAGTTATGATAATTTGAAATTCAACAACTTTTGTACAAAAACGTTTTTTTTCAAAACATCATAACTTTCTTGATTTTTAACATTTTTTTAAAATCTAAAATTCATTTGAAAGCTGAAAATATCAGTTTTGCATTGGATTTTAGATGACTAAAAAATCTCAATTTTTTGCAAAGTTATGTCATTTTGAAAATTTTCGTATCTACGGACCTCCTGTAGGCGACGGGTTCAATCCCGCCATCGGCCAACTTGTCAAAAAACGAATAAAACGAAGATCAAAAAGTGGCCAATACTTGTTACTATGAGTCCCCCCCCCCTTACATTCCTCCTTCTCCCATCATCACAAAACAAACAAGGCAAAGGAGCCCACCATTGAGTCAACCAGAAACAATTCTTTCTCCTGCCGTCTCCAATCTCTAATAATGTTTTATCATTAGTGTGTTCGTCCTTGTATTTTATGGGAATTTTTTTTCATCGCCTTTATTTCAGTTTCGTAATAATTTCTGACTAGTCATCACTTTTTTTTGGACGAGTATAGATATGCATAGAACCTACGCATCTATGAATCTATGAATCTATGAATCTATGAATCTATGAATCTATGAATCTATGAATCTATGAATCTATGAATCTATGAATCTATGAATCTATGAATCTATTAATCTATGAATCTATGAATCTATGAATCTATGAATCTATGAATCTATGAATCTATGAATCTATGAATCTATGAATCTATGAATCTATGAATCTATGAATCTAGGAATCTATGAATCTATGAATCTATGAATCTATGAATCTATGAATCTATGAATCTATGAATCTATGAATCTATGAATCTATGAATCTATGAATCTATGAATCTATGAATCTATGAATCTATGAATCTATGAATCTATACAACCTAATGAGTTTCCATAGAATTTACTTGTTCTGTGCCATAGAACTTTATTTTGTGTGCATAGAATTTCATAGAACCTGATATGCTTCCATAGAACTATGCCATAGAATTTCAGATGGGTCAATCAGTAAGCCGAGATGATTTTATATGGACATTAACCGAGCAACCGCACATGAGCCGTCGGGAGGCGATTGTCGCAAAGTATCCGGAGGTCAAAAAAGTAAGTGTTCGGTGGGGCGCATTTGCATAATATCGGGGGTTCTATGGTTCTATGGTTCTATGATTCTATGGTTCTATGGTTCTATGGTTCTATGGTTCTATGGTTCTATGGTTCTATGGTTCTATGGTTCTATGGTTCTATGGTTCTATGCATAACATTATATTGATTTCAGTTGTTTGGTGTTGATCCATCACTGAAATGGGTGTGCACTGCGTTGGTGATATTTCAAGTTTTTATGTGTTGGCTGCTGCAAGGTGAGTTGGTTTTTATGGTAGATCAAAAAAGTGGGATTACGGTGGATTCTGAATTTTGAGCAAATATCGATTTTAAGCAAAGTTATGACGATTTTAAAGTTCTGGAAAAAAAGCTAATTTTCAAAAGAGCACAACTTTGCTCATTTTCAATATTTTTTTACAATTTGAAAATCATTTCCAATATCAGATTTTCAGTTTTCTGAAAATTCCTGAACACTGAAAAAATTAGAATTTCTATCATAGTTATGACTGTTTGAAAAAAAAATTATGAAATTCCTGGGAAATTTTTTTCAAACAGTCATAACTTTTTTGATTTTTAACGTTTTTCCAAAATTCAAAATTTGTATGAAAGCTGACAATTTCAGCTTCTCAAAACGTTTTTGATAGCCAGAAAATCTCAAATTTCAGCAAAGTTATGCCATTTTGAAAATTTCAAATGTTTGAAAAAAAAACGTTTTTTTCAAAACATCATAACTTTATTGATTTTCAACATTTTTTCAAATTTCAAAATTCGTATGAGAGCTGGAAGTTTCACCTTTTCAGAACATTTTAGATAAGCAAAAAATCTTAATTTTCAGCAAAGTTATAGAATTTTGAAATTCAACAACTTTTGTTTAAAAAAAGGTTTTTTTTTCAAAGCATCATAACTTTATTGATTTTCAACATTTTTTCAAAGTCTAAAACCCACATGAAAGCTGAGAATCTCAGCTTTCTGAAAATATTTTTGACTGCAAAAAAATCTCAATTTTCAGCAAAGTTATAGCATTTTGAAATTCAACAACTTTTGTTTAAAAAAAGGTTTTTTTTTCAAAGCATCATAACTTTATTGATTTTCAACATTTTTTCAAAGTCTAAAACCCACATGAAAGCTGAGAATCTCAGCTTTCTGAAAATATTTTTGACTGCAAAAAAATCTCAATTTTCAGCAAAGTTATAGCATTTTGAAATTCAACAATTTTTTTTTAAAAAAACGTTTTTTTTTAAACTACATAACTTTCTTGATTTTCAACATCTTTTCAAAATCTAAAATTTGTATGAAAGCTGGAAATTGAAGCTTCTGAAAATAAATGATTCAAATCAAAAAAAAATTTTTGCAGACGCCGACTGGGTCCTAATCTTCATCGAGGCCTATTTCTGTGGTGGTATCATCAATCACGCGATGACCCTTGCCATCCATGATATTTCACATAACACCGCATTTGGAAACAAACATCCGCTGAAAAATCGATTTTTTGGAATGTTTGCGAATTTGCCGATTGCTGTGCCGATATCAATATCATTCAAGAAGTATCATGTGGAGCATCATAGATATTTAGGTAGGGACACTTTTGACTTGAAAAAGAGCACAAAGTTGCTCATTTTTTAAACTTGTTTTGCAATGTATACTTATCTGAAAGGTGAAATTCTTAGCTTTTCAAAACATTTCAGAACTTCAAAAAATCTTGATTTTGAGCAGAACTATGACAGTTTGAAAAATGTCAACTTTCTAAAAAAAAAACGTTTTTTTTTCAAATGAGCACAACTTTGCTCATTTCCAGTATTTTCACTAAATCTAAGAACCAACTTGAAGTTGACACGTTTAGCTTTCTATAACATTTTAGATCATAGAAAAATCTGTATTTTCAGCAAAGTTATGTTACTTTGAACAGTGTCATAACTCTCAAAAAAAGCGGGTTTTTTTTTTCAAAAGAGCACAATTTGCTCATTTTCATTATTTTTTTGAAGTCCAAAATTTAACCAAAAGCTGACATTTCCAGCTTTTAAAAACATTTTAGATCTTAGAAAAATCTCCATTTTCAGCAAAGTTATGTTGATTTGAAGATGGTCAGCTTTTATCAGAAAAAAACGTTTTTTTTTCAAAAGAGCACAAAGTTGCTCATTTTTGAATAATTTTTTGCAATTTACGATTGTCTGAAAACTGAAATTTCGAGCTTTTGAAAACAGTTCAGAACTTTAAAAAATGTTTATTTTGAGCAGAATTATGGCAGTTTGAAAATGTCAACTTTCTCGAAAAAAAAAACGTTTTTTTTTTCAAATGAGCTTAACTTGGCTCATTTTAAAGATTTTTCTAAAATCAAAAAACCAACTTGAAGCTGACGGTTTCAGCTTTCCAAAACATCTTGAGTCATTAGAAAATCTGTATTCTATGCAAAGTTATGAATCTTTGAATAATTTCAATTTTCTCACAAAAAGGTATTTTTTTCAAAAGAGCACAAAGTTGCTCATTTTTGAAATTTTTTTCTAAGTGAAAAGTTTATAGAAACTGTGAATTTCAAGCTTTTCAAAACATTTTAGATCATTGATAAATTTGTATTTTCAGCAAAGTTACGTTGATTTGAAGATTGTCAGCTTTTATCAGAGAAAAACTTTTTTTTTCAAATGAACACAACTTGGCTCATTTTCAATATTTTTCAAAACTCTAAAAACCATGCGAAATTTTTTGTTCTCAGCTTTCTAAAACATGTCAAACTATCAAAAAATCTGCACTTCCTGCAAAGTTACACCACTTTAAAAACTCAAAAATAAAAATATTCAAAATCCACAATTTCCAGGCGAAGACGGTTTAGATACCGATGTACCCACTCAACTAGAAGCCGAATTCTTCACAACGACACCAAGGAAGTTCCTTTGGTTGGCGTTGCAACCATTTTTCTACGCTTTTAGGCCTCTTATTTTGTATAAGAAGGCTCCGACTGATATGGAAATTTTGAATTTTGTTATACAGGTGAGTTATGCGCCTTTAATACCGTAATCTACATCCAGTTGAAATGTTGTATGCGCCTTTGATACAGTAGAAGAAAGGTATACTGTCTTAAAGGCGCATGGTGTAGGATTCTAGATGTAAGGGATGGAAACCATAAGCGTATCTATGCATAGATCTTTGAAAGTCCATAGAATCCTTCTACGATCTAGGAATCCCTTTCTTTGTCTTATGCGCCTTAATACAGTAATCTAACAATAACATTTTGAGATATACTGTATTAAAGGCGCAGGGTCACTCCAAGTAGATATCTATAAGTTCTATGGAAGCATTGGCGAAATCTATACATAGAATCTTCAAGCAGGATAGTAGGTTCTATGCATAGAACTTGGAACGTCGAAATGAGAACACTAATCTTTCATGACTTTGTGCTTCTGCGCCCTTTAAGACCGTATACCTGGCTACTGTATTAAAAGCGCATGAGGTTGCTTTTTTGTGAATCCTTCCTAAATTTTTGCAAGTTAAAAAAAATTCAGATCTCGTTCGATTTGGTGATACTGTACACATTTGGTCTAAAATCACTAATGTACCTGTTCATTGGTACCATCATCAGTATGGGTCTCCATCCAAGTGCAGGACACTTCATAGCAGAACACTATGCATTCAAGGAGGATCAGGAGACATTTAGGTATATATCAGATTCATAGATTCATAGATTCATAGATTCATAGATTCATAGATTCATAGATTCATAGATTCATAGATTCATAGATTCATAGATTCATAGATTCATAGATTCATAGATTCATAGATTCATAGATTCATAGATTCATAGATTCATAGATTCATAGATTCATAGATTCATAGATTCATAGATTCATAGATTCATAGATTCATAGATTCATAGATTCATAGATTCATAGATTCATAGATTCATAGATTCATAGATTCATAGATTCATAGATTCATAGATTCATAGATTCATAGATTCATAGATTCATAGATTCATAGATTCATAGATTCATAGATTCATAGATTCATAGATTCATAGATTCATAGATTCATAGATTCATAGATTCATAGATTCATAGATTCATAGATTCATAGATTCATAGATTCATAGATTCATAGATTCATAGATTCATAGATTCATAGATTCATAGATTCATAGATTCATAGATTCATAGATTCATAGATTCATAGATTCATAGATTCATAGATTCATAGATTCATAGATTCATAGATTCATAGATTCATAGATTCATAGATTCATAGATTCATAGATTCATAGATTCATAGATTCATAGATTCATAGATTCATAGATTCATAGATTCATAGATTCATAGATTCATAGATTCATAGATTCATAGATTCATAGATTCATAGATTCATAGATTCATAGATTCATAGATTCATAGATTCATAGATTCATAGATTCATAGATTCATAGATTCATAGATTCATAGATTCATAGATTCATAGATTCATAGATTCATAGATTCATAGATTCATAGATTCATAGATTCATAGATTCATAGATTCATAGATTCATAGATTCATAGATTCATAGATTCATAGATTCATATATCTTCTATTTCAGTTACTACGGTCTATGGAACCTGTGCACCTTCAATGTCGGATACCACGTGGAGCACCATGACTTCCCCTATATACCTGGTCGTGATCTACCCAAATTAAAAGCAATGGCTCCAGATTTTTACGATAATTTACATCAACATACATCGATGATGGAAATATTGACTGAATTTGTGTTCAACCCTTCTATGGGTCCGTATGCTAGATTGAAGAGGAAGCCAAGGATTGAGCAGCAATTCTATGGACATCATCAGTTGGCGGAATATGTTGAAGGGGTAAGGATAGATGGAAGATTCTATGCATAGAACTTGACAGGAATCTAGATATCGATGCATAGAATTATAATCAGTCTAGATAGTTAGTAAAAGATCTATGCATAGAACCTTGAGCCTTGATAGAAGATACCATAGAATATTTTATCAATGCAGAAATCTAGTTAATCATCTCAAGTATCTATGCATAGAATTTGACAAGAAACTAGAAATCTATGCATAGAATTCTGAACAGTCACGATAGTTCGTAAAGGTTCTATGCATAGAACCCTGATACTTGGAATCAGATTCCATAGAATCTTGTATCTATGCATAGATTTTCAAGTTGAGTTAGTATTGTTAGTAAAGGTTCTATGCATAGAACCTCTGATATATGGTATCTATGAAGTACTGAGGATCTATGGAAGAATTCTATGCATAGAAATTTTGGACTATACATTTGGACTTCAGATCTATGCATAGAATCTTTTATTTCCGAGCATAGAACTATTCAATATCACGGATCAAGTGATTCTATGCATAGATATTATGAACCTTTGAACTTTTTTTGAAAATTCTATGCATAGAACCTTGAACCGGTGGAATAGAATCTTTGATAAATGATATCTATGCATAGAACCCTATACACCCAATGTTAGTATTGACCAGTGGATCTATGCATAGAACTTCATAGAACCAGAAATTCTACGGAACCCAAATCTTGATCAACGAAAACCGGCCCCTTGTCTCCACGCATCACCGCTCCTTTTACTATATACATGTGTTCCAGTTCCTGCACCACATTGGAATATATCGTCTCAAAGATTATGCGAACAGTGTTTTCGATCTCAACAACAATAATGCCAAGAAAATTGAATAAATTTCCTATTTTTCCCTCACATTTTCACTTTCAATTGAACGTTTGTCACAATAAAACCGGAACTTTTTCATAAAAGTTGACCAATTTTCAGTCAAGAGGTTTTTTTTGACTGAAAAACTTCAAGTTTTCACTTTTTCAATTAAAATTTTTTTTGAAAAATTATATTTTGCGGCCGAAAACCACTTTCACTACACCTGCCTGCCCACCATGTATTCAAGATGCAGTGGTGGCGCAGCGCGTAAGCTTTTGATTTCCACGCGACAGGCCGCGGGTTCGACCCCCACGCAATGCGGCGAATTTCAGATGCTCATAACTTGACTGAAAATCAACGTTTTTTCAAAGTTGAAAAAGCGTTAGAAAGCCTAAGATAGCAGCTATTTAAATCATTTCAGATTTTGGAAAAATGTCGAAAACTACTCAAGATATTCCATTTTGAAAATTTTCTTTTTTTAAAGAAATTGAAATTTTTCAAACTGGTATAACTTTGCTGAAAATTAACATTTTTTGATGTTCTGAAATTCATTAGAAAGCTGAAAATCTCAACTTCCACACTTAAACCTCGAAATATCAATTTTCAACATAAAAACGCCTCGAAATTCAAAACCGAGAAATACGATATTTAACAAAGCGGAAAAAATCTATAATAATAGGCAAAAGTAAAACACAAAGCGAACCTTTTTTGTATTCGTAATGTGTGTGTCAACTAGTACCTCTTTTAAGAGTTTTTGCGCAAAATTTTTTTTCAAAAATTCTCTTTCCGCGTCCGAAAACCACTTCCACTACACCTGCCTGCTCACCATGAATTCCAGATGCAGTGGTGGCGCAACGCGTAATTTTTTGATTTCCACGCGGCAGGCCGCGGGTTCGACCCCCACGCAATGACCACGCTTGCTAATTCGGCCGTATATAAACGAAACAAATCGGTTTTCACTCTATAATCTGAACATGCGGAGGAGGCGGCCACATAACAATTGTCATGTTCTCCCAATTCTTTACACTCAAAACGTCTCCTGTCAATCATAAATATGTGAATGTTTTTTATCTGCTATAGCTCATGACCCCTTTGTCTTATCTTATCATTAGAAAAGGTATATTCTTATGTATATACCTTGGTATTTGCACAAGAACTCTTACAAGAGGTACTAGTTGACACACACATTAACAAAAGAAATAGGTTCGCTTTGTGTTTTACTTTTGCCTATTATTATAGATTTCTTTCGCTTTGTTAAATATCGTATTTCTCGGAGGTTTTGAATTTCGAGGCGTTTTTCCAGGATTTTTATGTTGAAAAATGAGATTTTGAGGTTTAAGTGTGAAAATTGAGATTTTGAGCTTTCTAATGAATTTCAGAACATTGAAAAATGTTGATTTTTAGCAAAGTTATACCTGTTTGAAAATTTTCAATTTCGGAAAAGTGAAAATTTTCAATCCGGCATATCTTTAACAGTTTTTACTATTTTTCAAAACGCTAAAATGATTCAAAAAGCTCTACTCCTTAGCTTTCTAATGCTTTTTCAACTATGACAAAATCTTAATTTTCAGCCAAGTTATGAGCATATGAAAATTACCACCTTTCAAAAATTTTAAAAAATTTCAATTTGTCATAACTTTCTTAGTTTTTAATATTTTTTCAATCTCTAAAATAATTCGAATAGCTGAAATAATCAGCTTCTTAAAACACTCCTCGAAGTGCAAAAAATCACAATTTTGAGTTAAATCCCAGCCCTCCAAACCTACCCACCTCTCGTTTGAGTTGATCATTTTATATTTATTGTCTTTACACATTTCCAATGCTCATTTCCTTATTCTTTGTATATTTCGAATGTCTCATATTTGATTAATGTTTTTCAAAAACATGTCGATGTATATATAGGCCATCGTTGTTTTTTCAGAAAATTTCACTGTCCAGGAAAACTTGAATCTTTGTCATAACTCTGACAGTTTTTGATATTTTTTGAAAGTTCAAAATGATGCAGATAGCTGTAATCCTAAGCTTTCTAACAGTTTTCTAACTCTGAAAAAATATTGATTTTCAGCCAAGATATGAGTATCTGAAAATCGACACCTTTCAGAACATTTGAAAAATTTAAAATTGTCATAACTTTTTTAGTTTTTAATATTTTTTCGATATCTAAAATAATTTGGATAGCTGAAATATTGAGCTTCTCAAACCACTCCTCGAAGTCCAAAAATTCTCTTTTTCCAGGCTCCTTCCACCCCTCCGAACCCAACACATCCTTCCTGAAATGAAAAAAATATTCAAACCACTGTAACTTTTTTGGTTTTTAATATTTTTTTAATATCTAAAATAATTTGGATAGCTGACATTTCCAGCATTCCAAATCACTCCTTGAAATGCAAAAACTGTTAATTTTCAGCCCTCTACCACTAGTCCAAACCTCCCCACCTTGTCTCCTCCCCCTCCTCCCCATCTGCGCAACACTCCCCCCCCCCCCCCACGCATCATTTGCCCCAAATTATCGCCCACTTTGGCCCCGTTTTCGATTCTTATCAATTCGAAACAACCGAATTTCCAAGAAACCTTACCGGTTTCCCTCCACCACTTTTTTTGTTGATTTGAAGTTGTCCTCAAGTCCATATATACTCAACTTTTTTTGATATAAAACAATTAATTTTATGAGACCCCGCCTATATCGGTAGATCATAAAATCAAGTGAAATTGTGTCATTCTTTATAGGGTAATGTTCCCAATATGGCTGATACTACTGTCGATTCCACTGTCGCATGGACTACTTAAAGTTCAGGTATGTATATTTAGGTATATATAGGTGTATATATAGGTATATATAGGTATATATAGGTATATATAGGTATATTTAGGTAAATTTAGGTATATATATGTATATATATGTATATATAGGTATATTTAGGCATATACAGGTATAGTTAGGCATATCTAGGAATATATATAGGTATATATAGATATATTTAGGTATATATATAGGTATATTTAGGTATGTTTAGGTATATATAGGTATATTTAGGTATATTTAGGATTAGGATTAGGATATATCTATATCTATATATGTATATATGTATATAGGATAGATTTTCAGAAAAATGAAATACGAACATTTGACAGTTTGGATGGATTATGGACATTTGTGAGGGAACCACATAATAGTGGAGATATGGGGATGGATATGAAATGGAATACAATGGAGTTGGAGAAGTTTGAGGTGAGGATATAGGCATAGAATTTTGGATCTATGGATCTATGAAGTAAAAGGTCTATGGAAAGTATGTAGCTAGTTAGTAAGATCTATGTATAGAATTGAGGTTTAGTTAACTTCATTAGTGCCCTTGATAGGATCTATGCTACTAGTTAGTATGTATGCATAGATTGAAAGTTAAGAGTAGATCTATGCATAGAACTAACTATTTTGATAAAATTTATGTGGTATGTATGCATAGAAATTAGCTAATGTGTAGGATCTATGCATAGAACTTAGGATCTATGGATGTTACTTGTGTTGTTGAAAATATCTATGCATAGAATCAACTATTTTTATGATCCAATATTTAGTTTCTATGCATAGAACTTACTCTAGTTGGTAGTATCTATGCATAGAACTTGGTATCTACAGACTTCAGTAGATAAGATCTATGCTATCCAGACAGTATCTATGCATAGAATTCAGAATCTATTAATCTAATTTGTATCTTTGATAAGATCTATGAATCGAACTAGTACTACAAAGGCTATAAAATAAGTACAGAAGTACTATGTATCTAGTAGATCTATGCATAGAATCTGATCTGGTTGAACCATGACGATATGATAAGATTCATAGATATGATCTATGAATTTTTTAAAGATCTATGGAATGTGTAGGCATAGAATTAGAGGTTCTATGAAATATGATGAGTGAAGATGATAAGATCTATGAACATCTTAGGACAGTCTTTAGAAATATCTATGCATAGAATTAAATGATATTAGGATCTATGAAGTATGGATGCATAGAATTATGTTTATGATGAGTAAGATTGATAAGATCTATGCATAGAACAGAAAATCTAGGACAATCGTTTAAAGTATCTATGCATAGAATCATGAGTATCTTGGTATACAAACTGGAGGATCTATGTGTAGAATTGTATCTATGGAATATGCATCCATAGAATCAAGTTTATGAGGCATATCATTGATAAGATCTATGCATAGAACTGAACATCATTATGTAAACTTTGAAGTATCTATGCATAGAATTTTCTGAATCTATGATTACGAATGGGAAAGATCTATGCATAGAACTACTTATTCTGAAACACTCTTTTGAAGTATCTATGCATAGAATCATGTGTATCTATGACTGCAAACAGAAGGATCTATGCATAGAACTACACATTCTAGGACAATCTTTGAAAGTGTCTATGCATAGAATCTTGAGTCTCTATATCTCCTGATTTAAGATTCTATGCATAGAACTACCCATTTTAGAACTATCTTTTAGAGTATCTATGCATAGAATCATGCCTATCTATGACTCCCGAATAAGAGGATCTGTGCATAGAACCAGAAATTCTAGGTAGACCAATCTTTAAGAGTATCTATGCATAGAATCATGTGTATATATTCCTACCAATCAAAGGATCTATGCATAGAACTACCCATTTTAGAACTATCTTTTAGAGTATCTATGCATAGAATCTTGAGTATCTATGTTCCTCTAATATCTATGCATAGAACCTATCCTACAAAAATCTATGCTACTAAGTTTCCAGAATGCCACCGTGATGCCGGTCCCCTCCGCCTACAACGACCTCGGTGTATCGGCTGAACTCCGTGACCATATCGGTTGGGTATGGTACGAGAAGAAGGAAATCGTACCGATTCGTGATAGGAATATGAGACACTTCCTCAGATTTGCCAGTGTTAACTACTACGCAGTTGTTGTAAGTTTTCCCGCCCAAGGACCAACATTTGATCTACCAATTACAGTACTTCAACTCTGAAAAAGTGACAACACATGTAGGTGGTCACCTACCATTCGAGGTTGATATCACTGATAAAGTAAAATTTGGAGCTGAGAATAAGATTACTGTAGCTGTTAATAATACACTATCATGGTCGACTATTCCACAAGGCGACTTTAATTATCAAAAGACATCGGCAAGGAATATTAGCGGGCAACTGGTAGGTTCTTCTTAAAACGAGTGTATTTTGAAAAGTAATCGATAACATTTTTTGATCTACCACTCATTTTGAAGATCTTAATTTGATCTACAAAGTGAAATTTGTTTCAAAAAATTGTGACATCTAGAAATTGAGATATCTTCATTTGAAGTCGCCAAAAATTTCTGAAATTAAATGTATCGACTTAAAGTGACCGTATCTCAAAAATTAATCGATAACATTTTTTGATCTACCACTTATTTTAAAGGTCTTGATTTGATCTACAAAATGACATTTGTTTTAAAAAATTGTGACATACAGAAACTCAGATATCTTGATTTGAAGTCAACAATTTTTTTGCAGAAAATTGTGTTGGCTGGAAATCAAGATATCTCCATTCCTGCATGTATGATTATTTTGAAACAATATTCATTTTGTAGATCAAATCAAGACCTTCAAAATGAATGGTAGATCAAAAAATGCTATCGATTACTTTTCGAGATACATCCATTTGAATAATTGTCAATTAGTGAACAATTGTTGTACTAGTGAAAATAACTGTATCTCGAAAATTAATCGATAGAATTTTTTGATCTACCTTAGCTTTTGAAGGTCTCAATTTGATCTACCAAATGACATTTGTATCAAAAAATTGTGACATACAGAAAATGAGATATTTCAATTTGAAGTCAACAATTTTTCTCAGAAAATTTTGTTGGCTAGAAATCAAAATATCTCGATTTCCGTATGTCACAATTTTTTGAAACCAATTTCATTTTGTAGATCAAATTAAGACCTTCAAAATGACTGGTAGATCAAAAAATTCTACCGATTACTTTTTGAGATACATCCATTTGAATAACTGTCAATAAGTGAATAATTGGTGTACTAATGAAAATAACAGTATCTCAAAAACTAATCGATAAAATTTTTTGACCTACCACTTATTTTGAAGGCCCTAATTTGATTTATCAAATGACATTTGTTTCAAAAACTTGTGACATCTAGAAATTGAGATATCTTGATTTCCAGCTATAAACTAGAAATCGAGATATCTCAACTTTTGTATGTCAGAATTTTTTGAAACAACATTCATTTTGTAGATCAAACTAAGACCTTCAGAATCATTTGTTGATCAAAAAATTGTATCGATTACTTTTTGAGATACATCCATTCTATCTTCAGATCAACCGCCTCCCGGATGGTGCCTTCAAAAACGTCGGCAACTTCGACTTTTTCAACTATGCTGGTATCCTCCGAACCGTTCAATTAGTCAAATTACCATCTACATATATTCAAAATGTGAATATTGTTGCTGATCATACTGGCTCATTCTATTTCGAGACAGCTGTTAGTAGTATGGAGGGAACACAGATTGAGGCCAAGATTTTTGATGCGGATGGAAATGCGGTGAGTTGTGGGGATGAAAAGTGGGCGGAGTCTGTTGGTGCAACTCTGGCACACTTTCCTACGGAAATAGGACATGCCAAAGTTGTGAGTTAGTTAAAAGGGGCGGAGCCAACTAGTAGGCCTGGCACGGCTACTCAAAAGCTAAAAGTAGGAACTTTGATCTCCCAAAAACCGTGCCAGTACCTTGCATTTAGGCTCCGCCCCTTTTCTGTTACTTCGAAATTGTGCCAGAGGTGCAGAAATAAACTCTGCCCCTTTTGTGCTCAAAATGGGCGGAGCTTATTTCTGCAACTCTGACACACTTGAGCATTCAAATCATGCCAAAAATGCTTATTTAAAAAAGGGGCGGAGCTTAAATGCAAGTTGTTGGCATGGTTTTATGTTCGAATTTTCGAGAAAATTCAAAAAATTGTTTTCAAAAAGGGGCGGAGCCTATTTGCAGCTCCGGCACACTTTTCTGCGTCAGAGGAATTGGAAGAGGGGCGGAGCCTATTTTGTACAATCCTGGCACGGTTTATATCAGCCGAATAACTTTTTTTTTCAAAAAAAAAAAAACAGATTTTGCAACTCTGGCACGCTTTATTATGAAAAAGGGGCGGAGCCAAGGCAAACCTCGTCTGCAAATTATCGACATAGTTTTTTGAGAGCCAAATGAGTTTTTCAAAAAGGGGCGGAGCCAACTTTGCAACCCTGGCACACTTTTAAAAAATCTTTTTCAGGTTTACACCACCAATCAAACGAAAGCCGAAGGACAACTCACCAACCCAAAACTATGGTGGCCACGTGGCATGGGTGCACCAAACCTATACACCCTCGAGCTCACCCTGCTCAGTGATGGTGAAGTGACTGATGTATATAGGGAAATATTCGGATTCCGGACGGTGTCACTGACCGATCATCAAATATTGATCAACACCAAGCCATTCTATTGTCTTGGATTTGGTATGCATGAGGATTTCGAGTTGAACGGGAGAGGATACAATCAAGTGGTGATGACGAAGGACTTGAATCTGTTGGAATGGATGGGTGGGAACTGTTATCGAACGACACATTATCCATATGCGGAGGAGAGAATGATGGAGAATGATAGGAGGGGGATTGCGGTGATTGTGGAGACACCGGCGGTTGGATTGAAGTGAGTTAGTTGGATATATACAGTTTTGGGTATATACAGTTTTGGGTATATACAGTTTTGGGTATATACAGTTTTGGGTATATACAGTTTTTGGGTATATACAGTTTTGGGTATATACAGTTTTGGGTATATACAGTTTTGGGTATATACAGTTTTGGGTATATACAGTTTTGGGTATATACAGTTTTGGGTATATACAGTTTTGGGTATATACAGTTTTGGGTATATACAGTTTTGGGTATATACAGTTTTGGGTATATACAGTTTTGGGTATATACAGTTTTGGGTATATACAGTTTTGAGTATATACAGTTTTTGGGTATATACAGTTTTTGGGTATATGCAGCTTTGGGGGTATATACAGTTTTGGGTAAATACAGTTTTTGGGTATATGCAGCTTTGGGGGTATATACAGTTTTGGGTAAATACAGTTTTTGGGTATATACAGGTTTCGGGTATATACTGGATACGTTGGTAGATCATAATTTTAAAATTTGTGCGGAAGGACCTTATCTGTGAATTCTATCCATAGAATATCCATTAGTCAAGATAGTTAGTAAAGGATCTATGCATAGAACCTTGAGCCTTGATAGGAGATACGATAGAATCTTTTATCTATGCATAGATCTAGTTGATCATCCCAAGTATCTATGCATATATTTGCTAGTTGAGTTAGTAAGAGATCTATGCATAGAACTTCTGATGTATGGTATCTATGAAGTTTTGAGGATCTATGCAGGAATTCTATGCATAGAATTTTCGGACTAGATATTTGGGTCTCATAGAATCTTCCGAGCATAGAACTGTTCAATATAACAAATCAAGTGAACCTATACATAGATACTATAAGCCTTCCACATTTTTCTAGAAATTCTATGCATAGATCTTCGAGACTTCATAGTTACCTTTTCATAGAAATCTGTGAGATCTATGCATAGAATCCGATAAACATAGAATTACCCAAAGCTCGTATTGAATAGATCTATGCGTCTTAGTTCTATGCATAGAATCAACCCTTCCCACCACTAAATCTATGCATAGAATTTCCGGACTAGATATTTAGATAGATATTCGAGACTTCATAGTAACCTTTTCATAGAATCATTGATCTATGAGATCTATGCATAGAATCCGAAATGCATAGAACTACACAAACGTCGTATTGAATGGATCTATGCGTCTTAGTTCTATGCATAGAACTTCATAGACCCAGAATTCTACGGATCCAAATCTAGCCAACGTCCATGCCATATCCTAAACCCAAATTTCAGAGGATTCTCCAAAGCCAACAATGTTCTACACGTCAAAATGTTGACTGATATGATTGATCGTGATAAGAATCATCCATCAGTGATTGCCTGGTCACTTGCGAATGAGCCAGTGACGAGTAAGAAGGAGGCTAGGAATTATTTCAAGTGAGTTGGAGCTAAACCTATTTTTGACTTAAGCCTATATCGAACCTGAATCTATGTAGGAGTTGAACCTATATATCAGTTAAATCTATTTTGAAGTCAAACCTATATCGGACTTTAGCCTATATCGAACCTTCCATTATTTTTGACTTAAACCCATGTAGGAGTTAAATCTATATAGGAGTTAAACCTATATCATGCCTAAACCTATGTGGGACCTAAACCTGTTTTAGGTAGGACTTAAACCTATATCCAACTTAAACCCAAGGATGACTTAAACCTATATATGAGTTAAACCTATATAGGACCTAAACCTAAGCCTATGTTGGACCTAAACCTATGCCGGGCCAGACCCTATATCCGACACCCTATTCTAAGCGGGTCAATGTAGGACCTTAACCTATATCCAACCTAAATCTAAGAAGGACCTAAACCTATGCCGGATATAAACCTATTCTATGTAGGACTTGAACCTCTATCCAGCTCAAACCTATATCGGATCTAACCCTACGATCTAACTATATACTTTCCAGAACCCTGGTAGACACCGCCCATGGTATCGACCGTACCCGTCCAGTCACAACCGTCTACGGACCCACCAACTTCGACAACGACCAAACAGCGGACCTAATGGATTTCATATGTGTCAATCGGTACTACGGATGGTATATAGACATGGGATATATGAATTGGGTCAATCAAAGTGTATATTGGGATCTATCACTATGGAGGGAGACGTTCAAGAAGCCATTGATGGTGACCGAATATGGGGCTGATAGTTTGCCTGGATTGAATCAAGAGCCGTCGGTGGATTTTTCGGAACAATATCAGAATGAGATCATTGAACAGACACATCATGCATTTGATGCGTTGATACGGGATAAGACGATTATGGGAGAGATGATTTGGAATTTTGCCGATTTTATGACTGGAATGAGTGAGTTTTTTTGAAGTTTGGTATGCGCCTTTAAACCGTACTACTGTTTAAAGGCGCATGGCTTGTCTTTGGGCAGGATTTTATGGTAGATCAAGTAGAGACTTGGACTAGGCTCGGATTTGAAATAACTAGGTAGATACAGTATCCTACAGTATCCTGGAGAAAAATTGGATCAGATAAAACGCATGATTCATAGATTCATAGATTCATAGATTCATAGATTCATAGATTCATAGATTCATAGATTCATAGATTCATAGATTCATAGATTCATAGATTCATAGATTCATAGATTCATAGATTCATAGATTCATAGATTCATAGATTCATAGATTCATAGATTCATAGATTCATAGATTCATAGATTCATAGATTCATAGATTCATAGATTCATAGATTCATAGATTCATAGATTCATAGATTCATAGATTCATAGATTCATAGATTCATAGATTCATAGATTCACTAGATTCATAGATTCATAGATTCATAGATTCATAGATTCATAGATTCATAGATTCATAGATTCATAGATTCATAGATTCATAGATTCATAGATTCATAGATTCATAGATTCATAGATTCATAGATTCGTAGATTCATAGATTCATAGATTCATAGATTCATAGATTCATAGATTCATAGATTCATAGATTCATAGATTCATAGATTCATAGATTCATAGATTCATAGATTCATAGATTCATAGATTCATAGATTCATAGATTCATAGATTCATAGATTCATAGATTCATAGATTCATAGATTCATAGATTCATAGATTCATAGATTCGCGCTCGATATTTTGACACTTTTTTAAAGGCGCACAACTTTGCTGAAACTTAATATTTTTCTGAAATTCGAAAAGTTTTAGAATCCTCTGATTCTCAGCTTCAAAATGACACCCAACTTGACATATCTAATATCTGTATATAGTGCTCAAACACCACTTTTTCAGCAACCACCCGAGCAGTTGGCAACCACAAAGGCGTCTTCACCCGTTCCCGCCAAGCAAAAATGGCGGCCTACACCCTTCGTAAACGCTATTTATCGATGTTCAATCAGACTGATTTGCCATTATGGACATGATTCGTATATACGAATCAGCCGGATCAGCCATTTATATCGCTTTGAAGCTTTACCAATACATTTTTATTCTAAAAACGGGAATTTTGCAATTTTTAATGTGTTTTTCCGATTTTTTATGTCGTTAGTTTGCTATAAATAAAGAATTTCATGCAAAAATTTTGTTTTACAGTCCTAAAAAACTTTTTATTCGTGTTCAAGTAGGTTTAACCTCAAAATAGCTCATTTTAGGCCGAAAACATTGATTTTTAGCATTTTTCGATGCGAAATTCAACGAGAAACCCAAATTTCTAGTCAAAACATTATATTTCTGCCGTTTTCACCCTAAAAAACTCGAAAAACCCTCAGTTTCCCGTTTAGCAGCTTCAAGGGCAGTGCGTACTAGCGGAGTGTCGTACCACTTTCAGAAATTCCTCGCATTTCCGCCTGATTTTTTCAGTTTTTCTCATTTTTCCCCTCATTTTATCAAATATAAATATAGATTTTTAAATTCAGAATTTTTTTCTGTACATTTTGACATAAAATTCATAGAAAAACAGTGAAAATTGAGAAAATTCGGGAAAGTGATGCAAAAATCTGCGTTTTAGGAAAATACGTGATTTTTTGCATTTTTTTGGTGGAAAGAATTTGAATTTTTGCTTGAATTTTGAATTTTGATGCAATTTTCGCATAAAATTGACGTTTTTCACGGAAAGAACCAGAAATTTCGTCGAAAAACGATGATTTTCAGGAGAAAGTCTTTTTTCGACCCAATTTTGCCGTTTAGTTGTGGTTTTTCTTTCACAAACTTAATTTTCCGCACTATTTTACTTTAAAAATTCTTTTTCCTTCATTTTTTTCCCGTTATTTCAGCCCATTTCCCATCAAAAAACTCACAATTTCCAGGTAATAATGGGTTGGTTCGGTTTCGGTGGCTCCAATGATACTCCATCATCATCGGCTGATACTCCAGTTGATCTCAGCGCTGGAATGAACTTCTCGGTGCCAGGATTTGATGCTCCAACGGTATGTTTTCACTGAAATTTTTGAATATAGCTTTTAAAACTCGAAAATAGTGCAAATATCCGATTTTTCGGAGAAAATACGAAAGTTTTTGCACTTTTTCACAAAAAGAAGGTGAAATTTTGCTTGCAATTTGCATTTTTCGCATAAAACAGACGTATTTCGTAGAAAAAACTGGAATTTTCGTCCAAAATATACAAGATACGCTAAAAATCAACAATTTTGCAGACACCATCAACACAAAGCCAAGTGCCCGACCATTCGCCATTCCCAGCTGCTCCAGTTCTCGCGCTGGATCAATTGAAATCGGCTGGCGTGAATGTGTCACGACAAATGACACCATATGTACAGATGGATCCGTCCATGTTCGTCTCCCAGCAACCGCAGTATATTATGCCGGAGGGTGGCGTCGCTGGAAAAGGCAAATTCGAGTTCGCGTTAGGGCATATTGGGTGAGGATTTTCGAATATTTTAATATAAATTGAAGACAAGCAGCTATTAAGAAAGTTGTTGTGTAAAAAATGACTGAAACTGCTTGTATAGGCGTTTTCCGCAAAGTTTTTCATCAAAAACTTTAATTTTAACATGATTTAAATAAGAATTCAGTTAGGAAATGATTTTTGCGCGAAAAATTCGACCAAAACTGTTTTTTTCGACGAATATCGACCATTTTGGCTTTATTTTCAGCAGAAAGCTTTCAATTTCAAAAAAAATCTTGTTTTTGCGCAGTTTTCAGCAGGAAATAACGCTTTTTAAGCTTAAAAACCTTTTTTTCGTCATATCCATCAGATTTTGATGTAATTCCGGCAAAATTCGATATTTTTCGTCATTTTTAGTTCAAATCTTCATCTGAGGCTCCGAAAAATTGGAAAATAACCCATTAAGTGCCTTTTCCTACGAAAACAGCCATTTTACTTGGAAAACCAAAAAAAATTCAACTTTTCGAGATCTTTTGCCCCTGAACTAACAATTTCTATTCCTAGATGGGCAGTCGGTGGTGCATTCGGTGTCGGTTGTGCTCGCGGAGCATTCGGTGAGCTTCTCAATCCGGAAACACGAAAAATGGTCGGCAAACCGTGGATGACACGTATGGTGAATGCGACGATGAAACACGGTTCCGGATTCGCTCAACCATCCGGTGCCATCGTTTTCATGTATTCGGCACTCGAAATTGGATTGAGAAGTGTTCGTGCTGAAGATGAATTGAACTCATTTGGTGCCGGTGCATTGACTGGAGCTATTTATCGTAGTCCACATGGTTTGAAGGCTAGTGGAATTGGTGAGTGTTAATATATTCAAATATTGCTAAAAATTGCTCCTGAAATCGTTCCATTTTACATAAAAACCTTTGAAACAGTAAAATTGTCGAAAAACTAGCAAAAAAAATAGTGTGAAGAAACACGAGACGCAGGTGAAATTTTCAGAAAAACTGAAATTTTACGAAAATCAAGTCATAAATTGACATTTTGACTTCGAATTCTGATATTTTTCGCAATATACAAACTAAATGAAATAAAATATCTGAAAAAGCATGTTTTTGCAGAAAAAATAGCAAAAAAGGCCGATTTCGTCCAAATTAGCCTTCAAATTTTGTTTTGTAGCCTAACAGATTCACTGATTTGAAGTTTTCGTGTTTAAAAAATTTCCCAGTATTGCCTCCGTGGAAGAAACCTTAAATTTTATAAAAATCAAGAATTTTTTGCATAGATTCACAAGGATAGCAACTTTTTAATATCACAATCCGTTTTTCGAATCCAAATTTTGATATTTTCCGAAAAGAAACGTGCGAAATGACATACAATACCTGAAAAGAGCTGTTTTTTTCACAGAAAATAGCAAAAATTGTGCGATTTAGTCCAAATTTGCCTTCTGAGTTTGTTTTGTAGCTGAAAAATTATGCAGATTCCCTGATTTGCAATATAAATGTATTCGTTGTGAGATATTTTAAAGGCGCAGATATTTTCTCTCGATTCTTCATCAAATTTTGTGTTATCAAGATTTTTACACCGAAAATTCCCGATTCTTGTTGTTTGATCGTAATTGAAGTCATTTTGTAAAAATTTCAAGAAAAAATTGTCTAGAAAATCTATCAATCAACAATTTGATGTTAATCTATCGCGGAAATTGAAGAAAACGCGTTTTTTTCGAGTGTTTCGGAAATGATTTTATCGGAATTTCGTTGTTGATTAATTAGAGTTTTTTTTTGAAATTCCTTGATTTGAAAAAAAGAAAAATTGCAAAAGATTACTGGTTTGCAATAGTTTCAAAAGTTTTGAGGGAATCAAAAAACTATTTTGATGAAAGTGACCGATTTGAGAAATTTTGAAAAACTTTCACTCACAGATGTTGTAAGAAATAAAATTATGAAAAAAAGACGACTTGCAGCTTTTTGGGATGATTTTCAGCCGATGTTATCTCAATTTCTCCCAAAAAAAACTGTGAATACCGATAAAAACTATCAGTTTTCCATAAAAAAACCGATTTGAAAGATTTTCAAAAAACTATGAGTCGCTAAAAAGTATCACTTTCGTTTTTTCTTGAGAAGATGTCGGAAACAATAAAATTACTGTGTGGAGTGATTTTAAAAGCCGGAAGTACTTAAAAGTGGCAAGTTTAAGCTTTAAATCCGAGAGAAATTGAAAAAGTATATAGAAAAGTAACAAAGTACTGTGAAAACGCAGTAAATTCGATAGAAATCGATCAATTTGTGCCAGATTCCAAAAAATTAGCCAAATCACTGCTTGAAAAATTTTCAAAAATGGAAATCTTGAAAAAAGTCGAATCTCTATATAAATATCAACCTTTTCTAGGTGCATTGGTCGGCCTCGGAATCTCAACCGCATGGACATTGGCAAATACCGATTCTCGGCAACGGCTCAGCGAAATGTTCAACAATTATTGATGATAATCACGAATTCCTGTTGATTTCTCTTGTTTTTTCCCCTTTTGTAGCTTTTTTGTAGTTTTTTGTTTGATCAGAATGATATCAGTTTATATTTGCCGTCATGATTTACAAACAAAAATCCATCGAAAATTAGAGTCTTCTCGCGGCTCTTCTACGATATCCCGACTGTTGTGGCTCCGGCTTCTCAGCAGCATAATCAACAGTTCTTGGTGGGCATGGGCAATAAGCGGCGTCAATACCCGGTGCACCATCGACACCATTCTCACCAGCGACACCATCTGGTCCAGCTTCACCATCTTTACCCGGTGCTCCGGCGACTCCTTCCGATCCGACAGCTCCTGGTGCACCATCAGCTCCAGCTTCTCCATCTTTTCCAGCCTCTCCAGCTGGTCCAGCTGGCCCCTGTGGTCCTGGTGCTCCCTGTCCTCTTTGTCCATTCTTTCCAGCTGCACCATCCTCACCATCACCTCCTGGTGCACCAGCAGCTCCCGCATCACCAGCTTCACCATCCTGTCCTGGTGCACCCGGTGCTCCTGGTGTACCATCTGCACCATTGTCACCATCGGCTCCTGGTGCGCCAGCTGGACCGTCTGGACCCGCTGGACCCGGTGCGCCAGCCGGACATTTGATGCAATCGTGTTGTGCATATGGATCGATGGGGCTTGGGATACCATCGTGACCATTATTACCAGCGACACCCGGTGCACCATCTTCACCATTGGCGCCAGGTTGTCCAGGTGGTCCAGCGGGTCCAGCCGGGCAGTTTGATGGTTGGGGTCCACAATTGCACGAGGAACGCTTTTGACGGAGGTTGAATCCACGAGTGGAGCCGATTGGTGAGTTGATATCAGCCATCTTTTGCCACGCGTCATTGGCCAACAACTGGAATGTATATAGGTAAACCTAGGGTATATAGGCTTATGTATATACCTTGAATTCCTGCATATCATCCATCATATCGAAATACATGGTGTTGATATCATTGAATAGTACACCAACATACACCAAAGCGGTGAATATAGCGATGCCAGATATGGCGGAAGTTGCGCCAACGAAAAAGCGGGACATTTTTTGGGGTTGATAGGATTTAGGTTTAGGTTTAGGCTTATATATAGGCTAGATATCTTGATGTTAAACAAATTTGCGTCGATCGGTATCGTATATTGGCAGGTTTTTTATGATGCTAATCTGCCACCCGATACAGCATGCTTTTATTAGGTTTAGGTTTAGTTGATACAATGGGGAAGGTGTAAAAATTTGAAAATGTGTGATATTTCAAGGTTTTTGGAGATGCACGGGAAATGCGCCAGCATGGTTTTTTTTGCTGACGCTTTTGGGATACTAGTGGAAAAGTGGGATTTTCGAATTTTAGAGTAGTTTTGAACTAGTATAAATGATTTGTGGCCGAATTTCAGCATGCTCCGGAAAAGCGTCAACAAATTTTGATGGCGCGTTTTGAGATACTACCGCAAAAAATTGAAATTTCCAGTTTTCAGAAGCTGCATCTGAGAAAATTTCAGATTGCACCAAAAGTACGCCAGCAAGCAAATATTGCTGGCGCATTTTTGAGATGACATAGTTTTACATTGCCCCGGAAATTCGTCAACGAACTTTACTGGCGCGTTTTGAGATACTACTGAAAAAACGCCGAATTTAGAAAATTCTGGACAATTTTCAGCTATTAGAAGCTAGATTTTAGAAAATTTCAGATGCACCAAATATGCGTCAACAAATTGTGCTGACGTATTATTCGATAGATTAGAGAAAAACTGAATTTTTGAAATTTTAGCGTGTTTTCAGCTGGAAAAAAGAGATGACTGATAAACTTTAAGATTGCACCGAAAATGCGCCAACAGAAACTGGCGATTAAAAATTGAATCATGCACTGGAAATGCGTCAGCAACCTACAGTAGTCGGAAAGTCAAAGAATAAATGAGAAAACGAAGGAAATGATAGGAAAAAACGATGAATCGACACGGAATGTTCCGGAAGGTCTTGGATATCGATTAGATCAGATTGGTTGATAAGACACATATGTGTCAAAATCTGATAGAAGGTCAAATGTCAAATTAACTAGAGGGTAGATCAAAATAGATGCAAGTGTCGGAATGGAATATTCCGGAAAATGATGTTCGATCAAAGAGGCTGGAGATTGGTCTGAAGATTTTTTCTAAAAATCTGATATGTTTTTAAAGTTCAAATCCTCCTTTTTTCAATGTCAATGCCAACATATCTGAAATTTCAGAAACCCGCTGAAAACCATAACGTTTTTTTTCAAATTTTTCGAAATCGTCAACTTTAAAGGCACATAACTCTGCTGAAACTTTATATTATTTCAAAATCTGAAAAGCTTTGGAAAGTCCAAATTTCCAGCTTCAAAACGACTACCAACTTGACATATCTGAAAATTCAGACAACAGCTGAAACTCACTTGAACACGTTTTTGTAAATTTTTTTGAATCATCAATTTTAAATGCACATATCTAGGTTGAAAATTGATATTTTCTCAAAATCTAAAATAATTTCGAAAGCCTTGGTTTTCAGCTTCAAAATGACTACCAACACACCTTATCTGAAATTTCAGACGCCGGCTGAAAATGGTTAGAAAAATCTTTTGAAGTCGGCAACTTTAAAGGCGCATAACTGAGCTAAAAATTAATATTTTTCAAAATCTAAACTTTTTTGGAAAGCCTTAGTTTTCAGCTTCAAAATGACTACCAACTTGACATATCTGAAATTTCGGGATGTTGCTCAAAGAGCCCAAAATAAATAATTTATCAAAAAATCCGACAAAAAAGTCATTTTTTATCCATCCTCGTCGCCCTAAATTCCTTCACCATATCCATCAATTTCATTGTATTTGTCTCGAAATCCTTCGGTTTGATATGTAATTTCAATGCATTCATCAACAATTTCACATGCCCTTTTTCCGCCATTTTCGAATGTGTATCCAGTTTTTTCGGTTTTTGTTGAATATCGTTGATCAGTTGGGCGTACAGTAGTATCATCAGTGGATAGATCTTGTAGTATTTTTTGATCTGTAAATTTTCGTCAGTTGTGGTGTTTTGGTGTAATTTTTGGAGGTACAGTAACCCATGGTAGTTTTGCAGTATGCCTACAGTAGTTCAAAAAATTCGAAGAGTGTGTTTTTCTCAAAACTATAATTACAGTATCCCTAAACTAAAATAAGTCTATTGTCGTAATTTGTGGTGCTTTTGCGGATTTTCTCAAAGCTACAGTATTCCACAGTAGTTCTACAGTATACCTACACGTACGCTTTCCTAGTCAGTGTAACTACAGTATCCTCATACTGAAAAATATCTATTGTCGTAAGTTGTGGTGTTTTTGCGTAGTTTTTCAAAAACTAAAGTAACCCATAGTAGTTCTACAGTATACCTATAGTAACCCGAAATATGTCGGGGCACCTACAGTAGCCTAAACTAGAAAATATCCTATTGTCGTCAGATATGATGTTTCTGCAGACTTCCGAACATCTACAGTAACACGAAGTTCAAACAAGTGAAAGTCCGCATTATTGCGTAATGGTACCTACAGTACCCCAAGAAACCAATTGTCGTAAATTATGATGTTTACGAAAGTTTATAAAATTGGGCTACAGTAACCTGATACTCAATCGAATATAAGTCCGCAATATCGCGTCAAAGTGTACCCTAACTCAAATTATTGTTATGACCGTTATTCAAGGTGTTTGCAGACAATTTAAAGCGTACCTACAGTACCCCTAACTAGAGCTTTCGAATCTGACGGCATTCTTGTTGTTTGCAGATACCTTACAGTATAACTACAGTATCCCTATCTAGTGTTTGCAGACTACAATTTTCCTTAAAGTCCGCAATATCGCGTCGAAGTGTATTTACAGTACCCCTATCTAGTATTATCAAAACTGGCGTCATTTAAGGTGTTTGCTGACGAATTAAAAATAACTACAGTACCTCTATCTAGGTGTTTACAGACAAATCCGCAATATCGCGTCACCGTACACCTACCGTATTCAAACCGTAAAATTGAACTACAGTAATCCAATACAGTAACCCTAGAACCATTAGATCTTCGATTGGATAAAAGATTGGAATATTTCGTCAAAGCATACCTACAGTACTCCTTACTAGAATTATCATTATTCAAAGTGTTTGCGGACAGGTTCTCAATATCACACCACAGTATAACTACAGAACCCCTAACTAGTGGTTGCATACAAGTCCGCAATGTCGCGTCACTGTGTACCTACAGAAAACCACTGTATATACCGTACACCTACCGTATTAAAACCGTAGTTTTTATCCATTTCGCCACTCGCATGTGCAAACAACGCCGCCTTGATAATCTTATATATTGAATATTTCTGATCGAAACACAACAATTCGGTGAAACCACAACAACATTTTGTGATTGCCTTCGTATGTAATGGCAATTGTAGATGTATCTGATTGTGTCGGATATAGTAGATATCACTGTCGAAACCGACGCGACACTCACGACAATAGTAGGAACACTGGAAACATGATAGGTTTAGGTTTGGATGAGGTGTAGGTTGGATGGATATTGAGATTTTTCAGATTTTTTGAATTTTTAGATATGCCTGATTCTGAGCTTCCAACTGACTACAAACATGAAAGTTTTGAAAATTCAAAAAAGTGCCGGAAAATGATTGGAATAATTTTTTTTTTGATTTTCGGATATAGACAAACTTTAAATGCGCATAACTTGGCTGAAAACTGAGATTTTTCAAAAGTTTTTGAATTTTTGGAAAGCTGTAATTTTCAGCTTCAAAATGACTATACATAGTAGGATGCTGAACTTCCGGTAAACATGAAAATCCAGAAAGTTGCCGGAAAATAATTGGTATAATTTTTTTTTGAATTTAGAATGTAAGTCAACTTTAAAGGCACATAACTCGGCTGAAAAGGAAGATATTTCCGACTTTTTTGGATTTTTGAAAACTTTGTATTTTCAGCTTCAATTTGAATATACATAGTAATATTCTGAAATTGCGGAAAGTAGGAAGAACTCGACTTGCGACATTTTTCTTTTGGTGAAAGTGTGAAAAGTGGACCCACTTCAAAGGCGCATAGTTAGACTGAAAATGACTTTTCAGAACTTGTTTTTTGAATTTTTGGATAGTCCTGATTTTCAGCTTCAAAATGAATATACATAGTAAGATGCTGAAATTCCGGAAAGCACTGAAAATATGATTTGAACCTTTAAAGGAAAATAACCAGTCTGGATATATTTGAATTTTTGAATAGGTCTGATTTTCAGCTTCACAATGAATATACATTGTAAAATTCTGGAACTTCAGAAAAATCAGACAATTCACACGATCAACTTGCAAAATTTTTTGTTGTTGAAATTTTCATATCTCTATAATTCAGATGACACCTCATTTTTTTTCACAGAAAATTCAAACTCACCCTAATATTCCTCGGCAAAAACTGTCGGCTCAACTGCTTATAAAACTTTGCAAACGCCGCGAAATTGATCAATACACTGGTATCATATACCAACCAACCCTGGTAGATCAAATATTGTATTAGTTGACTGAGTATCAAATGTATCTACTTACATCATCATGATCCAAATAGAAGTGTGCTGCACCGGTGAGTGTATTATTTGACAAATGTTTGCATAATGGATCGAAACATTTTGTTGTGTGGGTATCCAAATGATCCGAATAATCTTTGCGATTGCGCCAGAGATTATCACATAATGAGCAGTAGAATGACATCTGGAAGTGGAAAATTTTAAAAATTTGACATTGAAAACGGTTTATTGACGCTTTTTTGGTGTTTGCGCTTTTCGAGTGCATTGGCGCGTTAGAAGTGCAGCCTAGATTTTTATAAGAAAAATTGAAATTTTTCAAAAATGTTGAAAATGTTTCCGAAAATTTAATTGACGTTTTTTTGGTGCTGACGCGTTTTCAGTGCACTTGATTTTCACTTGTCACAATGTCAAAGAATTTTATTCGACTGAAAATGGTTTATTGGCGCTTTTTCGGTGCTGGCGCTTTTCTCGTGCGTTGGCGCGTTTGGTGTGCAGCTAGATTTTTGTTTGAAAGAAATTGGGTTCTTCGAAGTTTTCAAAAAAAAATTTGAAAAATTTGGTTGACGCTTTTTTGGTGCTGGCGCGTTTCAAGTGCATTGACGCGTTTCAAGTGCAGCCTGGATTTTTATATGAAAAATCAAAATTTTCGGAATTTTCTTGAAAATGCATCCGAAAGATTAGTTGACGCTCTTTTAGTGTTGACGCTTTTCCTCGAACCTTGACGCCTTATCGGTGCTGGCGCGTATTTGGTGCACTTGTTTTTCACCAGCATACGACCAGAATCTAGTTTTTTTTTCAAAATTTCGTCAACTGACATTTTTCTAGTGCTGGCGCTTTTCTCGTGCACTGGCGCGTTTGCAGTGAGATCGTCATATGAAATTTTTTTTTGAACTATTCTTGAAAATTTTTCAAAAAGTTTTGCTTGACGCGTTTCCAGTGCTGGCGCTTTTCTCGTGCGTTGACGCATCTTTGGTGCATTCGAGCTATTTTACTCAAAAAGCATAAAAATGTTGTGTTGGCACATTTCTCGTGCTTGCGCCTTTTTCGTAGCATGACGCCTTTCAGGTGCTGGCGCTTTTTTGGTGCAGTTTTTTCACCTATCAAAATGATACAAAGTCTAAGAAATTTCCCCAAAAAGTATCTACTAGCAATTTTCTAGAGATAGCGCATTTCCGGTGCTGGCGCTTTTCTAGTGCGTTTTAATGTCTTGAACCACAGCACTGACGCATATGCACTGCTTTGCTTTAAAAAAGAAATCTTTACTGACGCACATCCGGTGCATACCATCACTGACGCATTTCTCGTGCCTCCCCCCAACTCACCCATTCATAATGTGAATTATTCAACGGCGCCAATATCCGATGATTCCAATATTCCGGATAATTATCGAATACGGTCTCACAACAGGAAATGCGTAAATTAACATGTGCCATCATATAATGCCATTTACAATCCATTTGATCTTCGAATTTTTCGGTACACATTGGGTCGATACATTCGAATGCCTGCAAAAATGGGAGTGAGATTGACGCTTTTGGGGTGTTTTATTGACGCTTTTTCGGTGCAAGTCAGAATTTATGAAAAAATATCCTAAAACACGCCTTGTAGACGTTTAATGGCGCATCTTCGGTGCATCTAGAGTGTCGAAAGAGATCTATCCTTCTCCTGCAAATGTATCGAGAAATGCGTCAACACAGTCGTTTGCTGGCGCTTTTTCGGTGCACTTGTTTAAAATATCAGAGTACATCTCACAAGCATCAAATAGTGTCAAAAATATTTTTACGATGTATCGCAAAATGCGCCAACAAACTATTTTCTGGCGCACTTTCGGTGCATTACTCAAGAGTACCGGTAAAGGTGCTCTGAAGTCGCACTATAGTTTCAAAATAGCCTTAATCCTCCGTATCGAGAAACGCGCCAGCAAAACCATTTGATGGCGCATTTCCCGTGCACTACTTTAAAAGGTCAGAAAAGTTTTCTGCAAGGCCAAAACTTCATTTACCGAAATGTATTCGGAAAAGCGTCAACAAATCGCTTTCCTGGCGCATATCTGGCGCATGTTTGAAAATTTTCAGAATACACCTCACAAGCATCAAATGGTTTTGAAAACACTTCAAAGATGTATCGAGAAATGCGCCAACAAAACCATCTGTTGGCGCATTTCCGGTGCATGCCTAAAACCGCCAAAAAAGTGTCCGAAAACTCACAAAAGTGAATGGATTAGTGTGTTCAAACTCGACACTCGCCCCAAATATCCATTTGTTGTCTAATCCCCTCAAATGTTTGAAATGCATCAATTGATGCCACAGTCGGATTTTCTGGTCGTTGAATATCAATGTGCAATTTGGTATTGGACACCGATGACGCTATAATTGGATTACTGTAGGTATACGGTATGAGGGAGTACTGTAGCTTACTATTGCCATTGCTGGTTGAACATCTTTGTGGAGTTGGTCGTCGACTAGCTGGAAAAAGTGGACGTTAAAGGATGACGCGAAAATGCAGACAATGCAGTATATCTTACGCGCAAATGCAGACAAACTGTCTTTAATGAATTTCGAGCAATACATTGAACTTGACGCAAAAATGCAGACTATTCGAAGTTTGAACAAAAAATGCGATACACCTTACGACAAAATGCACCGTTTTTCTACTTTTTGCACTGTATTTCACGTAAAACCGCAGACTACGTAATTGCGTACAATACACCTGAATTGACGCGCAAAGTAGGATTTTGAGAATTCGGGAAAAAATTGCTTTATATCGTACGCGCAAATGCAGGTTCAAAAATTGAGTTGAAAAAATTGCATCATATCTTACGACAGAATTCACACTTTGCACCAAATTTTCCGCACAAATGCACACTAAATCATTGCGTACAATACACCACACCTGACGCGCAAAAAAAGCACCAAAAACCATCAAGCGTTCAATACACCTAATTTGACTCGCAAAGACAGTTCTTCGAAAATTGTATCATATCTTACGACACAATGCACATTTTTGCTCTTAATTTTCTTGACAGTATGATTGCGTACAGTACACCACACCATACGCGCAAAGAACCACCAAAATTTTGCAGAGTATTATACGCGAAAATGCAGACAATCAGATTTTGAACACTTGCGTACAATACACATAATTTGACGCGCAAAGTTAGTTTTTCGAAAGTTTGAAACAGATTGCATCATATCTTACGACAAACTGCACAGTCTTGCACCAAAAGTTTCGGACAAATGCAGACTAAATCATTGCGTACAATACACCACACCTGACGCGCAACAAAAACCACCAAAAAACCACTCACCGCCTGAATATGTCTCCGTCCAATTTTGGCGCATCTCACCGGTGCCGACCTCGCGAATGCCGCCATTTCATGTTCGCCAATTTTGGATTTTTTGAGTAGCATCGCCTCCAAATCGGCGACCCAATCGTAATCGAAACATATCGCCATTTGGGTATATACGGGGCGGCAAACGATGGAAAAATGGCGAATATTGGAATGGGGCGGCAAGCACATACACACCAGGAGGGGGAAATAGTGTACGAGTTGAGGAGGGTGGGCGAGAGAAACAGACTCGAAATGGAGCGAGAGACGCAGAGATGGAGAAGGGTGTGGAAGGGTGGATTTGTGGGGGTGGTTACTATGGTGATTATGGATTAGGTGGATGTGACGTAGAGAAGGGGTTGGGGTACTGTAGTTGAATAGAATAGTAGCCAACTGTAATGTATTACTGTAAATCACCTACATGATGAGAATGGATTACTGTAGTTTGACACAGACATTTTTTGGATTACTGTAGCTCTCCAGGGTACTGTAGTTGAGGTGGATGCAAATCGAATGGAGTTCTTCGGTATATTTCGGTACTGTAGTTTACTGGGGTACTGTACTTGAGTAGGATCGGAAGGAGTTATGTAGTGTGTTGGGGTACTGTAGTATACTGTAGTTGCACTCCATTATGTAAATTTAATATTGCAGCATACTGTAATGTATTACTGTAGCATGACGTTTACATCGTTAGAGTACTGTAGTTCTCCGAGGTACTGTGGTTGAGGTGAATACAGATCGAATGGAGTTTTGTGGTAAGTTGAGGTACTGTAGTAAACTGTAGTTTATTACTGAAATACTGTAGGCATATATCGGACTACTGTAATATGAAGCTTACACTGTTCGAATACTGTAGTATACTGTAGCTTTATAGTATATCGATCTTCATTATTTCCGTTGGATTACTGTAGAGGAGGTGTAGGTTTGAACGTTTTTGAGATACTGTAGAGGAGGGTACTGTAGATGATTACTGTAGATACGAGGATATCAGAGCGAAAATATAAATTTTTCGAGTTTAACTGTGAAAATTTGTTTTTTGGGTTTCAACACGAATCAGGTATACTGTAGATTTTCAGTTTTTTGCATTCAGGTCTTGGCACGATAATAGGTTACTGTAGAACTGCAATTTTTAGTTTGAGTCTTGCCACGAAAATGACAATTTCGATAATGTTTGGTTACTGTATCCAGAAGGGGACTACTGTAGCATACTGTAGTCGAGCATATTACTGTAGATGATTTCAGGATTACTGTAGATACATGAGTCTTGAATCTCAGGTCTCGGCAGGAACATGGCATACTGTAGGTTGATATTTTTCGGTTCTCAACAGGTTACTGTAGAAAATAAAAATGTTCAAAATTCTTCCATGACATACTGTAGATGGTAGATTACTGTAACATGCTGAAATCTGGAAAAATCAGTTTTTGATCAAGGCATACTGTAGACAATAAACTATCATAAAATGGGTCCCGACACGAAAATGACAGTTGTGATGTTTGGTTACTGTATCAAGAAGAGGGGTATTGTAACGTACTGTAGTCGAGCATAGTACTGTAGATAATATCGGGATTACTGTAGATACATCAATTTTTCACCTCAGGTCTCGACACGAACATGATTTACTGTAGGTGGAAAACTGGAAACATAACATTTCTCCATGGCATACTGTAGATAGTAGGTTACGGTAACATTATGAAATCTAAAAAATGAGAAGTAGATCAAGGCATACTGTAGATATAATCTATGGGTCTCGACACGAAAAAAAAACTATCAAAAAATAATTTATTAAACATGTTTTGCAGTAATTTTCAAAAAAATGACAAAGTGTATTACAGGTATGCGAAATTCATATTACATGTAATAATTAGAAAGATGGACCTAAACCTATTCACTATTATCATTGATAGATGAGGCAGTTGAGGTGGTTGATATCATTCTGTTGTGCATTCTTGTTGATGGTCGAGTCTTGTACAATCGACGGTCTGCAGAGAAACTGTCGAGTTTTTTGAGGGTCTTGAGTGGAAAATTGAGGGGTACTGTAGCTTGTATTTTTTGCGTCATAGTGTACAGAAAATGTCGAGTTTTTGAGGAACTTGTGGAAAAATTTCTAGGGTACTGTAGCACTTTTGCATGAACTAATGTGTGCATTTTTTCGTCACGGTGTATGCAGGAAACTTCGTATTTCTCAGAATACACCATGACGCAATAATGCACATGACTGCAAAACTTGAAAAAGGGAAATTTTATATATGCAAAAAAACGGTCAGAAAAAATGCAAATGCGCTCCAAGGTCTCGATACGTTTTTGCAGTTTGGATACTGTATTTACATTCAAAACTAATTTTCGAAATGCAAAAACTTTTCGAGACCCAAATACAAACTTTCTCTACCCCTAGTCGTTATTTTAGAATATATAATACTGTAGCTTATTATTCTGCAATTTTGCGTCATGGTGTATTGTTTTGTTAGGTTTTTTGGGTCTCGAGACGAATATTTTGTGGATACTGTAGCTCATTATTCTGCATTGTTTTACAAAATTTGCATTTTATTGTGATGGTGTTTGCAGACATTTTTGCATAAACAAATTATGCAAAAATGCAGAAAAATTGCATTTTCCGGGTTACTGTAGCACAAAAAAGAAGAAAGTGTGCATTATTTCGTGACGGTGTTTACAGAAATCTTCAAAAAAATTTGGTATTTTATACCATACACCATGACGCAATAATGCACATGACTAGGAAAAAACTTCAAAAATTCTGAAAATTTTGCACTTTTTGATATTCAGTCGGCAAAAATGCACACACAACAAGAAATTATGGTGCAGTTTTTCGTGATGATGTTTGCAGACTTTTAGCAGACACCACGACGCAATAATGCAGAAATTTCGACATTTCTGAGATTTTTAGACAAAATTTCGATGATACTGTAGCACTTTAACGTGACAGTGTGCATATGTGCGTCACGGTGTTTGTAGACATTTATCATACACCATCACGCGTAAAAACGGAGAATGGGGAAAATTTTTTGGGGTACTGTTGCTCTCAAAGGAGAAATTATGTGCATTTTTTCGCCACGGTGTTTGCGAAAAGTTTCAAAACTTGTTGGTATTTGCTAGCATACACCATGACGCAATAATTCAGAAAATTTGACAGTTTTGATTTCTTCAGGCGAAGTTGGGATTACTGTAGCAGTATTTTGTCCGCACTTGTGCGCCATGGTGTTTGCAGACTTTCCCTGATACACCATGACGCGAAAATGCAGACATTTCAAAAAATTTTGTTGAAAAAAACATGAACTTACATGTCGAAACTCGACGAGTCGGAACGATCACTTTCCTCTCGCCAATATTCTTTCGTTTTTTTGGTGGACGTCCGCGTCCGCGTTTGACTGCAAAATTCATTGATTTTTTATTTATCTGAAAATGCTCACCTGGCTCAACAACAATAAGTTTTGGACGGCCAGGTCCCTTTTTCGATGTTGTTGGCTGCTCTTCCTCCTGTTTCACCACCACTGGTTGTTGTGGATTGATCACTGTTGGTGGTTCGACTGAAAAAATATTGATTTTTTGGTGATGTGTTTTCAGACAAGAAAAAAATACAGTAACCCGGAAATACCATTTCTCGTATGATTTTGGCAGAAAAATCCATTTCAAAAAAGTTTGTTCGGAAAAAAATCTTGATATCATCTACAGTATCCTCGCCCTTTTCCTACAGTACGAATATCTACTCCAAACTACAGTATGCTACAGTAGTGATATGCAGAATCGGTGAATCCTTGGGATTTTCTACAGAAATCCAATGAATCTACAGTATGCTACAGTACGCGAAAAATATGTGAGAATTCTACAGTGGTACAGTACTTCAAACGAGACTACAGTATGCCGATGAGCTTACTACAGTATTACAGTATGCCGATGAGAAGTCAATATTTTTTTGAAATGCATATTTTCTCTCTACAGTAACCCAACCAAATTACATACAGTATGCTACAGTAGTATGTGCTATTTTCGCATGCTCAAGACGAAAATTATGAGACTTTCCTTTTTTTTCTGAATTTTGATTAGGAATCGATACCAGACTGTATGTCGATTTTCTCAAAATTTTTGGAATTTTCTCGAAACATTGAAAAAATCATTTGATTTTAGATTATTGTTGTTTTTCTTGAACCGAGTTTTCTCATAAAATTATGTTTTTGAGTTTCAATTTTCAATTCAAATGGCAAAAAAAGCATGAGCTTCCACAATTTTCAGTCATTTTCAGAGTATCTCCACCATTTTTTCAGACAGTTTTGTCCAATATCAGAAAAAAAAGTTGCTCACCATTCACCACTGCCTCCTCCTCCTCTTCCTCCACCACTTCTTGTTTCACATTTCTCATCTCCATTTCTCTCGCCCTCGCCAATGCTTGTCTATTTTCAGCTGCAACACAAAAAACATGTTTTTTTTCCAAAAAAAAAGATCAAAAACATACCAGTCAATACTGGAATATCCTCAAATGTTCGGATTTGTCGTCTTTTCGGTGGTGGTGATTGTGTTGGTGGAGCGGGAATGGTGCGAGTTCGTGGTGGTGGCGGCGCTTGCACCAATTGACGTTTTGGGCGACCAATACGGGCATTGACTGCAAAAAAAATTTTGTTTTGGAGGAAAAATCATAGTTTTGGCCTAAATTCACAAGTTGAGGTAGAAAATTGTCCGATTTTTTCAGTCAAACATGTTTTTGAGCAAAAAATGATGATTTTGAGCCAAATTTCTACCGAAAAAAACTTCAAACCTTACCACGAACAGTTGGTGGTGACCAATTTCGAACTTCCGCTTCATTTGATACTTTTTGTTTCTTCGGTGGTCGTCCCGTTCGTTTTTTGGGTTCTGGAAATATTTTTTTCGTTTTAGGTGCTTTCTGTCAGCTCAATTTTTTGGAAAGTGTTCTTTTTTGTGAAATCGTTGTAAAAAAAAAGATAGTTTCGGCTGAAAAATTGAAGAATATTTCGAATTTCGACAAAATGCAATTATACATATGGATTTGAAAAAAATTTGAATTTGAATGTCAACATTTCTTTCAAAATCTGGCGCTAAATATTCAAGTTTAACTTGAAAAATTGATAAATTCTGTCGAGTTGTATAGTTTTTTCACGCATTTCTCACATATCGTCGAAATATTCTGTACAGAAAATTTTCCAAATATTTTGTGCTGAAAAAGCTGGCATTTTATAGCAAGAAATTGTGATTTTTGTCGAAAAGTTGAAGTTTTTGAAACAATTTTGTGATTTTTACTTCAGATTTTTCATGTTCTTCAATAATAAATGCTCACCATTCTTAGTTTCTTTCTTTTCTTTCTTGACACCAACATCCGTATTCGTATTCGTATTATTGTGTCGATTGTTGCCATTATTGCGATTGTTCTCATCGCCTCCAACATCATTCATCACTTCCTCCAATGCACAAACCGGACTGTGCTCCAAATATCGAGCTGCAATAACAAAATAGAGTTTAATTGGCTAATTCAAAGCAATTGATATGACTATTTGAGAAATTTGAAGGTTTTTTATAATTGAAAATTAAAAATCGAACATCATTGGTAGAAATTCGGCGTTTTTCCTCAAAAACTTTATTTTTCTTTGCCAAATTTTTTTTGAGAGGAAAAATGTATTGAAAACACTGAAAAATCCCTTTTTGTTTTTAATATACTTTTTTTGACAGCCAAATAGACATTTGACACTCAAAACCTGTAGATATGCCCGATTTTTAATAAAAAATGTGCCGATTTCAAAGTTAATCAATCAATTCTAATTTTAATTTTTTGGGTTCAGAAAATGTTTTGAAATCACGAATATTTTCAATATTCAAAAATTTTTTCACTTTTTATGGTAATCCTTTTTTTACAGTCCGAAAAACTAGTAAAGTTTTCCAAAAAAACTGAGGAAATTTTTAGTTTTTGGACTATTCATTTTGAATTTTTTCAAAACACAAAAAAAATCTTACCAGACTTTGTCACCTCAGTCGTTGTAATATCCACTTTGAATTGCATATGATGAAGTTGGACATGAATATTCATATCCAATAAATCAGCAAACATCTGATCACATCCTTTCCAGCCACAGTCGATCTGCAACATTTATTTTAGAATTACACAAATCATAAATATTCAAAATTGATAAACTTTCTTAAAAATTGCATATTTTTGGTGAAATTTTTGATGAAACATTTGTGTTTTCATGGGGTATTTAGGCTGAAAAAATGATAAAAACTGCACATTTTCTAAATAAAAGCGTTGAAAAACAAGAAATTTTCTTTTAAAAACCAATTATTTTCCGTGGGAATTTTTGCTAAAATAGTTGAAATTTCACATTTTTCTACTAGATTTTTTTCACCAAAAACCACTTTTTTTTGTGAAAAATCAGTAGTTGGTGGAAAAAAACAAGAAATTTTTAGTGAAATTTCACCTACTTTGATCAAAAAACAATTTTATGAAAGAAAAAAAAACTCACAATGTCAAATCTTGTCCTGGATCCAGGCCTGGAAGTTGATCCACTCATTTTCTTGAATTGAGCTGGCTGCAAGAACAATTATAATTATTTTTGGGAAAAATGTGTTGCTAATGATAAAATCCGACGGAAAGAAACAAATGTGGTGATGAAAAATGTGGGAAAAGGGCGAATTTTGTAAGAAAAAAATATCGAAAAAATGTTGCAAAAATTTTCGCAACGCAAAAAATATTGAAATGACTCGAAATGTCCTTTTATATCAATTTTCTTATTGTAGAAAAACTTTGAAAAACATTGGAAACACTGAATTTTTCTGCGGAATCCGAAAAAAAAAGAAAACAATGTGATAACTGAATTCAGCTGAAAATTTGAACATTTTCACAAAAATTTTCATTCTAAAAAAATATAAAAACGTCGATTTCGAGACTGTTTATAGAAATTGATTGCAAACTTTATCACTAATTTTTTATCTCAAAAAACAACGAAATGGCATGATTTTCCGTTGCTTTTTGCACTGTTATGCGTTCAAAAAGTGCAGGTTTGTTTGAAAATATTGAAATTTCGAAAACTAAAAATTTTCTGGAATAGAAAAAAATCCAAATGAAACGGAAAATGAGGGAAAAAACTTTTTTTTAAAACCGTTTTTTAAATTCAAAAATTATATTTCTATAAAACGCTGTGATGAAATTGATTTTCAAACGATCAAAAGCCATAAAAACGCAGCTAAAAATTCTAGAGCTAATATTTAAAATTAAATTTACGAAAAAACTACTTTTTATATTTTTTTTCGTTCAAAAAACAACGAAATGGCGCAATTTTTTATTGATTTTCGCACTTTTTAGGGTTCAAAAAATATTTTTCAATTAAAATAGAAATATTTCAGGCCTAAAAATATTTTTAATCATGAAAAACTACATTAATTAAGGAAAAATGAGCTTAAAAATCTATTAAAATCACTTTTTAGGCCTAAAAATAGGCAGTGTAGCAAAAAAAAAACTAGTTCAACGTTCAAAAGGCTAGAAAATATTTTTTGCAAAATAAAAAACTAATTTTTGAAATTATTTTTTACTAAAAAACAACTTTCTCATGTTTTCGCTCAAAAACCGACGAAACCCCGCCATTTTTCATTGATTTTCGCACTTTTTAGGGTTCAAAAAATATTTTTCAATGAAAATATTAAATATTTGAGGCCTAAAAATATTTTTAATCATGAAAAAACGAAATAATTCGTTAAAAATGAGCTAAAAAATCGATTAATATCATTTTTTAGGCTTAAGAATAATAATTTTAGAGAAAAAACTAATTTTAAAGCCTTAAAAAGGCTAGAAAATAATTTTTCAAAATTTAAAAACTTTTTTTCTTAATTATTTCTACTAAAAAAACGTTTTTTTTACAATTTTTTTTTCTTAAAAACCCCTAAATTTCCCTAAAAATCACTTGAAAATTCGAAAATCGTGGAATTTCCGTTGCAAAAAATTCGAATTTAACTTTACAAAAATTTTTTTTTTAATTTTAATTTCCTGGCTCAAAATCGGCAAAAAACTAGGAAATTTCCTTAGTTTTCTGCAAACGAAACACGTCTTGACAAAAAAAATGGAAGCGACAAAAAAGCGAGGGAGAGGCCTAGGCGAACGCGCGCGAAGTGGGTGAGAGAGTATGGGAAGTGGAGAGAGTGCAGAGAATCAGAGACATAGAAGGATTGATGGAAAAGGAAGGAGGATGGGAGTATGGTAGATCAAAAAAATTGGGATGGGTTTTGAAAGTTCTGTGGGTCCGAAAAAACCTTTTCGAAAATGTTTGGCTAGTTTGAATCGAAAATACCGCAAAAATACCAAAAATTTAAAAATAAATAAAATTTTCATACACAAAAATGGTAGATCAAAAAATTTTGATGGGATTTGGAAAAGTATGGAAGTTCGAAAAATTTGGGTCCGACAAAAATTTTCGAAATTTTTTGGCTGGCTTGAAAAACGAAAATATTAATTTGAGTTTGCAGTAAAAAAATTTCCATTTTTTCAGCACTCAGAAAAAAAATAAAATCACATTTTAGGATAAGAAAAAAAAGTAGATTCGATTGCATATTTCCATTTGATACTCAGGGTACGCAGTCAATTCTGTTCGAAAGCGCGAACATGGATGGTTGTTGAAAATGGGGAACCTTCAAAAAATATTCGCAAAAAATAATGATAATTTTCATGTTTTTTTTAAACAAAAAATTGAATTGCGAAAAATTATGAAAAATATATATCGAGTGAAAAAATTTATGTATATCAAATTTTTGGAATGAAAAAAATTTAACGGCGCAAAAACCGTCAATAACGCTCTGAAGAAAAGTTTGAAAAATGACGGTGAGGTCACTACGACACTCCGCGATTCCGCTTTTGAACTTGCGCGCGTATTAGTGTAGATCAAGGATATGAGAGATAATGGAATAACATGGGTCTGGAAAGAGATATCAGAGACTTGATCTACCAAATAATACGGTAAATAAAATATTGCAGGTTTTCGAAATATCAACAAAACATGTATAAAAAATTAGACAGTGCAAATCAAATCATCGAATAATTTGAAAGTTTGTATGGTTTTTTTTTCGAACAATTTTTTGATCTATTTTCGATTTGGAGAAAAATCGCAGGTCCAAAACTTGAAGAATTTCAGTTTCAACATGCATTTCCGCTTCTTCAAAAATTTGAAATTTTCAAAAAAGTTCACTGTAGCATATTTGCATCACATTATCAAACTGACTCCAAAACCGCGTTCTGAGACATTTTTTCTACAAAGTTTCACAATTTTCAACTAAAAATTTACCATTTCAACTCCTTATTTTAACATTTTCAATAAGTTCACTAGAGCGCACTTGCCCCCATTGGTCCCTTAAAGGGGTGATATTATTCGAAAACTTCGGATAAGAAAGGTAAAAAATTCTCAAAAGTGCGTTGGAGCGCATTTGCATTATATCATCAAAATAGTTATACTCCTGATAGTTTTAGATGACTTTTCACGATTTTTCACTCCCAATCTCATTATTTCCAAAAAGTGCACTAGAGCGTACTTGCATCATATTATCAAAATCACTCTACCGACACTCATGGTACCGTTTTTTGCTGATATTTTGTAATTTTCATCTAAAAATTAACCATTTCAATTCCTTATTCCACTATTCGAAATTTGAAATTATCAAAAAAGTTCATTGGAGCGCATTTGCATCATATCAACAGAATCACACCAAAACCGCGTTCTGACACATTTCTTCGACAAAATTTCGCAATTTTCCACTGAATTTTTGGAAAATTTCGGATTAGGCCACGTCCCAATTTTGATATTTCCCAAAAGTGCACTAGATCCTACATGCCCCCTTACCCCCTTTAAGTTGTGTGATATCATACCCCATCATATCCCCCTATATACAATCCATAAATATCTCAAATATATACATAATGCAACCTCCAATTGTGTGTGTGTTGCCCCTTCCAATTATCTTCTCAATATTTGATTGACTCCGCCCACTAATTACTTCCTGGCACATACGTAAAAGTGGGCGTGGCCTATATATGCTCAAGGTATAAAAGAGCCGGGAAATCATAGTAGATCACATTTTTGGTCCCCAAAAAAACATGTCATTCTCTGCTACCGTACTCCTCCTCTTCGTCGCTGCTTTCGTGACAATTGGTGCATTCAGCATTGAGCCGAGACAATCACCATATGGTGAGGAGATGGTGGCAAGGATGGAGATGCCGGCGAGACGGGCCGAGTATGAGTTTATGAAGTGAGTTACAGTATACCAGGACGGGGTGCTGTAATTACAGTAGTCCGTAGATCTATGATCTACAGTATACCATAGAACCTAAAGATTCATAAATCTATGACCTACAGTATACTATAGAACCTGAAAATTCTTAGATCTATGCTCTACAGTACCCCATAGAAACTGATGATTCATAGATCTATGATCTACAGTATACCATAGAACCTAAGAATCTCATATATCTATACCCTACAGTAATCCATAGTACCTAAAGATTCATAGATTTATGACCTACAGTATACCATAGAATCTTAGGATTCATATAGCTATGATCTATCGTACCCCATAGAACCTAAAGATTTGTAGACCGTACTAACAGCTAATATGAGAATGATGAGAATCTGTAAGCTACAGTATACCAGCGGTACTGTAGTTTAGAACCAACTTGGGAGAATGCGATGAAACAAAACGAGCAACGATTTTCGGCCATTGCAGCAGCGAGGGTTACTGTAGCCGATATTGCCTACTGTAGGTTACTGTAGGTTGTGGATGGGCGGGAATTGTGATCTACCTTCCATAGTCCAAGTACTGTATGATACTACAGTACACCTACAGTAAGCGATATATTCTGAGCTACAGTAGACTTTCAAAAAACCTACAGTAACCCGGTCTACGGTAGATCATACAGTATCCCTTTTCAGACGCTTCCTCCCAGCCAAGGAACGTCGTGCCCCGCTCGACGGTTTCGAGGACATGTCCGGCTTCTTGCGTACAATCGACGGAATTCAAAAGCCGAGGTAAACCTAAGCTCCGCCCCCTTTTTTGTCTACAGTAATCCTTTTGCAGATTCGGTTAAATCAACTACTCAACATTTGAGATCATTTCTCTAATTCTCTCATTTTTGTGTGCTCTCTCATTCTCTCTTGTTGTTGTGTGAACCCCTCAATAAATTCTGTCATGTGAAGAAACTACAGTATACCTACTACAGTATATTCACAGTATACCTACAGTATATCTACAGTATACCTACAGTAACTGAAACAAGTATTTATTACAGTAATACGATGGATTTACACGGATATTGTATCTGATGAAGATGACGATTTCGATTTTGTGAATTTTGTCTTGAAATATCTGGAAAAACTACAGTATTCTGGGGTACGGTAGTTCATAGAAACTACAGTAGTCTGTAGATCTATGATCTACAGTAATCCATAGAACCTAAAAATTCATAGATCTAAGTTCTACGGTATACCATAGAACCTAAAGATTTATAGATCTATGATCTACATTATACCATAGAACCTAAGGATTCATAGATCTATGATCTACAGTATACCATAGAACCTAAGGATTCATAGATCTATGATCTACAGTATACCATAGAACCTAAGGATTCGTAGATCTATGATCTACAGTATACCATAGAACTTAATGATTCGTAGATCTATGATCTACAGTACTCCATAGAACCTAAGGATTCGTAGATCTATGATCTACAGTATACCATAGAACCTAAGGATTCATAGATCTATGATCTACAGTATACCATAGAGCCAAAGGATTCATAGATCTATGATCTACAGTATACCATAGAACCTAAAGATACATATATCTATGATCTACAGTATGCCATAGAACCTAAAGATTCATAGATTTATGATCTACAGTATACCATAGAACCTAAGGATTCATAGGTCTATGATCTACAGTAACCACATAGAACCTAAGGATTCAGAGATCTATGATCTACAGTATACCATAGAACCTGATGATTCATAGATCTATGACTTACAGTATACCATAGAACCTACAGTAACCCGCATAGAACTCACCCAATGATAAAAAGTGATAGTATAAAAAAAGCCAAACAGAAGTAACAAATCACAAGACTATCGACCAATACAAAATATTGATGTCGGATTACGGTAGCTACCGTAGTCACAACTAAAACGAAAATGATGACAATCTGCAAGGTACAGTATACCAAGAAGGATACTGTAGTTATAAACCAACTTGGAAAAATGCGATGAAACAAAACGAGCAACGATTTTTGGCCATTGATGCAGCGAGGGTTACTGTAGCCGATATTGCCTACTGTAGGTTACTGTAGATTGTGGGTGGGCGGGAATTGTGATCTACCTTCCATAGTCCGTTTGTTCGAAGTATTGATGTTTCGGTGAATTGGGTGTCTTTTGGCGTTGAAAAACTGGAATTTTTTGGTTGTGTTCGGTGGAGCGCGTTTGCATTGCACTTACAAAATGGCAAAAATAATGTATTGGAGGAGGCCGAGGAGCAAGTAGGTGAGGATGTGGTATTTGAGAAGGGTCTGGAAATAGGGGTTTAGGTTAGGATGCACCCAGAATGTGTCAGCACTCTGAAAGCGCCAGCACCAGGGCTGCGCCAGTACCTCGAATGCGCCAGCAGAGAGAAATTGTCTTGACACTAAAATTGTTAGGACTCAGAAAGCGTCAGCACCTAGAAGACGCCAACCCACTAAAAGCGTCAGCACTCTGAAAACGCCAGCACCAGGAATGCGTTAGCTCTAAGAAAATATGAGCACCCCCAAAGCGTCAACACCTAGAAAGCGTCAGCAAAAAAACGTCAGCACTCGAAAAGCGTCAGCACTTGGAAGACGCAAACAAAAAACATTTTTCAGCATCTCAAAATTTCTGCATTTCAAAAGCGTCAGCATGTCAAATGCGTCAACACTAAAAAAGGTCAACACCCGAAAAGCGTCAACACTCAAAGCGTCAGCGCATTACTAGCGTCAGCACCCTAAAAGCGTCAAGACCTAGAAATCGTCAGCACCTAGGAAGCGTCAACAACGAAAGGAGATAGCACATTGAATGCGTCAGCGTTTGGAATGCGCCAAGGCCTAGAAATCGTCAGCACCAAAAAAGCGCCAGCACTTGAAAGACGCAAACACAAAATATTCCAGAATCTCAAAATTTTTGCACTCCAAAAGCGTCAGCAATCAGTAAGCGTCAACACTTAGAAAGCGTCAGCACCTACAAAACGCCAACACCTAGAAATCGTCAGCACACTAAAAGCGTCAACACTTAGAAGACGCAAGCTACACCTCAAAAGCGTCAACTCACATAAACCTTGACTCCCATCCATTTCCTGTCCAAATCCAGCATCAATACATTATCCGGTAGTACCATCTCATCGGTAAGTGTCTCAGGTACAGTAACCTGGAGGGAAAGTACCGTACCCTTCTTCTTCGTCATTTAGTAGAAATGATTTTTTTCGTAGTTCAATTTTCACGTAAAAAAAATTTATTCACAAAAAATGTATGTACAGTAATTCTACAGTAACCCGGATTACTGTAGTGGCAAGTGACAAATATAGTTATGTACCGGCATCGCTAAAAACCCGGCACCAACAATTCCAATCGTATCCGATATTGAGACGACACCCATACAGTACTCCCGTTTGGCGTACGGTACCTATAACATACAGTATACTTTGCAACTACAGTATACCACTACAGTACCTCTTTATGTACCGCCTTGAATGTGTTGACATACGATGCTCCGCCGAGCAAACCTTCGAAAATGATAATGGCGAATGCGATGGTGATATGGGGGATGTAGTTGGTGATGGCGACGGTGACGAGGATGATGGCGTTGAGGATCTGGAGGGGTACGGTAGGCACTGAGAAAGCGTCAGCATTCAAAAGGCGTCAGCACCTCAAAAGCGTCAACACTAGAAAAGCGCTAACACCGGAACTGCGTCAGTCCTATAAATGCGTCAGCACTTAGAAGACGTCAGTATACTGCACTTCAAATGTGTCAACACTAGAAAAGCGCTAGCACTGGAACTGCGCGAGTCCTTCAAAAGCGCCAAAGCAAAGAGTGTGTCACATGAGAAACTGAAAAGCGCCAACGCGAAAACACCAGAATCGTGTCAGTCATTTAAATGCGTCAGAACTAAAAGTGTGTCAACGAAAAATCAGAATGTTTGAGAAACTGAAAAGCGTCAACACGAAAAACGCGCCAACACCTACTCTGCACTCAGAATGCGTCAGTAAACTCCAACCTTGCGTCAACACTTTAAACGCGTCATTAGCCTGAAGGCGCCAACGTACAATTTAGGAAAAATAAGTGCACTCAAAATGCGTCAGTGAACTCCTCTAAAGTCTCCGACTTTGCGTTAACACTTCAAAAGCGTCAACACCAAAAACGCGTCAATGTCCATACCTGTAACACCGACAAAACTGGCAACATTCTCGATGGAATCGCGATGAAATCGGAGCTCGATCTCGAAATGAATACACCGAATTGATAGAGGACTTGGAACCAACGATATTGACTATCGGCACTCATTTGGAAACCGAGGGAGCACGGGAATTCAATGAGTTCGAGCTGCAAATGAGAGAGTGTGGGGAGGGGAGAGACGCAGAGATGAAAAGTTCTTTTTTTACAAAAAAAATGCTCACAATACACCTTATCTGACGACACTATCTCAATTCCTGAAAAATGTCGTCAAATCAGGTGCATAGTCCGCGAAATGGTATTGCATTAGACTTGACGCAATTATGCAGACAAAAACATTTTCGTTGTCAGATGTATTGTTTTGTCTGCAAACACCATTGGATGGTTGCACACAATGCATCAAACCTGATGACATTTTGTGAACCTACAGAATACACCTTATCTGACGACATAGTCTCAAAAAGTCGTCTAATCGAATGCATGGTCCGCAGAGAAAAAATGCGTCAGATTTTACGATAATTTGCAGACAGATGATTCAAATGTCGTCATATATGATGTTTCGTCTGTAAACACAATTTGTTGAATGCACACAATACACCAGATCTGACGACACAATCTCAATTTTCCTAAACTGTCGTCAATTCCAGTGCATGGTCCGCAAAACAGATAATGCGTTTGATTCGACGACAAATTGCAGACAGAAGATTCAAATGTCGTCATATTCGTGTGTACACACAATTCGGTGAACGCACACAATACACTATATTTGACGACACAATATAAATTTTATAAACTGTCGTCACATCAGGTGCATCGTCCATAAACCGTGATGTATACGACTTGACGACAATTTGCAGACAGAGAATGCAAATGTTGTCTGATATGGTGTTTTGTCTGCAAACACCGAACCTAGAGAATACACCAGATCTGACGACACTAAATTTTTTTTGGGATATGTCGTCAAATAAGGTGTATTGTGTGTAACTACTTCCGTGAAAGAAATATAAGGTCTGCATTATGTCGTCAAGTGTAGTCCGCAAACATCACATTTGACGACAAAAAAACAAAAAAACAGAATTTTCGTCAAATCCCGCGCATTGTCCGCAATCACTCACCAATCCCTGATTGATATAATATTCCGCACAATACACCACAATCAACGGAATCATGTACTTCAACAATATGATAGTCCTAAATTCCTCGACTTCCTCCTCATTATCATCCCTTATCAATGCCTCCTCATCACTATTATCACTATCATTATCAGTTGATATCAGCCAACTTCTGATATCCCTGATATCCACTCGATGGATGTTTCGAGGTTTGATCAGGATATTCCAGTATGTGATAGAGAATAACAAAGGGAGTATCAACATGAGGAACATGGCATGTTTTGGAGTTAAACCTAATAATTGGGGGTCGGTGAGGAGGGCGTAGGTCAACGCGCCGATGATACCGGCACCGCCTGTGCCGGATGACCATGAGGAGACCACTGAGCTGAAAAAAAATATATTGTCGTAAGGTTAGGTGTATTGTCTGCAGACACAAAGTGTCGTCAGATCTAGTGCAGTCACCAGATGGTGTTTGCAGACTATGTGAATTGTCGTCAGATCTAACATATCATCCGTTGAGAAAAATATATTGTCGTCAGATGTGGTGTTTTGTATGCACTTTACTTGGCGACATAATGCAGACTACTGTATATGTATGCAATTGATGAGAGTAATTACACACAATACACCTTATTTGACGACATATACCAAAAAATGTTTAGTGTCGTCAGATCTGGTGTCGTCAAGTCATATGCATTACCTTTTTGCAGACCATGCACTTGATTTGACGACATTTTATAGATTTTGAGATGATGTCGTCAAATCTGGTGTATTGTGTGCATTCACCAAATTGTGTGTACAGACGAAACATTATATATGACGACATTTGAATTTTCTGTCTGCAAATTGTCGCCAAATCTAATTCATCCTCATTTTGCGGACAATGCACTTGATCTGACGACATATCTAGTTTCTATACTATTGTCTGCATTATGTCGTCAAGTATGGTGTATTGTATGCAAACAGATTTTGAGAATAAGTACAGTACGAACAAGTTCAGAGTCGTGAAATATGATGTTTAATCTGTAATCACTTTTGACGACAATATCTCATTTTCCGAAATATGTCGTCAAATCAAGTGCATTGTCTGCAAACACTGACGATAATTTGGGGAATGGGGAATGCACACAACACACCAAATCTGACGCCAAATCACACTAAACTTACTTTTCTGCAATATGTCGTCAAATAAGGTGCAATGTGTATGCACACTATGCACCATATCTCACGACACTTTTTTTTTTAATTTTTCAATAATATTTTCAAAGAAATGATTGAAACGTTTTTCCAACAAAAAGTGTGTACACCAAATACACCACACCATACGACACTTACGATGGATAATTGGAAGTCAACGCCAAATATGATATTTCACCAAAACCGCTTCCGAAACTCGCCAAAATGACACCAATAAGGGCGATGATTGTGTTGGTACTCGAGGCAACAATGAAGAAACTCGAGGCTTGGAGAAGGACTACGATCAGGTGACGGATACTGTAAGAGGGGTACTGTAGTTGGGGTACTGTAGTACTAGGTTTTTTAGGTTACTGTAATAATGTCTTTGCTAAGGAAACTGAGAAAATTGTTACTGTAGGAAAGACTACTGTACCTAATCTAGCTAGTACGGTAGTCAGTTAGGGGTACTGTAGTACAGTGCTACCGACCTATCCTGATGGTATACTGTAGGTCTTCCGGGTCACTGTAGTTGGGTACTGTAGGTCATTTGAGAACTCTAGGAAGTACTGTAGTTCTCTGTGGGGGTACTGTAGTAGTAGGATACTGTACGAGTACTGCAGGTACGGTAGTTGAGGAAATTATTACTGTAGATGCACAATCGTACCGTAGTATCCTGATGGTTTACTGTAAGCCTTTCGGGTTACTGTAGTTGGGATACTGTAGAGTATCGTTATGATACTGTAGGTCAATCGTGAAGTCTATGGAGTACTGTAGTAGTCTGTGGGGTACTGTAGTGCTATGTTATTAAGGATACTGTAGAAATTTCTTTGATACGGTAATTGAAGAATCGTTCTCTAGAAAATACCGTAGTCAGTTATGGATACTGTAGTATCTTGATAATATACTGTCCCCCGGGATACTGTAGTTTGACCTACTTACCCAAAAGGAATTCGATGAATAAACAATGGTGCTGATAATTTGATAATCAGCGCTGGAATGATATCAGCCAACAAAACGGATCCAGTTGATATCAATTGACAATCACGAGTGGTTATTGTTGTCTGGAAGGAGAGATTCTATGCCATAGAATTTGAGAGGATCGATGAACACAAATACAAGGTACTGTAGGATCTATGAGGTGAGTTTTATGAATCTATGGTCATAGAATTTGATTCTACGCATAGAACTAAACGAAAAGCGAAAAAAGGGAAAATGAGGCGGGTAGATACAATATGAATGATGGTATATTTAGCACATATGTGTGTAGGTCAAATGCCAAGAGTGTAGGTCAAATGATGTAGGATGGGTTTAGACTTGTATGAGATGGTGGGTATATACAATATCTATGCATAGATTGGTGTTTTTATGCCGATAATGAAATGATTCTATGGATCTGTTTATAGATCCGGTTGAATTCTATGATAGTATTAATAATATCTATGGAACAACTTTCATAGATACTATGATATACTGACTTGGTTTATGGAGTTCTATGCATAGAATTCATAGACTGATTATCATAGAACCTCATAGATCTATGCATAGAGTGTCGGATATTATTTACCAGATTCTATGCATAGATCCGCTTCATTCTATGGATCGATATAACTGTATGACGTTTAATTTGAAAAATAGACATAATACTATACAGGTTCTATGCATAGATCCTTTTGACGTTCCATAAATCAACGACTATTTCTGTCAATTGTCAAAGTTCTATGTTCTATATCTATGCATAGATCTTTTTCTAAATGTTCATGTCATACGAGTGCTATGAAATTCTATGCATAGATTTTTCTAATTTACATAGATCTTCGACTAGTTCTATGCATAGAATCTTTACTACTTCTGTGAATTGTCGTTCAGGCTCTATGTTTCATATCTATGCATAGATCCATCCATATCTATGTATCTATGGCCATAGAATCTACCGTACCCTACACTCCTTCACCGGGTGGTGTGAATCCTTCTCCAATATATCCTTCGCCGCGCTCAACATCACAACATATGCAAAATTGTTGCATAATCCGAGTAACCTAAAAAAATATGGTAGATCAAAAAAATTTTTTTTTGTGATCTACCAAAAAGCTACCGTATTCCTCCGTCGATTGTCCATTTTTTCTGAAATTTTTTTTGTGGCTCAAAAATTTTTTTCAACAAAAAATCACAACGTATTTACATTTTTAAACAAGTTTTTCAACAAAAAACATGTTTTCTTCAAATTCAAATTTATTTTTTCGACATAAAAATACACGTAAAACACAAAAATGGCGATTTTTGATGGGAAAATTATGAAAAAAACGCAACGGGAATGTACAAGGGAAAAAGGGGCGGAGCTACAGTAACCCAATAATATTTCGTGGTGAGACCCACGTGTCATAGAGTTTGAGATGGAAATAGTTAAGCATAGAAATAGGGGAAAGCGAAAATGAAAGGATCTATGGAAGCATAGAATTGAAAGAGGATGGTCATAGATCCATGGATATATGGCATAGAATTATGGATCTATGGAATTGAAATATCATAGAACTCGGTGAATCTATGAATTCTATGGCATAGAATTTCAAAACTACTCGTAGATTTATAGAATCATATAATTGGAAGAGCATAGAATTACAAAAATCATAGGATTCTAAGGCATAGAATTTCATAGAATCAGAGAAGCATAGAACTACAAGTATCATAGAATCGAAACAGCAGAAGAATCGTAAAAGTCATAGAACTTACATAGATTCTCAAAATCGAGTAATATCTATGCCATAGAATTTCATAGAATCATAGTATCGAAAGAGCATAGAACTAAAAGAATCTTAGAACTCTGTGGCATAGAATCTCACATTATAGTAGTATCTATGCCATAGAATTTCATAGAATCGGAGAATCAGAGGAGCATAGAATTACAAAATTCATAGAATTTTATGTCATAGAACTTACATAGAATCTAAATATCAAGTAGTATCTATGCCATAGAATTTCATAGAATTCTAGAATTAGATGAGCATAGAACTGCAAAAGGCATAGAATTATATGCCATAGAATTTCACAGAATCATAGAATCAGAGAAGCATAAAACTATAAGAATCATAGAATTCTATGCCATAGAATATCATATAATTCTATGCAACTTGTGCCTCTTCAACCTGTTCCTCTTCCATAATAATCAATGATTCATTTATCAATTCCCTCATCATCATTCCATCATTCTTCTGTTTATCAGTCAATTTCGGGTTTCTCTTGAATATTTGATCCTCGATATATCGTAGAATTGCCCAATTTTGACGGATTGTTGTCTGAAAATTATGTTGATTTTTTGTTTTGAAAAAAAAAACTAACCGTATCAACCATCTGATTATACTCCTCAACTTTCTTCTCGAAATACATTTTTCCATCTTGCAATTCATCCGCCGATGTTTCAGATAAGTACACTATTGTTTCGACACCCTGCAAATTACAAGTTTTTATACACTATTCCAGGTTTAGATCAATTTTTAATTCTCTAAACACCTCTGCTTATTCTCACATTTGATTCATGACTACATACCTGACATTTTGCGCGCCTATTCCTATGTTGTCTATCTGACTTATCATTCAGTACTCATTCCTAACCGGTTTTCTCCCTACTCTCCTTCATTTTTCTTCCTTCTTCGTTTTCCCGCTATAAGCATAGGATCAGACTAAATTTGCGTTATTTTATTTTTCGAATATTGCGAAGGTACTGACGCGACTCGGTACCTAATGTCGTCCAGTTTATAGTTGAAAAAACATGCGCCTTACTTTCTTTTTTTCCATATATTTAAATATCTAATCTCCACAATATTTTCAACTTCTTTCTTTGTATTTTTATTCATTTGATTACCGTATCGTTTTTGATCTACAAGAACTTGAAAAAGTAATTTGATCTACTCTACCGGGTAGATCAACTGAAATTACCTTACCCACTTTTTTTTTCAATTTTTTTTTCACAAAACTATAGATTTTATGACTTTCGGTTTCAAACTTTCTGCAAGATTTTCCAAAAAACATGCTACAGTGTTCCAGACTTCACTAAAGGCGACAACAAACTTTTTATAGTTTTTCAAAAATTTCTAGAATATTTATCACTAAAATCATGTATAATTATGGACAAAATGTCTAGAAGATGTTACCGTATGCATATCTTTTTTGATCTACAAGTATCTAGACACCAAATTTTCCTTCGTTTTACAAATGAGCGTAAGTTGATCTACCATGGCATACCAACAAAAATTAGGAATTCCCGTTTCAGTATACTGTCATTTTTTCAATGTTTTCTCTTAAAATGAAATCGAGAATATGGCAAATTTTAAGTACGATGAAGTTTTTTCTTTTCGTTCACCGGTTTCAAAAACGTCACACAATTCGGTTATTTGATTTTCAAAATTACTTCATATACAAAAACTGTAAAGATGGTCAAATTTACTGTATTGCGAGATTACTGTAGATCAAATATTATGGTTTTTTACAGTAACCAAAGAATTTGGCGGAAAAGTGACTTGTTCCTAAACTAAATAAATTTTTTTCTTTGATGTTTCCAAAATTTATTAAATCTGTATCACTGAAATCATGTGAAATATATCTTAAAACTTTTTTTTTTCTGAAAATTCTCTCTGATCTATCTGGGTTACGGTAGATCAACAAACTTTGATTTTTACCGATTTTTCAATGATCATGACATATATTTCTCAAATATTCCCAAATCCCAACACCAACCTGATCAATAGTCTTTGCGACAAACCAAATGATCGGATACGCTATTGCGCGTAGGATCCAGTGTGTTTCCCGTCCCAATTCGGTGCCATTCACGAATCCCGGTCGAACACAATATACACCAATGTTGAGTGGTGTTAACATTCTGACAAGACATTATTTTCGTGTCGAGACCCAATACAACTCACTTTGACAATGCAACGGCATACAAACAATTCGCCAATTTACTGAATGCATACGCCTGTTTCGCATTGTAGTCGTATGTTTTTTCGCCGAGCAATTTGGATACTTGTGGGATGTTGTGCGCCTTTAAGAATTGATTGAGTCACTGTAGTACACTATAATTGACGGGAAAGTGCACAGAATACATTTCAAATTTTGGTTTTTGATTTTGTAGTAATTGTATTGTAGGGAGTGAATTATTTTCTGCAAACACCGTCACGACAAAATGCACAGTACCCGTAGGATTACGGTATTTGTATAATATTATAAACTACAGTACTCTTTATCTCACAAAATTATTTTTCGAATATTTTGGGAATGTTATGCGCCTTTAAAACATTATGAGTTACTGTAATACATTACACTTGACGAAAAAATGCACAAAATACGTTTCAAAAAAATTTCAAATTTGCTTTGATTTCAATTTTTGATAATCGGTGTATCTCGTTGTGAGAAATTTAATTTCATTTCTACAGTACCCTTTCGGTGTTTGCACACGTTTTCAATCTACAGTAATCCGTTTTAGACTTTCGACAAAAAGTGTTTGCAGATTATCGAAAACTACAGTAACCCAAAATCATGGGTTACTGTATTGACGAAAAAATGCACAAAATACGTTTTATGAGGATTTCATATAATATCAATTTTGAAATTTAATAATCTTGGTATCTCGTAGGGAGTAAAATATTTCGATTGGTGTGCAATTTTGCGTGACAGTGGTTGCACACTTTCTCAAACTACCGTATCCCATTTCTCTTCAAAATTCGGATTATTTTGTGAAAAAAACATGTTAAAACTACAGTAATCACTCACATTCCGATACAATCCACTCGAGACCACAACAACACGTGGCCGAAAATCGGGTCGTTGCTCATCTTGTGCCATCAACAATGGCAATAATCTCGAAACAATCGCATAATGGCCGAATACATTTGTCGCATAGTGCATTTCGATGCCATCGACGGATAACTAAAATATTTCGAGTTTAGATCTCGACACCAAAAATGTTCGTGTGTTTTTCCAGTGTATTTTGCATATATTTAGCCCTGCAATGCTCGGATTCGAGTATAACTAAAATGATATTGATAACATGAACTACTTGTATCCACCTACTCAAAAACGTATCAACTTTTATTTTCTGATCAATCGGCTAACAATATACGGTACATATATTGTATTCGGGTGATCAGAAAATCTAACTTGATATGTTTTTTGAATAGGTGGGTACAAGTAGTTCATGATATCAATATCATCTTAGTGTATGTTATACTCGAATCCGAGCATTGCAGGGCCGAATATAGGCAAAATACACAGGAAAACATAATATACAATAGATTATTGTCCGGTTCAGGTCTCGACACGAAAATTTATACCTCAAATGGCCATCCCATAATACCGGCATTATTGACAATCACATGCAACTTTTTGAACTCTTTTCGAATATCATCACAGAAATCGCAGATTGAATTGTAGTTGGTGACGTCGAGCTGAAATGGAAAAATATGTTTATTTTGAGGGATACTGTAGTTTGGTGTATACAATGTGACGACAAAATGCAGATTCATACTAATGATTAGAAAATTTTCATTTGAAACGTTTTTTCAGACATTCTAGATTTCTAGGAGTCCAGTTTTCAGGTTACTGTAGTTACTGTAGTTGGTGCACACACCAAGGCGAAAAAATGTGGCATTTTTTTCACTGATTTCAAAATTTTCTGTTGCCCAAACTTGAAACTTTTAAAATTTCGAAACTCGTTTACAGTACTCACAGTGTACTGTAGGTACTGTATGGTCTGCTGATGCATACACTATCCCGAAAAAAATGCACACATTTTGCCTTAATCTAATATCAGACACATCGAGTCTTTGTTGAATTTCCATTTCCTTGCGTGCGCCTTTAAATACAGTACCCCAAAATTTGAAGAAAAAGTAGCATACTGTTTTTAACGGAACACGTCACAAAATGATTTTGGCTTCGTTAGTGTGGATACACTAAGACTCGAAAATGCAGAAAAAATTTACTTTCTGGGTTACTGTAGATGGCTAATTCGGTGTATGCACCATTTTGGGTTACTGTAGTCGTGACCGTACTTTTCTCTTTTTTTCGTTTTATAAAAGTCGTGTTTTTTTACGTTCACAGCACGTTTTGAAAAAAATTGAATTGGCCTAGAAAATTCAGAGAGCAAAACTCGGCCACGTCCACAGCTAGTCAAAACGATAGGCCTTCACGTAATTTTTCGGTAAATCAAAAATTGAAAAACAATTTTTTTTGAAATTTACGTGAATCATATCACCTACTATATCAATGAATAATTTCACGTTCGTGTATGTCCTAGTGGTCTACACGTCTGTCTAATAAACTAGTGTATAAATAAGTTAAGGGTTCGCAGGACAGCGAGTACAACCCGCCATGTTTGGGTTCATGGCTAGGTATTTTATACTGAACGTCCCCCGCTAGTGATATTGGATGACGTGGGGCCCCGCCGATTTCGATACCATCCTGAGAGCCAAGGGTGCATGCGGCAAGTTTTGCAAAACGTAAGTTCGAGTCTTTCGTGTGATAAGCTCTTTTTTTTTATTTTTTTCTTGTTTGATGGATGGCAAAGAAATTCATTTTCCGAGAAAGGAAAATTATCAGGAAAGTCGGACAATTTCAAAAAAATTTCCGAAAATTAAGATATGTTTTTTATCAAAGCTGTTTTGTGAAAAAAAAAACTTTTTTGCTGTTTCAGAAATGTAATACCTACAATTTTATTACATGCTTTCTTAATTCAGATGTGTTTTCTGTCAACAGTTTTTGGTAACCTTTTCGATGAACTTTCGCACAACTTTTGATACATTTTTGAAAAAAAAAGTGACTTACCGAATACAAATGAACACGACTCGAGTCCTTTTCCACTTGTGATGCTTCCAAATCCATCAACAACTCTTCGACTGCTTTTCGACCGCGAATCTGGAAAGTAATATGCATTATTCTATGAAATATATCTAGGACTCAGAACTATATTTTGAGAAACTTCAGAATGTAAAAGTTGAGCTTTAAACTGAAATTTTTTTCAATTTTCTCAATTTTTTTTGAAAAGCATCTAGATTTTTCGAGAAACTAGAATAATACAACATGTGTTCTATTTATATATGCGAATTTTTTTAATTTTCAATAATTTATAGTACTCGTTTTGCCTCGTTCATTGTTGCATATAATGATCGAAAACTTTGAATTTGTACTTGGCCAATTAGGTCATATATATGACCTATGGAATTTTATGTATATATATATATATATATATTGACCAAAATGACCAAAATATCCGATACTCACCTCATCCCTGCATGTCAATATCACATTGGCGCCTTTTCGAAACAACATTTTCGCCGTGTGCAATCCGATTCCACATGTTGATCCGGTGACGAGCACATTTATACCTTCCATCTAAACACATGGATTACGGTATGCTCCTTTAAAATATCTCAACATGACAGTTTTCGTGGTGGGATATTTTAAAGGGGCAGAGCTTCGGGAAATACTATATTCAAAGGAGCATAGTTTATTCCATCTTTGACAAAACTACAGTAGTTGTTACAGTACTCCAAGTTTAAAGGAGCATGAGACCTCGCTGTGAGACCCAAAATTGCTCTAGTTGCTCCTTTAATACAGTGAGACTACATCTTTAAAGGAGCATGCCATAAAAACATCAAATATTTTTTCGTGTCAGGACCCAAAAAATAGCATTTCTGGTCAGAACCATCATAAAACAACAGAAAATTGAATATTTTTCAAAAAAATCTATTTATTCATTCGAAAAATGTGACTAGTATGCTAATAAAAACCTAGTAATAAAACCCGTTAGTAGTCATGACAAAAGTTGATGTAAATGCGCTCCACCTAACTTATGATCCTTTAATACAGTACTCTCGCTTGTTCAATGGAGCGCATTTACAACAAAAAAGTACATGAAATAAAATGCGAGTGAGTGTTATTCATATCTCCATCGATTCCTCTCCTCGTGTTTCTTCTCCGCTCGTTTTTCTTTCAATTGTCGAATACCTTCGGGATCTTGGAGGGCGCGGAACCATCTGGAAATGATAGGATGAATATCTTGACACGAAATATTTTAAAGGCGCATGATTTTCTGCTTTGGAATCTTTACCAGGGCAGAAGATTTTCCAAACTGAAACTTTCATCTATATCCAATCATGACAAAAATACCAATAATGTTGACAAATGGCATGAAAGTTTCAAAATTTTTTGAAACCGATAATGATGTTAAAAAAACAATCCAAAATCAAAAATTTTTGGCTCAGGATCATTCAAAATCCGAGAAAAAGCCGATAACTGGTAATTATGTGCATTTTTTTGTGATTTCGTAAGATTTTTCAGTTGATTTTTCAATTTTTCTGCCTCGATGTGTTTTTGATAGAAAGTTGGGCTTTTTACAAAAAACTAGAAAAAAAAGGAGGCTTCGTTATCAAATAATCATCTGAAGTCAAAATATTTCGAATAATTTTAATACTGTAAAAATTTCAGTTTCTCAAAAAAGTGAAAACTTTGAGTATTTTCATGTTAAATATTGATCCTTGACGAAATTCCAGTTCTCAAAAAAGCATTTTGTGTCATTTTTTCCAAAAAGAATTTGAAAGTTGTGCTTCCTGAACTTTCACGATTTCAGAAATGGTCAACATTAGTTCCTAATTCACAATTTTTTGATTCTATATTTATTTTCGGTTTTTAAAGAAACTTTCACGCAAAAAACCATAAAAAATTGGGCTTTCGCAAAAAATGGGAGAAAAAAGTAGTCATAGTTCATAAATATATCATCGTAAGTCAGAATATTTCGAAAAATTTTGATATTGTAAAAAATTTCAGTTTCACAATAACTGAAAATTTTGTAAAGTTTTACGTAAAATTTGATTTGGACGAATTTTTAGCTCCGAATAACGATTTTTTTTTGTCATTTTTTCCCAAATTTTACTCCAGAAAACAAACTAACCGATACTCTTCCCTAATCTCATTCGGATTCTTATCAACTCGATTCTTCCATATCTCATCAACATCCGCTTTCAATAATCGACCAAGTTCTGCCACCTGCGAACGATTTTCATGAATTTTTTGATCAATTTGTCATAAAACAAACCTCAGATGATTCAAAATCCTTATCCCGAAATTCCTTCTGTCGGAGGAAACATTTGGCAATTTCATCCTCATCGACCAACTTATCAATTTGTTTTTGTTGCCAACTCAGCAGATATCTGTAATATTTTGATTCTCATTTTTGTATCATTTTTCAGATTCTCAATCTTTTTCTAAAATATTCATCTGATATTCTCGTAAAATTTTCTTATTTTTTCAAGATTTTTGGATCAAAAAAATCCCTACACGGAAAAAGTACGTTGTCGATTTCGTTTTTGAAGGATTTTTCACAGACAAAGGTGAAATTTGAAGATTTTTTTTTTGCAGTTTCAAACATTTTGTTAAATTTTTCAAAATTCACAACTATCACTCCCGTTTCACTTATTTTTTGAGCAATTTCACTGAAAATCGCACTCAAAGAAGCGAATTTCTCTAATTTTCGTTCAGAAAGCCTCATGTTTGTGTGGTTTCTTATCTGTATTTTGAAAAAATAGTTCCATAGGTTGTCAAAATTCAAAATTTTTCAATCATAACATCAACACATTTTCGTGTCGAGATATTTATGATAGGCGCATGCCCATCGAAATTTGCAACTTCAAATGTTTTTATAGACTATAGTCTAGAACTTATGAATTCATATGAATAATTAGTCAAATTTTGGTTTTTTGATGTTTCGAGAAATTTTCAAATTTTGGTAAATTTATACTGATCTATTGTGATATGAATATTCATAAGTTCTAAATTTTGACTGTCAGTGAAAATTTTTGAAATTACAAAGTTTTGCTGCCAAGCAAACCAATTTCGTTTATTTTTCACAGAAACACTCATTTTCTAGTTTCCATGATTTTGAAAAATATTTGAAATAACTCACAAATATCCTCCATTATATCCAACAACCAATACAACACCAAATGCCGTCCATTTCAATATCGATTTCATGAATTCTCTCGATGATTTGTCTCGTTCTTCTCGTGCTGATTTCGAGTGATTCGGTTGTTCGGCTTGATTCCAATATGTTGACCAATCTCTGCAAAAATTTTTTTGCGAAACTTGTAAATCTTTGCTAAAGCACAAAACAGTTCATATACAGCTTCAGTCATGATAAGTTTCAGATTGTTCCTCTTTTTCAAATATCAAAAGATATCACATACCTCGAAAAATCATATTGTGGTCGTGCCGAGTATGGATGTCGATAATATTGATATTTACCATTCTCATGTCTATCACCACCAACTCCACCATTCTTCAATTGATAATCATACATTCGTCGATCCGCTGGTTTTCTGCAAAATTCAATATTTAGTCAGTGTATCTCATTTCTCTATAATATTTCTCTGTTATGGTTCTTGCTACTTTCGCTATCATGTTATTCGTTTCATTTTTTTCAATTCAAAATCGTCTCAAAGTTATTTGTAGCAACTTCTATGATGTTTTGTGGTATTTCCTTTGAAATTTTTTTACAAAGTAGAAAACTACTAAAAGCGGAGAAATTTATTTGTGTTTCGTAAAAATCGACGTTCTCTAATTTTCTATTGTTTCTAGTCGTAAATTTCGTTTTCAAACAAAATCTCTTCTCCACCTCAAAACTTTGATATTTTACTTTTATTATTCCATTCTAAACCTAGTTATGAATAATTTTTATACTGTTTCATAAATTTATAATAAAAACATATTGTAGCAATAGGAGTTTACTGTTAGTTATGCTCCAATCTTCAGCTAGATTATCTACTGAACTTTTTGCATTTTCGCTAAATTTCAGGTTTTTAACGGTTTTGCGAGTCTTATAATTGAAACTATGAATATCAAAGTATCAATGTTTTGATATATTTCTCGGAAAAGTTTTCAATCATCAAACTTCAATGATAAATGATATTACCGATTTTCAAGCATGTGTGAAATATTATGTATTATCGGTTCCACACCGATGATCTCCTTTGCAAAAAAAAAAACCGTTTTTTTTGGTCCTGACACGAAACGTATGCATAACGCGGATACGCAGAGTGCTAGTGAAAACAACTTTTTTTTTCGAGGACCATTGGTTTGAAATTGATAATAACACTTTTTGCATGCTTTTTAAAATCAAAAACACTATTTTTATCAAAAACCAAACTAACCTCAAGCAATCATATGCCGTTTTGAGTTCCACAAAATTGTCCGTTTTGCCACCATTTTGTGCATTATCAGGATGGTGCTGTAATACATCATATTTCAAATAAAATGATGAAATTTTATCATTTTTTTGGTGTTGCTGATCGTTTACCACAACAAACAACTGAGTGAGAGTGGAGAGGATTAGAGAAAGAGGCAGAGTGAGAGAGTGTGTTGAAGAGTGGAGGGTGGTGAGAGAAAGAGAGAGAAAACACGAGGAAGAGCTTGAAATTGTTGATGAATTCTGAGTTGGAAAGGTTGGGAATGTCACTTTTTATGGGAAATTTTGCAGGAAAAACATGTTTTTTTGCTGAGAATTTTTTCAGAGGTGCACAAAATGTTTTCGAGATGAAGGTAGATCAAAAATTATCTCCAAAATCGAAGGAACGCTATTTTTTGAACTACCATGATGAAAAGCAGTACGGTAGATCACGAGGTTTCACTATCAGAAAAAATAACAAGATAAACACTGTTCTTATCAAGTTTTTCTGACAAAATGTCTTTTTTCAAATATAGTTTTCGGGTTTTTGTAACCTTAATGCACACTTTCCTACACGAAACAGTGAAAAATGTGCGCATTTCTCAAATTTTGAAGATGAAGCTTGTGACCATGGCGGACGATCACAGCTGTTTCAAATTTTCAAAGGAACAGGGACTTATTTAATGGAAAAAAAACATAGGAATGTAACGGTTTGTTTTAGATTTCTAGAAGGAAATGTGAACCTATCTAGCTGTCAATTTTTTCAAGGAATTCTGGAAACACTTAAAATTCCTCAAGTCGGGGGGCGGAACGAAGCAATAACTTTGATCTCCATAAATGAAACTGTGAAAAATTGTTGATGTTATGAAGACTTCAATCGAAAAATATAGAATCTTGATGTTGTTTTTTATCAATTTTCGTTTTTTACTAATTTGTCTCCTTCGTTCGCATATTCTTTATGTAGAATCCAAATTCATTATCAATGTTTGTGAAATATGTATTTTTTGATAAACTGAATTGAAGGTTTCTGGTAAAATTCGTGAATGTGGTATTATTTTTTTCGATTTTCAGAAAAACTTTCTCTCAAATAGTCATTTTTTTCTTTTTTAAAATCTTTTTTCATGACTTGGAGGAAAATTCTGTCGATTTTCACCTATAAAATATCATTTGAAGTACTTCTTTAAAATAACTTTTGTGCAAAAGTGTTTTTTGTCTGATACTGTCATCGAGTGTTCAATTTCAAGCTCTTTCTCACCAAAAAATTCAATATTTCACAATTTTTGGCTTAATTTTCACTATTTGAACTCGAATATAATTTTCAACACTCAAACAACGAACCTGTTTCGATTTCTGATAAAACGCCGCTTTAATCTCCTTCAAACTCGCTTCCCGTTTCACACCAAGTACATCATAATGTGTTCGTTTCAAAAATCTTCAACATTTCTTTTTCATATCAATTTCACTCTTTTAAGCTCACCTAACGTGCGTCAATATTCCGAAACGAGTTTCCAGCATCAACTTCAACATCTATCTAGTTAACTTATCTAATAAAACTACTTAAAAGTACTCGAAATTCTTGAATTTTAACAATATAAAATCTCACGTTTTTGTTGTAAAACCAATAATTCACAATAAATTTATGTATTTTGTTGTCACAGAGAAGGAAAAAAAAGAGGAAAAAGTGAATGATTTGGCGAAAAAAATAAGGGAAGGAAAACCGAGATTTTCGGGTTTTTTTTTGGGGTAAAATAACACAAAAAAGGCACATTTCGTAAGAAAAACCATAATATTTTGGGGACGAAGAGGATAAATTATAGAAATTTAAATAATAATAATAATTAAACACCTAAAAATTCATAGATTTTTGCGTTTTTGTTTAGTCGAAAAAAAATTAGTGGGAAAAAATGGGGGAAAAAACATGGAATTTTATAGAGTTTCGGAGAATGTTTCTTTACATATTCTCATATTGATCGATTCGTCGTTTGGTGTTTCCGCCGCGAATTTGACGCAATGTCTTGTACTTGTCACGTCCGGCCTTCTTGTTCTGCAATATTGTCAAGTTTAATATGATACTTTCAATGGAGACGTTTGAAAAATGGTTTGAAACACGACTTTCCAGTAAAAATAGTTGTTTTTCTTTTCAAAAGCCGGCTACTGTTTCAAATTTTGTGAATATTTTTTAGAATTTATATTTTTTTTTGATATGACGATAGAATGATTTTTTCTCACCAGGAGGGTCGTTTTGGGTACCACCATTTTTTGAAACACTATTTTTACCATTTTTGACGTATTCAGGCCTATTTTCGACCATACTTAAGCTCATAACTTTCTTCAAATCCTCCAGTGGCGGCTCAAAATTTTTTTCTGAACATTTCAGACTACCACGAACATCTGACAAAATTTCTAGCGAATTCTCAACCGGCACCCAAAACGACCCTCCTGGTCAGACAAAACGTTGGAAAAAAATGAACCTATTCGAAACGTTTTGCAACTGTTCATTCTGCTGAAGAGAAGGCTTTGTTTTTTCCACTAATTTGGAATTTTAACAAAAAATAAGTTCTTGATCCTGAATCATTATATATCCCAGTCTATTTTCAAGTTAATTTTCAGTCGTAAATCGAAAATACGCACGGAAGTGTGTATTTTTCTACAAGTTTACCAATTTTATAAAAAATGAAGCTTTCTCAAACGAAACAGCAATCAACTAACAACTTTTCAATCCAGTTTTACATTTGCTTTGAAACATTACTCAAAATTCTTTTTGGACGAAAAGAACTTTCGAATCAACCAATTCATGTTTCTAAACCAGATAATCCTCAAAAAGCACTCACCTCCATGTGCAAAACATCATAATCAGTGATTGCAGTCTGATCTTTGACGCTATCAAGTTCACGTGTAAGCATATCAAGCTTATTCTTGATGATGATATTCTTCTCCGCCGCTGTTACTCTATCCAATTCGCGTTGTGGCACATGTTGATCCGCGTCGTTTGTCAAATCTGAAAAAATACCAATTTTAACATTTGTGTCTTGATGGAAAACATGGATTTTCAGCTTTAAGAGCTGAAAATCGTGTCAAAAACATACCAGTGGCTCCGTTATCCTCATCATCAGTTACATCATCTCTTGGATGGTGATTGACATGATTTTGATGGTGTTGAGAGTGATCAACCTGCAAAAATGATAAATGTGTTTAGCTTTATTGTTTTCATTTTCAATTCCACATTTTTTTGTACATTTTCAAGATTACAGACGAAAAATTTCAGTTTCTTTGGAAATTCAATGATCAAAAAGTTTTTTATAATCACATGGTCAATTTCGATAACAGTATATTTCAATCAAATTTTAGTTTAAAAACTTTCAGAATCGTCTCAAAACTTCGATAAACCTAAAATTGAGACTTCCCATAGAAAAAACATTTACAAAATCAGATATAGCATATGAAGTTGTATTTTAATAACAAATTGGCACTTTTAAAATGACGATTTTTTACAATTTCAAAAGTTATTTTTTCTAATTTTTTCGATTTTTCAACTAGTTATCAACAAAAAACTAGACTTTTCTCCATATTTTCAAGAATTTTTGACGCAGAATGGCTCAAAATAAAACTGAATTCGAAATTCTTCATGAAACTAGTCCATTTTATTTTGAAATTTCCATTTCTTGTAAAACGGCCCACTCCTGGAACGAAAATGGGCAAAAGGACCCACCCTAAACCTATGGTCAGTCATTCAACCATCTCTGATCAATATTTCAATATCAAAATATTCTCACCTGTGATTGAAGTTGTCTAGTAACAGTCGTCTGTCTTTCAACTTCTTGTCTCATCGTGTACACCTCTCGTTCTCTCGATTCCACTTGATCTCTCAATCGTCGTCTCTCATCATCCGACATTGCCTTCTCCGATTGTAGTTGTGCAGTCAACTCTCTCAATTCGTATTCCTTCTCTTCCAATGCCTTCTTTGCCAATTGTAATTGTCTCAATTGCGCCTCCAATCCATTGATTGTATGGTGAGCTTCTTCGAGTTCGCGACGAGCTCTCTCCATATCCGCCTCCATCTTGGCCATACGATTTTCGGCTTCGCGTTGGCGAGCTTCAGCTTCTTCGCGGGCGCACATTTCGCGAGTCAGTTTTTCTTGCTCGGCGACTTTGAGAGCACGTTCCTCGCGAGCTTGTTGCTTCATTTGTTGCACTTCGATGGTGTCTGGCTTTCGTCGACGCATGTAGAGCTCGTGGTTACCCATGCAGAGAGCGAGGATTCGCTTGTTGATACGGAGACGTGGAGCGTAGAAGACAAAGTCCTGAAATATGATATTCATAGGTTCGTAAAATTGTAACTTCAGAAAATCATAGAATCTCTAGTTCTATGCCTGGAATCTTTTAGAATCCATCATTCAAATAAATGATGGCCATAGATCGTGAAAACGTTCATCAGAATCTACTAGATCTATGCATAGAATTTTTCTCCGATGAATCGAAGTTCTATGCATAGATTCTCATAGAACTCGTCGATAAGCAGTAAAATATGAAAAATACCGTTCTATGCATAGATCCTACTAATTTTCCGATATTTCTAACATATCTATGCATAGAACTCCTTTTTTTGTTGAAAACCCCGAGTTCTATGCATAGATTCTAATAGAAATCGTCGATAAGCATTAGACATAGAACGGAAAGTTCTATACATAGATCCTACCAACTTCAACATATCTATGCATAGAACTCCTCGATTTTCTTGGAAATATCGAGTTCTATGCATAGAACCTATCAACAACTCAAAAAACTCACATGCGCCTTCTTATCAATAGGCTTAATCACAAATTTCTTATCATTGAAAGAAATATTGCGAATCTCGGACCATGGGAATCCAACTTTCGGTGATAGGCGATCAGTCTTATCATAGATATTGAGGCCAAGTGCGTCGACGCCCAAGTACAAGTCTGTTCCTTTTTTGTTGCGAATTTCAAAGTACTGTAACATAATATTCATCAGATTCGCCAAAAAAGTGCTAAAAAAACTCACATTGACGCCATACATTTCCAAATCTTGAGCAATCTTCAAATACTCCAACATTGCTTGCTCGCGTGCTGTTCCCTTATGATCCGCCCACCATGTGATGATACGACGCTCCCATTCTTCGCTGTTTAGCTTGAATTGACCGAGAACACGTTGTGGCAACAATCTGCAATATTTGATATGCATTTTTCAAATTTTAATAAGAAATTGACTCAAAATTGCGAAAAATCAAGTATTTTCGACTTTCGATATCTCCATTTTTAGAAAACAGCAAAACATACCGATCAGTTGAAGCACGTGACTCATTCGCATACGATTCCGGATGATAATCACCATATTTGGCTTGTTTCGCGTATGAAGCGAGTAGGACTGATGTCTCCGGTGGGCAATAGATCTCATCGGAGAGGATGCCGTCTTTCACTTGCAAGTAGAATAGTCTCTGGAATAAATATACGTTATTAGATGGAAATTGTTGTTTATTGGAAGGTTCGCGCAAAAAATGAAAATATTTAGTTGCAAATCGGGAAAAACTGAGAAATTTCACATTTCTGCTACGTTTCGAATGATACAGTACTAAACCTTGCAGAAAAGTCATGTTTATGGATTTTAATTAGAAAAGACCTCAAATTGAACTTAGCCTAATTTCCTTCATTCTTACGATATTATTGAAACAATAGGGTTTATGAAATGCATATTTTTTCGCTGAAAATGGGTTTTAAAAGATATTTTTCAGCCAAACGCATATCAAATGCACCTCAGTATTATCAGACGTCAAAAGGGATTAAAAATCAGAAAAGGCAGAAAATTCTTCGTTTCATGGAAGCCTGAGACTTCTTTGCGCCATTTTTTTTTTCAAAATAGCCAACCAGAATTCGTCTAACATGTAAAATGCTCTTTTCTTTCAAATTTCGATTATTCTAGAGTTCCAAAACAATTTGAAATTTTTCTGATTTATGAAGACCTGAGATTTCTTTCCGAAATTATTCAATCAAAACTCGTCTAATCTGTGAAAAATTTCCTTTTCTTTGAAATTTCGACTATTCTAGAGTGCCAAAACTACAAAACCCCCCGTCAATTTCCGCCAAACCCCTATCCCCCATACACACAAACCGCTCCAAAACAAACATTCCATTCTTATCACAATCATTCATTTCTTCGCCTATTCATTCATCCAAAAAAGAACACCACACAATTTGAATACTCGTAAAAATAACAACATTCCATTCGTTTCCTCCCTTCATTTTTGAGTCATACTTCAACACGTACTTCAAATATGAGTCATAACAGGAAAAAAAACACACGAGAAAGGTGGTATATTTACTCAAGATGGACACAAAACATGGCTAATTTGGATACCTCCGCGATGAAAAAACATGTTTTTTTCGTGGCGATGAATGGGTAATTTGAAACCATTGTTCTTGGCGAGAAAAAAAGGTTTTTTGGGATGGATGGATCAAAAATTGATTTTTTTTGGCTCAAAATAACGTTAGAAAATCAGATTTTCGGATGAAAAGAGCGACTGAAATATTTTAAAAAAATGTTTCAGTATCTAGATTCTAAATCCTCATTTAAAAAATTTATTTTTTTACACACTCGTCTTCATCAGAATCGCAAAACTCAAATAATATGATATTCGTTGTTTGAAACGTAACTAAACAAAGAATCCTATATTTTGAATCAAAACGTTTAAAAACCGTGAAAATACACAATCATCATTTTCTGCAAATGATCGAGAAGCTAGACACTATTTTAAGTTCCCAAAATTTTGCAAATGAAGATATTTAGCTAGAAACTTCATTGGTGGCAAAAAATCGTGAAACCTTCATCAATTCGAGACAACGCCAGAAGAGTCTCCGTCTCTCACTTCTTCACACTATTTCACGTTTCGTGGCGGGATATTTCAAGTGTTTCAAGACTTTTTTTTTGCTCTTTCAACATGCAAATTTCACCTTTTGTGGGAATTTATTGGTTCAAATGTGTACAACCTTTCAATTACGGATTGAAAATTCAGATTTGAGCAAATTTCAAAACAGAAACCATCAATTTCCCAGCCAAGACCATGAATCACTGCGTCTCTCACTTCTCCCCCATGTTTCTCCTTTTTCATGTTCAAAATGTAACCCAAACCACGCATTTTCGTGCACAAAACCCCCCAACCAAACCGTTTCATCATTCTCCTTTCTCCCATCATTTTGCCAACCATTACAATTGTGTTATCAGTGAAATCAGTGCCGTCACACTCTCAACTTTTTGGAGCAAAAAACTCTTCTCGTTTTCTGGTGGTGGCAACATTTATCATTTTTCGTCAAGAGAGAGGGAGAGAAACGTGGATCGGGGTAAAAATGAGGCGAAAAATCGAATAGTGGTCTTTATGCAAAGTCAAATTGAACGGACGGAAATGTGTCTAAATCTCTGGTTTTGTGCACTATTTTCAAGGGAGAGTGGCTCAAAACAGGGTCGGAGGTTGAAAAATTATCGAAGAAAGAGAATTCGGGACTAGAAAAGGTTGAATATTGCAGATTTTCGATAGAAATTATGAGCGAAACTTGAAAAGCATTTGAATCTCTAATAATCCACATTTAACATGATAAAATGGGAATAGACACTTCAAAAACTTGAAATATGATTGAACATGCATGATTCTGCCGAAGACTTTTCCAATATATTGAAACGGTGTAAATCAATCGAAATAAGCACTTTTCAAATTCAGAAATCAAGTAATTTCTATGAAACTTTGAAAAACTGATAGAAAAAAGTTCAGATGTCGGAAAATGCTGAAAACCGGGAAGAAAACCATGAGCTGAACGAAAAATATGAAAGTCTATGAGTAAACCTCTCTCTTTGATGGTAATCGGAAACTGCGAAATCTCAGAATTACCGTACTTCAACAAATATAGCAACTTTCTCAATTTTTTTGATCCAAATTTTCATATCAACCTCACACACAATATTGACTCAAATTTTCACAGGACTGCTTCGAAAAGTATCCTTTTTTGCCAATCATTTCAGCGAAACTCTCAAAAAAGCTTCCTTACCATTGTAACATCCTGAATAATCTCCTCGGACACATCTTCCGGATAGAATTTGGCGCGGAATTTGAAGACGAGTGTCGAGTCTTTCTTCACATCTTGTGACATGACTTTCTTGTTCAATTTCAACCATGTTGGGAATCCTTTATTATCAATGTACTGCAGGCCAAAGTACCAAATTTCGCGGAGCCCAATTGTTTTGACAACCTGTAATCAACCAAAATGCGTTGATTTTTTGGGCGGGAAAAGTGATCTACCTGATCGAAAAGCTGTTTTCCAGTCGTCGATGATTGAATCGCAAACTCGAGCTCCGAGTCCATCGATGTGACACGCACATTTATCTGAAAATGTCAAATTTCAGCAAAAATGAGTTATTTCAAAATTGATAGCTCACATTTCCAGACAAACCATTAGTGGTCACCATTTTTTATCCGATTAACAAGTTTGAGACGTGAGAAATGCTTGAAAAATATTAATTTTTGGGTGGATTTTGAAGAAAAAACGAGGAAACGGTACAAAAATGCGACTTTTTGGGATCAAAGAGACTAAAAATTGGAATTTGCAAGGTTGTGAGAAGGAAAATTTGAATACATTTCATATGAATCGTGCCATAAAACGAGGATTAACGTTTCAAAACGCAGAAACCTCATGAAATTTCATTTGCATCTAGTGTTTTGAAAATGACTCATGATGACTCAAAAGCGGTTCTAATATCGATTTCATATCAATCGAGAATTCCTTGTAGATTTACGAAGCGTTTACCTTTTGTGTGCCTTTTAATCGTAGCCTAAACATAACTGAGACTACTGTACTGTTTAAAGGCACACATCTCAGAACAGCTCTTCGCTTCGAGATAATTTTGTGGTTTTCTATGCTCGATTTGTATGGAAAGGTGTATTCCTTTATCGAAACCTGATAATTTGATCGTTTTTCGAAAATACTTCCTCGTTTTCAAAGCATGACTCATAGCAGAAAAAAACGTTTTTACTTTGACATAAATTGTAGAAAAGTTCGATTTTCACTTCCTATGTTTAATAAATCTACACAAAATATTCAAGCTTAAGAAAATGAACATGTTTTTGTAACAGTAACAAGACCAAAATGTATTTTTATCAAAATAAAAAATCTATCAAATATCAATAAAATTCGCAATGACTCATGGTAAAAATATGCAAATTTTCCGTCGAAAAATGTCAATTTCAACAAATTTTTTTTAAGACGATAAAGTGCCATTTTTCAAACTTTCAGGCTACATAAAATCACATTTTCTAAAATAAAACACGAAAAAATGCGTTTTCAGCTGAATTTTCACCAAACCGTTACACGACACACAAAAAAACCGGGGCAAAAACCGGGAGAAGCGAGAACAAACGATAACAGAATACACACACAATTGTGTGTATGTAACACCATTCCCTTTCGATGTTTGTCATCAGGCTCCGCCTACTTTTTCCATAGAATTATCAGTGGAATGGAGTGGGGGAAAACTGATAATCACTTGGAAGGTTGGCACACTTTTGAATGATAATTTATATATAGAGAGGTGTATATACTTAGAATGGCATTAGACATGGGGTTTAGAAAAGGGGAAAACTTATGATGATGATGATTCGTAAAGGGTTTACAAGTCAAAGTTTGGAATGGAAAATATTAGGGTCGTATTGACCCAAACTTGTTTTCAAAAATGGATTTCTGTTGAAAGTTCCAGAGAAACTCTACAGTTTTGAACAAAAAAGCTTTTTTTTTAGGAATATGAGTCAAAAGTCGTAAAACGAGGAGGTTAGCGAAATTTTACGCACTTTTTTGTCTATTTCTTGACTGATTTTCGGTCACTAGAGTCTCAAATATTGATTAGGATTGAAAAAAACGGCTAGAACCATTAGCTCATCGCCATAGGTAGAATACTTTATTTCCCACAAAATATCGGGACCCGTGGTTTTTAGAAAAGGTTAATAACGTGGGACCCGTGTTCGTCAAAAATTGGTCTATTGTGAAAAAAATCTTTCTGACAAAAAAATGAGGTAAAGTTACAATTTCGGGAAAAGTGGGACCCATGATCCGTTCCAAAATTACTCTGAAATCTCAAAAAGTGGGACTCGTGGACGGAAAAGTTCCGCAATATTCATGGTCATCGCCATTTTGTGATATTTTATGACAATTTCGAAGTATCGAACGTTTTCAGTTTCAAAATTTCATTTTTTGAGTCAAAATCTTTATTTTTATCGTTTTTTGCTTAAGTTTTGAAAATAAATTTGATTCTTAAGTTTTCATGCAGTTTTTATATAGGAAACAGCGTTTTTAACGTTTCCACGAGAAATTTTGATGATTATTATCATAAAAACATATTTTAAAAACAAAATTTTCATGATTTTGAATGAAATTTACGATTTTTAGCTGGAAAAGGTTCAGAAAACATGTATCTTGTCTATAAAAACAGGATATTTTAGGAACATTTCTACTTTCAAAGGTTTTTTATTGGAAAACAGCCTTGACACAACATTTTCGGGTAAAAGACAATATTTTTCAAGCATTTCCACATCTCAAACATCGGATTTTATCATAAAAACATTCAAAAAATCCCAAAACTTACAGCTTTTTTCGACATGATTGTATCTTCCTTCCAATCCTCTCAATCAATTCGTGTTGCGTCTGCGAAACAAAAAAAGGCACGCCGAAACTAATCGCTATTCGCTCCAAAACCGTGTGTTTCTCTGGAAACAATATATGTATATATGAATTGGATAAAACGAGAAGGAGGAGATGAATGTAATGGCAACATATAACAGTATAGAACGAGGGAAAGAGGGGGGAACCTGTTGAGGCAACAAGTATAAGAACGAACGACAAATGGGCAGATTGATTGGGCAATATGAGGTGAGTCATAGGGTATTTTTGCATGTTTTTTGAGGAAAAAAGAAGAAAAGCGCGGATTTTCGAGTGAAAAGAAGAAATTTTAGGTGAGCCTTTTTCTCTATTTTTTTGACAAAATTCGGAAGAAATCAGCGATTCATACCAGTGTTTTGAACGAAAAAACAGAATAGTGAGCATTTATGTGAGAAAATATGAGGAAAAACAAGAATTCGAGGAGGAAAACACGATTTTTTACGAGAAATGTGTGAAAATAAGCAATATTAGGAAGATTTGAAGCGAAAATTAGTGGAAAATACGATTTTTTTGATCAAAGGAAAGGAAAAAATGGTCTTTGGTGGAAATTAGCTGTTTTTTGCCACTTTTTGGTTGAAAAATGGCATATCTAGAGCTAAAAAGACAAGCAAAATGCAAAATTTCATGAAAAAAAACATCGAGAAATATGAATTTTATGCGATTTTAAGAAAATTAAGCGTTTTTTTCTGGACTCGTAACACAAAAAATTACGAAAAACGCGATTTTCGGCTTTAAAAAAGAAGAAATGCAACAAAATTTACGATTTCCCCCGAAAAAAATCCTCGTAAATACTTAATTTTCGCGTAAAAGTGCATTCGAATCCATCAAAAATCGAGTAAATTCCATGAATTTTCAACAAAAAAACAAGAAAAATGTGTTTTGGCGCGCTCGCCTTCGAATAATTTGAAAATGGGTGTGATTGGCGCCAATTTCGTCATCGTATGCACAAATGTTTAGACAAATATACACTTTTTGCATGGAATTTGGTGTCAAATTACGGGGTTATTGATGATTTTTTGAGGAAAGAGGTTTTTTGTGAAGAATGTGGTGCAAAATGGTGAAAATGGGATGAAAAACATGAAAATCTTGCGAAATAGACTGTTTTTTTATGCTAAAATGTGAAAATCGATGATTTTCATGCTGATTTGCTAAAAAAACAGTTTTTTCCTTCTATTTTGGTCAAAAAACACTTGGCGCGTTCAAATTACGGTAGAGCGCGTTTGCACCCTTCTTAGGTTTAGCAAACAAGTTTGGAGCTTTAATTGCTCAAAATCAGCCGAAATTCAGCAATTTAAGGTGGAAAACATAAGAATTTGCAATTTTTAAGTGGAAAATGACCTAAAAATTTAGTTTTTCGCAAAAAGAACAGTAAAAATAGACGTTTTTAGGTATTTCATAACAAAAACAAACTATAGTAATGAAAAACAGACAAACAACACCAAAAAAGGCCGGAAATTGAATAAAACATATGCAATACAAACAAGAGAGAGAGGCAAAAGGGGTTGAATATATGCGTGTATAATACTATGAATCAGTATCAGAATATATGTCTATCTATCACTATGAATATTATACAGTACTATGCAAATATAGTATGTGTGCATGCATAATAAATACACTTTTGATACACTTAAACGGATAGAAATATATATGTGAATAGAGAGGAAATGTCAAAGTTTTGGTGTTTAGACTGGATACAACTTTTTGGGTGTTCTATGGAAGTTTTTTTTTATATTGGGGGTGCAATTTTTTCACAAATTTTATAACAGGTCTTGAAAATTACAAAAAAAAACCTCGAAGCGAAAAACTGTTTTGAGGTGTGTGCCTTTAAAATGTACAGTAATTTGAGTAATGTTTTAGGCAACGGTTTAAAGGCACACAAAGAATCATGGCTTTGTAACTCTATAAAAAAGGCTTGATTCGTATGAAAAGAATAAGAATAGTTTAGGTTCAAAAATTAAACCTAATTTTTCGATGATACATTTTTTTTCATTAAAAAACTTCCAATATACGTTTCAGCTACTATTTAATAATATTTGTATATAGGTTTAATTATTCATGCACTTTCTCCTATTAAAATAACTTTTTTAAAAAGTGAGAATACAAAAGTTAGTTCTGTGAATCAGAACTCCAAAAAAAAATCTAAAATTCACATTATAGCTCTATTACAACTTTTACATATTACAATTTTTGGTAGATTTGTTGAACTCTAAATTCGGATCAGAAGAAAATTAGGTTCATAAAAAATATATTTGAGGGAAAATGGAACATCAAATAATGAAGCAGTAAGGTGTTCAAGTTTTATGTAACCGTTATCCTACATATCTTTGATCCGAATCTTCAGTATATTTAACAAGTATCAAGGAAATCCAGCTCGAAAAGTCTTGAATAACGATATGTGCCTTTAAAGCTTTCTACAGTATGTTACTGTATGAAAGGAACATACATGGTTTTGTAAATCATGGTTTTTAAAACTGAAGCTATGATCCAAGTTGAAATTTTTCATATAAGTAACTTTTTGAAAATTTTTGAGAATCATCGCTCTGAGCATCGCTGAGTTACAGTATCTCAAAAAATTTTAAGATGTGTACCTTTAAGACTTTTTATAGTTAGTATACTGTATTAAAGGGACATACATAATTTTGTAAATCATGGTTTTTCAAAGCTGGTTATAGTTACTGAAGCCTTGATACAAATTTATATTAGTGTATTCTTGTGAATCCGAAAAACATGTTGATTCAAATCAGATAGAGATGTGCACCTTTAAGACAGTATACCTCTGACTACTGTATTAAAGGCACATAAGGACAGTTGGTGTAACTGAACGTGAAAATAGGAAACTTTGAAAAAAAAAGATTAATTTTAGAACATCAGAGCTCGAAAAAAATTAGAACCACCTCAAAACATGTTCATACAAATCAAAAAGAGATGTGTGCCTTTAATACAGTATACCTCTGGCTACTGTATTAAAGGCACATAAGGGTATGTGGGTTGTACCTCAACAGGAGAGAAAAAAACTTGAAAAAAAGGGATGTAAAAACAAAATGAGCTTAGATTTTAGGATATTCGAGCTCGAAAAAAATCAGAAAATTAGGAAAAACCCGAAACAAATCGCAAAAAAATCACAAGACGGAAGGAGAGCGGTTTTTGCTGAAGGAGGGGGGAGACTGGCCAACACAGAGAGAGAGAGAGAGGGTTAGCTAGGAAGGGGTAGGATAGGGAGGATGGAAAAGATAGATAGTATACAAATGAGGGGAGGTGACGCCAGGGGGGCCGAAGTCGAAAACGAAACGATTGCGTTCGGGTCGCGACAAAAACATTGGGGCGAAGGTAGAGAGGAGAGGGAATTGTTTGCGTTTCGACATGTCGACAGGACCCACACAACAATGTGTGGTTGGGATGGGAGGAGTGAATGTGTGTGTGTGAAAATATAAGCAAAAAAACAATAAAATGAACTTTTTATTGATCTTGTACAAATATGAAGTTTTATTATCTTTTGATAGGAGAATGGACTAGTTTTATTGGTTTTTGAAGGTTTTTTGAGGTTGAGGAGGAAGAGTTCCAGTATATATATATATATATATATATATATATATATATATATATATATATATATACTATTATGAAGTTGAAAACGTTTCTTGATAAACTTTAAAAAGGAAAATCAGTTTTTTTCCGTTATGTGTTCTTGATCCAAAATTTGTTTGATCTGATTATCTGAAGATAGATCTGATGTACTTTTCAGATGACTTCTGACACGGATAGGAATATGACTTTTATTATCTGATATGAAAATGTAATAGTTTTTTTTGGTTTGGAAAATTTTTGCGGCGAGAAGGGGAGTTCCAGAGTTGAACTTGGAGAAGACTGATGTTGACCTAACTGACAAAAATTCTCAAAAGGTAAGTAATGTCTGGTATTCAGAAGTTTCGAGCGAATCCGAGGTGATCAGGATTAACATAAGAATCAATCATTGAAAACTTATATCGTTTCGAGTTATAGATGGACATTTATTAGCATGTTCAGTTCAACGTCAATAATGTTTGGAAATTAAAATTGGGCTAATGAATGACCACCGTAGTTTTGAACATGCTTTCTGCAGCAAGAGCATTTAGTTCAATGGTTATTTTTTAGACAAAAGATCTGGGATTGATAAAACACAGATTGTTTGGATTTCAGTGACATTAGTACAAGAAGTTAACTTATTTTTTCAGAATCTAACTGCAAAATAAAACTACTTTTTTTTCAACCTTTTGATGATCTTAATCGGGTATTACTATTTAGCAAGTACGTTTCAACTACTACTTAAAAATAGGAGAGTTTGAAAAAAAAATGATCTGGAAGCGGTGTTAGCCATAAATTATGGTGTTTATCGTTTTCGCGAAAATCGAGTTTTTGCTGTCCAGTTACCGTATGCGCCTTTGATACAATAACCTGAAGCATAACTGAAACTAGTGTACTGTCTTAAAGGAACATCCACAGGAATCCATGTGGGATTGATGTTGGTTCTATGGAAGCTACATAATATCTATGCATAGAATTTGATAGATCGATAGTTGATTCTATGCATAGAACTACATAAAGCGGGTTTTTTGATTCTATGCATAGAACTTCATACATCGGTTGGTGATTCTATACATAGAATCTCATGATATGACAGTTGATTTTATGCATTTACAGCGATAGTTGATTCTATGCATAGAACGTCCTAAAGAGGTTTTTGATTCTATGCATAGAATCTCAAAGAGCGATAGTGGATTCTATGGATAAAACTTCATAAAGCGGTTTTTGATTCTATGCATGGAATTTCCTAAAGCGAATTCTGATTCTATGCATAGAACCTCATGATATGAAGGTTTATTCTACGCATAGAACTCTAAAAACCTCGATTTATGGCTAGGCTTTAAAATAAGCATAATATCATGAAGTATCAAACACCAAAACCGATTCAAAATATGCGTAAAGGAACGACGGGAGTGTAAGCATTCTCACTATGTGCTCTACAGCTAATCTCCCCTCCTCGTACATCATACAAACATTTCCGGCCCCCTTCTCCGTTCAGAATTGACCATTCTACTTTTTGTACTAAAGAAGAAGGGGACTGATATTGATATATGTATATGTATAACCAATTCGGGAAGAAGGACGGGGGAAATAAGGTTGATGGAAAACGATATGGAGATGGGTTGACGGATAATGGTGTTATTCGACATGGAGAGGAGGAAATGGATGGAGGGAAAGGAGTTTTGTTTTAGGGTTAATGGGGGGAAGAAGGATGAGAATGAACTATGAGTGGGAAAAGGGGAAAAGCTTGGATGAGATTTTAAGAATGATGAATGCTAGGGAAAGATTTTTAAAACATATTCCAATATCATCGTTCCCAAACGAATCGAGCCCCGTTGCTCCAAAGAGCTGTTTTAAGCCACGTGCCTTTAAGCAGTACAGTAACTTCAGATAAAATACCGTTTAAAGGTTCACAGAAAGTTATGGCATTGTAAATCTACAACAAAGGTTCGATTTGTATAAAACCGTTAATATAAGACGGTAAAAAATACTGTTATATTGAAGCTTAGAAATATTTTTGAAAAATTGAAGCTCGTAGATGAAAAAAGGAGCTTAGCCTTAACAGAAGTCAAATATTTGAAAAAATTCACAGAAAACTGAAAAGTTATGAGCTCGGAAGAATTTTATGGAACAAGAGCTGTAATTTTATTTTGACTCAAAAAATGTCGGCTCACAGAATGTTTATATTTTTTTTTGAAAATTGACGTCATAGATTTTAGTGTCTATAAATTCATAGAACTGGAATATCATAGAATCATAGATCTTCATATTCATAGAATAGTAGGATTTGATGTCCATAGATCGATCATCAAGCTGATAGAGCCATAGAATATCAAACTCATAGAATCATAGAGCTTGAGACTTTTGAAACAAAATGTGAAGAACTAACAATTTCAAAAAAATCAAAAGTTTGAAACGCAAAAAAATTGAAAGTTAAGCAACATTGAAAAAAATCGGTTAAATTTGAAATAAAAGAGCCCTACGCATTGTGTGATGCGCTCCTTTAAGACAGTAATCAGGCTACTGTATTAAAGGCTCATGGTCCCGTAAACTAGCACTGGAGAGCTGGAGCAGAAAGACGGTGAATTTTTTTAATGGAAAAATGACAATTTCGAAAAATTCGGTGGTGTTTGAGTTTCGAAATTCAAAAAAGTATCTCTTTGTTCATCAAAAAAAAACTCGGCGCGTGCGCGGCAAAACTTCACAAAGGCAACACCATCTGTCAGTTTCACCAAAAGGTCACACCAAAATGCAACACCATCTCACTCTCAATAAGCCAATTATTTCTCGATATATTCAATCCGGCAAAAGTGGGGGAGGTAGAAATCCACGTTTCGAATTGTAAAACTGCAGGAGAAGGAATATCTTTTCCCTCTTCCGACACGACGAAATTCCTTGTGAAGAGGCCGATCCGGAGGCGATATCGGGGTCGTTTTTGACCATTCAAGGACAAGACGAGGGACGAGCGACACATTCCCGAATGGCCGCCCCCCGGTCGTGTTTTTTCTTTAGTATTATTATTATGATTTTTCATTTAAATGAAGTATGAGTGAAGTATATTGATGGTTTATGAGGCGGGAGATGGGAGAGGGAATGAGAGGGGGAATGAGGTATAGGTTTAGTAGTTGAGGTGTAGAGAGAAGAGGTAAAAAATAAGTAAGGTAAAGAGTTGTGATCTAACACAATAAAAATTAGTAAGAATATCGCTTAAAGTTCTTCCGGACTATGGCAACGGTTAACCGGAAATTTTAGCCATTTTTCTGAAACTATATATCATCCTATCAAAAAAGTATACCATCTCTGCAAAGGTTACCGTACTAAAAGAGAGCGTTTAATGTTAGTGAAACAAAGATCAAAGAAAACAAGTTTAGAAGAACAATGTAAGTCTAAAACTAGAGTTGCAACTCTAGTTGACTACAAAATATTTCAAAAAAGTTCACTAAAACTAATCTAAATACTAACAATTTGCAAAAGCTAGGTTGCATTCGCTATATTTTTTCGGGGGAGAAAATGAGGATTTCTGTGGCAATTCCAAATAAAATGAAGACTAAAGAATGACCCTATCAACTGAACTTTAACTACTTCTGTGCATGAAAGTTTTGCATTAACTTTGTTCACTATGTAGAAAAGTTCACTATGATTTACCAATAATAGACTAACTATCAAAAAAACTTCTATGAAAACTTTGAAAAATTAAACAGATTCAATGCTTAATTTTCTTGATTTAAACTGTAATGAATTCACAATCACCGTTTAAACGTCTACTGAATCTGCCTATCAAAACTCCAAATTGTGATATGGAAGAACCCGTATTTTTCAGATCAAACTCTCATGATTGAACGCAATTTCAAGTATCTTCTGCTGACGATATCAGTAGAAAGTATCATACTGTCTAAAATTTCTGCCACATTCTCAACTTACGATCCATAATATTCAAACAATCGGAATCTTGAATTTTCAGATAAAATATTTCAAAAAGTTTTAGAAGATCATTTATACATATCCCGTACACGAAACAACAAATCAAACAAGTTAAGCATTGTCTATACGAATTCCGGTTGAACAGCTTGTTCATGCTCAATATTATGGTAACCAACGACTTTCGGCTCCATTGCCATTCTAGTTCTATACTTTCTATAAGCGAAGATCACTGAAATTTTGGGCATTTTTCAGACAATTCGAGCTCAAATATACCTCCACCAGCGATGATCAACAATACCACAGTTTTGAAGAATGTATGATTTTCACTATCATGTGCACAGAAATCCTTGGGTAGATCAAAAATACTTTTGCCTTTTACTTCTTCAGGACTAGCGCAGAGGGTGTTTCCCTGAAAATTACTGTATCTTCGGAAAATTGGATATATATCCTACTTGATTCAAAAAACTGATATCATCGGATCGAACCAATTGATGAAGACCGCAATCACAATGAATTGGATTATTGGATATATCCAAGCTAGTTAAAGATGGCATCCACTCCCACAAATCGGCTGGGAGCTGGAATTTCAGATGGTGTTTTCAGATTTGAATTGTCGAATACCTTGGTAATGAGATTATTCGACAGATGAAGAGCCTTCAAATCGGCAAAACATTTTCGAGCGAATTCCAATTCGGTGAACTTGTTGTTGGAGAGCTCGAGACGGCGGAGACCCTCGATCTGAAGAAAAATTTGTTATTACAGCTTGGAAAAAAGCAACAGCTTGGAAAAAAGCAAGTGCGCCCCTGGGTCTCGACACGTTTTTGCATTTCAAAAATTTATTTTGAACGTAAATACAGTATCCAAACTGCAAAAACGTATCGAGACCCAGGAGCGCACTTGCTTCATCCCTGGCCGTTGTTTTGGCACCTTTAATACTGTAAAGCGCCTTTAATGCCATTTTAGGCTGCTGATCGGATATTTTCAGGGGACCCCAGATTTTCAAGGAAATTCCCTGCTAGATGTATTCTTGTATGTACAACCCGATATAGGGAACAATTTTCGCTGCAAAAATTTGCGAAAGATCGGAAATTGTGTTGGAGTTTTTTGTGAATCTTCAGATTTTTTATGATCGGTGTCATTTTTTATTCATCCGCTTCGGCCGAAAAAATTCAAAAAACATGTTTCCACGTTTTCAGACATTTTTCAATAAAAAGATTTGGATTCTTCATGCAAAATTACAAAATTCAAAGTAATCCTCCCCGAACTACGGTAGAATGTCTATGAAACTCCGAAAATTTGAGATGGAAGATTGTATGGGACCCGATAATTATTCGTCCTTTCAAACTGTTACTCGAATAGTGTCACATAAGTTTTTCTAAGATATTTCTTTTTGACTACGTATGTGTCACAGATTCCAGAAAAAATAGGTTTTGAATTTTGAAGACCTCTGTTGAAAAAAAATCACCTACCCCACAAAACGCCTTTGGGTGCAAATCCACCAACTCATTATTCTTCAACTCAATCTCCGACAAATGTACAAAATCATTCTTCGAGTGGAAAATGTTGCGAATCAGTTCTTCTTTATCGGCCTTGGCAGCAAATGCGTCGTTCATTTGTAGTACTTTTAGTCTGAAAAAGAATATTGTGATAAGAGGGCCTGCGCCTTTAATACAGTAGTCTTAATTTAAACTGTACTATACTTTCCGTAGGACAACAAACCTTTTAAGTGACATGAATGGATCCGGCTGAGCATCAGTAATCTCATTCCTCGACAAATACAAAAATTGGATATTATGCATTTTTTCAAATCCACGCCGACCAATTCTTTTTATTGTGTTGTCAGTTGCATTGAGAAGACTAACACCCGATAGTTTTTGATCTACCGAGAAATTTGGATAGATATGTTCTCCCAGATATTAGTATACCTTTTTTGAAGATATCATCAGTAAAATCAATTTTCGCATTGTGAATTTCTATGGTGTCTACATTGCTCACATCTTCGTCTATCTGAAATTATTTAAGAAAATCATTAGTTTTCTAGATAGGTGACTCACATAATCTAAAGGATTTCTTTGAGTTTCCTTGTTGCAGTAGATATTGGTTCGATTGACGGAGCACTTGTCTTGAATGGAAGCTCCTGGAATTTAAAGCGTATAAATAGTGTTGATTTCAAACTTGAGTGTTTTTAGAACCTCGCAAATTTAGCAGTATTTTTACCAAGAATATGACACAACGTTAAAAAATAAAAATGAACATAATCAAAACTCTTTGTGAAAGTTTTGAAATAATTTTTTGTAGCTAGCTACTTTGAATCTTGGGAAAAAAAATTACTTATTTTGATATTATGTCGGTTTTAGTTATACTTTGGCTACTTTATTAAAAGATCATATTTTCATTTTGAACTGAATCGAGAGTTAAAACAAACGCGTCAGTAATGGATTCAGGTACTGTTAGCACAATTTGAAAAATCAGCAGCGCAATTAGGTGTGTCCCGCACGGTTACATAGCACCTTTGGAAAAACTCTCGGATCATCTGATCATGATATTACCATATCAGTGTTAAGTCGTCTACAAAAACGCGATAAGTATCATAGGTTAGTTTTTTTCGGATTTTTTCGGTAACCTTTTTTTCGCAGAATTTAGGCGGCAACTGAAAGGAACGCTCAATTGATTCAGAATTCGTACAGTTGTATCTTTTGCGGAAAATGTTTTTTTGATTCTTTGATTTCATCACACATTTTTCACTTCATGAGCCACATTCGTTTTCATCGAACGATACGACGAAACATTGTTAGAATCGAGAGAACTCGAGATAATGCGGAGTTTAAACAAGATGATTGATGGCTTTTGGCGACAAAAAACTAAAGGGAAACGGAACAGCATGTTGTATTTGATCGATGAGCATTTTTGAAGTGACGATTTTTTCTATCATGGAGATTTTTTAATGGATGAAGTAAATATTTGGAGCTAGATGGTTCTAAAAATTTTTGAATAGCAAAATTTATTTCAACCCTGGTGAGTCGTGAACTCCTGAAAATTCATGCCTCGATGTAATTTTACAAGCCAAATCTGAAATCACTGCTTATTTTTCTTCAAAACCTCCTTGTGAGAAAATTCGAACCTAAATGGGGGTCCACACTAAATTAGGGAAGTATATAATGCACTTTATCGAAACTTACAAAGTTATTATAAGTGCCAAAGTAACGGCTAGGAATAAAGCAAGTGTGCCTATGGGTCTCGACGCGTTTTTGCGATTTGAAAATTCATTTTGAACGTAAATACAGTATCCAAACTGCAAAATCGAATCGAGACCCAGGATTCCTAGCTGTTGATTTGACACTTATAATAAAAAGATTTAATGCAAAAAAAAATACGTTTTAAAAGTTCGTGGAGGGTGCGATTTGGAAATCATGCAAGTTTATGTTTATGTGTAATTCTAAATCTGGAATCAAAAAAAAAAACTTCCGATTCTTTTATCTACTGTGTTTTGGAATCTGCTCGCTTGATATTACAACTGGTTTATCATATTATAAATTTCACAAATAAGTTGAAGCGTTCACAGGTTGAAACGAAATTTTTTGAATAATTCGGTATCTATGAGGGGTTGAAAACGATAGTGCAGGTATCAACAACAATTAAGGTCATATTTGCAAGAAACCTATCAAAAAACAAACTACATATTATGTGAAACCTTCACTTTCTTACGAAATATGTAATAATAAAAAAAACAAGAACAAACCTTGTTGCTTGGCTTGCAAACCACTGACAATCAACAGAACCACTAACACCTTCTCCATCATTGAAAGTGTGGCTATCGGCAACTCTTCTCGATGTCTGTTGTCAATTTCCTTCAAGTTATGAGAAGAATGATATCTGTCTTCCTTCCCTTCTTCTCTTATTACACTCTGTTTTCCCGCGAGAGAGACGTTTAGCTCTTGACCCTCTCTTTCTCCAACTTCTCTCCGATTTATACACTATTTCCTGGTCCCCCGCAACCCGCACGGGGAAGAATCGAACATGGGCGGTTTTGCGTATATTGTCTTGACAAATTGTATAGTATAGAGCTGTTTTGTGACAGACAGAGGAAATAGTTTATTAACTAAAGAAAGAGGACAGACTCGTATATTGTTAGACACGGAAAGGGCTAATGGAAAGGAAAAAAGGTAGGTAGATAGAGAGATTTTTTGGAGATTTTTGATAAGGATAAATGGATTTAAACTGGATTTGCTGTGTTGACGACCTCATAGGGATTTGGTTCGGTTTGAGTTTGGGAGACTTGCATCACGGCGACTTTTGCGCGACCCTTTGAGACGATGAATTTGTAGGTTGTCATGCCGGCTTTGACTGAAAGATGATTCATAGATTCATAGATTCATAGATTCCCCAATGATATGATACTGATAACATACGTAATTTGATATGAAACCATAGCAAGTGAGCGGTTGTTGAGAACGAAACAACATAAACCATAACACAAAGAACACAGCACAGAAGCCAAATGTAGCGGAACGTTTCGTTTGAGGTTGCTGGAAAAAGCTGAAATTTTGATGAAGATATTGGTATAGTTACCAAGATCAAAGTGAAGAATATAGTTCAAAGATTGATCAGAGAACCAATTAAGGATTGACATGCCACACATACAGATTGAAAGTAGTGATGAGAAGCAGATTGATGCAACAAGAAGAACGAACATTCTGAAAGTTACGTTTTGTTTGGAAAGTATTGAGTATCGTAGTCTACAGTAATCCTATATAGTCAATGATAGTCACAGGAAAGTATACTGTAACGTAAATCCTGAGTATTGAATACCGCGTCTTTAGCCTAAGGACTGTTCCAGACCGTAAAAACAATTTCAAGGCTTTGAGAACGGTGTATACAGTAACCTAGCAAAGTTAACAATAAGACAAGTCATAGATAGTTTCAGATACCGTAATCTACAGTAACCCTATATAGTCAAGAACAGTCACCGTAAAGTGTACAGTAACGTTATTCCTGAACTTAGAATTTTATGTTCTCAGACTTAGGACTGTTCTATGCCGTAAGAACAACGTTCAGGCTTTAAGAAGGTTGATACAGTAACCAAGCAAAGCCTAAATACCTTAATCTACAGTAACTTAAGACGTCGTTCGTAGATCTCAAGCTTTTGGAAACTTCAGCTAGCTGAATTCAAATCTACAACCGCCTTATTTGGTTCCAGCTTTGTATCCGTTACCTATCAGATTTTCAGGATATGCAATAGCCTATGGTATAAAACCATAACATATCTAACTTACTTGTAGTTAACACTTCCGATACAATTGTTAAGCCAAACACAATGATGATCGAACTTTTTCACGCAATAGTTGCATCTCTTGCAGTGTTTTGTTTCTTTCTCGCTTAAAAGTTTCAAAGTTTTCCATTTTTCACCTCCAGCAATAACTTACACATAAAGACAGCAAATGTTGCAGTACATGTTCTCAATAACATGTCTTCCACCTTCTTGGTTGAATGGCTGACGGACGAAGTTTTCGTATCTAGTCTTGTCCATCAACTCTTCCAAGCAAGAATCACGGAAGGTTAGATAGATGACGATACAGTAGACGTAGACGTAAATGACCACGATTGCTGGAAATTGAAACGATACGAAGACAAAAATGTTTTGCCCCCACGCAGGATTGAACTACGGACCTCTGGTTTACAAGACCAGCGCTCTGCCACTGAGCTATAAGGGCGTTGGGGAAGCGCACTCTTGCGGTTGGTGTTGTTCATCGCGTGCGCCGCTGGCCGCTATTGAACATTTGGCCTACTTTTGGCCAGTGGTAAAGCAATTTCCCCAAGGTTTCAGGTGGAAATTTTCGGGGACTAATAGAGTATTAGACGTCACAAGTTATATGCAATTTATTCGTCATTCATTCAGCAGATGTTTTTTTTTGTGGAAAATAGCTATCTTTCACGCCTTAGTCATCCGTTTTGTTCCTTGAGTTGTTATTCAAGAAGATCAGGTGTTTAATTAGTCACTTGAGGATAATTGTATAGTAGGTATGGGGCAGTGGGATTATATAGTAAGAAATCATCATTTGTTTTCGCCGTATCTGATTCATCTTTGAACTTGGTGATCTACATGCAATTCGAAAATGTTGGGACGAGAAAAAAATTGAGCACTCAAATTGAATTGAGTTTGAATGATTTTTTGATCTAGAAACGTCAACAAACTACATTTCCTTTTATAAAAGAACACAAGTGTAGATGAACAAACGCATTGATGACACCAGCAGACAAAGCGTTTGTTCTCACCGCCCTTATAGCTCAGTGGCAGAGCGCTGGTCTTGTAAACCAGAGGTCCGTAGTTCAATCCTGCGTGGGGGCAAAACATTTTTGTTGTTGAATTTTGAAACATCATAGTACTACATTTGAGGAAGGACGTGTGGAAAAAGCGCTTGAGGCTGCCAGAAGGTTTCAGATATTGTTTGTAGTTCTACAGAATAAAATGGGGCGCTTCCATCAGAAGACGTGCAAACGACCTTAGAATAGTGTGGAAACTTACATGCGATGCTGAATGCTCTAGAAGCAAAAGAAATGATAATGAACGCGCCAAAACGCCTTCTGACTCTTTTCTTAAGTCCAATCATTCTTAAAATCGCTAGAAAGGTTCGTCAGCCTTCAGGATACGGCCAGTAGCTCGCAGGAGCCTCAAACACTATCTGAAACCTTCTGGCGTCTCCACGCGCCTTCTCCACACGTTCTCTCCAGGTGCACTATGTTGTTTCAGGATGTTTCACCACAAAAATATTTTGCCCCCACGCAGGATTGAACTACGGACCTCTGGTTTACAAGACCAGCGCTCTGCCACTGAGCTATAAGGGCGGTGAGAACAAACGCTTTGTTTGCTGGTGTCATCAATGCTTTTGTTCATATACGCTTGTGTTCTTTTTTGTTTAAAAAGGAAATGTAGTTTGTTGACATTAGTAGATCACTCAATTACCGGTTGGAAGTATATCACCAAGCTCAAAGATGAATCAGATGTGTTGATACAAAACATGATAATTCTCACTATATAATCCCATTGGTCCACCTCGCCTACTATACAATTCTATGAACTATTCCACCTGATGATGTGACAAACAATTCAAAAAACCAATTTGTCTCTTGAGATAACCCCCTGATTTTGTGTAGTCTGAGTCTGCCGGCTTGAAATAGCTTTTTGCATGGCTTCCCGACGGCGCAGGTGAACGCAAAATACGCTTATCCAACACAGGCTTTTGGGGGATATGAATGATATGCTAATTATTTTGAGAGCTCTTGACTTTTCGAGAAAGTAGATCATACACCTGATATGGCTAAACTGGTCAGGCGGAATGGGGTGGGTTGCACTTTGCATGCATCCGTAGATGTAGAGTTTTATGCAAAGATTCATAGAATCAGGAAGTCAAAGAACCATGGATTCATAGATCCATAGATTCACAGATTCAAAAATTCATGGATTCATAGATTACTAGACTAATACATCCATAGATTTATAGATTCGTAGATCTGTGGGTCCACAGATCCATAGATCCCTAGATTCATAGAAAATCAAAAGACTCACCAATTGAACAGTACGGCGTGTACAATGGAAAGAACGCAATGACATTGATCGGCAACATGACGATGGTGAACCCATAGCTCGCCAGTTGATAACCAGTCACACCATGGCGAAGAGTCTGCCACCTCATTATCACGCAATTAGTCGAAGTAACTGATATCCCATTCTTCTTCTTCAACCTCCCTTCTTCGTATATATAAGCTCCGCCTTCTTTTTGTCTTCTTCACTACTGTTTTTTTCGTGGTGTTGTGTGTTAATTTTAAAGCGCGAGAAGGAGAGAGTGAAAAACGAAGAGAGCAATGGTGAAAAAATATGGAAAAAAAGTGGTGGAAAGGGGGAGGGGCTGTAGTGAAAATCCATGGCAACAGCCATGAAACGACCTCTGTGAGAAAGAGAGAGTGAAAGCTTTGGGACCCTTTTCCGGTATTTATATGGGGCTCTTTGCCAGCTTTTCGGCTAAGTGACTTTTATGATATTAGAAAGATCCGAAAAGGGGCAAGTAACGCGAGATTTATGGGAAAATTGGATTAAAAATGCGGGAAAAGGGTGAAAAGGCAAAAAATGAAACTGTAGCGAAAAAAGAAAACATATTTCGAAGTGCGGATAAATTTGAAGCGCGTTCACACTTTTTTGAGTTAAAATAAAACTTTTTCAGCGATTTTAGCACTTATTTCAGTTAAAATTAGCAACAAAACTGGAAACAACAAATTAAACCGTTAAAAAATTTGCTTACAGCATAGAAAACAAAGCAAAAACGGATAAACAGTAAAGAAATACAATTTTCACGAAAAATCAAAGTGATTTGAGCGTGTTTCATTACAAATCTACGACCTTTTTCTATAATTTTAACGATATTTAATCAAAATTACCTTCAATCACTGCGGAAAACTGCTAGAATCGCTGTTTCAACGCGCAGAAAAACGGTTTTAGCGCAAAACGACGAGTAAAAGCATTTCAAAAACTATTGAAAGCATTTTTATTTCAAAAACTGCATTAAATCTGAAGAAAACTACTCGAAAAATAATTCATAACGTTAGAAATGAGTTCAAAAAATTAATTTATTGAAGTGCAGCACGAAATGAAACGAAAATGAACGGCGCGGATCAGAAAAGTCAATTTTCTCTAGTGGAACAAAAAAATAAACGAGTGCTCGGATGAAGACTGAATTGCAAGGGCTTCAGTTGGCATTTTAGAAAAGTTCCGTTCAACTGAAAACGTCATGTGTGGGCTTTTTGATTTTTTGAGCGAATGACATTTCGAATGCCCGTTCTTTCGAAAAGTTGTTCTTGCTGATAAAATATCTAAGATAATTGTCATGTTCAGTTTTTCATAATGATACGTTTTGAAATGCGAGGGTTTTTAGTTTTTTAGTTTTTGGGCAATTTTCGAAAAAGTGAAGTAGTTTGTTTTGAGGGAGGCTCCGAACTGATCGGGGTTGAGTATTCGAAAAGCCGAAAAAGTTATATACTCTACTTTTAAAAGTTGTGAAAACAGGAACTAACGACATGCTTGCACTTTCGAACTGCTAGCATAAGGCAAGAATTTTCGTTATAGAGAGTTTTTGTTGCGGCTACGATAACTGAAAAAAACGTTTTTTTTGCAATGCATACATAAACTTTTCATCGTCCTGTTCTTTTGAATGTTGCGGAAGGCTAAGGATGCCGAAAGCCATTTCGAAAATTTCGGGACCTCGACTGTTCGACTCTTTTCTGCTATTTAGATACTGTACTTACGTAAGACAATGCAATCATCATGTGTTTCCTGGTCAGGTGTTTTCTTCTCATAACCTGTCTGACTACCGTAAGATATTTTGTTTCCGGTACACAGAGATAGGCTCACGCCTACCCAATAGCGTCTATATCTAAGTATTCAGTTGAATATTTAGATATGATGTTGAATAATCAGTATTGATAAGCTTCTCAAGTTGTTATATAGAGACGCTATTGGGTAGGCGTGAGCCTGTCTCTGTGTACCGGAAACAAAAATCTTACGGTAGTCAGACAGGTTTTGAGAAGAAAACAGCTAACCAGGAAACACATGATGATTATATTGTCTTACGTCAGTACAGTATCCAAATTGGAAAAAAAGTGTTGAGACCAGAGATCGCACTTGCTGATCCACTAACGGAGAAGTTCCAATATTAAACCTTCAGTAAGAAAAGAGATCTCGCCAAATCTGAATATTCCACATTTCAATTCTTAGAAGTACACAGCGAAACGCTTTTATCAGTTAATCATTTGATACTCAGAGTTTGGTACGCAGCCAAAGCTGACAATTTTTCAAAAAGGACTATGGAACTTTTCAGCCCGTGTATTTTCCTAGCCCATGTTTTGGCATAGCTAATAACCCGTTTTGATATTTTATTTCCCCAGTTTCGTGTTAAAACCAACTGTCCCAAACAAGGAAGCTTATGATAGCCTTGAGACGCGTTTAGTTATGTGCTATTCATTTCTGTTTTATCTCAGCTTAGTATGTGCGTCTTCATTCATATATGATGACAAAGTTTTAGCTTAACTAAATGTAAGCTGAAGGCGTACTCCCGAGAGTGTTCAGAGCTTGTTGATAGCTGACAACGTCAGTTGATCATAAAAGATGAATCACCTTTGTGGACGACTTAGAAAGTAAGGGGGAGCTGAAAATTTCACTTACATGAAAAACTATTTGGGTTAGGGTTCCGGATCCTACCATACATTTCAAGCCTAATGACGCATTTTTAGAAATTTCCTGAGTTTTTATTTTTGAGACTTCCTATGTGGCGCTGATATTTCTTTAGTATTCAATATTGGTAAGCTGCTCAAATAGATATAGACGCTATTGGGTAGGCGTGAGCCTGTCTCTGTGTACCGGAAACAAAGAAAATTACGGTAGTCAGACAGGTTTTGAGAAGAAAACAGCTAACCAGGAAACAAAGATGATTATATTGTCTTACGTAGGTACAGTATCTAAACAGCAGAAAAGTGTCGGACCCCGAGGTCGCGAAATTCCCTGGGTTTTCATTTTTTAACCTTGTTTGTGACGCTGATATTTCAGTAGGACAAGAAATGCACGTTAAGTTTAATAGTGCACAATGAAACGCTCTTGTAAGCTTCTACGGTGTCCGTCCGATTTGTATGGGAAATTCCGGACTGAGGCGAACTTGGCAATGAAGCCATTGTTCGCGAGTGGTCGGGTTTTGGTTTTTTAAAACTTCATTGGAGCAAGTTTCCCGAGTCCGAATTTTCAATAAGCCGAAGCCAAAACAGATATTTTTCCGAAGTTTTTGGTTTTTGAATCTCTTCACCGCAAACTTTGGAAATCTACTCAAAAACTAGAATGGGAGCTTCTGACACCGTATTGCTTCAGGGAGCTTTCAATATACATGGTTTATGACGGAGCTCTGCCTGGATATTGCAGGGAGAACCGCCATAGCCCCGGTGGACGGTCCTTGCTCGGTAAATACCACGTAGAAGCTCGCATTTTAATTGCTAAGTATATATTAGTCTAGGTTTCGTTCAGATCAGGTAACCTAGGCTTAAAGGGTCGTGGCGATATCATGCGAGTGACGATAGCTTGCGTAATTAATTTGTGTTTCCTCTTGTCAAATTTTAATGACCAACGTCTGGGAAAAACCCAAAACTTGGATCTTTCTTCTTGACATGAAAAACAGGCAAAACGATCGGTTGCTTTCAGATCTGGTAACCCTAACTCAAAATTTTTTCTATGTTTATTTTAAATCTGAGCTTGTATTCTGAATGACAAAAAAAAGCAGAAAAAAGAATAAAGGAAGCCTAAAAATTTAGGCAATTTACATTTGAAGAAAAAAACATATGGAACGACAGAAGGGGACTAACAAAGGATTATTATGAACACTTTTCAGCAAGAGAAGAACAAGTTAAAAAGAGGAAGAAGAGGGTCAACACCAGAAACTCCAAAAAAACTGGGTATCAAAAAAAGTGGAGAACATTATGATAAGATAGAGGGAAGCGCAAAAAAGGAGGAGCAACAAAAACCTAAATCTCCAAATAAAGAGCTAACACTTACCTGCTCTTTTTGTCTCTAACACCCAAACAGCCAATCAACGTTTTCTCAAGGGTGGTCTTCGAAGATGTTCTCACGGTACGGTTGTTTCGCTGAGAGACCGAGACAATGGCGGGGATTTGAATATATATACTTTTTTTGTGCTGGATATGGAATCAAGTTAGCATTTGAAAAGGGATTTTTGACAGAGAATTCAAATTTACGGTCGATTTCTACCGAAGGAGCCGCTACTTAGGAGAAAAACCGCTTCAAAAGTCAAGTTTCTGACAAAAACAGTATAGTCAAACACACGAAAGGAAAATTGTTTTCCCAGGCAAATTTTTTTCTTTTCTAATTATATTTTTTGATGACGACAAAAATCCAAAAGTCTAGAAATTATATGACTAAAGTACAATATTCATCTTTTTCCGGCAATTACTTTGTTCTGCTGGAAAAATCCACGTAGTTTTCAGAAATACAGCGATTTTTAGAGTTTTTTTCTATGAAAAAAGGAAGATCATGTGAATTTTGTTAAGATCAAGATAATCCACTAATTCCCTACTTTATGCCATTTTTTGGGGATTTTTGTGTTTTTTCCTCGAAAACTTTAATTTTTGTGATAAATTTCCTAATTTCCTTCACTTTTCTTTCAAAAAATGACAATTCCTTGATTTTCCAGCTTCAAAACCTTCAATTTCCTAAACCTATCCTCTAAATCCATGGCCGTGGCCTAGAAACACCCGCAAAAACTCTGCCAAATAGGATAGAGTGCAAGTGCGCTCTATTGCTACACGGGCAAATATTTTTCTTAAAACTTAGATTTTCAGCTATAATTATGGCGATGAAGCGATTATTCGACTTATCATTTATCAAGTAAACAATAATTATTGTGATAGTGTGTAGATTGTCCCGATTAACCATTAATTTCCGCCCAAAACATTGATTTTTGATGAAAATCGATGAAAAACTTAGTTTTAAATGTTGTGCACCTGCTTGCTTAGTTTTATCGCTTGAAATAGATGGAAAAACAAGGAAAACAGTAATTTTAATATTCAGAAACCTTTGGACAACTCGATTCCAATCAATAATCGAGACAATCTTCGGAAAACGGCAAATCGACGTCCGATATCCATCTCAGTCAACGTCATCAACACCAATCATCGAAAACAAACGAGAAATGCATTCGTCTATTCAGAAAATGGTGAGTGTTTTTGATAATATTTTTGTTGAAAAAAACAATGTTTCTCATTAAAATTAATGAAAAACAGGGTGAATCATTAAGGTTTTTGCAAATTTTGATAAAAAAACAACAGACGGAAGTCTGGTGAAGCTTCAAACTTGAAAGATACTGTAAAGTATGACAAGAATGAGGGGTTTTTCAATTTCTGATCAAAAACTTGGTTGATAATCGAGTTTCTAGAAATGAAACATGTCGATAAATAAAAATTATGCACTAAATGTAATAAAGTTTGCGGAAAATCAAGATTTTATGCTTTCTCATTGAAGAAAAGTGAATAAAACTGAATTTTTGATGTTAAGGAAAAAAAAAAACGTTTTGCCTGAAATTCACACCTCTGTGTTGTAATTTCCCAGTTTTTACAAACGATATTGTTTCAGAAACAACAAATGCTTGATTTAATTATTGTAATAGTTGTCATAATTGTTCGCAAAATCAAAATAAGTAAAATACTGCAAAATTCAAAAAGAAATAAATACGTTTTCAATAAAAAATAAAAGTTTAAACAAAAAAGTTTGAATTTTCTACCAGAAACCTAAAATTTTGTTGTGAAAAGTGAGTATATGTATGGAAAATGGGCTCCAGCTCTGCAAAGCAATAATAAACCTCCGTAAAATTAATTATTTTCTCATCAATGAAAAAACATGCATGAAAATTTATCTAAAAACGTTCAAAAATAAAAAATTATAGACTTTTATGAAACATCAAGTTTTTTATCATATTTATTGTTGGATTTTCAGCTTTTTGCTTGAAAATCCCATCTGAAACAAGTTTTTGTTTAAAATTACCATTTTCAAAGAAAGTTATGCTCATTTATCGTTACAAAAACTTTCTAGTTTCTAAATTGATATTAGTTCTGTTCCGTTTTCTATCAAAAATGTCACTGTTCTCAAAAAAAAACCATTTTCAACAAACACAGTTTTAGTCATGTTTTTATAATAATATTTATTTCCCATAACACCAGGATCATTATTGATTCTTCATTTCTCAAAGTTATACAAATAACTTGAAACGTATTTCAGACCGTTTGTCTCTATTTATATATCACGCTTTTGGAGATTTTTAAGAAAAAACCGTCAAACAAATTATTGAATCTCCCAAAACTTCGTTTTTTTTCCAGGCGTCAGTGCGCATTCCAATGATCAAATTCATCGGTGCTCGTCTGCCACGTGCACACTACGACTCCGCCTCCCTTCCACCACTTCAAATCGCTGGAAATTTCGCCGCACCAGCAGCAACAACACAAAAGGCACCATCATCGATCGGAGCAGTCGGAAAGATTCCACGTGGACAAGGCATCGCCTACTCTGATCTACCATCGAAATTCAAGAGAACTGGCATGTCGGAGGAGGAGATTGAGGCTGTTAATGTGAGTTTTTTAGAGATTTTAGAGAAAAATTGTGATTCATAAAGGGGATTCGATGGAAATTGCAAAAAGCAGAGTTAACATTGATTAAAGTAGGAAAAAAGTTGTTTTTGCAATCATTTTATCTTTTTTTTCACGAAAAATCACCAAAAATGAGATTTTCAAGTCTAAACTGTTTGATATACGTTTCGAAATATTCATTTGAGTTGGAACAATGAAAAACCAATAATATTCTTGTTGATGTTCTTAAAAATAATATTATTAAAATTTGAATGAAAACTGCATAATATTATGACTGAAAACGGGACATTTTATCAAAAAATGAATTTTTTTCATCTATTTTGTCGTCTGCTCGAAAAAGCGAATCATTTTTCTAAATCGAGCAACCTGAAATGATATGCGTCTCAAAATATTCACATAATTATGAAAAAACTGAGAATATAGTGAAAATTATTTATTTAACTGTTTCTAGAAACGAATTTTATCAGGGTTTGAAAATCCAAACAGTTTGTCGATGAAATCTTTCTAACATAACATCAAATCAAATAAATAACTCTTCGTAGTTATTCTTCAGCATAAACTCATATTAGGCAATATCGAAAAAGTCGCTTAAAACGCTAATTTCCTGCTGAAATTTACTATCTTTGATCTTGAAACGGATTTTTTTTTTGATAAACTTTATTAAATGTTGGAACTTTGTGTCAATATTCGTATTAAATCTTCAAAAGTTTGATTAGATTCCAAATATAGAGCAAAAGTCGTAAATTTAGGTTCATTTTTTCAATTTTGAAGGCGTTTCCGTTCTGTTCTCTGAATTGTTGTAAATCTAAATTATTTCAATCTTCAACCAGCTTTCCGTAATTTCTTGGTCGTTATTGAGTTCTTTTGTTTCATTAAATTACAAGAAATCTTACTTATTACTCGATTTTCGTTCATATCTTCCATCATAGTCCTATTTCTACAACAATATCCTATCTCAAAGATCCCCCATCTGACTACAAACTATAATGTTAGGGTATATACACACCTCATCATTTATTCTATTCATCTCGTCTCAAAAACACGAGGAGACTATTGAATGAAACACCGCCCCGGAAACGATGTGTGTTTCCAATGGCAACGCAGTCATGCGAAAATTGTTACATTTTGAAGAGGGATATCCACTTTTTCTGTCGTATTGGGAATTCCCTATTTTTTCGTTTAGCAGTCATAGAAATTCGTTGATTTTTCGTTGGAAGGACAGTTCTCAGCTTCTTTTTAAAATAATTCGAAAATTAATAAAAATTCCGATGAAACTGAAAATAACTGTATTGTATAAGGATAAAAAATATCAATTAAATTTTTTTTTTGAAATTTGAAGTTCTATAGCTGGAAAATAATATGATGTATTTGAAAAAGTTTTTAGTATCAGAATTTCAGAAAAGTTTGAATACGATTTTGATAATTTAAAGTTTGAACCTTTCCTCCCTATCGACTTGATTTTGATTCAAAAAATTTTTAGCAGACTTGATTAATTTTTTTGATCTACAGTCCAGAGCGACACAAACCTATTTTTCAAACATTTAGGCGGCACCCACCGTTCAAATTTGATTTTCTGCTGTAGTTTTTCCTCCGTTGTTGAAAATGGAAAATGGTTTTTCAGGAAAATTTAGTTTTTCAAATGGGAAACCCAATATTCATCAGTAAAATACCGCGTCACTTAAAAAACCTCATTTCTCTGAAACAGAATTTTCTTACAATAGACACATTTTTTGCCCATCGTCGAGTATTCTGATCCGAAATTTCCACAGTGATGCCGTTTTTTTTTCAAAAATTTGCAAAACACGTTCAAAACATTCCCTTATTTTGATAGTTTTAGAAAAACCTTGTTTTCAAGTTTCCATGCTCTTCAAAAATACCATTTTTCCACCAAAATGCCGATTTTTTGTCCTGAAAATCACCCAATATCCTCTCAATATCATTTTTTTTCAGTCTGGATTCTTCTACCAACGCTAAACAATGGAAAATATCGAAAAATGGACAGGAATTATAAACACATAAATTAGCAATTTTATTTAGAATAAATGTATTTTTATGCTTTAAAAGTTGTTTTTATTTGTGAGAAAATGTTATAAAAACATGTGAATATCTATGAAAAATGCATTAAAACGTGTACTTTTATGGTTGTTTTTATAGAGAATGTAAAAGACGAGAAAAGGAGAATATTTATTTGAATATACAATGGTTTTGACAAAAGAGCACTCTCCTACGAGGATTTGGTGGGTTTTTAGTCGAAAAAAAGACATTGATAGAGGATTTAGGTCCCAATTCGCCCTCGATTTTGGTTGTTTTCTAGCGGAACCACCACAAAGTTCAACTGCTGGCCAGTTTTTGCAAAGGTTTGTGTGGTTTTTTGTTAAAAATTTAAAGATTTGGGTGAAAAAAGCGGCGTTTAAAGGGCTTTTTGGTCATCATTTTGGAGTTTTCTGAAAAATATGTCAGAGGTTCGCTTTTGAAATTTTCTCCTCGAATTAGAGGTGTTGAAGCGAGTTACAGGATGAAAAATAGTCAAAAACAGGCTTATGAAGATCGAAAAGTGTAAAAATTACGTTTTGAAACCCTTTTTTTTGACAATATTTCAGACCATTACTAGCTTCAAATCTCCCGAGGATGACTGAAATATTTTCTTGGTGTATTTCAGATCTAATCGAACTGCTGACACTTTTTTTGGAAAATTTCAAAACGGTAACCCTAAATACTTTTTCTATCAGCATTTAAAAAGCAGTGAAAATGAGTTTCTGACGCTCAAAAAGTTTAAGAATTGAATTTTGAGTATTTTCTTCAGTCCGAATATGCCAAAGCAATGAAAAAGAAGGCAGTGCTCGAAATTTTATATTTTTTGTGTTCGGTGATGAATTAAAAAATTGAGAGCGGAAAAAAGATAATCGATTCAAAATCATTGTTAAATCAGAAACTTTTGTTTCAAAAATAACCTCAAGATTTTAGTTTTCAGACTTGCAAATTGTATTATCATCCTAGGAAAACGATAGAATGACCTACCTACGCGGGAAATTTGAGATTTTTCCACTTGTCCAAATAGAAAAGGACATTTTCGAAGGGATTCAATTCGTGTTGTGAAGATGAGCCCGCTTTTTGAAGTGTGCTCCTTTAAAACAGTATTTTGATATTCGGTAGATTTCGGGTTATTAAAGGCGCATACAGGACTAGAATGCCAAAGCCTCGACGAAAGACGGAAAGTTTTTGAAAAATGCCGAGAATTGGTCAATTTTGAACTGAAACTGAAATAAATGTCTGCGGATCTCTTTTTTTCACAATCTTTGCTCAAAAACTTTGGTTAAAAAATTTTCTGAAACTATCTTTTCCATCTAAAACACGTTTTTGGCCTACAGTACCCTTGATTATTTCCAGAATCGACAAAGAATGGACAGACTCCGAAAAACGAGAGTTATCGGAAATATTTGGCAACAAAAAGCGCAAAAATCTGCCGAATAGTGGTCTGAAAGCATTGCTTTTTGCATTTGAGGTATGTGTCATACACTATTACGACAAAATGCACACATACAGTACTCTTACAGGGTGAACGAACCGATGCGGAATTGTTGTTGTTGTGTAGAGTGTTGGATACGATTTGGCTGAAATTCGCGGCTGAAAACAACAAAAAAGGCGAGAAAGTGATTGTGAAGGCGGATGCATTGGCGACACTTTGCCGCGTTTGTCGAAAACGACTACTGGTTCGAGTTGAGACGTCGAATTTGAATATGGATATGAGAGTGGATCAGATATTGTTCAAATTGATGACAAATGTTGGATTGAAAGGTGAGATACTTTTATGTTAGGAAAATTTGAGCCTAAAAATGTGGAAAAGTGAAAAGTTTTTACTGGAATCAAGCGAAAAATGTCAAAAATTCTGTTTCTGTAATATTCTTACAACAAAATCTGTAAAAATTCGAAAAAAGAGCCAGAACATCGAAAATTACCAATTTTTGATTTAAAGGAAATTGTAGAAATCAACGTGGAGCGTTTTGAATCTTTTTTTTTCTGATTTTGAATAATGGTTGAAACGTTGATTTTTTGGTATTGAGTGTGAAGAATTGGAAGAAGCTAGGAGCTGAAAATGTGGAAAAAAAGGGATCAGCTTGAGTAAAAAACCTGAAAAGTGTGAAAAAGTGAACAGTTTCAACTAGAATCAAGCGGAAAATGACTTCAGAAAGTCGAAAATTTGATTTTTGAAATATTCTTAGCCGCAAATTTTTAAAAATTCGAAAATCGAAAAGAAGGGAAAAAAATTCAAAGCTTGACGATTTTTGACTCAGAGTGACCGGAAAAAAGTTGAAATATTCGACAATAACGAAAGCGTTTTTGAATGTTTTTTTCTGATTTTTGAATGAAAGTTGAAACGTTGAAATTTTATGGGATTTGAAAGAACAAATCTGAAAACTGTCTTAAAACAAAAGGAGTTATGTGGTTTTTAAGTGGATCGAAAACGAGTTTTAAAAAATTTTTCTAACGACCTCAGTTTAACAAATCATCAAAATTCTAGTTTTTTCGCTACTAAACTGTATTTTATTCCTTATCATCGTATTGGATGTATTGATTTTGAAAATCTGTGCAAAACTGTTATGTTACAAATGAAACTGCAACAAAATGTATCAGAAGCAAGTTTATCTTTATTTGCAGATAATCGATTTGGTCTGAAAGTTCGAATGAGTGGAATTGTGCCGGCACTTTGTCGAATCTACATCAAGAATGATGTACAATGCTCAATGTTCTATCCGTTGTTTGTTCGTGTCGCGAGATCTCGTTAGTTTTTTTTTGAATTTTGAGGGGAAATTTGCTTGAAAAACCGGAAATTTTGTGAAATTTGAAAAAAAAATTCTGCTGAAGAAATTGCACCACCAAATTTAAAAAATTGGAAATTTTCAGCAAGAAACGGACAATTAATCGGACGACAAGATGGATTTATGGCGAAATTGTTGGCGAATATCAAGCAACTTGATACGGCTGATCAGGCGGAACAGATATTGATATTGGACAAGTTATTGCAAATATTGTTCTATACAATTAAAAATAGTGAGTTGATTTGTATGACTATTAAGAAAAAATTGAAGGAATCGTTGATTTCCAGTTGAAAATAAATGAAACAAGTAACAAAAAGCGAACTTGCACTCCGAAAAACATAGCAAAAAGTCAGATATTGTAGAATTTTTTATAAATAGATTGAAACAGTTAATGTTATTGCATTTTAAAAAATCAAGTAAAGTGTTTTGCATATATTATCAGACCCAATGCGTATCTCACCTGTACCGTAAACCGTTTCTTCGGGTCTCGAGGAGAAAATTTCGCATCGTTTTGCAAATATTAGAAATGAGTGAATACCATAGTTTCAATAATGTTTTTTTCTCGCGATAATACCACTTTTTTTCAAAAATTATCTTTTCAAGGCCGTGCTAAAAATGAGAAAAAAGTTATATAGTTTTCTCCGTATAAACTAAAAATTGGACTTTCTTGGCGAAAACAAGATTATTGCCCGAAAAAAATCGTTTTGTCCAACAGGTCCACGCTTACAAAAAGTTTCGCTTTTTAAATCTTTAAAACAAAAGTAAAACAATTCGAAAATAAGACGAAGAAGTTAAGTCATCAAAATAAGGATTCTAGTTTCTTTCCATGAAAAATTTCTGAAACAGTTTTTTTAACCCAAAAAATTTCCATTTTTACAATTTCCCAATTTGCAGAACGCATCCGAACAATGGTCATCCGTGATTCGATATGTAAAACAATGTTAGAGATGCTCAAACGTCATCTGAATCAGTCGACACACACAAAACCGGCGAGATTGTTGTCGAGCATATTTGGCACATATGATGGATCAGTTGTGGCGGCACACACCGAAGTTGTCAATGCATGTCTCGGTATTTTGAGATCGCTGGCGAATAATAGTGAGTTTTTTGGTGAAATTCATTACTAAAATGAGAGGAAAAAAAGTTTGTGAGTAAAGAAATGTAAAATAATGTGCCATGCAAGTTTAAATTTTGAATGAATGGTTGAAAATGGCTCAGAATTTATGAAAAAGGCTAAAAGTATCGTGTTTTTCATAAAAAAACATTTTCAACAACGAACGTTGCTAGGTTACTGGTCGTTGTAAATTGAGCTCAATTTTGAGCTCAATTTCGAATTTTCCAGAAGTTTTCAGCGGTTCGGTGTCCATTTCGTGTCAAATTTTGTAGTCTTTTCCATATAAAACCACTTGAAAATGGATTTTTCGGCCATATAGAATATTCAAAGTATATATATATATTCTTGAATTTCTCTTTTTTCTCATCGAAAAATAATGATAGATAATAGGAGGAATATTAGGCCACTTATTAGTTTTGCTGAAAAATACGATATTGCAAATAATTTGAAGCTGTAAAACGGGTTTTTAGAGTGAAAAAGCAAATTTTCTCGTGTCTATTTAGTTTGGAGTTGGAAAAGAAGCAAATTTGGTCTCTGAAAAATCTACAACACAAAGTTTTCAATATTGTTTGAAATTCCGTCAAAGTATTGAAAAAATTAATTGAATTTGAAAGATATGATAAAATTGAAAAAGTTTTTTTTTTCAATTTTTCCCCATATACTCAATTTTCGGCAAAAAAAGCGGGACCTGTGGTTGTTCAGAGAAAATTTGATAAAGCGAGATCCATGATCGAACAATTGTTATGTTTCGAAAAAAATTTCACTTTCTGACAGAAAAGGAGGTAAAGTTACAATTATTTTGAAAGTGGGAACAATATCCCGGCACAAAATTACTCATAAATCTCAAAAAGTGGGAACCGTCGACGGAAAAGTTCCGCGGTGTTCTACTTATGGGAGGATTGTTTGTACATTTTTCTAATTTTTGTTGAAAAAAAACCGATAGTGAATGTATTTTAAACCCGTTTAAATGGTTTGGCACAAAAAAAACTAATTTTATGGTGTCTATCCACTGTGGAGTTGAAAAAAAGCATCACAAAGCAAAAATTTTTGATATTGTTTGAAATTCCGTCAAAGTTTTGAAAAAATTAATTCGATTTGAGAAATATGATCAAATTGAAACAGGACTTTTTTGGAATTTTCCGCATAAAATTGAATTATTTTCAGAAAAAGCAAGAGATGAATTGATCAGTCTGGGAACGATGGAAACGTGTGCGAGAGAATTGAAGGATTTCTGGAGTGAGGAATGGAAGAGTGGATCGAAGGCGAAAATTGTGGTGAGCTCTTTTTTTGTGTGGAATGCGAGAATAGTGGAATTAAGTTTTTAAAAAATAGAAAAACTACGTGAAAATTGGTTTTGATTGGTCATTTGTTGTCCAGAAAAAACTGAATCGTGATGAATTTGAAAGAAAAATGGATTAGATTTGTAGTGAGTTGGAAGATTATGTACTGATTGTGAGAAATATATCCGTGATCGAAAAAGACGAATGTTTCTCAAATATGTTGTCCAAAAAATTATGTTTCCACACAGTTAAAAATAAATAAATCAGTCTCGAAAAAACATTTTTATTGTCGTATCAGAAGTTCAACTTCTTTTTTCAATTTTAGGAATTTCTGTATTGATTCTGTAATTTTAGGTTTTTACCAAAAACATTATAATTTTTCATCATAAGTTTTACATTTCGATTAACTCCTTTCTATCGTCTTTCTCCACATCTGGACGACATATTTATGCTCATTTTTTCGCTCTCATCGCTGAATTATGATTTTTCATTCACAGCCATCTGATGAGAATTAAAATTGATTCAAATATTCCACATATTGTGAGGCATGATTACATTTTGTTATTTGGAAAATTCCGATTTTTTTCTCATTTCAACGATTCTGATAGTTTTACATCATCAACGGTCCACGGATCACCTACTTTTTGAAATTGTAAAGGGATTACTGGTGGGGTCACGAGTCCTAGTTTTTTCTGAAAAACTAGATTTTTGGACCCCTTTTACTGGGAAATCTCTCTTTGATACTAATCTGGTGCACGTATCACGGGTCCCACTTTATCCTAGGGTCCTAGACTTTATCTCAATCTAGTGTATTCTACCTATGACTGACCAGTCACTTCTTCTTAAACCAATATCAGTTGTTTTTGTCGTCTATGATCCTTGTGTAAATGCTTGAATGATTCATTCTACACCACACACCCATAATAACAGCTGTTATTGATATTTTCTTCTCTCACTCATTGACCTCGTGGAAAATGAATTATCCACATGTCCCTCTTGACTTGGTTTATCGTTGATCTTTGGAATGGAGAAACAGAGTTGGAGAGAATGGGTGATTGGATTTTGAATTGTGGTATTTGGGTTTTATTGAGGTTTTTTTAAATGAGAATGGAAGAATGAAATAGTTTGAAAATATAGAAATATTGTGGATTCGGGTCTTGAAGGGATCTACAGTAGTGTTTTGATAGTTCAAATGAATCAAGACCTTGTGGGGAATAGATAGTGATGGAATAATTTGGAAAATTGAAATTTTCGGTTTTCACAGAAGTTGAAACGTTACAAATGTTAGATACAGTTGAAATGAGATTCAACCAATAGATGATATTTCATGCATTCTCTACAAGTTTATATCCTTTTTAAAGATTTCTCCCTATTTGAATTTTACAGTTCCAAACTTCCATCAATTTTGGCCAGAATTTTCAAAGTTTTGATAATATATATTGATCGTCATGCTCAAAAATTGAATCAGCTAAAAATTGAAAAGAGCCCTGGTCGGCATGCATTTTTAGAAGTTTTGGATGTTCCTGTGTTCAATAAATTACAAAATACGGGTCTTGAGGCGAATTGAAGTTCTCGAAATTGTTGTATTTCACTGTCTCACTAGCTCGCGGTTTTTGAAATTTTTGAAGGTTTTTGAAAAACTTCAGTTTCAAAGTCTCACCAAATGTTTTAGAAGCTTTGAGACTTCGATAATATAGCTGTTCCGAATACAAATTTTGGTTTAATCCATTTCAATATCAAAATACTGATAAACTGATATGGATTGGAAAAAGTTGATTTATCTTATCACTAGCAAACTTCTGGTCGTTTTGTGCACTAGAATTCGTTTATTGAATGTATCTTTGGAAAAATCAACAATATAGAATGAAAACAGTTGGGAATTTTTTTTCCATTATGGGAAAATTCACTAAAGGTTATCGTTTTGGTGATTTAAAAAAATAAGCTTTGATTTTTGATGACAGTCATCAAATCTCTCAATTTCGCAGTCATCTGGAAGTTGTTCGATCCATCAAATATCAATCTCCACGTTCCAAGTGGTCCATCTCGATCCGACTTGACTTGATATCATTACACTCTCTCTCCCTCTCTATTACTTTTTGCTCAAAGAGAGAAAGACGAAAAAAAAACAAAGATATTTTGAAAATGATGGGCGAGAAAACAAATGCAGTACTTTAAACAATAGTGTTTTGTTGTTGTTTCTACTGCTGCTGCGTGTATCATTCTATCCTGGCACCATCTATCACCATATGGTGTTGATCAAAAGAGGAAAACGGCAAGGAGGAGGAGAGAGATTGAAGGTTGTTTTTTGTCTTCGTTCTTTGCACAAATTGTTATTGGTCTGACTAGTGATATACTGATTCGAGTTTTTTATTCGTCAGTTTGATCAGAAAATCGATGAATTGTTGTAATAATTTGTCCGACAAACCGTTTTTTTTGAAAAAAAAAAGTTTTTGGTCCTCACAGCGAAAAACTACACAGCTGATGCTTTTTTTGATACAGTATACTTTAAACATGTTTTTTAAAGTGTGAAATAGTGCTCCTTTGACAATTTGGGATATTGTAGTATAATTTCAGCTGTAAATTTAATAAAAATTCAATGTGAGATAAAATGAAACACTTTGTGTCACTTTTTGGGCATATTCTTGTATAAAATGGTGATAGTGAATTGATATCGAACTAACTAGCTGATAACTAGTTTTTCGACTGTTTTCCTAAAAAAAACAAGCCTAAAGCAAAGTGTATATCTGGGCTCATTGTTGCTTTTTTTTGTAGAGAAGCTCTTTATGATTCACCAATAGATATTATAAGACTGATAATCATATCAAAGTTTTTCTAGTTATTGTTTACCAGAACGGCTCCCACTTGAAAAATCAAACTTGAAGGGCTTTGTTTGGTTTTTTTTGAAGGGTTTCATTGAGAGAAAAAGGCGTTCGCTTTTTGTTTTTTGTGGGAATTGTCATCATTTTTTGTTATTCAGCTGATATTGGAACATTTTTTCGAAGGATAAAAATATATCTACTGTTTCATTAAACCAGTTTCAAATTTATTGAAAATGTTCCTATAATAGTTTCATCAAAAATAATTTCGTTAATCGACATCTTCAATACACATGATAGAGTACGGTATAGCGTGTTTTGTCTCGGATTCCAAATCTATTCCGAAAAATTTTTCGAGTTTTGAGATATTTTAGATCCTCAAAGTTGTAAGATACTGCGATTATCATAAATTTGTCAAGGTCGATAATATGCTTTTTTGAAATGCTTTATTTTAGTCAAAATTTGAGCTAAATTGGGGGAGTTTGAAGCTTTCCCTATCAAAATCGACTAAAAAATTAATTTTTCTAGGCGAAAAGTCTTGACATTCAGATTATCTGGCAGGCGTAGGCGAAGTTTCTGAAATGAAAATTTCGAGTTTACCGGATTTTAAAATTTATAGGAAGAAAATAGCGTATATTTCTATAAATAATTGATCAAAATAATTGGATATTCTGAAAATTTGATTTTTCAAGTTTTTTTTCTATCAAAATAAACCCCTTTATCAATATCTTCTCATTTTCTAAGACTGTGTGAGTTTACTAATCGATGTTGTGAAAAAATTTTGGTTCCGCTTCTCCCAAAATTTTGTGAATTTTTACTGTTTTTCAAAGTTTCTATGAAAAAATAGCGTATAATTTTATCAATAATTGACTCAAATCATCAGTCATTTTTCAATTTATTTTCCTATCGAAAATCAATTTTATCAATATTTTCTCATTTTTCAGGACTCATTGTGTGCCCTCTGCCTTCGATGCATGCCACCATTACCGTATCCACTTGAGAATGTGCGTTTCCCATTGGATTTCCCACTACCACAACAATTGGCAACAATGGCGCCACCTGGTGTAATGGGTGGTGGAAGAACACGAAATTCGCCATCATTCAACATCTCATTTGATAATGGACGAAGTAGTGATGAAGATGGAATTGATGAAGAGGATGAAGTATTTCATGAGCAAGGAATGCAATTTGAACAATCCGAAGATGAAGATGGTGGAGGCAATAGCAAGCAGATGGTGAAGGATCAAACGATACCGAAGACGACGAAACTCACGACGACGCAGCTGGCGAAATATGCACCATTTTTTGTGGAAATGGAACAGGGAACAATGCAACCGACATTCTCGATGATTTATCAGAATGGACAAGAGACGTGGAGAGTTGGGTGTGAGGTGGGTGCATATTTTGAGGAGTTGGATGAAAATTTGGGAAAATTTCAATTGAAACAAAAAAAAAGTTTTTCATTTTCGATGATACAAAACATATATATTTTTGGTGTTTTTGTTATTCAAATTTAATAAAACAGCAAAAAATTGAAACTGATAATATAAATAGAAGAAGGTTCCGTAATAGTGAAAATTTGAAAGCTACAGTTTCAAAAGTTCGATATTAGCGGTTTTTTTGTAAAGCAGTGCTTTGGATAGACAATGCTTATTGGAGTGTTTGAACTTTTTTTAGGCAATAATATCTAAAGTTTGAGCAGAAAATTTCAATCAAAAAAATTGAAGAAAATTTGTAAGGAATGATATTAGTAATTGTTTGTGAGTTTTCAAGAAAGACGCAGTGTTTTGTATAATGACAATGACGACGAAAAAATATTTACCGACTTTTGGTTCTGAAAGATTTTGGGCTATAGTGTCAAAAACTCTATATTTGCCATCAGAAAATCAGAATGAAAACAAAGAAATTTGGAGAAAAAGTCTTTCATTTTCGACGACATAAAAACAGTTGCATTTTTTATTTTGAAAATTAGTGAAATAGAGAAAAAGGTCTGAAAATTGAAAAAAAAAGTATCCAAAATTTATCAGAAAAATACAGTTTCAAAAACTTGATAAAATTTTCTCTTTATGTATGAAAACTTGTTTGACTAAAAATTCTCAATTTTTTCGTATTAAACTGGAAGAAATTCGACAATTAGTACCTTTTGAACTCGGATGATGATTAAAAAGAAATTTTTTCCCATGAATTTTGTTGTTTGCTTCTGCTCAAATGTCAACAATTAATGACTGTCAGTTGCAAGTTTTGAATTTTTTTTTTAAATTTTTTGAAACCGAGATTTTTTGAATAGAAGCTAGCGGAATTTGAAAGAAAATTGGTAAATTTTTCTGTTTAAAAAAGTTCTGAAAATTTTTCCGACATCCTTGAAAATTTGATGAGTTGATTACCCGAGCAACAAAAAAATGATACGAGGAAATTATCAAGAAAAATAGTCAAAATGAGCTCCAAAAAACATCGTCTAGCTCATATTTTCATGACCTTTTCATGTTTGTTGCAGAAAACGAAGCACGTAATGCCAGTCCACTCCCTCCTTCCATATGAAATGTTCACAACGCCGGCGAAATTCAAGGAAAAACTCGCAAAAACAGCGAATAACATGAAGAAAATGATAGTGGAAGAGTTGGATAATGATGGTGATCGATTGGAGAATCCAAAAGTAGTGTATGATTTGGATAAGGCGGCATTCGATGGACTGCCATTCGAACAAGTACCATTTCCATCGACTGCGCCGAAATTGGATCCGGCGAAAGATTTGTTGTTTGATAGCCGATTTGAGAGTGGCAATTTGAGGCGAGCCACACAAGTTGCACCGACACACTATGAGCTGGTGTTGTCGCCGGATTTGAATCAAATGAGGGATCATTATCAATGGTTCTTCTTTCAAGTGAGTTGATACTTTTGAATAATTGTTGATTTGGTTAATTTTGAACCAAAATGTTGGAAAAAACAGAAAATATCATATAAAAAACGAGGATTTTTTTGAAACTGTAACATTGTGAAAAAAATGAAGGTTCTGCTGATTCTTAACCTATTTTTCTACTGGAAAAACAAAAAATATGTGGAAAAAGTCCATTTTCATAGAAACAGTACGAGATTTATGCAAAAACGGTGAAAAATGAAGTTGAAATTTTAATATCAAACCGATTGAGCCGATAAAGTTTTGATTTTTTTTTCGATGTTCAAAATCCAGAAAAACTGATCGAATTGTCGAATGAAAAAGATTCATAAGCGTTAATGTTAAAACTTTTTTTGAAACGTCAATTTTTTAATGAGTCATTCAAAACTTATAGAAAAGTATAAAACCTTTGAGCAAAAGTAGAATATCGCGGAAATTTTTCGTCCAAGAGCTCCATTTTTTAAAATTTTCCCCGGTTTTCCAAAAAATTGAGCCTGCAGCTCCTTCTGTAAGAAAGAGAGCATTCTTCCGATGCCCTATAAGCCTATTCAAATTTGTTTTGGAATGTTAGAAAGGTTTAATTTAATTGAAAAATTAGCAGTTTCACTTGAAAATGCTCCAGTTTTGAGTTGCAATTTCGGACGAAAGAAAACTATTCCTGCAAAAACATTTGAAAAAAGCTGATTTTTCAAAGTTTGAAATCGAGATAAACTTGTCGAGTTTGTGAATGAGATAGATTCATAGGAATACAAATTTTAAAATTTTGTGAAACATCAAATATTTTCGATATGAACAATTCACAACTTTTAGTGAAATGGTTTCAAAAAAAATCACTATAAATCGGCATTTTTCCCACCAGATTTTGCATGAAAATACAATTTTCCATTCATTTCAGGTGTCAAATATGCGAAAATCGGTAAAATACACATTTGAAATTGTGAATTGCATGAAATCGACATCGATGTATAGTCAAGGTATATCCTACTATCACAAATAACCTTACTTATCTAAGTATTATCATAGGCATGCAACCAGTAATGTACTCGGTACTCGATGGTGCAGCCGGTTGGCGTCGTGTTGGTGACAATGTGTGTTATTATCGAAATTTGTACACTAATGAGGCAGCGGCGAGTACACCAACGGGGAATGGTGTGACGACGGCGAGCACCGCCAATCAAGATGGTGATGACAAGAAGAAGAAGTTAGTTTTGTGAATTTGCTGGGAAGTAAAAAAAATGACACGAGATATGAACGGAGCTGAAGGAAATAGTCAAAAAAATGGCACAAAAGTGCACATTTTTGCTCCGGATTTGTATGATACGTCCCTGATATGATGATACAAGTTGTATCATCATATCAGGGACCAAAGTCATAATTTTTTTGATAAGAGTTTTGCTTTTTACCATAAAAGTTGTCGATTTCATTCAAAGTTTGAGTCTCTTTCGATAAATTTTGAAAACTATATCAACAAAAAAAGTTGAAATAACTGTCATTTGGACAGATCAAACAAATGATTAGGATAAAAGTTTCCCAAATTTTTACAAAAAAAAATTGACCAACAAGCTCGAAAATGTGCGTTTTGCTTCAGATTTGCATCTGATTGGTGATTGTTTTGTAGAATTTTGAGCTTTTTTCTGAAAAATGAGCTAAATTTGAATAAGTAAGATAGCTTTTAGGCAAATTTTTGATTATCTCATGCGCCAAAGATGATTCCAAAATGTGAAAATTATTTTTTTAAAGATCCTTTGAAACTTGGGGGGAACGGCTTATTATTTGAAAAAAAAGACACTAAAAAGTCAATTTTATTAAAATTTGGATAATTTTTTTCCTGTTCCTCGAAATCAAAATTACCGTATTTTCTCGAATAGAACGGCACTGCAAACTCCGTCGGAAAATGATCATATCTCAGAATCTAGTACAGTTATCACAAAGTTGTCAACAGCTAACTTGTAGCTGAAGTTTTGATCTACAAATTTGCAGTTGACCACTTTTTGATAGCTCTTCTAGATTTCGAGATATGACTGTAATACGACAGCGTTTGCAGTGATGCTCTATTCGAGGAAATACGGTAGACGAAAAAAAGAAGATAAATGTCTACGATTATATTTCTCTTTTTTGAGAAATTTCGAAAAGATTTTGAACAATTGACCCAAAACAAGTGACAAGATATTGCAGGAACTACTACTCGATCCGTTTCAATATCACATTTCAACACACTGGTGATGTATGCTATTTTGCCTATCATTATCCATATACATACTCGTTTTTGAACGTGAGTTTACGTTTTCATTTTCTTTATTGTATAGCGACTAAAAATATAAATTTTGAAAAGTTTTGAAAGCAAAATTGAATAGATGGAATGTTAAAAAATGAATCAAATATTTGTTGCAGTCACACTTGATGGTAATGCGAAAGAAGAAGTTGGATGGTGTGTACTTCCGTGAAGATGTCATTGGACATAGTTTGGCTGGAAATCCGGTGAAGGTGAGGACAAATTTTTATACATTTTTGAATTTGGCACGAAAAAATGATTTTGTTTCGAGATTTTGCCGAAAATTAAAAATTAGGAGGGGAAATGGTGCAAGAATCTTTAGTTTCATAAAAATTCATATTTTGCTGAAAACCGCGGAACTTTTCTGTCCACGGATTCCACTTTTTGAGTTTTTGGCGATCTCCGGGACCATAATACGTTTATTAGATTTACGAAACATCTGAAAATCCTGTTTTTTTGTAGATGTTGACGATAACATCACCAGCGGCTGCATCGGAAATCGCCGAACGAGAAGTGATTGTGTTGAGTGCGAGAGTACATCCAGGAGAGAGTAATTCGAGTTGGATTATGCAAGGTTTGTATTGTATCCACTTTTTGTTATTTGATATAGTGGTAGCGGGCGTGGGCTTGATGGTTGCTCTGAATCGGTACTATCAAAAAGAAAATTGGTGGCGAAGCGGCCGAAAAAAATTAGATAAGGATCCCCCTTATGAACAAAAAAAAATCTTGAAATCATTTTGAATTTTCCGAAAGGACCACCCAAGGTACAAAAAATTTCGACCTCTCAAATATGACCATAATCTACGAACCCACCTCTGGGTGATAGTGATATGTTATCATTGGATTGTCTTAAAATTTGATATATGTATATATGCGCATTTTTCTTTCGAAAAAACCGTTTGTGCATGAAAGAAATTTCATTCTTTCGAAAGAGCGTTGAAAGAGTTATTTTTTTTAAATACGGCTGAAAATTTCGAATTTCCTCAAAAAAAAAAACATTTTCAAATTTTGAAAAGGCTCATTGTCAGAAAAAAACAGTCATAAAATAAGATTGCTTGAAATTTAGTACAATATTTTTTTCTAGGCGTCCTCGAATCCCTAATATGCGGACAAACAGCCGAACTCTACCGCCTCCGTCAAATGTTCGTATTCAAAGTGATACCGATGCTCAATCCGGACGGTGTTATCAATGGATCACATCGTTGCTCACTAGCTGGAATCGATTTGAATCGAGTATGGGATCGACCGAATGAGCAACTACATCCGGAGATTTATCACTCGAAAGCGATATTACAGTATATGGTTAGTCTTGGTTTTTTTATTGAGAGTTTTGGGCTAGATTTGATATAGTGGTATTGATTTGGGTTGCTGATATGATGTCCTGATTTTGTGGTAATGCTATGATTCTATTTTTCGGATTTTTTGGGTCTCTTCATGCTCTGATATGGGTATATTGATATGATTTGCGAATATTGACGTATTATGCCAGAAATATCTTGCTCTGAAACTGATATGGTACTGACAGAGTGATACGGATATAGTTGCTGATATGATGCTCTGATTTTTCATAAAGATATGATTTTGCGAAATCATGGTATGGACATGTTGTTATGATATGTTGATATGGTGATACTGATATGGATATACTGATATGATGTCGTGATTGATTTTGTAGTAATGATATGATTTGCGAATATCGATGTCTGCTTTTTCGGGTTCTTGGGGCTCTTCATGCTCTGATATGGATATACTGATAATGATATGATGTTGTAATCTGATATGATTTGTTGATATCTATCAGCTATGCCAGAAATGGGTTTATTCAAAACCATAAATTGTCAATTTATGGATCACTGAACTTGCACTTGCCCATCCAAGTACATCCCTCAACGGGGCCGCCGATTCTTTTACAATCCGCGTCGCTTGCGCAGAACCATTGAGTTTTTCGTTGCGTTTGTGGTCGTCTTACAATGAACTTGCACTTTCCTCCAAAGCATCCACGATAGTATCGGAAGTCGTTGAAGCAATCTTGGTCGGATTGACAAATGTATTGAACTTTTCGTTCCATTGGTGACTTTGTTGTAATCAACCGGGTCCGGCACGTCTTGTTCGGATTGCACCCGAAGGTACGAACACCCAAACGACAGTCGAAGTCGGATTCGCATGTTGGTGGACGGGCCATACCAATGACAAATATCTGGAATAGGTAGAATTGGGATGGATAGGAAGATGGATGGATTACCATTGAGAAAAGAAGGAGGTAGATATTCATGATGATATGATATGGAATGGTAGAATTGAGGGGGTTATATAGGCAGTTGATTCGATTTGGGAACATTTTTCATATTTTTCTGATAGTTTGCTGGGAATGTGAAAACAGTTGATATGCCGAGTTTTTTCACGGGTTGAATGATTTTATGAGATGATCTAGAAGGATCCGATCACTTTTTGCAAATTTTTCATCCTTCAAGCTCCTGACACGTCTCTGTTCCACTGGGGAATGGATAGGGAGATGGATGGATGACCATTGATAGAAGAAGGAGATAGGTATCCATATTGTTGATATGATATGCGTTGAGGGGTTTATATAGGCAGTTGATTCAATTTGGGAATATTTTTCGGCTTTTTCTGCTGGTTTGTTGGAAATGTGAAGGAAGATATTCGGATTTTTCGAGGTAGATACACCTCCTCGTCGTATTCTTTCATTTCATAAGTATATCGATTCCTAGAATTTTGAGATCAAGCATATATTTGGAAATCAGTTTTTTTTTCGCTCGATCCCTGCTCCGCCGTTTTTTGTGCTATATAGAAGTCAAAATAGATTTAAAAACTAACACTGGTTTCTTTTTCTTTGCTATTAATTTTGTAAAAGATCTTTTTGCTCTGATATGGTGATGATGTTATGATTCACTGATAACAAGAGATTATGCCAGAAATGTATTTATTGAATAATTAAATCTTATTCAATTATCGAAAATGTCTTTCAAGATGGTGCAAGCAGGAGAGAGGTAACACAGCAAAAATGCCTTGTCCCAGATTCCATCTTTCCTCTCGTATCGTGTTGGATTTCCTTGCACGCACTTTTTATACCAAGTACATCCATAATGTGGGGCGCCGAGTGTGTCACAATCCTCATCGGTCCGGCACTGTCCTAGATCTTTGCGTTGGATTAGTGGTCGTCTTGATGGTTTACTGATTCTGAGCTCGCACTTTTCTCCAAAGCACCCCACATGGTATTGACCACTTCCATTGCAATCTCCATCGTTTCGGCAGAAGTATTCCACTTTTCGCTCCATTGGTGATTGTCTTGGAATGAATTCGCACTTTCCTACACTTCTATCATAATTATAAGAGCATCCGCGATAGTATATGTTTTCTATGGCGCAATCTTGGTCCGATCGACAAACATAATGTACTTTTCGTTCGATTGGTGACTTTGTTGTAATCAATCGGGTCCGACATGTCTTATTTGGATTGCATCCAAAGGTGCGAACACCCAAACGACAATCGAAGTCGGATTCGCATGTTGGTGGACGGGCCAAAGCTATGGTGAATATCTGGAATGGTTAGAATTGAAGTAGATAGGGAGATGGATGGATTACCATTGAGAGAAGAAGGAGATAGATATTCATGATGTTGATATGATATGGAGTGGTAGATATGAGGAGTTTATATAGGTTGATAATTCGATTTGGGAATATTTTTGACTTTTTTTCTGTTGGTGTGTAGGGAATGTTAAGGAAGATGGAATGACGAGAAATCAGAATCAGAATGATTGTTATTAAGAGGACCATGATTGATTCTTTGCTAATCAGTTAATAACATCATTTTCATCCTTTGAGCACATTATACGCCCATACTCTAGCTTTATTCGTTTATTAGAGCAAAGTGGATAATTGGTTGATTTTCATGATGTCTTGATATGATTGAAGGGATATTGGTAAACGGTTATAATTCGATTTGGAAGATATTTTTGATATTTTTTGTTGTAAATGAGAGATTTCACAAATAGGGGATGAAAATGAATGTTTAATGACAATGAGACTTCCTAGAAACAGTTCTATGAAAACAAAATATCAGTGAAAAGATCTGAAAAAAATTTGAAAATCGGTTTTAAAAATTCATCATATAATAATGATTAATAACAATTCCTATAATTTCAGGTTGACACACTAAACAAGAAGCCATTCGCATTCGTTGATCTACACGGACACTCGAAAAAATGGGATTATTTCGTGTTTGGCAACAATATCGCCGAATCATGGCGACCGGAGGAGATTGTCGAGGGACACGATGAGGAGGAGCATTTGGCGTTGCCCAGAGCATTGGAAAAGGTATTTTTTGTCACTGTTATGGGTCTCACAACGAAAATATTTTTTGTAGAATCGTCAAAGTAAATTCAACCCAACGGAGTGTCGATTCAACATCACACGAGCCAAAGAATCATCGGCTCGTGGAAATGTATGGAGACAATTCGGTGTGGCGACGGCGTATACGCTCGAATCGACATATTGCGGGTTCCAACATCCGTTGAGTAAAGGATATCAGGTATGGCTGTGATCAGAGTGCTGATCAGAAGCATATTTGATACGTTTTTCAGGTGAATACAACTGATTTGAAGGATATTGGAAAAGAGCTTTTATATGCATTTTTAGAGGTATTTTCACTTGATTCTCTCTGAAATAATGGACAATTTTCAGATGAAACATGTATAATTGGATTAAAACAACAATATTATTTCATTGTATGATAATTATTTTTTCTATTGATGTAAGAAATTTAGTCTATTATTGCTTGATCTCAATCTAATTTTATTTGTGTGTTTTTTTTGGTGAAGGCATTTTACTTGTGAACAGGAAAGATATAAATAATTATTTGGTGGCCTTTTGTATCTACAAACTACAGTATCCAATAGTGATCTACGAGGTACTACGTTACCCCGAAATTTAGATGTGCTTTCTTTTTAAATGATGTAATCTACAGTCATCAATAGAAAATTTTCACGAAAAATGATAGACTACTGTAGGTTGATTTAAAGAAGCATATGTCGACAAAATATGTAGGGTCTCGGCACGAAAATCAGCTTCGAAACGACCGAGATGCAACAAAATTCAAAGAAAAATCGGGCATGACCCCTCTAGAACCTATTTTGATACTTTTTCACCTACCTGCTTATATCCTACTCGACAATCCTTTCTCGTTTCGATAAACATAAAACAACCTAGGAAGGTGCCACCGGATCGAAATATTTATTATACTGTGTTGGTGGCACCTTCTATGATCCATCTGAAAAATAAGAAACGAGAAAAACAACAAGAATATCAACAGATAAATTATCAAATTATCATAGTACATCCTTCGGTTGTGCTTGCATACTGTAGGTGACTTGAATGCCAATGCGAATGTCTGGAAAAAATTTAGTAAATATTCTGTTGAGTTTCGTTTATCAGAAATATTCTTCAAAAAACGAATCAAGACTATAATTATTCACTCTCTTTCCATGTAGAATCTAATTATTATCAAAAATTTTGTCGTAGACGAATTCAAATACAGAAATTCGAGGTATTTCGTCTGATTTATACAACATTTATGACGTTTTTTGACTAGCTCACAACATCACAATATGATTTGAATTCGACATGGAAAAATCTATTCTATATTCCACTACTTGATGAATAATTTTGGTTGTGATCGATCACTAGTCTAATTTCGAAAATCGTCAAAATATTGTATTATATATGCCAAAACAACGACTAGGATAAGAGCAAACTCGATCCAGGGTCTCGAAACGATTTTGCAGTTCGAAAACTAGGTTGCGAAAGTACATACAGTAACCCACAGTAACCCAACTTGCGCAATCGTATCGAGACCCAGAATCACAGTTGCTCTATTCCAACTAGTTGCTTTGTCATGTATAATGTCAACTAACTAAAGACATTCGAATTGAAAAGACTACCTCAAAAATTGTCGATTTTGACATTGTTTTTTGATGCTAAACGCTCGATTCTCACCAAAAAACCGAATCCAAGGAAAAAACACCAACCTATAGTATTCCTATCGACGTTTGGTTATCTAACGGCAGATTCTGATGAAATGTGATCCATTGTTCAGCGTATCCATCGGTTGTTGAGGCGTTGACACTGATAAGTGAAACTGTCATTGACTTGCTGCAAAAATTGAAATTATACGAAGTTCTGTAGTAAAATTTGTATTATTAATGCCATTTTATGGAAAGTTCTATGACTCTATGCAAATCTATTTTACAATTTCTATGAATTTTCATGGGAAACAACTAGGATCTTTGTTTTTTTGTCATAGAACCTACTTTTCGAAACAGTGTATCGTTCCGGATATACCCGGCTAGTTCAGATGTATTGATGGTCATAGAGATCGAAACCAATTTTCTTTCAGCTTATTCCAATTTTCAATTATGCTACCAACTCTCCTTCACACACTCACTTTCATCTTGGAAAAAAATGCGGTTTCTAGATCGATTTACGACAACATTAAAGCAAAAGATGTTGTCATGTAGAGCACAGAGGCTGCATTCTTCAACCTGATCAGGCCCGAGTATTTCTCTTTTCACACAATACAAATTACAAATTCAACTTTTTCTTTTTTAAAAAAAGTTGATATTTCTCATCGAAATTCAATCACTTTTCTTTTTTTTCAACCAGAAAAATATCAAAAACCGGTTCGACTCTCCATTTAAATAAAAAATGCTACAATTTTCTATTTTTTGAAGAGATTTGGAATATCAACACAAAAAAAAGTCAAAAATTATTAGTACAAACGATACACTATTTCAATCAGATTGAAAAATGCGCTTTTATGGCATTTTCCCATAAAAAACATCAGATGAAAGGCAGAAACTACAAACCTCTTGTATTCCAGTCGACATTTGGTCGTCAAATGGCGGATTCTGGCGATTCGATATCCATTGTTCAGCATATCTATCGTATGTTGAGGCGTTGACACTGATGAATGGGAATGCGATCGACTTTCTGCAAAAAAAGAGGTTCAATGAATCATCTATGATCAGAGAGGTGAGATCTATGAACCAATAGATGAATTGAGGATTTCAAAAGATAATGTTTTCTAAATTTGTCTCATTTATTACGGGAAAAATTGCATTTGTTACTCAGTCAGCAGCTAAATGAAAACTCTCCAAGCTTCAACTAATGTAACAACAAAAAGCTGCGTTTCATGATAGTTACTTTGAAATAACTAAATGCAAAAATTCCGATATTGAAATTTGAGATCAGTTTCAGCTCCTTTCCGTCTAATATCAGACTGAGTAGCACTATGGACATGCAAAATATTAACCCAAGTTCCATTCCGTGGATCATCACATTTTTTTGGAACACAAGACCCTTTTGGTAGAGTATCAATTCCTTATCAATTCCTTTCTCAGGTCTCACAAATTTCAATGTCTTATTACTAATCACTGCTGTCATTGAGAGATTTATAACAAAAAATCTTGATTCCATCTCTTTTTTGTCCATCGAATCATCTTTCCAATGATTGAAAAAATGCGCTTTTATGGCATTTTTCAATCAAAGACGTCATTTTCGTGACAGAAAATCTACAAACCTCTTGTATTCCAGTCGACATTTGGTTGTCGAATCGGGGATTCTGATGACATGAGTGTTCCGCGTATCCATCGTATTTTGAGGCGTTGACACTGATGAGTGGAACTGTCATTGGTTTACTGCAAAAAATTGAAATTATACAAAGTTGAATGGCTATAAAGTTGAGATCTATAAACAATAGGATCCCTCGCAATTGTATGTTCAGATTTCTCTGATTTTTACACGAATCAAGGCTATACTTCCTAAGATATCATTCTAATAAAATTCTATGGAGGCATCGATGCAATAAAAGTGATTTCCTAAAGTTCTATGGGAGTTCTATGCTCCAAATTTCTTTTGTCAAAAACATAATCAAAATTTTATGAAAATTTGAGATTATGCTGAAATTCTATGAAGTGCTAAACCTAATAATTCTATGACTTGATACAATATAGAACTATGAGTTCTATGCCATAGAACACGAGTGGGTAAGTTGAAATTGTCACATCTGGTTGTCACTAGAAACATTTCAAATCAAAACATCTGGGGACCTCGTCATTTTCTTCGGCAGCTTCGCCAAAAATGACCCAAAAAAAGATACAAAATTCTACAAGAAACTAACAAAAAACAATTGTCCATATTGAAAAAAAAGCGCTTTTATGGCATTTTTCAACTTAAACAACACTATTTTCAAGACATAGCAACCACAAACCTTTCGTATTCCGGTCGGTCGAGATTTTGCCTCAAATCGCCACCTACATCATTTTATTTCTCTCGTGTGTTGGCATCATTCGTTTGTCGAGCTGCAAACAGTTTGTGATATTGAGAGTACTGTAGCCTGATTTGAAGAGCACGATACCGTCATATGTGTTATCCTTGAATCCTCACGATGTCTCAACCAGTTCTAATTGTCGTTTTTGCTCGATTCCACGTTGACATGGACCCAAACATCACAGATGAGGAGTGCGAGTAGATGGGTCATTTTTCTGCAAAAATTTCAGGTTTACAGACAATCCAGAGGTTTAAAATGCCAAACCTCTTGTATTCCGATCGACATTGCACCTTCAATCGTCGATTCGTCTCCCATTTTCCATTTCTTCACTCCTTTTCTTATCAAATACATCATTGAGAGGGAGCCAGTGCCAAAAATGTGTCGCTGCCATGCTCATTTGTCGCCATTGATCCTTCATCTCCATCATCATCATTGATTCACCAATACGTCTCATCCATTTCACATTGCCATTTTTTGATCGATTTGCGAGCAGAATTTTTATGTTTCTGAAAAAAAATCAGGTGTTCAGACATTTCAGAGGCTAAAAACCGCAAACCTCTTGTATTCCGATCGACATTTCGCCTCCAATCGATCAAAATGCACCATTTCATCGCCAATCGTCGATTCATCTTCCATTTCCCCATCAAATACGCTATCGAGAGGTAGCAAGTGTCAAAAATATGTCGATTTTATGCTCATTTGTCGTCATTGCTCCTTCACCTCCATCATCTTATTCCTCTCGTGTGTTGGCACCATTCATTTGTCGAGCTGCAAATATATTTTGATATTGACAGTACTGTAGCCAGTTTTGACGAGTACGATACCGCCAGTTATCATTGAGTTCTCTCAATGACTTCCATCGATCCAACTGTTTCCTTGCTCCTTTGTCGATCCATCCACTGCTGTTCAGAGACACTTTCGCTGAAAAATGTTCAAAATTAGCAAGCTATCACCGTTTGAAGGTCAAAAATAATACTTTTAAAGTCAATTTTCATTAAAAATCGATAAATGTGTTGAAACTCGAGAGTAATAATGTTGTTAAAACGCCGATAATTCGCCTAATACTCTCGTCCTACAGTTTCCTTATAATCCTAATATCTACCCAGCCTAGAGCCGCAGAAATACCGTATTGAAAGAGCCAAAAAATGGAGCAGCGCAGTAACCTTCAAGATCCCGAGTATGTCCGGGCCATTGACTGGCTTTCTTTAGAAAAACACAGCTACGGTATACCGACTCATTCCATCTAGTGACTCTCAACAGTAATTCCCTCAATTTTCTACATTTTTCGAATATTTATTATGGAGTTACACCTATATTATTAAACCTATGGACAACCTAGGGCAGCAAAAGGCCGCCGAGCTCCCTGTATTGAAAGAGATGAGAAAGTCAACACCCAGTGGCACTCCGGACCTAATTATCTCCCAACAGAAAGCTCCTTAACTTCTATTTTTGTTATAAAATCAACTAAAACTAGAAAAACTCAAGAATAAAAAACTAAAAGCGAGCATTATGCGTGTTTCAATGTGAAAACTGTGAATTTTTGAACCTATTTTAAGACTTTAAAAGTATTTTGGGGGTTTTAAACGCGTAAATAACTTATCTTTTAGTTCCAAGTGCTCCAAATGGCTAATTTTGTCGATTGTTGACCCAAAGGAGATGCAATCTGGAAAAAATGACATTAAAATCGAGTAAATTGGAGGAAACGAACGATTGACGGCAAAAAATAAGAAATAAAAGACGTGGGAAATGAATAAGGTGGCGAAGGACACGTGAAAATAAGTTTTAGAAGGTTTTTGGTGGAAAATTCGATGAAAATCATGATTTTTGATGTAAAAAGGAGTTGCCGTCGGCCAAAAACCTTGAAAAAATTGACCGAAACATGGAAAGTTGCTGAAAAAACCACGAAACCCGGAGAAATTCATTGATTTTTCGCGAAAATTTGATACAAAAACCAGAAATTTGCTGGAAAAACATGAAAACTCCGTCGAAAAGTGAAAATTCTATTGAAAAAATACGAAAGTAGCACATATTTTGTGTATTTTCGATGAAAATTGAGAAAAAAATGTGAAAACGAAGGAAAAACCTGAAATTTGCAGGAAAACCCCATAAAAACTGCAGAGAATCATCAATTTCAACAATTTCGCTTCCAAAAAGACTGGAAAATTGAGAAAAACTGTGTATTTCGGCAGAAATAATGTTATGAAGCGCTAAAAATATTGAAAATCGATGGTAAATAGAAAAAAATATCGAATTTTTTCTGAAAATGTTAAATTGCATCTAAAAACTATGAAAAAGGCACACATTCGTGGTTTTTTCGATGAAGTTGACTAAATTTCCTCGTAATCCAAGTGAATGTTTGAAAAATTTGAGTGTTACAGCGAAAAATAATGAAAAAAAGGAGAAAAACAAGAAAATTCTGGATAAAAATTGATATTTTGCATGAAAAACAATGAAAATAGCAAAAAATCGACGATTTTTTGAGAAAATTCGGCAAATTTGCATGGATTTGAGCTAAAAAATGCACGAAAAACGAAAAAATTGGGCGAAAATGGCGAGAAATGAGAAAAAACGCAGTCGACGGACTGGCCATGAAAAAAATGCAAAAATTCGCGCCTTCGCGCGTAGAGCTAAAACTAGTAGATCAAAACGAAATTCGTGTGTTTTGGGTCAAATTTTTGCAAAAATTATGAAAATATGCAAGTCTGATATTTTTAAAACACTATTTTCAGCGAAATAAGTGCGAAAACCATTGAAAATCTGAAAAAATGTCTGAAAATCATGCTCTACCACGCCGCGCTTGCAAAAACGCGTGCCTTGGCTGCAAGAGGGCGGAGTCCCCGTAAATCTACACAACGTTTTTCATATTTTTTATTCTGAAAATCGAAAATTGGCGGTTTTTCACGGGATTTTCAGATAAAAAGTGGAAAAATAGCAGAAAATTCGAGATTTTGATGATTTTTAACCATTCTTGATAGAAAATTGGCAAGTTTTCAAGTGAAAAATGGAGAAAAGCGATTGAAAAAGAGAAAAATGAGAAAAATCGAGGTTTAGTGAGGTTTTTTGACTGAAAAATTCACTTTCCGGGGTGATTTTCGCTGAAAATTCTCAATTTTTCGTGTTTTTTCGCCTAAAATCTATCGTTGTCACCTCACATTTCTCTTTTCGAGCGTTTTATGTCGATTTTCTGCTTCAAAACCTTCAAAATCGTCAGAAAATCTCATTTTTGCTTGAAAATCTGCGTTTTAAGTGATTTTTTCACTATATTTTGACCCGGAATCGAGAAAAATTGGCGAAAATCGAAAAAAATGCAATACTTTTGACAAAAAATAAATAATTTATTCATAGAAATATGTTATAAAACCCATAATCACACAAAAACCCGTATATATTCAACTACAGTAATCTAAATTAATTTGATCTACTCGTCAAATGCATCAAATTCGTTTTATCACAATATGGACATATCCCGGATTGTTTTGGTAGTGTGAGTGATAACATTGGTAGATAGTAGAATGTTGAGAATGTCCAACTGGTGATTGAGATGACTACGAGGAAGACACCGACCTGGAGGGTATATATAGTTGATAGATACACTTGATACGAACCTGATAGAAGGCGTGGGTCTGAGCGGCTAACATGGATGCACCGGCGAGGAAGGATGTGAAGGCGGCGAGGGTTACTGGTCCAACACCTGGAAATTTATATTCATAGATCCTCAATATTCTATGGATCCATCATCCATAGATCCAAAAAATTCCATAGAACCTCATAGGTCCATTAAACTGAATCATAGAACTGCATAGAACCAGGATTTATAGGCCATTAAAGTTGCATAGAATCGCATAGATCTTCCCAACTAGTTCATAGAATGTCATAGAACCATGATTCATAGATTCTCAATATTTCATAGATTCATCATTTGTAGATCCACGAAATTCCATAGAACCTCATAGATCCTTCAAACTTATTCATAGAACTTCCATAGATACATCATTCATAGTTCCTCAAAATTCTAATATCATAGATATTTTGAAGAAGTCCATAGAACTTTCATAGAACCATCTTTCATAGATCCTTTGTGTATCATAGAACCTAATAGCTTCTCCACCTAATCTTCAGAAATCCATAGATCTATGATTCATAGATCCTTTGTTCACGAAGTTCCATAGAATCTCATAGATCCGTCAAAGTAGTCCATAGAACTTCTATGGAACAATCATCCATAGTTCCTCTATGTTTCATAGATCCATTAAACTGAATCATAGATTTCCATAGATCCATCATTCAAAGATTCTCAAAATTCCATAGAACTTAATATCTAGCCCAACTAATCTACAGAATTCCATAGAGCGACAATTCATAGATCCTCAGAATTCCATAGAACCTGATGGCTCCCATTACTTATCCATAGAATTTCCGTAGAATCATCATTCATAGATCCTCGTGGACTGGTTTCAAAAAATTGCATAGATTCACAATTAATAGCTAGTAAAAGTTGCATAGAATTCCATAGAACTCATTAGCAAATCCATAGATTCATCACTCATAGATCCTTTAAACTAGTTCATAGAATTCCATAGAATCCTCAAAATTCCATAGAATCTCATAGATATTCCCAACTAATAGACAGAATTCCATAGAACCATAATTCATAGATCCTCAGAGCTCCATAGAACCTCATAGATCCTTCAAATTAATTCATAGAACCTTTCACTCAAAAATAATTTTTCCCTATTTTTTGATTCACCCTATAAGAATCAAAAAAATTCAAAAAAACTCCCACCTTTAGCAGTAGCCTCCCTAATCCTATGCTCCGCACATCCATGTGTTGGCAAAGCTGCACCATAATGAAGGGTGTAGTCAAACGATAGACCAACGACCAACACCAATATCACCGCCTCCAATACACCCAACACCCAACCAAGCATGGTGACAATGGCGGATGAGGTGCAGATGACACACGCGATGGTGATAACTGCTGCGAATGCCTGGAAGGAGGTTGGTGGGTCTTGACACGAAAATTTTTTTCTTGAAAAAATACCTGGAATCGTAGCTGGATGAAAGCAAAAATGGCGACAAAAACGATGGAGCCAACTACTGAACTGAGACAGTCTTGGACTATTGATTGGAGTAGATCATACCTGAAAAATTTAGTAATTTTCCGTTAAGGTACAGTATTTTGAAAAAGGATAGTTGTTTCAGGAGTTTCTAGGGTTTATTTAAGAGTGTATCTAGGGTGTATCTATGGTTCATTTCATGTCGAATATAGTCAATTCAAACGAAAAAATTACAAATTATGCAAAACGGACAAAAGTCGAAATAGATTCATGCCAAAAGCGATGAAAAATTCACACAGCTGAAATTGTGCTACAGTATCCTGAAATTTCAAATAACTGAATTAAATGAAATAAACATGTTTGAATCATACTGTAGCAGAAAGCGGCTGTGTATAATTTTCCGATTTGAGGACAAAAAAACGTTTTTTTTCGACGAAACGACTTTTCTAAAAATCCATAGTTGTTTTGTTCTTCGGCTCATTTTGAATATTTTTTTTCAAAATTTTCACAATAAGAAATTTCTGAGATGTGCTCCTTAAACAGTACAGTAACTGTTTAAAAGCACACAAAGGATTATGGCTTTGTATATCTACAAGGAAAGGCTTGATTCGTATCAAACCGATAATCATAATTTTTTTTTGAAAATCCATAGTTTTTCATGCTCATTTTTTTTTCAGAATATACCCAAAATCCCTACCTAGTGGACAAAAATTTTTGAATATATAATATCAATGGATATCGATTTTCAAAAAAAATTTGAAAAAAGAGTTCATTCACACAGCTGAAATTGTGCTACAGTACCCAAAATGTTCGACGAAAAAATTCACTGAAACATTGAACCAACTGCTAGGAATACAGAAAGTGCATTTCAGGGTCTCGATACGTTTTTGCAGTTCGGGTACGGTATTTAGGCTCAAAACAAAGAGATTTGATTTTTTGATATATGTGCCTTTAAACAGTACACTAGTGGTAGGTATATTTAGGCTACGGTTTAAAGGCACACAAAGGAAAATGGCTATGTATTTTCTGAAAATCCATATTTTTTCATGTTCTTTAGCTCATTTTTTTTGCAAAAATTCCCAAAATGTCTCACCAAGTGGACATCAAAAACCACTCGGGTGCCCACCATCCATCATCCGGTTTCGTCTGTTCCAACAAATCAAATGCCTTTGATAGCAACGAGAATCGATGATTATATTTCAATGTGGTTGGCATCATTGCTGTATATCCAACTAATGCAAATGTTGTGTTGTCGAATATTGGTGTATCATTGTATGATGTGGCGATGAATGAGGTTGAGTTGCGGAGACAGAAATCGAGGTAGGAGTCGGAGAAGAGGGGATTGGTCATGTTGCAGCAGAGAAATCTGGAATGGATAGATTTAGAGCTACAAAATGAGAATAGTTGTGGAAAAAAATGTTGCTATAGCTTTAGTGCAAATGCGCTCTAGCCAACTTTTTTTATTTACCGTAGCTGCAAGAAAAACAGTTCAAAGCGCACATTTTTGCATTAAAAAAATGTTTTTTGTGGGAATATATGAGTTACGGTGAGTACGGTAAGTAAAAAAAAACGTTTTTTAGCGTCCTGCGAAAATGTAAGCGCCGGGATGTCATGACATCAAAAGGAGAATTAGAGTAAGAAGTTCAGTAGAGCGCATTTGCATTATAGCTTCAAGCTCTCATGATTTGCCTCAAAATTGATATTTCTCACTTCAAAAAATTGAAAAGTTTAATCTAATTTACATCAGAATTTCGGAAGCGCGCATTTGCAATATATTTTCATAACTGGCTTCAAAACTGAAATTTTCGAAAATTTTCAAAAACCATTGAAAAAAATCTCATTTTCGATCAAAGGTATTGAGATATGATGGATGTATTTATTGCAAATACGCTCTACCGAACAATATGGAATTTTGTAATAACTGTGATTTATTTTTTGATCCTACATTTGTTGTTGTTCGTTAGAGCGCATTTGAACTATCGAAAACTACAGAATTTGAACTTTTTTAGTGCCTCAACTACATGGGTGCATAAAAAATATACTAACCCTCTTGAGCACGGATAGTCAGCGGACCACTCCAAAAACCGTTCAGGCCAAAACTTGAACGGATGCTTGACGAATGGCAGGTTTCGGATTCGGGACAGAGAATCAGCGAGGTGGGTCACATCGGAAGATGTGCGGAGCCCGAATAAAGGGTCCGATCTGAAAAAATTTTGTATATTTTGAAATGGTAGATCAAAAAATTTCCAGAAATTTTTAGATGGTAGATCAAAAAAATTTTTCGTCTGATATTTTTAAATGCTCTTATCTTCCTTCAAAATCAACCAAATCACTTCAACTTTTTTTTCAATCGATAGCCCTTGAGAATATCCACCAGAAAAAATCAATAAAAATATTTGACCTACCGTAATACCGTAGTACCATTAGCTCGAAAAGTGGATGTCGAATAGATTGGCTCAACACCCCAAACCAAACGGGAAGTAAGGGGTAGGGCGATTTTGTTGGCGACGAATTCGAAATTTCTTTCCGCGTTGTTGTCGTACCTTAAAATTTTTTTCATTTTTTTAACTTTAGGTGTTTGCACAGAAGACACCATAATTGACGACAAAATGCACACAAACGTCTTTCTGTGCATTTTGTCGTCAAGTTTCGGTTTTTGTGCAAACACCTTATTTGACGGAAAGAAAAATTTTTTTGAATTGTCTTCTAAATTATTGCGCGTCGAGTGTAAACAGAAAACACCATAAATGACGACAAAATGCAAGGAAAATATAATTTTGTGCAGTTTGTCGTTGGTTATGGTGTTTACTGTGCAAACACCACAACTGAAAGTTTTCCTGGAAATGTATTTGCGTCATCTTGTGCACAGTATACACTATAAGTGACGACAAAATGCACAAAAGCATGTTTTTGTGCATTTTAGCGTCAATTAAAGTGTCTGCACAGTATACACCATAACTGACGACACTTTTTTCAAAAACAGGTTTTTCTGTGCAAACACTACATTAGACGCGCAAATTTTTTTTCAAAATGTTTCAAAAATCCATTTCATTTTTTTGCACAGAAAACACCACACTTGACCACAAAATGCTCAGAACCATTTTTTGGTGCATTTTGTCGTCAATTATAGTGTATTGTACAACACCACATTTGACGCGCAATAAATTTTTTTTTTGAAAAAACACCCTCAAAGCATGCTTTTGTGCATTTTGTCGTCAAATAAAGTGTTTGCACAGTATACACCCTAACTGACGACAATTTTTTCAAAAAACATGTTTTTCTGTGGAAACACCACAACTGACGCGCAAAAAGATTTTTTTCAAAAATCCATTCCGTGTGTTCACACAGAACGCATCTTGATTGACGACAAAATACACAAAAAACCATTTTCGGTGCCTTTTGTCGTCAATCGTAGCGTTTGCACAGAAAACACCATAACTGACGACAAAATGCAAAAAATACGTTTCTGTGCATTTTGTCGTCAATTTTAGTGTTTTGTGCAAACAACACATTTGACGCGCAATAAAAACAATATTTTCGATTTTTGGCAAAAATCATCGAAACATGTTTTTTGCATTTTGTCGTCAAATAAAGTGTTTGAAAACACCATAGCTGACGACAAAATGCACAAAATTGTTTTTTGTGCAAACACCACAACTGACGGGCAAAAATATTTT